>OX451739.1:903551150-904271551 GCA_948472305.1 Vicia faba | reverse complement strand
GCTCATTAACCTTGTTGACATACCAAATCAGAAGATCCTTGTCTGTTTGTAGCCGTTACTTATGATCTTGTATTGATAGATTGTAACGCTTCAGAGCTTCTCACATCAGAGGATGAATATTACCGTTGAGAGTTCTTTACATCTTGATCAGAATTTTGCACATCAGGAGTATCAGAGATTCTGTTTCACAGCGCTGGTGCATTCAGAAGTTCAATTAGAACTTCTTCATATAAGCGTGTCATGCATATTTGATGCGTCTGAATCTTTCATTGTCCTCTCAACTTCTGTGCTCGCATAATCAGAACTTCTAGTTTGCATCAGAACATCTTTTTTAAACATTAGAACATCCTGCATGTAAAGATAATTTTTATTAGCGAGCATATTTGTTCTTTATATCATGTGTTTGTTATTGTGATACGGTGGGAGAACTGACTATGGTTTTTGCGTTTGTTTTTCGCAAATGTTTCGGTTGAGCAAGAGTCGCCACCGACTTTTTTATTTTATCCTAGGGAAAGGTTTAAAAAGCACAACAAAAACCTTTGAGATTTTTCTTGGTGTTCGGGGGAGTAGATTATAGAAAGGGGAGGTATTAGCACCCTTTCTATCCATGATTATCCATGGCTCTTAGGTACTTGCTTAGATCAACTTGCCTTGGTTTTCAATTGTTTTGAAATGGTGCTCGGTGTGTGGTTTTTGAAAATGTTTGGAAAAGATGCCTTGTATAGGCTACCCTTGTAACAATTCTTTACTCGATATGTTTTACAAAAGGTGTTTTGTCTTTTGAAAAGATGTTTCAAGGTTTTTTGAAAGCTTGTTTTGAAAGTGTTTGTGAAGTGTGTTTTGAAAATAGGCAAGTATTTTCTTTTGCAAATTGACAAGTACCTAAAAGTTATCTACCCTAAAGTTCTCAAAGAATTTTGTTATGTCTTTAAACCTTTTGACAATTTTGTTTCCACCATTGCATTTGGTGGACAATCTTGTATTAGGAGATGAAAGGGACGGGCGCGGGTCATTGTTTAGACCATAATTGCAATAGTGGCTAAGTATCTTTTGGGCAATTTCTCTTTGAAAGGGACTTGATCATTTTAGGCAACCTTTCGAAAGCGTCATCGAGGGACTTATGATCATTTGATTGTTTTTTTTTACCCAAAGAAACCTAACATGCAATATGGCCCTAATTATTTGAAGGCCAACAAAGTGGAATACCCTAGGGGTGCAAGTGTTGATATGTGTTGTCCATATTTCATGCTTATTTATCTTGAAATTAGGTCAAGCTATTTTGTTCTTTTTATTTGCATACAAACCCTAACTCTAGCATGGTATATTTAGAAAGCGTTTAAAGTGCGAAAAGTAAAATTCCTACACTATTACAACACAATATGTGAAGGGGGGTACAAATGTTCAAATGGGGGGTATTTTAGACAAAGAATTAAACCTAGCTATTACATCATTTTTGGCATTTTTACAAGTAATTGATTGCATAATTTAAATGGGAATAAAAATAAAGATGCAAAATGCAAAAAGGGTTTTTATATGTATGAAAAAAGTATTATTTATGTCAAATAAATAAAAATAAAAAAAGTATCATTTTTGGAGTTTTTTGTATTCTAAGGGTAAAACCCTAATTTCATTAAATAAATATATTTATTTAATGTGTATAATATTTAATAATTACATAAAAAAATAAAATAAAATGGAGTATATTCATAAAAAAAGTATTTTTCACATCAAATATTAATAAAATAAAAATGTATGTATTTTAGTATTTTTTCCCTAAGTATATTAATATATATATATATATATATATATATATAATATATATATATATATATATATATATATATATATATATATATATATATATATATATATATATATATATATAATATATATATATATATATATATATTATATATATATATATATAAATATATATATATATATATATATATATATATATATATATATATATATATATATATATATAATATTATATATATATATATAAATAATAATATTTAATATTTATATATAAAAAAAGTATATTTTGTATAAAATATTTTCAAAAGGGGAAAATGTAATAAAATCAGAAAAGAAAGTATATTTGTATTATTTTTTTCTATTTATTCTAAATTATATATATATATATATATATTATATATATATATATATATATATATATATATAATATATATATATATATATATATATATATATAATATATATATATATATATATATATATATATATATATATATATATATATATATATATATATATATATATATATATATATATATATATATATATTTATATATATATATATATATATATATATATATATATATATATATAAATGATTCCTATAAACAAATAAATGCTAAAAAAATAGGAAAATGGTATAAAAATATTTTTTTATATTTTTTATATTATAAGCAAAAATAAATAAGTCAGCATGAAAAAAGAAAAATAAAAAAATCATTGAAATAAACCAAATGGGCCTAGGGGGTATGAAACAAAAAATGTGGTGTGGAAAGAAAATCAGAAGCAAGCCCAGCCCAGGAACTTCTTCTTCAACCTTCAGACAAAAAATATGTCAAAACACGCGCCTGTTCTTCCAATTCAAACACCTGGATTCCTTGATCTTTTGCACAAACTTCCAACATAAGAAATGTTAAGCATTGAATCACGATTCCAAATATATAAAAAACTCATTCTAACTCTCAAAAATGAGAGAGAATTTTGACATTCCCAAATCCTGACCTAAGTTTTCTGCCATTTTCAAACCTTAAATTCTCATAGCTCAGGCAAAATAAATGAAAAGTAAAAGCATGTACAGGTTCAGGGGCATGAGTAAAACATTTCTTATTCACAAACCTAGAGTTAATGATGCCTATACTAAGAGTTAGAAGTTCACCAAAATACCTGTTCAATTGAAGTTCTATCTGGAAATGGGGAAGCTTTCAGTGCAAGGTGATGGTTGGTATAGCTTCCTTGAGGTGTGGTGATGTTGTTCCAATGTTTACTTTGCCTTGAGACACCTTGAATCGAGCTATGGACCTTCAACTGCAAAATGAGAAAGTGAAAATGGTGGAACTTGTTAGAGGAATTACAGGTCGTGTTTCAGGTCTTGGTTCGCTTGCATTGATGCTAGGGAATGTGTTTGATAAGCTTTGGTCAAGAAATCATGCAAGGAATGAGAGATGGTGTTCAATCTGCAGGCCTTGCCCTGTTTATGCAGTTTGAGAGTGATTCTGGGAATGAGAGTGTTTGGGAGGCCAAGGGCTCGTGTTCTAGCTTGGGTTGGATGATTAGAAGGTGTCTACAATGTTTTCTTCTGTGTTCTAATGCTGAGAGAGAAGTTGTTGTATGTTATGATACTTTTCTTCACACTTAAGCAAACAAAGCCAACTTGATGTTTTAGGCAAGTAGGGGACCCTTAAACATGCTGCTAACCTGGTCTTGATCAGAGTGTTTTGCTCATAATCTTGTGCCAATTAGATCTCATCTATACTTGTTGGATTTTCAATTGGACATAAAGCTTGCTTTTGCAAAAATGGCCATTTTGCTTTTTCCATAAATGGATTTATTCAACATGTAATGCATAAGCTCATGAAACAAGACCTTAGCACAATGAACATGCATTAAATTATTGAGTGTTGGATGGTTTAAGGACCTGTAATGTAGCACAAACTAAACTGACTTGAAAATGGCATAAGTTATGAACATGTACATGACCAATTCAAAAGTGAGTTTTTGCCATATTGTGAAATTCGATTCTCCCAAGTTATGAGGTTGTTTGATGCGTTCTTGGATATTTTGGAAAGATTGGAATGTGTACTAAAATCCATCTTTGAAATGCAAATTGAAATTACAAGTGGAAGTGTATGGAAAATGGCCTTGAAGTTAGGTAGAAAACCTTGCCAAAATAGGTTAAAATTTCACTAAGTTAAGAATGGTTTAGTGCCCTTATTCAAAAAATTGTAACTTGAGATACAAGCCTCATTTGGGAAAACTCTGTGAATCAAAGTTGTAGATTATGCAACAAGCTATAACTTTCATGTTTTGACTTTTGTTTGAATCCAAATGAATCTTGGTGAGAAAGTGGGGCAAAGTTGGGAAAAAATTAGGGTTTTTCATAACTTAGAAAAATTCTAAGTTATGAAAAATTCTCATTTCTAACCCTAATTTGCATTTTTTGATTTCTTGGTGAACAAGTTTCATGATTTGGCATGTTTTGATGAAAAATGAATCTTGACTCTTGATTTTGACCAAAAATTCAAAGTTTGACTTTTCAGTATACAGTCAAAATTGATCAATTGACTGGGAAATTCAACTGTCAATCTTGTGTACTTGGGATCTTTTGAACTTGTTGAGCATGTCAAGATAAATCCATGGGGTCCTTGAGTCCATATGTGAACTTGGTTTGCCATTGGCTAGGTCAAACAGTCAAAAATTGCCTTTGTGCAGTCAAACCCTAAAAATGACCATTTTGCCCTTTTGGTGATCTGATCAAATTTCTTGTAGAATTGTGATCCAAACTTGATCAAATGGTCTATATGAGTTCATAATGTTGATGTGGGTCAATTTTCATGAGGTTTGACTGTCAATTGGCCACAGTTGACTTTTTCCCTAATACAACTGATTTCTAGGTCAACTGTCCAATTGACTGGGCAAAACTTGGAATCTAGACTTGAACCTTGATATGGATAAACTTGGGAGTCCAATATGAAGCAAGAAAGTCATCTTAGGCATTTTAGGTCAAAACATCTTTGTGCAAACACAAACCCTAATTTGGGTCAACAGTGCAAGGAGAAGTCTTGAGCAGATGAAACCCTAACTGGATCTTGAGCTTAAAGGGCTTTGGGATGAGAAATCATTGAGAAATGGGAGGGCAAATTTTGGGGTACAACAGTTGCCCCTGTTCAATCTTCTTGAACCTGAAGAGTTAGATTGGCAAGTTTGCCTTTCGTGACTCGAGGGTAAAAGGAGATTGGACACTAGAGTGCCCTTAAATTTGCACTCGTCAAAGTAATGGACGCGGGAATGGGCTTAGAGATGCCATTTGGAGATGGGCTTAACGATGCCATCGGGAGGATTGACGGAAACTTGTCGAGGATGGGCTTGAAGATGCCATCTGGAATGAGTATCAGGAAGGTGTCCATGCTTGGGGCCATCTCTGAACTGGGGATCTGAATAAGCAATAGATTGACATCCGTTGTTGGGAGGAATCCGTAAGCTGTTTTCAAAAAATTGCATCTGAACAAGTTGATAGATTAACATCCGTTGTTGGGAAGAATCCGTAGACCGTTTTCAGAAGTCTTGAGAAGAAACTGAACAAGTGATAGGTTAACATCCGTTACTTGGAGAACCTGTGAACTGTTTTCAGAAATCTTGAAGTTGAATAAGCAATAGAGCAACATCCGTTGTTGGGTAGCATCCGTAAACTGTTTTCAAAAGGTGAGAAGAGTCTGAACAAGCGATAGATTAACATCCGTTGTTGGGAAGAATCCATAAACTGTTTTCAGAAGTCTTGGAGTTGAATAAGCAATAGAGCAACATCTGTTGTTGGGAAGCGTCCGTAAACTGTTCTCAAAGGTTGCATCTGAACAAGTAATAGATTAACATCCGTTGTTGGGAAGAATCCATAAACTATTTTCAGAAGTCTTGAGAAGAAACTGAACAAGCGATAGGTTAACATCCGTTACTTGGAGAACCCGTAAACTGTTTTCAGTAATCTTGAATTTGGAGGAAGAACCGGTGTAGGGTTCCCTGATGATGAGCTCGTGTAAAACTGCATCTGGATAAATCTGGAATAAGCATTAGAATGTTGCCGTGTCTGGGTCACACCCGAACTATTCCTGGAAAGAAATCTCGGAAGATAATGATTTTTTTGTCTGCCGACTGGTCTCACCTGAAAAGGTAAAGAGTTAGTTGTATGCAATGTCATGATGCATGATGCATGATGCAATGTATGTTATATGATATGAATGTAAATGGATGCGCATGTAAGCTGGAGAGCTGTCTTGCAAAGGATAGACGAATCCAAGATGGCTGAAGATAAGAGTATCTTGACTTCTGCCGGGAAGAATAAATCCTGGTTGTTGCTGGGGAATAAAGAGCTTGGGTTGTATACCAATCTTCTGGGGAATTCCTGATGACTTCTACTGGGGAGTTCCAATCTAATAGACTCATGCTGGGGAGGTAAGACTGAGAATCTTCAGCTTGGAGGGAAGTATCTCTGGCGACTTCACTGGGGAACTCAAGATTTTCCTTTCTAAAACTCTGTGGGGAAACGGTTCATTAGTCTGGCTCCGCTGGAGATTGATAATTTTGAAGTTTTAGCTCAGCTGGGGATACTGAAAATTTGAACTCTGAGGGGAATTGAGTTCTGGAGGATTCTCTGGCTGGAGATAACAAAGATAAACTCCTCTGGGGATTGTATGGATAAGTTATGTTGGGGAACTTTGATGAACTCCGCTGGGGATAGGAAGAAATTTGGCGAGCGCGATCTTCCGTGGTTGTTAGCTGAGGATAACCCAGTTATAAGCCCTTGTGAGGAATAACTTTGAATAAAACTCGGGAGAGACGTCCGTACTCTGCAGGGGATAAGCTTCCAAAATCTACTTGGGATCAGCTTCAGGGTTTGCTGGGGATATGGATTCCAAATCTTCGGGGGATTTCCTTCAAACGGGTATCAAGATATCCAACTGTATCCTCAACCTATCAGTAATCCTCTTTCTTGATTCATAAGGAAATGATTATGTTCAAATGCATATGCTTATTTAACAAAATATTGGACGTTTCTCAAAGTAAACAATTAGTGCAAAAGAACGGAAAAAGACACAAATTTCTAGGAAAAGTATTTGTATTGACTTTTTATGAGTATATTTGTACAAAGGAGACAATCATCCTAGTAAGAGGATTCTGTCGTAAATATTGAAAGATTTATACAAAATAAAGGATGGCTATGTGAAATAATTCCATGGGATTCCATTCTGCTATAGCTTTCCCAACTCTGAATATCTGTCCATTCAATGCTCCGTTTTCTGATGACTGGATTGATCAAAAGCCTGGAACCGGTTGGTGAAGAGATTGTCTTTGAAGTGATCCGACGAGACATAGTCATACGCTTTAATTCCCTAACTTTTGCCTGAATCGCCCTTTCGGGTTTTCGATCCACCGGGAAACCCCTTTTTGCCCAAGCCGCCCTTTCGGGTTTTCAACTTTCCGGGTGTACAATTTTTTTTGTTTTTATCCCTAATTTTTGCCTGAACCGCCCTTTCGGGTTTTCGATCCACCGGGATGCCCATTTTTTGCCCAAGCCGCCCTCTCGGGTTTTTGACTCGTCGGGTTATTTTTATGCGTAGTATCTTTTGACTATGTCTGCGTTCGCAGGGTGCGGCAAATCGTCACCGTCCATGGTGGTCAGAATCATTGCACCACCGGAAAATATGCTCTTGATCACAAATGGTCCTTCATATGTAGGAGTCCATTTGCCCCAGGGATCGCCTTGCAGCAAGATAATCCGCTTGATTACTAGATCTCCGACTTGATACACTTGACGTCTGACTTTCTTATTGAAGCCCTTGATCATCCGCTTTTGATACGTCTGACCATGGCATATAGCAGCAAGTCGTTTTTCGTCGATCAGATTGAGTTGATCAAGTCGGGTCTGCATCCAATCATCTTCATTCAAACCTGCATCCTTCATAATCCTTAGAGAAGGAATCTGAACTTCCATAGGCAAAACAACTTCCATGCCATAAACTAAAGAAAATGGGGTTGCCCCAGTTGAAGTACGTGTCGTCGTACGGTATCCATGCAGAGCAAACGGTAACATCTCATGCCAGTCTTTGTAAGTGACAATCATTTTCTGAATGATCTTCTTAATGTTTTTGTTCGCAGCTTCAACAGCACCGTTCATCTTCGGCCGGTAGGGAGATGAATTGTGATGATAAATCTTGAACTGTTCGCACAAGGCGGTGATCATTGTGTTATTAAAATTTGTACCGTTGTCTGTGATGATCCTGTCCGGAACACCATACCTACATATGAGATTTTGCTTGATAAAGCGGGCAACCACATTTTTAGTAACAGAGGCGAAGGAAGCTGCTTCGACCCATTTGGTGAAATAGTCAATGGCAACCAGGATGAAGCGATGTCCGTTGGAGGCCGTGGGCTTGATCTCTCCAATCATATCAATGCCCCACATTGTGAAGGGCCACGGAGCAGTCAAAACATTGAGAGGGACCAGAGGGATATGAACTTTGTCAGCGTAGACTTGACATTTGTGGCAAGTACGGGAATGTTGATGGCAGTCAGCTTCCATGGTAGACCAGTAATAGCCTGCCCTTAGGATCTTCTTAGCCATTGTATGCCCGCTCAAGTGAGTGCCAAATGTGCCGCTGTGTATATCAGTCATGATCAACTCTGCTTCAGCTTTGTCTACGCATCGGAGTAATACACAATCATGGCTTCATTTGTAAAGGATGCCATTGCTCAGGAAGAACTTAGCAGCGAATTTCCTTAAGAACTTCTTGTCATTTACGGAAGCTCCTTCAGGATAATCTCTGGTCTCGAGATATCTTTTGATTTCATGGAACCAGGGTTGTTCCACTACTTCTTCGGTATTAATCTCGTGACAATGTGCAGGTTCATCCATTCGCTCGATGGTGATTTGGGGAGCCTCGTTATCCCAGTTGAGTTTAAACATGGAGGACATTGTGGCTAGAGCATCTGCTAGCTGATTCTCTTCTCGCGGGAAATGCTCGAAGGTAATTTGCTCGAAATGAGGCAACAATGTCAAGACATGTTCTTTGTATGGGATAAGATTAGGATGCTTGGTATCCCACTCTCCTTTGATTTGACTGATAACCAAAGCCGAGTCCCCAAATACGATCAAAGATTTGATCCCCAAGTCTATAGCAGCCTTGAGACCAAAGATGCAAGCTTCATACTCAGCCATGTTGTTTGTGCAGCTGAAGCAAAGTCGGGCCGTGAAAGGTGTGTGACAACCTTCCGGGGAGATGAGTACTGCGCCGATACCATTTCCAAGTGCATTTGAAGCACCATCAAAGTACAGGGTCCATCGGGATCCCTTTTCGGGTCCGTCATACGGTCCGTTACTTTCAATGTTGTCCAAATTCATGATGTCCTCGTCCGGGAAGTCAAATCTCATGGGTTGATAATATTCGATAGCTTGATGAGCTAGATGGTTAGCTAGTACACTCCCTTTTATAGATTTTTGGGTGGAGTACTGAATGTCATACTCAGTCAGGATCATTTGCCATCTAGCTATCCTTCCAGATAAAGCGGGCTTTTCGAAGATATACTTGATAGGATCCATTTTAGAAATCAACAAGGTAGTATGAGTCAACATATACTGTCTTAGTCGGCGAGCAGCCCATACCAAAGCGCAGCAAGTTTTCTCGAGCAGTGAGTAGCGAGTCTCACAGTCGGTAAACTTTTTGCTAAGGTAATAAATAGCATGCTCTTTTCGACCAGACTCGTCATGCTGGCCCAAAACACACCCCATTGAGTTATCCAAGACGGTCAAATACATGATCAAAGGTCTTCCTTCGACGGGTGGCATCAAAATAGGAGGTTCTAGCAAATACTCCTTGATTCTATCAAAAGCAACTTGACAATCGTCGTTCCATTCAACTACCTGATCTTTCTTCAAGAGTTTGAAAATTGGCTCACAGGTAGAAGTCAGATGGGAGATGAATCTGGCAATATAGTTCAAGCGCCCCAAGAATCCTCTAACCTCCTTTTCAGTACGGGGAGAAGGCATCTCTTGTATTGCTTTCACTTTTGCTGGATCGACTTCAATGCCTTTGTTGCTTACAATGAATCCTAGAAGTTTACCAGACCTAACTCCAAAAGTGCACTTACTTGGATTCAGCCTGAGTTTGTATTCTTTCAATCTGGCAAACAACTTTTCTAGGTGTTCAAGGTGCTCTTCCTCTGTTTGTGACCGAGCTATCATATCGTCTACGTAAACTTCAATCTCATGATGTATCATATCATGAAACAAAGCCACCATGGCGCGTTGATAAGTTGCCCCTGCGTTCTTCAGCCCGAACGACATCACCTTGTAACAGAAAGTGCCCCATTGTGTGACAAAAGTTGTTTTCTCCATATCCTCGGGGGCCATTTTGATTTGATTGTAGCCCGAGAATCCATCCATGAAGGAAAACACTTTGTGCTGAGCTGTATTGTCGATCAAAATGTCAATGTGTGGAAGTGGAAAATCATCTTTGGGGCTGGCCCTATTCAAATCCTGGTAGTCCACACACATCCTGACTTTGCCATCTTTCTTAGGTACTGGCACGATGTTAGCGACCCATTGAGGATAGGACATAACAGCCAGAAAACCAGCGTCGAATTGCTTCATCACTTCTGCCTTGATCTTTTCAGACATGTCAGGCCTCATTCGGCGAACTTTTTGCTTGATCGGTGGACAGTCTTCTCTTGTGGGGAGACGGTGAACCACGATGTCTGTGTCTAAACCCGACATGTCTTCATAAGACCAAGCGAAGATTTCAACATACTCATTCAACAACTGTATCAGGCGTTCCTTGACACTCGATTCCAGATTGGCACCCACTTGCACCTCCTTCCGGTCCTCCTCGGTTCCCAAGTTGACAATTTCCAATGACTCTTCGTGCGGTAGGATGGCCCTTTCCTCTTGTTGTAGAAGTCTGGCTAGTTCCCCTGGTACTTCACAACCTTCGTCATCTTCATACTCGGCTAGATTGACCAGATCTTCAGAGTTATTGAAAGATATAGCAGAATAGTCACCCATGGAATCCAGAGTGGATGGGTACCTGCATTGGTGAGTGTGGGTGTGTGTAAGGGATAGCCATCCTTAAACAAAAATGCAAAAGGAAAGAAAATGAACACAAGCAGTTTATCAAATGAAAAACGTCCAATAAATCATTAAACATGGCATATGGATATGAAAAATAATCAAAACCCTTACAAATGGACCTACATGCCCCGGGCAAGGCATGAGGTGAAAAGATAGTGTACGGATTGTTTGAGAGTAAATATTACAGACCAAATAAGAAATGTTTTAACAGATAAATTACTGATGAATAAAAGTGATGGGGACAAAGTCTTTTGCCTCCCAGTTGCTCAACCCCCCTTTGATAGTTGGATAGATCCACTCTTCGATGTTGCTCTCTTTGTCTTCATCCTCCAAAGCGTTGATTCCGTAGGGAGAAATTTTGACTGGCGCCCTTTCAATCTTCGAACGGCGCATAGCTTTCTGGCCTACAGCAGTGAACCCTAATCCAAATTTGTCTGTCTTATGTGGAATTTCAGGTAACTTCCCCCATGCTGAATTCTTCCCTTCTTTTATTGCGGCCCTTGCGTCCTCCAGAGATGCCATCCTGGCCATCTGCCTCGGTGTCTCAGCTGCCAATTTTGCTACTGCTATTTCAGGAAGGACTTCTTCGAAATGTTGAAACGGCGTCTCAATGAATTCCCCTTCAACCTCCACATACCGGAAAGAATTTAAGTGGCTAATAATGTACTCTTCTTCGCCATGGACAGTAATGATCTTCCCCTTGACAAGATACTTCAACATCTGATGTAAGGAGGAGGTGACTGCCCCAGCATGGTGTATCCAAGGCCTACCCAGCAAGAAAGAGTATGATGGACGGATGTCCATCACATAGAAAGTAGATTTAAACACCTCAGTGCCTATCTTGATGGGAATTTCAACCTCCTTATGGACCATTCTCTTCGAACCATCGAAAGCTCTGACAACAATATCACTCGGCTTCAACTCCAACCCTTCACAATCTAGTCGGTCCAAGGCCTTTTTAGGCAAAACATTCAGCGACGAACCAGTGTCGACCAAGACGTGTGCGAGGGTAGTTCCTCGACACTCGACTGAAATGTGCAAAGCATCATTGTGGTTTCTTCCTTTAGGAGTTAGGTCGGCATCATAAAAACCTAATCCATTGTCCGCAGTCAGGCTGGCCATGCAATTTTGAAATTGATCCGCAGAGGTCTCCTGGGGCACATGGGCTGCCTTCAGGAATTTTATCAGAGCTTTAGCGTGCGCTTCCGAGCAAAGTAGTAGTGCCAGCATGGAAATCTTTGAGGGGGTTTGCCCCAGCTGTTCTACCACATCGTAATCACTTCTTTTGATTATCCTCAAAATCTCATCCATTTCCTTCTTGGAGGTTTCCGGGATGACCAAGGGTTGAGCCCTCGTCCTGACGGGCTCATCTTGGATTCCCTTACCTTTGTCAGCAGTGGTAGGAGGGACAGTACTAGGAACAACAACATCTTCAATTAAAGGGGTTCTGGCAGAGAGTTTTATTGGTGCAGGGATGACCTCGTCAGCTGATGAGGGTCCAAAGATTGCTCTTGGAGGGGCAATCTCTCGAGAAAATATTCTCCCGCTCCTGGTGATTTTGCTAGTGCCAGCAATGTTACTAATGCTGGCTTCTTCATCATCTGAACTTTCTGCAGTTATTTCGATTTTCTTGATACCATGGTAGTAGACGTCACCGCCATAGTTCCAAGGTATCGATTTCTCAGAAACATAGGGAACATGCCCTGGCATTGTTATCTTCAAAGGAACATATTTCGTAGCTGGTGTAATCTTAACAGGCTTTTTGACGGCCTTGGAAAGATTGGCGTGAATGGTTATGATTGAGACAACTTCAGTATGAACTGGAACAGCAGAAACTTTTTCAAACATAATTTGTCGACTATCCATAAGGCCTTGGATGCCTTTCTTCAGTAACGGACAATCAAACGGCAGAGAGTAACAACAATAGCAGTCTTCCTTACATCCCGGGAAGATCCCGGCCCTAACAGGTTCAACTTAATGGTTAGTAGTGGAGTAGTCAGATCACTGACATCAGCAACATACATATCTTCTTCAATGGCATTGACATTTCGGCCGTGCTTCGGCATGGGTACATATATCACATTAGGCTTCTCCGGAGCGTCAAACTCCACCTCCTTCGCCTCTATCAGGTCTTGGATCTTATGCTTGAGTGCCCAACAATCGTTGGTGTCGTGCCCAACACTGTCTGAATGGTAGGCGCATTTAGCATTAGCATGATAATGTGGAGAGGACGTATTCACATTCTTTGGTGCCTCCTTGATGGTGGCGAGATTCAACTTCAACAGATAGGGAAGCACTTGCGCTGGAGTCATATTAATACGGGTGAACTGCCGTTGTGGCCGTTCCACTCGTTGTTGATTTGGTCTGGACTGGTTATAGCGAGGCTGCTCACTTGGAGTGTTTTGAATCATTACGGCCCCCACAGTTGGTCGGCGTTCAGTCTTCCCTGATCTTCTCTGAGAATATACCATAGCTGTTTCCTTCTTAAAAGGTTTCTTCTCGACACTTGCAGCGACACCCTTCTGAATCTTTCCTGACTTGATGCCAGCTTCTATTCTTTCGCCTGTTAAGATCAAATCGGTAAACCCCGCGGAAGAGTTACCAATTAGATGATTGAAAAATGGCCCAGATAGGGTCCCTAGAAACATATCAACAAGTTCACGGTCGGTTAAAGGAGGCTGCACCCTGCCAGCCAAATCCCTCCACTTTTGTGCATATTCTTTGAATCCCTCGCTTGTTCCTAGCGACATACCCTGAAGTTGGGTACGAGTAGGAGCAAGGTCAGAATTATACTGGTATTGTTTGTAGAAAGCGGTGGCCAAATCTTCCCAATTTCGGACGCTGGTTCCCTCTAGCTGATAAAACCACTCCAACTGAGCTCCAGAAAGGCTGTCTTGAAAGAAATGAATCCAAAGGTTTTTATCTGCCGTATAGGGTTGGATCTTTCTCAAGTAGGACCTGAGATGCATTTTGGGACAGGACAGCCCATCATACCTCACAAACACTGGCACTTTGAATTTTGGGGGAGTCACAATCCCGGCGACCAAACCCAAGTCTTCAAAATCCAAACCCGGTACTCTTTGTAATTCCATGGCGGTCAATCTGTCTTCTAGCCCTTTGTATTTGTCATCAGCTGGAGGGTACTGCTGATCAGAATAATCTTCATCCTCTTCGACCTCTTCTTCTTCCGCATCAGACTTGGAAGGTACCGCAACTCCACCTCCTTTGCTGGTTCCTTCATCAGAAATAGGAGGAAATTCAAGCACCCTCTGAGCTTCTCCGTCAAATCTTCTCCCCAAAGTGGCCACCCCGAGTCTCTTTTTCTTCTTTTTCACTGGGTCTTTGTTCCCCAATTGAGTTTTGATATCCTCCTGACCCTTAGCCAAGGTCATCAGGAGTTGCTGGAACTGTGCATTCTGAGCTTGCAGGTCTTTGACTGTTTGCTCGAGATCCATCCTACTGAAATAAACAGCAGATAGATAAGGAAACCTGGAGTGAGACCTGCTTATGCACATGATGAATGGTATGCTTATGTATGCAATGCATTCAAGGATTTAGAACATTCAAAATTGTTTCAGACAAAGAAGAACGCACGTCATATTAATAAGAAGAAATTCGTTAGTACATAAATGCCCCATGGGCCAAATATTACAAAATAACTTCTCAAGGCAAAAAGACATTGCGCATCCTCTTTGGTGCGATGTAGGTGTTGAGAGCCTCTTGCTCATGGAGTCGGCGGGTAAGCTCTAGAACCTTCTTCTCACTGGCGTAGAAGCTAGCTTCAAAAGTATTCCGTTCCTCCTTGAGCTGAATCCAACTTTTCTGCATTTCCTCCCAAGATGTAGGCATGTCTGGATGTAGGATGGTGTAGGGAACCTCTCCTTCATTGACGGGCTCTTTAATCACAGGGAGTACATGAGGATAAGGCATCATTAGACTTTGGGCTCGGGCTCGTACCCACTTGAGATAAGGCTCAAGAGGGATGTAGTTCTTGTGTCCCAGAGTCTTGCTATCAACCTTGTTGGGTCTCCCCCAAGCTCTGATGAATCTTTGGCGAAGTCCTTGCGCATCGTTGTCGAAGTCAAAAACTAGGTCAGGAATCAACATATCATGAGGACCATCCCTCCGTGCATATCCAAATTGCCTCAAAGCTAGGCAAGGGTTGTAGGTGACACCTCCTCTGATTCCAAGTAAAGGAACATTAGGAAACTCTCCGCAACGATCGTCAATGATGACATTTTCTCTGGACCGAGAACACCAATGCACATCAGAATGAGTAAGAGTCATCAATCGTTAGGACCACCTTGAACCTTGGTCATTCTTCAAGACAGATTGTGGAAGGTGCGAAATAAACCACCTTGCAAGGAGAGGAGTACAACACATGAGAACACCCCTCTTTCTCATTGTTCGTGTGTAAAATGAGTGAAGGATGTCCCCAAGCAATGTTGGTATTGGATTTCTGGACAAGAAGATTTTGACGGCGTTGACATCTACCAATTGGTCAGGATTTGGGAACAAGACCAACCCATAGATAAGGAGTGCCACAATCTCTTCAAAGGCTTGTAGGTCCAATGAATTCCAACATTCTTGTGCCTTCTCAAACAAGAATTTTGCTAAGAATCCTTTGACGCCGCTTCTGGTTTCCCAATGCCCCTTGATGTCGGATGGTTGTAGATGTAATGCTCGAGCAACATCTTCCGGCTTTGGTTCCTTTTCCGTACCGTTGAATGGTAGTTGATTAAGGATAGGGATTCTTAGGAGTTGAGAAAACTCCTCCAAAGTGGGTACCAACTGGTAATCAGGGAAGGTGAAACAGTGGTGAAGAGGGTCAAAGAACTGGAATAGTACTTTCATCATGTCTTCTTCAATGTTGGTGTTGACTAAGCTGAGCAGTCTACCATGTCTTTCACTGAAGGACGAGCTTTCCGGAATTCTTGAGGTGAGATCCTTGAGTTGAGGTGAGATTCTCACAAGGTTGACTTGAATGGTGTTTCTGCGAGGAATTTCCATGTCCTACAAAACAAGAACAAAGATGAAGATCCAAAACCCTTGAAATGGTTAGTGAATGCATATGATGTTTTATGATGTTTATGATGTATGCACAAAACATATGTACAAGCAAATCACACAAAACCCTAGTTTCAGGCTTGCATGGGGTTTCATAGGTAAGTACCCTCTTGAGTGTAGTTGGCTTAAAAACCTGTCCTATAAATAGTAACCGGGTTCTAAGGAGCTCAATATCACGGGATTGTTTTCATTGTTCATTGTTTTGGTTTAGCCACTTAACTAGAGACCAAAATATTCCAAGAAAACAACCCTCAATGAGTGTAGTATCGAGTATCTACCAACTTCAGACTGCACCAAAGCCGGTCATCTCACTACCCCTAATAAAAGGCCAAGATGGTCAAGTAAGGTTTTAGGTCATTAGTGCTTAGTGACATCACTCAACGGCCCCGTACTCTCCTTGATTGAACTCAAGGGTTACCGGTACTCACAAATATGTCGCACTAATATAGCTATTGCTTCGACCGTGTCGGTATAACACGAACACACTTCATACTTACAATATTAGACCTAAATCATCCATCAGTGCTCTCAGATGGTACAACAGGGTCTGGTCTAGGAGTGCCCTGAGCATAGTCAAATTAACGTAATCTGTAACACTCTATTTCCTCAACGGTAATTTTAATAAAAATCAGAGTAAAATAAAATTCTAAGAATAGGATGTCACATCATTCAACATATTCAAACTTTGCTCAATTATAATTAAACAGATACATAACACATATTTCAAATGAACCGATAACATTTCAACATAGTCTTCAAAGTCCAACTTTATTAATGTAGCGGAAAAAAATTCATGAATTGTTTTCAACATCTTCAATTCATCGCAAAACAATATCTTTAATAAAATAAAATAGAGTCTATAGTACTCTCACAATACTCCAAAATAAAAATATCAATTAAATAAAACAAGCAAACGTTCATCCCTCCGGTGTTACGTATCAGAGCAATGACACCAATTTAAAATAAGAAGATCAACCTCTTCTAGACTCTGCGACTTCGCACTGCTCCTGATTATCTGCACGTTATCCACGTAGAGACAACATTCAAACAGTAAGGGTGAGATATCATGACAATATAATAAGTCATATAATCATGAGTAAATAACATATATATCATGTAAGATTTCAAGTTCGATAATCATCAGACGTGCAATTCAACACTTTCATGATTTAACAATTCAACAAATGCAGTGCAACTGACTCTGACGTAAGATGCACATGGTACCATCAGGACATAAGTCCTCTTTCAACAAATTTCCATATAAGGCTAGGGCATAAACCCTCAACAATTTCTAATATAGCTCAGAGCATAAGCCCTCAACAAGTTTCTAATATAGGTCAGAGCATAAGTCCTCAATAAGTTGCCAATACATGCCAGAGCATAAGCCCTCAACGATGCATGAAATACAACACGCCACAACCAAAATTATGCAATCACAAGCATAACCATCAACATCATGTCAATTTCAGGCCAATAACAACATATTCGCCATATTGCAATATATTATGCAATCCATTTATACATCATTCGTACAACACCATCATGTTCAATCATAATAATATGCATTACACTTCATACAACATTAACACACAAGGCATAAGCCCTCACCAAGGTAATCATCATAAGATAGAAAATATTAAATCACATCAACACCAAAATTCTCATGATTGATTTCATGAAGACAACAATTCATCATTAAATTATCCCAATTAATCTACTATATAAAGCATTTGCCTACATTTCACTAAAATGACATAACTTGACAGTACGAAACACCCGGCCGCGCCTCAAATAGTTGGAATTATAGTACTGAAAACATTTTAAAGAGAAAGCATGTTAACCCAGTATTCCAACGATCCGAACTATGCATCAATCGGATATCTGACACCCGGGTTATGAATTTTTGAAGTTTTACAAAATTTACCAACAATAACAACCTACAACAACTGACACTGACACCTAAGGCATAAGCCTCCAACCCAAAAATAATTCACCTACTTTTATCAAAATTATCATCACATTATAGGAAATGTTTTTTAGGTTTTCAACAGTCCAAACGGTGCATCAAACAGACACCCGAGGCGAAAGTTATGACTTTTCAAAGTTTGCAAAAATTATGTAAGCTCAGCAGTAACAGGTTACCCAGTTATGGTAACTGGTTACTGTGTAATACAGTAGCTTATTTTTCTAAAATTTATTGTGGTAACCAGTTACCATAACTGTGTATCCGGGTACCCAACTCTGACAGCCCTAAAAACTGTAATTTTCTGCTACGAAATTTCATTCTTTTCATCTAAAAACCACTTTTGAGACATACCCAAACACGTCAATTATTGTAATCATCAACATACATTATATGGCATAATTCTAACATAATCATCACATCAATTTCATCAATTACAACCAATTACCACAATCAATCTAACAATTAATATACACTAAAAACCTAACAATCAAACCTTCATCTACCCACAATTATATCACTTATTAGAGAGTCAGAACCCCACCCTTACCTTGGATTGACGATTCAAAATCTCTACGGTGAAATCCCTTACTCTAGCTTCCTAATGCTCTTCCTCTTCTTCTCTCTTCCACTTCTTCTTTCGTTTTCTACGATCAATCAGAATAATCAAATCCTCTTTTCTCTTTTAGACCCCTAATATAGATATCTCCATCACACCCCTCTTCTTATTACTAGATTAATCTAATTATTTAATTATTAATATTATAATTACTATTTATCTCATATAATAACAATAGTAAATATAATAATAATAACAATAATACTAATATTCTCCATTCACCCATATGTCTCTACACTTTTAGCCACGCACCCTTACACCTTAACTTCTACAATTCTCACTACCTCTAATATTCCAATAATCCCATCAAAACATATCTTAAAGTTTATCAACACATATAAACACATCATATTATCTAATTATTTTAAATAAATAATTCTAATTAAATTGGGGTGTTACAACTATCTCCCACTTAGAATATTTTTGTCCTCGAAAATTCACTAGATACTATCACTCCGTACACGACTCCCGCATCCTTCAGTCCAACTTCCACGTCACATTTTGGCATCATTTAAAATAACACTACCCAACATCCCACCTAGTCAACCCTCAAACTCCCACAAGATTCATTGTTAGTGGGAAGTTATGAACGCATCGGCTCATTACACATTTAGTCCAGTCATTCTAGGACACAAAATCTATCACTTCATTAAACATCAATGTCTTCGTAAGCACATAAATATAACTATAATATGAAGAAGTGGGGGGAGGGGGGGGGGGGGGGTTGAATTGAAACTTAAAATCAAAAGTAGTAATGGCACAGTATTTTTATCCTGGTTCGTTTGATCTCAAACTACTCCAGTCCACCCGCCAAGGTGATTTCGCCTCTCTCCAACGAGGACTTAATTCACTAATCAACTTGATTACAATTCTACTTTAACAACTGTTAAAGTCTTCTTGAGTCCAAAACCACAACCCGGTTTTCTCAAGGAAATTCACTAAACAGTTAATTGAATAAAAGTGTACAATGATGTTTCTAATAAACAGTATCACAAACTTGTGATGTATTACACAGTTTAATATTGAATTGTTGAAGATGAAGAATGATAGTTGTGTTGCTGACTTTTCACATGAGTTTTTATTTTTGAGCGCAGTTGTTCATCATCTTGAAATCTTCTTCTAGTCAGCTTTAAATAGGCCTTGCAATAGTGACATAAGAAGATACTTTTGGTATGTCCATAACACGCGTTAATGAGCTTTCCAAATCAGAAGATCCTTGTCTGTTTGTAGCCGTTACTTATGATCTTGTATTGATAGATTGTAACGCTTCAGAGCTTCTCACATCAGAGGATGAATATTACCGTTGAGAGTTCTTTACATCTTGATTAGAATTTTGCACATCAGAGTATCAGAGATTCTGTTTCACAGCGCTGGTGCATTCAGAAGTTCAATTAGAACTTCTTCATATAAGCGTGTCATGCATATTTGATGCGTCTGAATCTTTCATTGTCCTCTCAACTTCTGTGCTCGCATAATCAGAACTTCTAGTTGCATCAGAACATCTTTTTAACATTAGAACATCCTGCATGTAAAGATAATTTTTATTAGCGAGCATATTTGTTCTTTATATCATGTGTTTGTTATTGTGATACGGTGGGAGAACTGACTATGGTTTTGCGTTTGTTTTCGCAAATGTTTCGGTTGAGCAAGAGTCGCCACCGACTTTTTATTTTATCCTAGGGAAAGGTTTAAAAAGCACAACAAAAACCTTTGAGATTTTTCTTGGGTTCGGGGAGTAGATTATAGAAAGGGGAGGTATTAGCACCCTTTCTATCCATGATTATCCATGGGCTCTTAGGTACTTGCTTAGATCAACTTGCCTTGGTTTTCAATTGTTTGAAATGGTGCTCGGTGTGTGGTTTTTGAAAATGTTTGGAAAAGATGCCTTGTATAGGCTACCCTTGTAACAATTCTTTACTCGAATGTTTTACAAAAGGTGTTTTGTCTTTTGAAAAGATGTTTCAAGGTTTTTTGAAAGCTTGTTTTGAAAGTGTTTGTGAAGTGTGTTTTGAAAATAGGCAAGTATTTTCTTTTGCAAATTGACAAGTACCTAAGAGTTATCTACCCTAAAGTTCTCAAAGATTTTTGTTATGTCTTAAACCTTTTGACAATTTTGTTCCACCATTGCATTTGGTGGACAATCTTGTATTAGGAGATGAAAGGGACGGGCGCGGGTCATCGTTTAGACCATAATTGCAATAGTGCTAAGTATCTTTTGGGCAATTTCTCTTTGAAAGGGACTTGATCATTTTAGGCAACCTTTCGAAAGCGTCATCGAGGGACTTATGATCATTTGATTGTTTTTTTTTACCCAAAGAAACCTAACATGCAATATGGCCCAATTATTTGAAGGCAACAAAGTGGAATACCCTAGGGGTGCAAGTGTGATATGTGTTGTCCATATTTCATGCTTATTTATCTTGAAATTAGGTCAAGCTATTTTGTTCTTTTTATTTGCATACAAACCCTAACTCTAGCATGGTATATTTAGAAAGCGTTTAAAGTGCGAAAAGTAAAATTCCTACACTATTACAACACAATATGGGAAGGGGGGTACAAATGTTCAAATGGGGGGTATTTAGACAAAGAATTAAACCTAGCTATTACATCATTTTTGGCATTTTTACAAGTAATTGATTGCATAATTTAAATGGGAATAAAAATAAAGATGCAAAATGCAAAAAGGGTTTTTATATGTATGAAAAAAGTATTATTTATGTCAAATAAATAAAAATAAAAAAAGTATCATTTTTGGAGTTTTTTGTATTCTAAGGGTAAAACCCTAATTTCATTAAATAAATATATTTATTTAATGTGTATAATATTTAATAATTACATAAAAAAATAAAATAAAATGGAGTATATTCATAAAAAAGTATTTTTCACATCAAATATTAATAAAATAAAAATGTATGTATTTTAGTATTTTTTCCCTAAGTATATTAATATATATATATATATATATATATATATATATATATATATATATATATATATATATATATATATATATATATATATATATATATATATATATATATATATATATATATATATATATATAGTATATATATATATATATATATATATATATATATATATATATATTATATATATATATATATATATATATATATATATATATATTATATATATATATATATATATATATATATATATATATATATACTATATATATATATATATATATATATATATATATATATATATATATATATATATATATACTATATATATATATATATATATAAATATATATATATATATATATATATATATATATATATATATATATATATATATATATATATATATAAATATAATATTTAATATTTATATATAAAAAAAGTATATTTTGTATAAAATATTTTCAAAAGGGAAAATGTAATAAAATCAGAAAAGAAAGTATATTTGTATTATTTTTTTCTATTTATTCTAAATTATATATATATATATATATATATATATATATATATATAATATATATATATATATATATATATATATATATATATATATATATATATATATATATATAATATATATATATATATATATATATATTTATGTATAAATGATTCCTATAAACAAATAAATGCTAAAAAAATAGGAAAATGGTATAAAAATATTTTTTTATATTTTTTATATTATAAATAAATAAGTCAGCATGAAAAAAGAAAAATAAAAAAATCATTGAAATAAACCAAATGGGCCTAGGGGGTATGAAACAAAAAATGTGGTGTGGAAAGAAAATCAGAAGCAAGCCCAGCCCAGGAACTTCTTCTTCAACCTTCAGGACAAAAAATATGTCAAAACACGCGCCTGTTCTTCCAATTCAAAACACCTGGATTCCTTGATCTTTTGCACAAACTTCCAACATAAGAAATGTTTAAGCATTGAATCACGATTCCAAATATATAAAAAACTCATTCTAACTCTCAAAAATGAGAGAGAATTTTGACATTCCCAAATCCTGACCTAAGTTTTCTGCCATTTTCCAAACCTTAAATTCTCATAGCTCAGGCAAAATAAATGAAAAGTAAAAGCATGTACAGGTTCACGGGGCATGAGTAAAACATTTCTTATTCACAAACCTAGAGTTAATGATGCCTATACTAAGAGTTAGAAGTTCACCAAAATACCTGTTCAATTGAAGTTCTATCTGGAAATGGGGAAGCTTTCAGCTGCAAGGTGATGGTTGGTATAGCTTCCTTGAGGTGTGGTGATGTTGTTCCAATGTTTACTTTGCCTTGAGACACCTTGAATCGAGCTATGGACCTTCAACTGCAAAATGAGAAAGTGAAAATGGTGGAACTTGTTAGAGGATTACAGGTCGTGTTTCAGGTCTTGGTTCGCTTGCATTGATGCTAGGGAATGTGTTTGATAAGCTTTGGTCAAGAAATCATGCAAGGAATGAGAGATGGTGTTCAATCTGCAGGCCTTGCCCTGGTTATGCAGTTTGAGAGTGATTCTGGAATGAGAGTGTTTGGGAGGCCAAGGGCTCGTGTTCTAGCTTGGGTTGGATGATTAGAAGGTGTCTACCATGTTTTCTTCTGTGTTCTAATGCTGAGAGAGAAGTTGTTGTATGTTATGATACTTTTCTTCACACTTAAGCAAACAAAGCCAACTTGATGTTTTAGGCAAGTAGGGGACCCTTAAACATGCTGCTAACTTGGTCTTGATCAGAGTGTTTTGCTCATAATCTTGTGCCAATTAGATCTCATCTGTACTTGTTGGATTTCAATTGGACATAAAGCTTGCTTTTGCAAAAATGGCCATTTTGCTTTTTCCATAAATGGATTTATTCAACATGTAATGCATAAGCTCATGAAACAAGACCTTAGCACAATGAACATGCATTAAATTATGAGTGTTGGATGGTTTAAGGACCTGTAATGTAGCACAAACTAAGCTGACTTGAAAATGGCATAAGTTATGACCATGTACATGACCAATTCAAAAGTGAGTTTTTTCCATATTGTGAAATTCGATTCTCCCAAGTTATGAGGTTGTTTGATGAGTTCTTGGACATTTTGGAAAGCTTGGAATGTGTACTACAATCCATCTTTGAAATGAAAATTGAAATTACAAGTGGAAGTGTATGGAAATGGCCTTGAAGTTAGGTAGAAAACCTTGCCAAAATAGGTTAAAATTTCACTAAGTTAAGAATGGTTTAGTGCCCTTATTCAAAAAATTGTAACTTGAGATACAAGCCTCATTTGGGAAAACTTTGTGAATAAAAGTTGTAGATTATGCAACAAGCTACAACTTTCATGTTTTGACTTTTGTTTGAATCCAAATGAATCTTGGTGAGAAAGTGGGGCAAAGTTGGGAAAAATTAGGGTTTTTCATAACTTAGAAAAAATTCTAAGTTATGAAAAATTCTCATTTCTAACCCTAATTTGCATTTTTTGATTTCTTGGTGAAAAAGTTTCATGATTTGGCATGTTTTGATGAAAAATGAATCTTGACTCTTGATTTTGACCAAAAAGTCAAAGTTTGACTTTTCAGTATACAGTCAAAATTGATCAATTGACTGGGAAATTCAACTGTCAATCTTGTGTACTTGGGATCTTTTGAACTTGTTGAGCATGTCAGATAAATCCATGGGGTCATTGAGTCCATATGTGAAATTGGTTGCCATTGGCTAGGTCAAACAGTCAAAAATTGCCTTTGTGCAGTCAAAACCCTAAAAATGACCATTTTGCCCTTTTGGTGATCTGATCAAATTTCTTGTGGAATTGTGATCCAAACTTGATAAATGGTCTATATGAGTTCATATGTTGATGTGGGTCAATTTTCATGAGGTTTGACTGTCAATTGGCCACAGTTGACTTTTTCCCCAATACAACTGATTTCTAGGTCGAACTGTCCAATTGACTGGGCAAAACTTGGAATCAAGACTTGAACCTTGATATGGATAAACTTGGGAGTCCAATATGAAGCAAGAAAGTCATCTTAGGCATTTTAGGTCAAAACATCTTTGTGCAAACACAAACCCTAATTTGGGTTAACATTGCAAGGAGAAGTCTTGAGCAGATGAAACCCTAATGGATCTTGAGCTTAAAGGGCTTTGGGATGAGAAATCATTGAGAAATGGGAGGGCAAATTTTGGGGTACAACAGTTATCATCAAAACTCTTACTGGGATGTAGAACCAAATTATATTCTAACAATCTCCCCCTTTTTGATGATGACAAAAACTAGTATATTTTGATGGAATATAAAGAACAAAAATTAAAAGGAAGGCTCCCCCTGAGTAGAGTACTCAGCTAACGAGAAAATAAAATACTTCCCTGACGATCTTCTGATTATGAGTCAAAATATTCTCCATTCTCCCCCTTTTTGTCAAGAATCAAAAAGTGGTAAAGACTCTGATTGATTTGCTCTGACATAAGTGCTTGAAACAATGTGACATCCTCTTCTGGATACATCTGAGATTCTTTAGAGAGCTTCTGATGCTGTATTTCCATTCCTGTTTCAAATAGTTTTCGAGCCAGTAATCTTCTGTTTCTGATTGCCTCTGAGACATGCGAGTCTTTTAAATTCCAGGCTTTGAAACATATGCTTTCTTTCCTCCATGTGTAGAGAGCATCCAAAGTCCAAGTTTTAATACTGGAGTTTCAACCTTGCTGTTAAAAATATCTGCAACATAGATGATTTTGTCTTTTGGTACCCATATCTCTCTGGGTCCATGACTGCTAGAGTTTCCAAAATTCTGTTTGAATTTTGGTTTAGTATAAAACGCCTTACCAGCATGTTTTATATCATGTGTTTGCCCAGTGGTGAAGTGATAATAGAGAGGAGTGCTTTTGATAGCCAAATCCTTAACTTTCTTAGGTTGGGATACTTTGCCTTTGTATCCTATACCTATTCTGCCATTCCTGCTAACTCCATAGATCATTGAAGCCATTTTGCTTCTATCTATGTTTTTAGCCAGAAACTTCTGAAAGCTTTGATCATATTCCTTTATGATCTTATCAGCATTACTGGGATCCTCTGAGATTATTTCCTTCTGAGAGTTTTGTAAATCATTTTCTAGTTTTGAAATCTTTTCTTTTAACTCAGAGTTTTCTAATCTCAGACTCTCAGTTTCTTCAGAGTCAGAAGCAAGATCCTTTTTCAGGTTCTTGAATTTGACTCTGAGCTGCTGATACCTTTCCAAAATTTCACTCAAACTTTCTCCTAGTTCAGCTTTAGTAAAATTAACAGTAAAGTCAAGAAATACCTCTTCAGCTTCTGATTCTGATTCTGACCCTGATTCTGATTCAGAAGATTCAGAGACATCTAATAAGTTGTCCGTTTGAGCTATATTGGCTTGTTCATCTTCTGATTCTGTCCCGTCTTCAGAAGATTCAGAGTCATCCCATGTTGCCATAAGACTTTTCTTCTTATCCTTAACTAACTTCCTTTTATGTTTCTCCTTCTGAAGCCTTGGACAATCACTTTTGTAGTGACCTTGTTTATTGCATTCATAGCAGGTACTGATTCTGTTACTTAATTTTCTGTATCCAGAGGATTGTTTAGAGTCATTTCCTGTTCTTCTGGAGTTTCTAAAATTCTTATGCTTGTGCTTCTACAACTGATTGATTCTTCTAGATAGAAAGAACATTTCGTCTTCTTCTGACGAGGATTCTCCAGAGTTTTCTGCTTCTACTTCTGCCTGCAAAATTTTGGTTTCATATTTGTTAGATTTCAGAGCGAGAGACTTACATTGCTTCTGAGGCTCATCATCTTCTAACTCTATCTCATGGCTTCTGAGGGAGCTGACAAGTTCTTCTAGAGATATTATGTTTAGATCTTTTTCCAGTTTGAGAGCCGTGACCATTGGTCTCCATTGTTTTGGTAAACTTCTGATGATCTTCTTTACATGATCAGCAGTTGAGTACCCTTTGTCCAACACCTTTAGCCCTGCCACCAGAGTTTGGAATCTAGAGAACATTGTTTCAATGGTTTCATCTTCTTCCATTCTGAAGGTTTCATACTTCTGAATGAGTGCAAGGGCTTTGGTTTATTTTACTTGCAAGTTTCCTTCACGCGTCATTCTCAGAATCAAACATGTTCTTAGCTCTGTCTCTGTTTGTGATCTTCTCATACTCTGAATATGAGATGGCACTCAAGAGAATCGTTCTGGCCTTGTGATGATTTCTGAAGTCTTGCTTTTGATGATCTGTCATCCTTTTTCTGTCAATCTTTTGACCACTTTCATCAACAGGATGTATGTATCCATCAGTTACCACATCCCAGAGGTCAGCATCATAGGCTAGGAAGAAACTTCTGATCATATCCTTCCAGTAGTCAAAATTTTCATCGTCAAATATTGGAGGGTTGCTGCTGATGTTCTAACTTGTTCCCATCATAGTGTTTTCCCCCCTTGGATCTTTATCTGACACGGTTAAGTATTTGCACCCAGATCCAGGTGCTCTGATACCAATTGAAGAAGTGAAAAACACAAGAGGGAGAGGGGGGGGGGGGGGGGGGTTGAATTGAAACTTAAAATCAAAAGCAGTAATGACACAATATTTTTATCCTGGTTCGTTTGATCTCAAACTACTCCAGTCCACCCGTCAATTTGATTTCGCCTCTCTCCAATGAGGACTTAATTCACTAATCAACTTGATTACAATTCTACTTTAACAGTGTGATTTCACCTCTCTCCAATGAGGACTTAATTCACTAATCAACTTGATTACAATTCTACTTTAACAACTGTTAAAGTCTTCTTGAGTCCAAAACCACAACCCGGTTTTCTCAAGGAAATTCACCAAACAATTAATTGAATAAAAGTGTACAATGATGTTTCTAATAAACAGTATCACAAACTTGTGATGTATTACACAGTTTAATATTGAATTGTTGAAGATGAAGAATGATAGCCGCGTTGCTGACTTTTCACATGGGTTTTTATTTTTGAGCGCAGTTGTTCATCATCTTGAAATCTTCTTCTAGTCAGCTTTAAATAGGCCTTGCAATAGTGACATAAGAAGATACTTTTGGTATGTCCATAACACGCGTTAATGAGCTTTCCAAATCAGGAGATACTTTTGTAGCCGTTACTTATGATCTTGCATTGATAGATTGTAACGCTTCAGAGCTTCTCACATCAGAGGATGAACATTACCGTTGAGAGTTATTTACATCTTGATCAGAATTTTGCACATCAGAGTATCAGAGATTCTGTTTCACAGTGATGGTGCATTCAGAAGTTCAATTAGAACTTCTTCATATAAGCGTGTCATGCATATTTGATGCGTATGAATCTTTCATTGTCCTCTCAACTTCTGTGCTCTCATAATCAGAACTTCTGGTGATGTTCTGGCAGAACTTCTAGTTGCATCAGAACATCTTTTTAACATCAGAACATCCTGCATGTAAATATACTTTTTATTAGCGAGCATATTTGTTCTTTATATCATGTGTTTGTTATCATCAAAACTCTTGCTGGGACGTAGAACCAAATTACGTTCTAACATAATATTGACAATGTTGATACATACACCAGTATCACAATGCTATGTCTCACTAATCGAACATGCAAATCAATACATTCTAGTGACATGTCACCAACACGAATAATATACAACCCTTCACCTGTTACTTCCATTCTGGAATGTCCACTGATTTGTATCATTCCCTCATGCCTTCGATGTTTAACCCATAACTCCTAATAAGTCATATACACATAACAAACTGCGCCATATCACTCTTTAGTTGCACCGCTCTAATTCCTCTACTTTAAAGTCACTGTCCTCATTTTGATTTCTATCCACTATCAGATCTATAAGTTTCACATCTATCTCTAGGCTCTCTTTAGTAACCACCCGAAAATCACTGTTCACTTTTAGACATCCTCAACCTTCCACCCTGCGGCGTTAGCTTGCATACCAACTCAAGTCTCTAAACTGCTTAATAAATTACAACTCTTTCATAGCCACCTTCCATTAGGTTCACGCGAAATGGAGAACGACTATCCTCTCGATAGGACGTCAATCACTTTACTCACTATCAATCTAGCAAGACAAGTCTACGAAGAAGTGAAAAACACAAGAAGGGGGGGGGGGGGTTGAATTGTAACTTAAAAATCAAATGCAGTAGACTCAAGATTTTTATCCTGGTTCGCTTGATCTCAAACTACTCCAGTCCACCCGCCAAAGTGATTTCGCCTCTCTCCAACGAGGACTTAATCCACTAATCAAGCAGATTATAAAACTACTTTGACTACTGCCAAAGTCTTCTTGAGTAAGACCACAACCCAGTTTATCTCAAGGAACAATATCTTAATCAAATAACAATTAACTGTGTACTATATGTTTTTCGTTACAAAAACTGTATCACTATTGTGATGTATTACACAATTTGAGTATATGAAAGAATGTGAATATTTGCAGCTTTTTGAGATGTATGAGCAATCGTTGGTAAAAATCGTAAATAATTTATCCTTTGAGCTTGTTTATATAGACGTGGAAATCTGTTCAAAATAAAACGTGATAATGGACACTCAATGCACTTTCCATACTGAGAAGATTCTTGTATGAATGAAGTCGTTGCATATGATACTGTCTTAATTGAAAAGTAACACTTCAGAACTTGAGAATCTTGCACGCTGCTTTTACTTCAGAATATTGATGACTCAGAGATATGAGGATCTGTTGGCATATTAGACTTCTGTTCAGAATCAGAGTATCTTTTACTTTAGTGCAGATTCTGATCATCATTCTTCAGAACATTCTGATTAGCTCAGCTTGAAAGCTTCTGTGGCTTAACTTCTGATGCTGTTTCAGTCAGAACTTCTGTATAAAAAACAACACAAATTTAGAGTGCATATTTATTCTTTGTATTTGTTATCATCAAAACTCTAATTAAGGGTTGTAAAATTAAACTATGTTCTAACAATCTCCCCCTTTTTGATGATGACAAAAACTAGGATTTTCAATAAAAAATATAGAACAAAAAGCTTAAGAGAGTCTCCCCTTGAGTTGATTACTCAAATAGAGATGAGTTACTTCCCTGAAGTTTCTTCTCGTCAGAGCTTTTGACGCATCTCCTTCTGTCCTTATCATAATATGTTCCTGTTCAAGCTTTCAGAAAAGATAGAAGTTTAGATATTCAGAATGTTTGAGACTTTGTCCCGGTATACTGTTATTGAAAATATCTTACGTTCTCCCCCTTTTTGTCAGGTATCAAAAAGCAATATAATGAGAGTCAAAAAGATGATTTGTATTGAAAACAAAATGCAATGACATTTTTCAGAAACAAAGAGGATAAGATGAAGAATACAGAAAATAAGTTAAAGAAAATCTAAGAAGGAGGGGGAAGTCGTGTGAACAACGCTTCCAACAAGCTCTTAATCTGAGTGCTTGATTCTTCCTGCCTTCCCAGAATGTCTTT
This sequence comes from Vicia faba, assembly GCA_948472305.1. Lineage (NCBI taxonomy): Eukaryota > Viridiplantae > Streptophyta > Magnoliopsida > Fabales > Fabaceae > Vicia > Vicia faba. Next base: position 904,241,618 of record OX451739.1, on the reverse strand, counting down.
AATTTCTTTTGTTGTATCTTCTTGTTTGTCCAATATATCCCTGATCTCTTTGTTTGTGCCTTCTTGCTTATCCAGCCTGGCGTGGATTAGAGTATTCTCCTTCTTCAACTCTTCAAGAGTTTGCATGAATAGAGATGAAGCTGGTGTATCTTCAGGGGTTGCATGTCGTTCAGAACACTCTGCAGCCTCTTCTGATTGAACAACTTCTTCTGTTGCAATTTCCTTTTCTGGAGCAGTAGTCAAAAGGTGACTATCAGAATCTGGTTCAGTGGCTTCTGAAGGTTGGTGCTCTTTCCAGGGAGCATTTTCCAGCAGAAGAGTTTCTTTCCTGTCCCAGTGAACTAGAACTTGATCTTTGAAGGCTTTCAGCTGATCACTGAAGTTCTGCTGAGCCATCTCATAACTCAATTCTTTTAGCTTCTGGGATTCAGAGTTGAACCATTTTCTGAATCTATCCCACAAAGAATCAGAAGCAGCAGGATTAAAATTCTCTTGACTTGCTTGCTTCAAAGAAGTAACCCATTCCTTTATTTCTGTTTCAAAAATCAACAAGTTCTTACCAACATCTGATTTGGTTAAGGTTGGTTTGGGTTTGGGAATGGCAATTTTATTTAAGGTGGAAGCTAGATGGTCCAGCGCTTCTAGATCAATGACAGTTCTGAGATGATCAGCTGGACGATTGATTGGTGAGGGAGTAGAAGAATCAGAAATCGGGATTGGTGAGTGAGGAGTGTTTGGTGGTGTGGATTCATATGTTGAAGGTATTTCTGGAATATCATGAATGGAGAGAGGTAAACGAACCGTAAGAGGTTCTGTTATCCCAGGAATTGGGGTAGTGGTATCAGAGTCTGAAAGGGAGTCTTTTGATGGGTTTGCGGTAGCATGTTGAATTTCTGGTTCAGGTGTTTCAGAAGTTGGATTTTTAGATTGAGGAGTGAGAGGGTTTTCATTTTCTGGTTGGGGTGAGTTGAGGTTTTGATGTTCTGGTTAAAGAGAGTGTGGTTGTAGATTTTCTGATTGTTGAAACTGAATATTTGTATTTTCTGGGATTGGTGAGTGAAAGTCTTGATCAAATAGTTCAATATCAGAGAGAACTCTTGCAAGTTCTGGTTGATTTTGTTCTGGATTTGAATTGGGGGAGTGAGGTTCATTTAAGAAATTTCCAAGAGTTACAGATGGGTTAAAATATATGTCAAAATCCTCAAATGTTTGTGGTGAAGGATTTTCTGTTGGTTGAGGGGGAATGGTTTCATATATTGGAACAATTATTGATTCCACAACAGAAACAAAAGATGTGTTACCTTTCTTTTTCGCAGCTTTGGGTGTCCTCTGAGAGGATCCTTCTCCTGCTGCCTTCCTCTTTCTGGATTTCTTTAGCACAATCTCTGGAGCTGGCTTGTGCAAGTCACGAATGTTGATTTCTGGAATAGTCCCATCTTCCTTGCAAGCTTCAAGGTATCTGACCACAATCTCTGGAGAAGCATCTATCTCAGAGAATAGTGGAAAATCCTTCAGAGGGATTCTCCTAGAAGTGATTACCTCATGAGAAGCAATTGTTAGTTCCTTCTTAATGCTTTCAATAATCTTCATTTTCTTCAGATTCTTGGCATTCAGTGGTTTCCCAGCAGCTGCTTCCAGAGTGCTGATCTCTTGAGCCTCTGTTAGATGTTCTATCAACCTGTTTTCCGTCAAAATATCTGAAATCAATCTTCCCAGAGGAATCCAGTCCCTCTTAGTCATTTCTTCTTCTCTTGTCTCTTTCACACTTGTTCTTAGATGGTTGAAGAGCAAATGTGGAAGATTGATTTTGGTCTTCTTTGTAATGAAGTATAATAGAAATTACTGATCAATGTTGATGTAATCAGGAGAGCTTGTAGGCTTCCTGTGATTGATACATCCCAGAATGATCCTAGCCCAGATTCTATAATAATCTTTCAAGTCTCTGATTTTGCTGGATGGCTGTCCAGAAGTGAAAATGACCCTAGCAATGGATTTTAGGTCAGAACACTTATCAGCCATATCAATGCATCTGACTTCGCCGCCATTGTATCCAATGAGTTTCCCAATCAAATCTTCTGTAATCACTATCTTCTTCCCCATAACATATGACGTGACCTGGTGGTTGGATGAAGTAGCATGAATCCAAAACTCTTTAACAAGAATGGGGAAATTTGGACCCAATAGACGATCAAAGTATCTGTTCCATCCCTGTGAAGTTACATCTTCATACAGATCAAACCCGTTTTCTTGTAAACTTTCAAAATCGATGATCAATCCACAGAGAACTTCAAGGTTGTCAACCGGAGTGAGCAGTGTTCTAATGGGCTCCTCATATTGTTCTATTGGAGAAGAACCAGGAGCACTGTTGAGATTCTTGAGGCTTGATGAGGATGCCATTGTTCACACGGATTCTTTGGAGAAAACTGATAGAAAGGGTTTTTCTGAAAAACTAGAGCAAGAGAGAATATTGAAGGTGGTAAAACGTGAATGAATGAAATAGTAAATTGAGTTTTATAAACACTTTTTAAAATGTAATCAGTAAGAAAGAGAAAATAAGTAATGATTATACTGAATTAATGAGACCTGAAATTAGGGGATTTAGTGAGATATTGAACAGTTACCAATGACAAGTGTCTCAATGCATCCAATCAGAGCCTTAGACCCTTCAGAATTTGAACGTGTGTTCATCCTCAGAAGGTAGCTTGTGAGAGGATGACAGATGTTTGATGGTGTGAACTGTACGCCTCTATCCTTGAAATGAACAACTCAGATCTTCATAGATAGATTCTGAGGCAACTTTACTCCTAACTTCTGAAGACAAGTTGATCAGATGTTCACAGAAAACAATAAAATTCTGAGGGTTAGAATATGCAAATAAAACATTTTTTTCTGGACACAATTTCATGATGAGATGTTTCAGAATGAAATTGAATCTATCTTCAGAAAGGGGTTTTGTAAACACATCAGCCCATTGATGGTCTGTGTCAATAAATTTTAAAGTGAGAATTCCTTTCTGAATATAATCCCTAATAAAATGATGTTTTATTTATATATGCTTAGCCCTAGAATGCAAAATGGGATTTCTGGAAGACAGATGGCAGAAGTGTTATCACAGAAGATAGGGATGTTACTCTCAAATATGTTGAAGTCTTAAAGTTGAATTTTCATCCAGAGCACTTGTGTGCTACATCCAGCAGCTGCTATGTATTCAACTTCTGCTATTGACAATGCTATTATGGACTGTCTCTTGCTGGTCCATGAGATCAGGTTGTCTCCCAGAAACTGGCAGCTTCCAGAAGTGCTTTTACGCTCTACTCTGTCTCTAGCAAAGTCAGCATCACAGTATCCTACTAAGCTGTATTCATTGGATTTTCTATAAAACAAACCCAGGTTAGTAGTACCTTTCAGATACTTGAAAATCCACTTAACTGCTGTTAAGTGAGATTCTCTAGGATCTGATTAGAATATAGCTCATAAGCAAACACTGAATAAAATATCAGGCCTTGAAGCCGTCAGATAAAGGAGAGATCCAATCATACCTCTGTAGATCTTCTGTTCTACCTTTTTGCTTACCTCTTCCTTTTTCAGAATGCACGTGGGATGCATTGGAGTCTTTGAGGGCTTACATACTGAGAGGTCAAATTTCTTCAGAAGTTCTCTGACATATCTGCTCTGGTGAATGTAAGTTCCTTCTGGAGTCTGGTTTATCTGAATGCTCAGAAAGAATTGAAGTTCCCCGATTAAGCTCATCTCAAACTCTGCCTACATGCACTTAGCAAATTCTCTTCCCAGAGAAGTTTTAGTAGATCCAAAAATAATATCATCTACGTAAATCTGAAAAACTAAAATGTCATTCTTAAATGTCTTACAGAACAAGGTTGTGTCCACTTTCCCTCTGGTGAATTCCTTTTCTAACAGAAAGTTACTTAGTCTTTCAAACCAAGCTCTGGGAGCTTGTTTCAGACAATAAAGTGACTTCTTTAGTTTGAAAACATATTCTGGGTGTTTGGAATTTTCAAACCCAAGGGGTTGGTGCACATATACCTCTTCATCAATGTAACCATTTAAGAATGCACTTTTGACATCCATCTGATACAGAGTGATGCCATTATTTACAACAAAAGAGATTAAGAGTCTGATAGATTCTAACCTGGCGACTGGAGAAAAGTTTTCTATATAGTCTATCCCCTCTTGCTGACTATAACCTTGTGCCACCAGTTGTGCCTTGTTTCTGATGACTTCTCCTTGCTCATTCAGTTTGTTTCTGAACACCCACTTTGTTCCAACAACGTTGAATCCTTTTGGTTTTGGAACCAGATCCCATACGTCATTTCTGGTGAACTGGTTTAATTCCTCCTGCATTGCCAGAATCCATTCATTGTCTAGAAGAGCTTTATCAATTGTTGTTGGTTCAATCAGAGATACCAATCCCATAAGGAATTCTTCAGAGTTTCTGAATGTTGATCTTGTTCTGATTGGATCATCCTTCTTTCCCAGAATCTTATCTTCTGGGTGAGCTATGCTGCTTCTGGATAACCTTTTTTGGAGTTGATCAACAGAAGGTACTGGAACACTTGTGGCATTTCCTTCTGAAGTTGTTGGAGCATATCTGTTGGTAACTTCTGATGAATTGTCTTCAACACCTGTGAATTTAACTTCTATATCTGCAAAAGATTCATTCTGCTTTGACTTTTGAGGGTCAAGCTTATCATCAAATCTAACACTGATTGACTCTTCAACAATCTATGTTTCTGTATTGTATACTCTATACCCTCTTGAGCGTTCAGAGTATCCTAACATAATACACTTATGTGCTTTAGAGTCAAACTTGTTCAGATGATCTTTAGTATTCAGAATAAAACATGTGCATCCAAAAGGATGGAAATAAGAAATATTGGGCTTTCTGTTCTTCCACAATTCATATGGAGTCTTTTCCAGAATAGGTCTTATAGAGTTTCTATTCTGAATATAACACGTTGTGTTAATTTCTTCTGCCCAGAAGATCTTAACAATGTTAGTCTCATTGATCATGGTTCTGGATATTTCTTGCAATGTTCTGTTCTTTCGTTCTACAACTCCATTTTGTTAGGGAGTTCTAGGACAAGAGAAGTCATGCAAAATGCCTTTTTCATTAAAAAATGTTTGAAAATTTTTTTATTTTCAAATTCTCCACCATGATCACTTCTGACTTTGACAATTCTAAGATCCTTTTCATTTTGAACTTGGTTACAGAAGGCAACGAACACAAAATGTGACTCCTCCTTGTGTCTTAAGAACTTTACCCATGTCCATCTGCTATAGTCATCTACGATCACTAACCCATACTTCTTGCCACTAACAGACACAATTTTCACTGGTCCAAATAAGTCTATGTGCAGAAGTTCTAATGGCCTAGAGGTGGAAATGACATTTTTAGCTTTAAAAGCAGGTTTTGCAAATTTGCCTTTCTGACATGCTTCACACAGAGCATCTGAGCTGAACTTCAGATTAGGAAGTCCTCTGACCAGATTGAGTTTGTTAATATGAGATATTCTTCTCATGCTAACATGCTCCAATCTTCTGCGCCAGACCCATTGCTCGTTGTTAACAGAAGGAAGGAATTTTACATTTTGACTTTTTAGTTCAGAAAGTTTTATCTTATAAATGTTGTTTTTCCTCTTTCCATTAAACAGGATAGTTCCATCTTTATGACTAACAACTTTGCATGAATTTTGATTAAATATTATATCATAACCGTTATCACTTAATTGACTTATGGATAACAGGTTATGCATCAATCCATAAACTAAAAGCACATTATTAATAGAAGGAAGATTACCATTACCTACTGTTCCAGAGCCAATGATCTTCCCTCTTTGGTTGCCTCCAAAGCCCACGTAGCCTCCAGGTTTAAGTTCTAGGCTTTGGAACATATGCTTTCTTCCCGTCATGTGTCGAGAGCATCCAGAGTCCAGATACCATGACTGGTGTTTTAGCCTTGCTGATAAAGATATCAGCTACATATATAATTTTGTCCTTAGGTACCCATATCTTTTTGGGTCCTGGTTTATTAGTTTTACTAAAATTCTGTTTGAATTTTGGTTTGGCAGAATAATCATTGCTAGTGTATTTCAGGTCATGTGTGTGCCCATATGTGAAGTGTAATTTTAGTGGTGTGCATTTTATTACTAGGTCCATGACTTTCTTAGGTGGATATACCTTACCTTAGTATCCTATTCCTTTTCTGCCATTCCTGCTAACTCCATAGATCATTTAAGCCATCTTGCTTCTATCTATGTTTTTAGCCAGAAACTTTTGAAAGCTGTGATCATATTCTTTTATGATTTTATCAGCGCTACTGGGAGCCTGAGATTATTTCTTTCTGAGAGTTTTGTAAATCAGTTTCTAGTTTTGAAATCTTTTCTTTTAGCTCAGAATTTTCTAACCTCAGACTCACAGTTTCTTCAGAGTCAAAGACAAGATCCCTTTTTAGGTTCTTGAATTTGACTCTGATGTGCTGATATCTTTCCAGAATCCCATTTAGGCTTTCTGCTAGTTCAACTTTAGTGAAATTAACAGTAAAATCAAGAAATACCTCTTCTGTGTCTGATTCTGAGTCTGATTGAGATGCTTCGTTGTCTTCTGTCACATTAGCCATAAGAGCAATGTTGGCTCTTTCATCATCTGATTCTGAGTCTGCGTCAGAAGTGTCTGAATCATATCATGTAGCCATGATAGTTTTCTTCTTCTCCTTAAAGAACTTCTTTTTGGGCTTCTCCTTCTGAAGCCTTGGACAATCACTTTTGTAGTGCCCTTGTTTATTTCACTCATAGAAGATGATGTCTCTATTGTTTGATTTCTTGTGACCAGATGAAGCTTCAGATCTTCTGTGTCTAGAGGAGGACTCAGACTTTCTGTATCTGGAGAAGGATTCATTCTGATTCCCTGACCTTCTGGAATTCTTGAATTTTCTTTGCCTCTGCTTCCACAACTGATTTACCCTTTTGGAGAGAAGAGACATTTCATCTTCTTCTGATGAGGATCCATCAGAAATTTCTTCCATAGCCTGCAAAACCTTAGAATCAAGTTTTTTGTTAGATTTTAATGCTAAAGGCTTACCTTGCTTCTGAGGCTCGTCATCTTCTAGCTCTATCTCATGGCTTCTGAGGGAGCTAAAAAGTTCCTCCAGAGATATCTTGTTGAGATATTTAGCCAGCTTAAGTGCAGTGATCATTGGCCTCCATTGCTTTGGTATATTTCTGATGATCTTCTTTACGTGATCATCAGTAGAATACCCTTTGTCAAGAACTCTCAGCCCAACAACAAGAATTTGGAATCTTGAGAACATTGCTTCTATGGATTCACTATCTTCCATCTTGAATGCTTCGTATTTCTGAATGAGCGCAAGGGCCTTGGTTTCTTTAACTTGTATGTTGCCTTCATGCATCATTCTCAGAGAGTCAAACATGTTTTTAACTGTCTCTCTGTTTGAGATCTCATATTCTGAGTATGAGATGGCACTGAGAAGTATTATTCTGGCTTTATGATGGTTTCTAAAATCACGCTTTTGCTGGTCAGACATTCTTTTTCTATCTATCTTCTGACCACTTTCATCCACTGGATGTGTGTATCCATCAATTACCATGTCTCATAGATCCACATCATGAGCCAGAAAGAAGCTCTCAATTATGTCTTTCCAGTAGTCAAAATTTTCTCCATCAAAGATGAGAGGTTTGCCGCTGATTCTATCCTTGTCATCATGATAGTCATTGCTGATGTTTTGGCTTGGTCCCACCATAGTATTTTTCTAAAGCTTGGATCTTGTACTGACACGGTTAAGTGTATGAACTCAGAACCAGGCGCTCTGATGCCAATTGAAGAAGTGAAAAACACAAGAAGGGGGGGGGGGGGGGGGGTGAATTGTAACTTAAAAATCAAATGCAATAGACTCAAGATTTTTATCCTGGTTCGCTTGATCTCAAACTACTCCAGTCCACCCGCCAAGGTGATTTCGCCTCTCCAACGAGGACTTAATCCACTAATTAAGCAGCTTACAAAACTACTTTGACTACTGCCAAAGTCTTCTTGAGTAAGACCACAACCCGATTTATCTCAAGGAACAATTACTTAATCAAAGAACAATTAACTGTGTACTATATGTTTTTTGTTACAAAAACTGTATCACTATTGTGATGTATTACACAATTTGAGTATATGAAAGAATGTGAATATTTGCAGCTTTTTGAGATGTATGAGCAATCGTTGGTAAAAATCGTAAACGATTTGTCCTTTGAGCTTGTTTATATAGACGTGGAAATCTGTCCAAAATAAAATGTGATAATGGACACTCAATGCACTTTCCATACTGAGAAGATTCTTGTCTGAATGAAGCCGTTGCATATGATACTGTCTTAATTGAAAAGTAACGCTTCAGAACTTGAGAATCTTGCACGCTGCTTTTACTTTAGAACATTGATGACTCAGAGATATGAGGATCTGTTGGCATATTAGACTTCTATTCAGAATCAGAGTATCTTTTACTTTAGCGCAGATTCTGATCATCATTCTTCAGAACATTCTGATTAGCTCAGCTTGAAAGCTTCTGTGGCTTAACTTCTGATGTTGTTTCAGTCAGAAATTCTGTATAAAAAATAACACAAATTTAGAGTGCATATTTGTTATTTGTGTTTGTTATCATCAAAACTCTAATTAAGGGTTGTAGAATCAAACTATGTTCTAACAGTCTATCCCATCCAATACGATCCCATCTACTATCAACAAGCAGTTAAGGGTGATCAATTCCTCAAACTTTCAATAGGTAGTCGACAACTATAACAATGGCATAAATTATCTTTATCCAACTATAATAGCGTATTTCACCTTGTTCTCAAAGTTACCTGAGCATAATGTCCAACAATCTCCCTAGGCGTTACAAATGTCTTCCTCAATTCCTTCTTTTTCAATCTCCTCAATGAGACATAACGCCCAAAAATTCATTTCATAGTCTCCCTTACCTACATGAAGTATAACACAATCGTTAAGCATTCTCCAATACAGGAACTGCTACTACCCCAAGAATAATCCAAATTGTTTCGCTCCTAATGAAGTCTTCATCCAAGTAAAGGACTTTAACAACATCAATAACTCCTTAGTCCTTTCTTAAAATATCACAACCTCAAGGATCCATATGTTTTTCACATTTGAATCTCATTCCAATCGCAATCTCAATGATATCATCCCATATCTAGGTTGGTGATAGAAACTCTTAAATCCTCTTTAACACATGTTGATACTTTGACATCATAAATATGATTCCAATTCCTCTTGAATTTATTTTTCCTCTAGCATTATTCCTATCAAAAGACACCGTCATTCAAATCATTCTTAATCAGCATAATTTGCATCTATATGCACTTATCTAATCCATTCACATCATTCCTAACATCTCATTCCCTTAACTCATTGTCTTAAACCCACTGCAATAATAACCAATTAAGCTCAACAAGCTCCTAGTCTCTATAACCGACTTTAGAGCCTCTCAACATAGGCCTATATTTACTTTGGATAGATCCCATAGATACTTTCATTCGAAATAGTATGTTCAAGAAAATTTACCTTTCCAAATCATGATCTACGTCTTGACATCCTAACATACATTTTCTTCCCTTTCGACATCACAATTCGAATCACGACCTTCAATGTTTCCTTTTTCTGACCCAGACTAAATCAAAACGCCCTTAATAACTAATGTAACAAATTGATCTAATTATTCAAAATAACTCCACAGAGTTCTAAAAGCCGTACTCTAGTCATCCCCCTCTCTCATCCAAATATGAAAGTAACTCAATCCTTAATTCGATTACACTGAAGGCATAATCTCCTACCAGTTGATTCATCAAATCTTCATTCTTTTGAAGTGGGCGTTTAATTTCGATCATCACCTTAACACCTTCTGGTAATCTACACACAAGCTCGTACTACATTCTTTCCTCCAAACCAATAACACTGGAGCTTCAGAATTGATACACTCGGTCTCACAAATTCCTTTCAATAAAACTTCTAATCATCTCTTCAACTCGGCTAATTCAGATATTGACATCCTGTATGGTGCCATAGAAACAATTCTGATACAGAAAACAAGATCAAAAGTAAAACTCCACCTCCCACTCCATATCACCACGTGAAAAATAATTCATTTCCAGTTGTTGGAACCATTTTTAAAACAAAGTTCATTACGTTAGTTTTCTAATGCTTCGAACGGAACTCGAATCGAACGTCCAGAACTCAAGTTATGAACTTTTGAAGTTTTTGCTGATTTTCATCCCAGGGTACTCGGGTACCCATATATGGTAACCGGGTATCGACTGAACATAAGCATTTTTTTGTATTTTTTTGTGTACAAAACCCATTCTAACATATATCTGAAACCCCATTCTTCTTATAACTCGAGAGACACATTACTTCAAAAATTCAGTTTCCAAAACATCAAAATTCCAATTCTTTTCACAAGGCTACTAATATATTTGAGTTCCATTTCTGACTCGCGATTCACAAATACCCAACAATATCAATGACATTCAAAACCACTTACATGACTCCAACAACAAAATTCACAACAGTTCCTCACTCTAGCATTACTCTGAACAGCGACAACGCACACAATTGTAACTCAACACTGGCAACTTCATGATTAATCGATAATGCTGAAACATCGCCACCACGTCTTGAGCTTCATCAAGAATTACATACCTCTTATATATCACTAGCCTTTACATTGCTCTAAGTTTTTTGGGAAGCAACTTTTAACAATACTTATTCTCCCTCAAAGACGTCCTTACTTGACCAACAAACAAGAACCTTGAATCTGTACAACCTTCAGGCATGAGAATCTGCATCGCCTCGTCAAAACACTTCATGATCACTTGGTTTAACTCCAAACAGTTCACTCTAGGGATAACATTAAGTCAATCCAACATACCTTTCTAACGGCAAATCCCAATAGTCCACGAGAAAACATCAAGACTCACACACAATTGGCACACCATTAATCATAACATGACCCTCCACTCCTAGAGATGCAAACAATACAAGTACTTGATAATTCCTGCTCAAGGACACTTCGACCTGAACGCTAGGCATAAATCTCAAATCCGCACTCTCTTCAAAATTGGAAAAACAACACAATCTCATCAACCTTTGCACTTATGCAATAGACCAACTGTTCACACCTGAACCATCTCAGAGAGCACAAGCTTCTTCCCCCAATTATTTCAATCCCACTCCTGCAACCAAGTCATTAGAACAACAAGAAAGTACCAACAGTGCTTCACACACATGTTGCATACTAAGGAACAAAACAACGACAATATTCCACTGTCACACTACAGACTCAACAACTTGGCCGGATAGACCGACTTGCTTGATACCAATTGTAACACCCTATTTCCCCAACAGTAATTTTAATAAAAAATAGAGTAAAATAAAACTCCAAGAATAGGATGTCACATCATTCAACATATTAAAACTTTGCTCAATTATAATTAAATGGATACATAACACATATTTCAGGTGAACCGATAATATTTCAACATAGTCTTCAAACTTTAACTTTATTAATGCAGCAGAAAGAAATTCATAAATTGTTTTCAACATCTTCAACTATTTGCAAAACAACATTTTTAATCAAATAAAATAGAGTCTATTGTACTCCTACAATAGTCCAAAATAAAAACATCAATTAAATAAAACAAGCAAACTTTCATCTCTCTGGTGTTACGTATCAGAGCAATGACACAAACTCAAAATAGGTAGAGCAACCTCTTCTAGACTCCGTGACTTTGCACTACTCCTAATTATCTGCATATTACCCATGTAGAGGCAACATTCGAACAGTAAGAGTGAGATATAATGACAATATAATAAGTCATATAATCATGAGTAAATAACAGGTATATCATGCAAGATTTCAAGTTCGTTAATCATCAGACGTGCAACTCAACAATTCCATAATTTAACAATTCAACAAATGCAGTGCAACTGACTCTGATGCAAGATGTATGTGGTACCATCAGGGCATAAGCCCTCTCCCAAAAAATTTCCATATAAGGCCAGGGCATAAGCCCTCAACAATTTCCAATACACTCCAGAGTATAATCCCTCAACAAGTTTCTAATACAGGCCAGAGCATAAGCCCTTAACAAGTTTCCAATACAGGCCAGAGCATGAGCCCTCAATGATGCATGAAATGCGACATGCCACAACCAAAATTATGCAATCACAAGCATAACCATCAGCATCATGCCAATTCCAGGCCAAAAAAACCATCTTCTCCATATTGAAATATATTATGCAATTCATTCATACATCATTCGTACAACACCATCATGTTCAATCACAACAATATGCATTACACTTCATACAACATTAACAAACAAGGAATAAGCCTTCACCAAGGTAATCATCATAAGATAGAAAATATAACATCACATCAACACCAAAATCCTCATGATTAATTTCACGATGATAATGATTCATAATTAAAATAGGACAATCCCAATTAATCTACTATACAGAGCATTTGCCTATAGGTCACCAAAACGACATAACTTGACAGTACGAAACACCCGACCGAACATCAAATAGTTGGAATTATGGTACTGAAAATATTTTTAAGAGAAATTACATTAACCCACTATTTCAATGATCCGAACTACGCGTCAATCAGATACCCGACACTCGAGTTATAAATTTTTGAAGTTTTACAAAATTTACCAACAATAACAACCTACAACAACTGACACCCAAGACATAAGCCTTCAACTCAAAAATAATTCACCTACTGTTATCAAAATTATTATCACATTGTAAAAAATGTTTTTACCTTTCCAATGGTCCAAACGGTGCGTCAAACGAACACCCGAGGCGAAAGTTATGACTTTTCAAAGTTTCCAAAAATTCTGTCAGCTTCAGCGGTAACTGATTACCCAATTATGGTAACCGATTACTGCGTAATACAATAGCTTATTTTTCCAAAATTTGTTGTAGTAACTGGTTACCATAACTGGGTACCCGGGTACTCAACTCTGACAACCTTAAAAACTACAATTTCTGCTACGAAATTTCATTCTTTTCATCTAAAAATCACTTTTGAGACATACCCAAACACATCAATTATTTGTAATAATCAACACACATTATATGACACAATTCTAATATAAACATCACATTAATTTCATCAAGTACAATCAATTACCACCGTCAATCTAACAATTAATCTACATTCAAAACCTAACAATCAAATCTTCATCTACCCACAATTATACCACCTATTAGAGAGTCAGAATCCCACCCTTACCTTGGATTGACGATTCAAAATCTTTACAGTGAAATCCCCTGCTCTAAATTTCTAATGCTCTTTCTCTTCTTCTCTCTTCCGGTTCTTCTCTCATTTTCTACGATCAATCAGAATAACTAAAACCTCTTCTCTCTTTTAGACCCCTAATATAGATATCCCCATCATATCCCTCTTCTTATTACTAGATTAATCTAATTATTTAATTATTAATATTATAATTACTATTTATCTCATATAATAGCAATAGTAAATATAATAATAATAATAATAATAATAACTATGATACTAATATTCTCCATTCACCCCATGTCTCTACACTTTTAGCCACACACTCCTACACCTTAACTTCTACAATTCTCACTACTTCTAATCTTTCAATAATCCCATCAAAACACATCTTAAAATTCAAAAACACATATAAACACATCATATCATCTAATTATTTTAATAAAATGATTCTAATTAAATCGGGGTATTACATAAAATAATTCACCCATCGTAGATAACCTAAAAGAGGGTATTGTCTTCGAACTCTCGATACACTTGTTGGTCTATATAGGGTGTCCATATGACATTATCCAAGGTCAGAGCATCGATCCTCTGCCTATACTCTAGAAAACTGCTTGAATGCGAATGCATCAAGCTCTATTTGGTGGCCTGCGGGAGCCATCAATGATAAGACCATGATCACACCTATAACAAATAGACGAGAAATGCTCTCTATCAAACACCACAATAAAATAAATAAGTATACAAAAAAATAGATATACTAAATGTATTTAATAAATACTAACAGAATAAATAAAATATAATAAATATTCATGCCTGAAATAGATTAACATAACTGATAAGTTGTCTCATCTCAAAGGCAGTCACCTCTCCAAGGGTAATATATAGTATCGTCACAACACAACTCCATGTCCAATGAGAGACTTAAAGTCAACAAATCAGGGTATGCACCTAACATCAATGTATATATGAGACTTATCTGCTAAAATAATACATCCAATAAAATGCAACATAAATTCTTTAACGGCCACCTCAAACATAAATGCTCCACCAATGAATGATAAGTACCCTGATGCCAAGAGAGACGGAAATGAGAACTCCTATACGCTCTGAACTCCTCTGATACCAACCCCCGTGTAATAACCATATATGTCTCAACAGCCACACAAGTACTTTGTTGGTTCATCAACGAAGGGGTGAAGAAGTTACTAACAAAGGGGGATGAAAGATATTGGAGACATCAGCCAGGGTGATCTTCATCTCACCAAATGGAAGATGTCTTTTAATGTCATCAATCAACAAAAATAGATAAGAAGGGAGCGTCGAACAATCTATTGACAATAGGCTAGGATCAAGAACAATCACCTTAACCTCATCAAGAATTTACAATGTCGAAAATTTCTTCAGTTTTAACCCATGAGTGGAGACATTCAATGAAGCGCGCTCATATAACAAATAAATCAATTAATTTTAATTAAACACTAATAAATAAAACCAACTTAAATTAAAAAATTTATATCTCTCTCTGTCATAATCTAAATGCCACTTGATCAGAGTACTTAATGAGCAAAGTAGGATTAGAAGGACCTTACAGGAACCCCTTATCTGTATCAGCATGAACAATCACCTACATATCAGTCTTAGTTGGCACCTTCGTATAAGCCAAAACAAGAACTTTCGTATCAGTGATAACATGCACTTCCATACCATCATAAACATCATCTGTAATGACAACATCTGACTCATCATCATGATCTCTAGACCGACCAACTCCACCTTCTTTACACTGGAGATTACATGGTCCACGAGACTGATCGATTCTCCTACGATAAGAGCCGGTGGAGACTACTTTATCCGCCCTAGTTTGCAAATGACTGTCTTCATCATCTCCACCGCCCCCACCAAATCACTCTACAATAGGTCTCTAGTACAACATAGGTATGATTTTGCCGTCTCTTCCTCTTTTGCTCGAAAAAACAATATTGACCTACCAAATTGTTTGAAAATTTGGTAACCAAATTTATTTTCTTACCGAAATTTTTTAAGATATCTGATAAAATATATATACTTTTATCTAATTATTTTTAAAAATTTGGTAAAAGTCCTACCATCTATACCGAATTATTAGAAAAATTGGATAAAAATGCTATCTAAAATTTGAATTGCACCATATATTTTTAAATTTACGTATAAAAATATAGATTTGATACCAACAATTTTAAAAAATCGATAAAAATATATAAATTTTGTGAAATACCCGGTACTCCAACAAAATATAAAGTAAAAACACATAAATTGAATAAATAACGCTATTTATAAAAGTCTGATATTTTGCAGTAATCTTCGAGACAAAAAGTGATTTTTTGAAAAGCACTACTTATTTTAGAGATATTATGGTAAAAAACTAATGGTTAAGTGGGGAGTGTAGGGTGTCGAATAGATTTTTTTTTTTTTAAATTTTAAATGTAAGAGATTTATTAGCAAGATCTTTTCAGTTGCATACCTTTTTCTAATATATATTTAAGCTTTTGAATTGAGAAATTCTCTTAATTTTTAAAAAATCATTATTAATGAATGTTCTTATTATGTTTGTGTAGGCTGCTTCTAAAAATCAGTTTTATAAAAAAAATATGTTGGAAAAATTAAGCTATTCTTAATTAGCTTTTTTGAAGAATCTTTTTTATATAAGAAAAATATAATTTATTACGTCTATACTTTTTCCATTATATAAATAAAGAAATATGAGGTAATAGGCTCTAGTCCATCTTGGCTCGTTCTTTTCTATCTATTTTTTATTTACAAACAAATGTTATAAATTAGTGATTACCTTATTTAAATAAACTTAAACTCAAGACTTCTAGATCCAATTTTGAGTATTACAAGAACATATATTGATCGATACTAAAATATATAATAATGATCTTGATTTCGACAGAATTTTGGATTGAGATTTAAGATTATGACCTTAGCGTTTTATTAAAAAGGATATCATCTCTCTTAAAACACAACATATTTTGGTGAGTATTCTTTTTAGTAGAAGTGTTCGGGACATGGATGCAAAGTTTGACATGATCACATGATATAAAAAGTTTTTGATTGTTTGCAAGTAGCACATCTTAAGATTTTCTTCTTGTTATCCATATTGACGATCTAGACCAACATATGTCTCATTTTAAGTATTGTACCATCCTTAAATATTTGTTTATGTTTCCCTCATTTCCTATTGATGAAGTTTGCTCTCTTTGCTGCAAGGCGTGCTTGGATACATTTGGAAACACACTATTCATTACAAGGAGTTTCTAGGATTCAAATACTGATACGATTTTATATTTAGGCGTGTAGGGGTATTGTGAAAAAAGAGGTGTCTATGAATTTCTTAACCGATCCACAAAAGAGGAGATGTTAGAACATGCAATCACATAATTGGTGAATAATAGAGAATTAGGGCATGTGGAGAAGAAGATAGTGAGAGAGAAGAGAGAATTAGAGAGAGAGAGAGAGAGAGAGAGAGAGAGAGAGAGAGAGAGAGAGAGAGAGAGAGAGAGAGAGAGAGAGAGAGAGAGAGAGAGAGAGAGAGAGAGAGAGAGAGAGAGAGAGAGAGAGAGAGAGAATTAGAGTAATTGAGGGTGGAAATGAACAATTTCATTAGTTTGAGATGGGGATGCCTCAAAGGCAAATAGTCACGCATGTAACTGGTTAACACAACCTGTTAACCAGTTTCCACCGAACAACAAAAACAAATAAGTGTCAGGTGTAACTGGTTAACACATTTAGTTATGCGGTTAACACAACCACAAAAGCCCTTTTTCCTTGCTCCAAAAGTACTCCTGACCAAGCTGTAACTGGTTACAACACTTGAATTATTGGATTTTCATTAAACACACCACCTTAGTTCAAGTGCTCTAAGTCTTCCATGCCCATGCACTAAAGGTTAGAGAAAACACAAGTAAGGGGGGGGGGGGGGGGAATTGGGTTTTCTAAAATTCATTTCTAAAAAAACTTTATTTTATCACTAGCACACAATGATAAGTAGTTATTGTAAAATAAAACCAAATAAAAATAACACAGTTATTTTATACAAGTTCACCTTAAAACTAAGGCTACCTCTTTTCCACCCGCCAAGGTGGTTTCTCCTTCAACAAGGACTTAACTAATCTCAAAAGACTACACAATAACCTATAAGAGTCTAGAAAGACCTCTTAGCCCCCTCAAGTATACAGACTATAAAGTCACTTGAGAAAATTTACAAACATACACGTAGAACAATGTTGTGTTTACAAAAATATGCTTCTATAAAGCTGATAAACACTAAATTTTCTCTAATGAAGTTACACTTTTGAGCAACAACTCAGTGTAAACAAATTTTGTAACTGATTAAGAATTTGAGCGTGTGTGTGAAATGCTGTTATTGTTGTCTCTTTCAAACTATGTGGAGATCCTTTTATAACCATTGTGAAAAGTGCCGTTGGGCTAGCTAGGCACATTGAGACCATTCCTCAATACGCGTTTCCTCATAGATGTAATGATTTTTACTTTTGAGGGTGTGTTTACTTCTTTCTAAGTTTCCAAGATACTGTTTGAGATAAGTAATCATTGTGTTTTCCTCGAGAATAGTGATTTCTCATCTGATGCTTTTGAATGTATCTTTTGAATATATTTTTGATCACATGATTTTATATACTGATAGTTTATACAGAACTAGTGTTTTTGGTCAGCGTTGCTTTTGATGATGAACTTTCTTTAACTTTGCTAGAATGCTTCTGATTTGGTCCGTGTGAAACTTTTGATGTTTCATTAGATACACCTGTATTTTATAATACTTGACATGCACACATATAATTTCACATATAATTGTTATCATCAAAACTTAGAAATGGTTAGAAGCTTTCTTGCTCTAACATTCTCCCCCTTTTTGATGATGAAAAAATAGTACATTATGATTTGAAATTATATTTAGAGAACTCCCTTAAGATTACAGATTCCCCTTGAGTCTAATATTTGCTTCGTTCTGAGAGTGATTTCTCTTTTACATAATTTTGGTTTGAGATTTCTTCGCTTTTCCTGCAATATTTTTAGAAACACTTTTTGGTAGAAAAGATTAGATAAAATGTGAGCATAGAGTTATGCAAGAATAAGTATATATCAAACAATCATTTGTTACTCCCCTTTTTTGTCATAATAAAAAAAAGTGAAATTTTCATTGAAAAGGTATAAGGTACAAGGAAATAAAAGAGATAATACTAAAAACAAGAGAAGGTTTAAGGAGTCTTGCTAAGGCACTCTTGGTAAGCCGGGTAAGCAGATTTTGGAGATTAGCATTAACTTTATCTTACTTGTCCAGTATTTCCTTGACTTCCTTCTGATATTTCTAAATTTCCTTCTGTCCATCCCTTAGTTCATTCATAGAACTTATAAGCTTTCTAGGGTTTTAACGGATTTTTCTAGGTTTTGAGAGGCTGTGGTAAGAGGTTGTAAAGATGATTGTGGTTGAGAAGAGGAACCGCCTTTTGCCAATTGGTCCATTTCTTTAGAGAATTGTACCAGTTCACGCTCAATGTGATGATTCATGGAATAAAGAGAGAGATAACAACAAGAAAGAATACAAAGGGTACTGATTGTGACGTTTAGAGAAGATTGTGAAAAGGAAAGGGTTTTGAAAAGGTATTTATAGAGAATTTTGAAAACAATTGTTTGAAATAGGAAAAAGAAATGTACATGAAAAGTAAATAGGAGTAATGGTGATTTTTAACCTAATCTCAGACTATCCCATTGCCCAAGGTGACGTTTCTAGTGCTTTACATTAATTGGAATTGACGGGTGTTAGGTTCCTTTCTTGCTTAAGCTAAAAACAGACACGTCTTTGCTATGTGTCAAAGTGTTTGGGAGCATTATTTCTAACTAGTAGAAATAACAAAGTCAGAAAAATAATTTACAATTCACATTTGGTTAAGAAATTTACCAGAAACCTATTTAGGACATAAGGTCATGTGTAGATTATCCAGAATGAATCCGAATCTATCTTCAGATAAGGGTTTTTTGAAGATGTCATCCCACTGATGGTCTGTATCTATAAATTTTAAAATAAGAGTCCCTTTCTAAACATAGTCTCTGATAAAGTGATGCTTAATTTCTATGTGCTTTTCTCTAGAATGAAGGGTAGGATTCTTACTTAGACAAATTGTTATTATGTTGTCGTAGAAGATTGGTATGTTGTCTTGATAAATCTAGAAGTCCTCAAGCTGACTTTTCATCTAGAGCATCTGGGTGCTACAGAGTGATGCTGAGATATCTTCAGCTTCTATAGTTGAGAGGGAAATGGTTGACTGTCTCTTGCTTGACCAGGAAATGAGGTTTCTTCGTAGAAACTGACAGTTTCCAGAAGTACTCTTACGTTCTATTGTGTCGCTTGCATAATCTGCATCATAGAATCTAGGCATGTTTTTCTCTGATGTTTTTACATACATCAGGACAAGGTTAGATATACCCTTCATATATTTGAGGATTCTCTTAACTGCAGTTAGGTGAGTCTCCTTAGGATCTGACTGAAAGTGAGCACATAAGCAAACACTATATAGAATATCTGGTCGTGAGGCTGTAAGATAGAGAAGAGAGCTAATCGTACCATGATATAACTTATGACAAACCTTTTTTATTTTATCTTTTTCATCTTTTTCTAGAATGCGTGTAGGATGCATAAGGGTCTTAGCAAGTTTACTTTCTGAAATATCAAACTTTTTTATAATTTCCTTGGTGTATTTTCCTTGATAAATATATGTAGCTTCTGGTGCTTGAATAATTTGAATCCCCAAAAAGTACTTTAGTTCTTGCATTAAGTCATTTCAAATTCTTCCTGCATTAACTTAGAAAATTATCGACAGATAGATGGATTAGCAGAACCAAATATAATATCATCAACATATATTTGACATATTATAAGATTGTTTCCATTATTTTTACAAAAGAGTGTTGTGTCCACTTGTCCTCTTGAGAATCCATTGTCAAGTAAGAAGGAACTTAATCTTTCATACCATGCTCTAAGAGTTTGCTTGAGTCCATATAAAGATTTCTTAATTTGAAGACATGTTTTGGAGATGTTTGGCTTTCAAAACCAGGAGGTTGATGAACATAGACTTCTTCAGAGATATACCCGTTTAGAAATGCACTTTTAACATCCATTTGATATAACATGATATTGTTATGAACAACAAAAGAAATGAGTAGACAAATAGATTCTAACCTGGCGACTGGAGTAAAGGTTTTATTATAGTCAATACCTTATTGTTGATTGTACCCTTGAGCAACTAGTCGTGCCTTATTTCTAACAACTTTACCTTTCTCATTTAGCTTGTTTATGAAAACCCACTTTGTGCCTATAATGTGGACTCCTTTGGGTTTAGGTACCAGATCCCAAACATCATTTTTGGAGAATTGATTAAGTTCTTCATGTATTTCCAGGATCCACTTATTATCCTGAAGTGCTTATGTAATTGGTATTGGTTCAATTAGAGAAACTAATCCTAGAATGGTTTCCTCAGGTTGCTTGAAGGTGGATCTTGTTCTGACAAGTTCTATCTTATTTCCCAGAATGAGTTCTTCATTGTGATCTTGTCTCAGTTTATGGCGTTTATGAATAGTTGAGTTTTCATATGGATCTGATGGTTCATCATCCTTGTTACTTGTATATGTTCTTTCTTCATAACCTGCAAGTCTTATTTCTACATCTGCAGTTTGTTCCCTTAACTTTGACTTTTTAGGGTCAAACTTATCATCAAATCTAACATGTATAGATTCCTCCACGATACATGTTTATGTATTGTATACTTTGTACCCTTTTGAGCGTTCAAAGTACCCTAACATAATACATTTATGTGCTTTGGACTCAAACTTGTTCAGATTTTCTATAGTGTTCAAGATAAAGCATTCACATCCAAAAGGATGAAAGTAGGAAATGCTTGGTTTTCTTCCTTTACATAGTTCATAAGGATTCTTCTCCAAAATAGGTCTTATAGAGATTCTATTATGAATATAACATATTGTATTTATAGCTCCTGCCCGAAAGTTCTTTGCAACATTAGTTTAATTTATCATGGTTCTGGCCATTTCTTGTAAAGTTCTATTTTTCCTTTCTACAACTCCATTTTGTTGAGGAGTTCTAGGACAAGAAAAATCATGAGAAATGCCGTGAGTGTCAAACACGTTTTCAAGATCTTTATTTTCAAATTCTCCACCATGATCGCTTCTAACTTTAATAATTTTACAATCAAATTCATTTTGTACTTATACGCAGAAACTAGAGAACACACAATGAGACACATTCTTGTGCCTTAGGAATTTAACTCATGTCCAGCGACTATAGTCATCTAGAATGACAAGTCCATATTTCTTTCCATTTACAGACGCAATTTTAACTGGTCCAAATAAGTCAATGTGCAGAAGTTCTAGGGGTTTTAAGGTAGAAACAACATTCTTAGATTTAAAACAAGTTTTATAAAACTTTTCTTTCTAACATGATTCACAGAGAGAATCTGAAGAAAAATTCAACTTTGGTAAACCTCTGACTAACTCAAGTTTGTTGAGCTGAGAGATTTTTCTCAAGCTAACATGACCTAAGCGTCTGTGCCATACCCACTGCTCTTCGTCAACAAACATAAGAAATTTAACATTTCGATTTTTTAAATTAGAAAGTTTAATTTTGTAAATGTTGTTTTTCCTTTTACCAGAGAACATGACTGAGCCATCTTTTTGACTAACAACTTTACATCCTTTTTGATTAAAGACTATATCATAACCATTGTCGCATAATTGACTTATGGATAATAAGTTATGCATTAGTCCTTCAACATACAGAATGTTTGAGATACAAGGAAGAGTTCCATTACCAATAGTTCCTGATCCCTTAACTTTTCCTTTTTGGTTTCCTCCAAAACCCACGAATCCAACATCTTTAAGTTCCAATTCTTGAAACACATGCTTTCTTCCTGTCATGTGACGTAAGCATCTAGAATCCAGGTACCATGATTGGTGTTTGGACTTTGTTGTGTAAGAGATCTGCAACATAAACAATCTTATCTTTTGGTACCCCAAATATTTTTGGGTCCTTTAACATTAGTCTTACCACAGTTCTTGTGGAACCTTGGTTTTCGTGCATCATTGAATTTCTATGTCTGTAACTTTATGTGATGATATGTGAAGGAAGGTATTGGTTTTTTTATTTTCAGAGGATTATGATCTTCATTAAAAGTGTAACCAATTCCCCTCTTCCCATTTTGACCGACACCATATATCATAGAAGTCATTTTGCTCCTATCTATGTTGTTTTTCAAAAATTCTTGAAAGGCATCATCATACTTACTTATAGTATTTTTCTAGTGTGGATGTTTCTAAAATCACATTTCCTTCTTGGATATGAGCTTTAAGCAAGATTATTTCATTGTTTAATTTTAAATTATTTGCTTTGTGAATAAAAACTTCCTTTTCTAACTTGTTGTATTCTTCGATTCCAATCCCATGAACCTTTTGCAGGTTTTTGAGTTTGTTTTGAAGCTTATGATACTTTTCTAAGGTTTCAGATAAACAATACTCTAATTTAGAACGTGTGAAATCAGAAAATACCTCTTCAGAGTCAGAATCTATGTCAGATGAGGATTCTTCAGAAGTTGTGGCCATGAGTTCAAGATTTGCAGGCTCATCTTCTGAATCTAAGTCTAATGTATCAAAGTCATCCCAGGTTGCTATAAGACCCTTCTTTTTTCTTCCTAGGGAGTTCTTTTTGTATTGGTCTCTTATGGAATTCTCCTTGTTTAATTTTGGACAATCATTTCTATAATGTCCAGATTCCTTGCATTCATAGCACGTCACTTCCTTGCTACTTTTTCCTCGAGAGGAGGAGTCTAGACGATCATCGTAGTTTCTGAATCTTCTAGAACTATTCAGTATTTTCTTCTAGAGTTTGATTATTTTGGAGAGAAGAGAAAGCTCATCCTCATCATCAGAATCTTCGTCCTCAGACCTTTCTGTAAGTTCTTCTTCATCTTGGAATGCTTTTTTCTTAGCTGGCTTCAATCTTTCTAATCTGGATTTGAGTGCTATTATTTTTCCTTGCTTCTGAGGTTCATCTTCCTCCAGTTCTATTTCATGTCTCCCGAAAGAGATGATTAGTTCTTCAAGACTTATATTGTCCAGATCTTTAGTCAGTTTTAGAGCAGTGACCATTGGTCTCCATTTCTTTGGAAGGCTCCTGACAATCTTCTTAACGTGATCAATAGTTGTATAGAATTTGTTCATAACTTTTAATCCAACTACAATTTTTTGAAATATGGGGAACATGGTTTCTATGTTCTCATCATCTTCCATCTTGAAGGCTTCATATTTCTAGACTAAAGCCAACGCCTTTGTTTCTTTTACTTTTGAGTTTCCTTCATGTGTCATTTTGAGAGAATAAAAAATCTCTTTATCGAATTCTTTATTTGTGATCTTCACATACTCGTTGTATGAGATGGCGTTCAGAAGAATGGTTCTGGCTTTGTGATGTTTTCTGAGCATTTGCTTCTGTTCTTCTTTCATCTCGCTTCTAGGGACTGAATTTCCTTCTTTTGTTACGGGTGGTGTATACCTATCTATAACTAGATCCTAGATATCCAAATCATAACTAAGAAATTAGCTTTCTAACAAATCTTTCCAGTAGTCAAAATTTTCACCGTCGAAAACAGGTGGTTTATCTTTATAACTGTCCTTTTCATTTGTGCTAGTAGATGTCATTTTGAAAAGAAGTTTCTCTAACTCCCTGAATCTCTCTACACGATTAAGTGTTTGATTTGAAAATCAATGATAGAGCCGAAGCTTCGATACCAATTGAAGGTTAGAGCATAAGTAAGGGGGGAGGGGGGTTGAATTGGGTTTTCTAAAAAAATTTTGATTTATCACTAGCACACAATGATAAGTAGTTATTGTAAAAAAACCAAATAAAAATAACACTGTTATTTTTATACAAGTTCACCTTACAACTAAGGCTACCTTTTGTCCACCCGCCAAGGTGATTTTTTCTTCAACAAGGACTTAATTCACTAATCTCAAAAGATTATACAATAACCTCTAAGAGTATAGAAAGACTTCTTAGCCCTCTCGAGTATACAAACTAGAATGTCACTTGAGGAAATGTACAAACTTACACGTAGAACAATGTTTTGTGTTTACAAAAAGATGCTTTTATAGAGCTGATAAACACTAAATTTTCTATCTAATGAAGTTACACTTTTGAGCAACAACTCAGTGTAAATTTTTTTTAGCTGATTGAGAATTTGAGCGTGTGTGTGAAATGTTGTAGTGTGTTTTCGTTGTTTGTTGTTGTTGTTTCTTTCAAACAGTGTGGAGATCCTTTTATAGCCATTGTGAAAAGTGTCGTTGGGCTAGTTAGGCACATTGAGACCATTTCTCAATACATGTTTCCTCATAGATGTGATGATTTTTACTTTGGGGGGGGGGGGGGGGGTGTTTACTTCTTTTCAAGTTTCCAAGATACTATTTGAGATAAGTGTAACGCCCGAATTTAACTAATTGGTTAATTAAATTATTTAAGAATTTAATTATTGGATTTTGTCGGTTTAATCGCAAAAATAATATTAAGAATAATATTATTTATTTATTGGTGTAATTTAATTGAGTTGGGCCAAGTAGCATTAAAATGCAGTTAATTGGAGGGGTGTGGATAGTAGGCCCATTTGGATTAATTAATTGTTGGAATAATATTGATACTATTATTATTATTATTTGGAGGAAAATTAATTAAAGATAAGTCAACAGAGAAAATAAGGTTTTTGGAGAGAAAACAGAAGTTACGTGAAAACGGTGCAAAGAGGCAAGGTTGAAGACGGCGGAAAAGCCATCGAAGAGGCGATTGCGATTAGAGAATCGAAGAACCGTCAATCCCAGGTAAGGGTGGAGTTCTGATTCTATAATCGGATGCATGATAGATGATATGTAGGATGAGATTTATCGAATTGCCCTATGTTTGGTGTGTTTTGATTATTGATGTGGTATTGATCCTATTGTATGCCTTAGATCATTGCTATATGGTAGGAATTCGATTTTGATGGTTTTAGGATGTTTGGGGATGATTAGGAATGAGTTGGGGTGATTTTGGGAAGCATAAAAACGTGAAATATGGTGTTGCAGAGTCATCAACACGGGCCGTGTTGATGCACACGGGCACCCGTGTTGATCTTCTGTGTTGATGCTCGGGTAGGTTTTTCCCAAAAATCGTTTCGGCCATAACGTTTGAACCGTAACTCCGATTTAGGCGCCGTTTGATGCGTTGGAAAGCTAGTGAAATTTTCTATATGATTATGAGGAATTAAGTAGCTTTAAGAGCTTATTTTAATAAGTGATTATTGGAGAAAGTGTTTATGTTTATAAGTGAATTTGGTTGTTATGTATTTTAGTGAAGTGTTTGGAGATATTTGGGATTGGAGCTCTGAAGAACGACGAACAATCGCTCAAGAGTTCGAAGCTGCAATTTGATAAGGTAAGGGGGGCTACTACTCAATTTATATTTGCTTATGGGTTTATATGCAATTGGTTGGGTAATCGTAGGATAACCCCATTTTCTATGATGTTCTTAGGGATTGATAACTTTAGGGTCAAATCTTGTTAGAAAAGGTTTAGGTTCCCAAATTTTATGAATCAATTAGGGATTTTAGGTTCCTATGGTGGATTTGGATGTTTTGTACTGCATTGCACTGCCGTAGAAAGGTATTTTCGTGCAAAAATATGGGTATATGAGCTGCTGCAGGAACATAAATTTTGGGTTCGCGCTCATCAACACGGGCCGTGTGGATTCACACGGGCACCCGTGTTGATTCACTGTGTTGGCAGGAAAAATGTGTTTCCAGACACATTTCAACACGGGCCGTGTTGATTCACACGGGCACCCGTGTTGATCCCCTGTATTGGCCAAATAACGTGTTTTCTGGACACATTTCCACACGGGCAGTGTTGATTTACACGGGCACCCGTGTTAAACCTCATGTATTGGTTTCTGAATTTTGTTTTCTGTGCATGCTGTTATGTACGGGATTGATCCTGTTTTGATGTGCAGTGTTTGATATGTTTTGCATATGCTGTTTATTGATTTCCTAGTGTTGATTGATACTTGTATCGAATAACGATTGTAGGTTATGATACCAACACTATATAGATTTTATTGTCATGCTTTTAGATGATGTTATCAAGCATGAATTATGATATAACTTGATATGATTGATGTTTAATAGTATGCTGAGTGATTACATGCTATCCATATCCTGTTATGATTGATGTTGTTGATGTTGCATGATATGTTGATCGATGTTAATAGTATGCTGAGTGTTACATACTGTACATATCATGTTGCATTTGTTAATTCCCACTGTGTGGAATTAACATGGTGGCCAATATACGTGTCCGCGATTTAATGGAACGTTGAGGTGGTAGCCGTGTCCGCGATATAATGGAACGGTGAGTTATCCGTGACCCGAGATTTAATGGGGCGGTAGAATGGTACCACATGCATGGGTGTGTTGCATTACATTGAATATAACATGAATGGATGATTTTCCAATGTTGTATTTAATTGATTGTATGCATATATTACTGCTAAATTGTTAATGATGTTCGATGTTAATTATAAGTATGAAAAGTGATATATTATGAATATATAAATTGTAAAGGTTTTCGTAAACTATGAAACATGCTAACCGTTTGGGTGATGCTTATGGTTTTCTGAATTGATTGTTATGAACGTATAATCAAATGTATAGTTGAGATGCTCACCCTTACTGTTGAATATTTCAGATTGAGGAGCTTCGTTCAGGTGCTTGGCGAAGGCTTGTTGTTTCTAGTTTATTTCCGTTTAAGTATTGTCCGGGTCATGCTCTGATAGTTGTAACTCCGGGAACGTTTGTTTGTCGAGCTGCTTTAGTCAGACTCGTTTATTTCCTTATGTTTGTTATAATATGATGTTGATATCTTCCAGGTGTTAATCCCTGATGATTTTGAAAATATTATAACATTGGTTTTGTTAATTAAATTATTCCGCTGTGTAAACATGTATGAGTTGCTTCTATGTTATGCATGACAGGAACTTGTTTTTATTAAAAGAGAATTGTGACATCCTCGTTAATACATGTACTCTGAAAATATGATTTTAATTATTTGCGAAATTTTGTTCGGGGTTTTAGAAGGTGTTACAATAGTGGTATTAGAGCAGGCCAGTTCGTTCGGCCAATGTTGTTGAGTCAGTTGTGTAGCGTGACAGTTGAATATTGTCGATATGTTGTTTATCCCTTAGTGCGCGACAAGTGTGTGAAACACTGTCGGTACTTTTTGCTTTTCTAACTGTTTATTGCAGGAGTTGACTTGAAGATAAGTGGGGGAGAAGCTTTTCTTCTCGGATGCGCTTCAGTTGTGATATGCCGGTTCAGAATGTTGCTGACGGCGACAATGCAAATGTTGTTGAAGTTGGATGCTTCCTGAATGCGAAGGTGATATAGATTCAAGAATTTTGGTATGCTAGTGAACTCGTATGGGAAATTGGATTAAACTGCGTTGAAGAGATGCCGTCATGCAAAAAATCCCTTTCTGTCTCGTACAGTTCGCGGCGCCAACTAGTGGTCGCGGCGCAAACTGCATATTTTTGCTGTCATCGCAGTGCGCGCTGGCATTCACGGTGCGTACTGTGTGGTTTTGTGGAAAATGGCTAAATTATATTTTGATCTCTAATGGTCGGAAAGTGGAACTGAACCTTAGTTGATTACCTTGAGGAAAATTTTTGGATACTATTAGTGTAGTAATTGGACTAATCTCCTATGGTAGCATGCCACTAAAGTCAATGTATGTCGTTATGTTCGAAGAATTATGTTGAAAACTTGGTGTGCGAGTTATTCTGGATGGTTGTAATTTACACTATTTCATCAAGTATCATGAAGTTGTTGAAGGCGACGTTGATTGGAAGAGTGCAAAGGTCATTGAGTCACTGTTGTTGCGAACCGGCGAGAGTATGGACTCATGAGTCTGTATCGGTCAAGTTGAAAATGTGGGTAGGTTTTTAGACGGTGAATTTAAGACAATTGAGAATAAAGTCTATTCCAAAGAAAATGATAAGTTGAAGGGATTAACTCGTCGGATTGTATGTCTTTAGTATAGTTGAATTAATATCGGATGATTTTCGTAGTTGGATAAAAAGAAAGGATGTGGGTGAATTTTGGAAGAAAGAGAGAAAGATGGAACTTATGTTCATCAATCTCGAATTCAGATTTTTGTAATTTTGGAGCAGCTGTTAGTAAAAGTGGTATAACTTTTTACTCGTGATTCCGATCAAAGCGGTTATTGACTTTTTGGAAAGCTTACGAAATTCCATATAGTTGGCATATAAGATTTGTCTTCGGAAAGTTCGTGAAGAAGGAGAAAAATGCATTTTAATATTTGGGTCTGATGCTGAATTTTGGAAAATTCTGCATGCGGGAATTATGAACCAGTCCCATTGCAAAGATGATAACTTTTTACTCGTAACTCGGATTTGAGCGATTCATGAAGTTATAGAATCTACAAGTAATT
The DNA here is from genome assembly GCA_948472305.1 of Vicia faba. Lineage (NCBI taxonomy): Eukaryota > Viridiplantae > Streptophyta > Magnoliopsida > Fabales > Fabaceae > Vicia > Vicia faba. Next base: position 904,212,688 of record OX451739.1, on the reverse strand, counting down.
ACCTTCATTATAGAATATAATTTTATGCTTGGGAGGCATGTATCGAAGGAAATAATTGTGTTGGACGTTGGGTGTTTCTTGTTGAAAAATTGAAAGAGTGAAGAAGGATGTAAAGTATGGATAAAGAAATTTTATTCCGATGTTGTCGTAAGATGTGTTGTAGTAGGTTGTTGTATGACGTTAGTGTTCGTATTTTCGGATAACTTTGGGATCCGTATCTTGTGTTTGGATTGTTGGATTGATGTTCTGTTTGAACCTGCAAGGAGATAAAAGTATATTTCTTTTATATGAAAATGTTTCCAAGTGTGGTAGAAGTATTCTCATAGGAAGAGACTTTGAAGTCGGTTGAGGAATTATAAACCTTTTGGACATGGGTGGTTGTTATTGCAGTTGTTGAGACGAGTTCAATCGTAAAATGTTGTTTGGAAATGAGTTGAGAGACATGTTGTTCTGCATGGAAGGATGCGAAAGTGTCAGAGGTGGATCTTATGATGATTGGTAATTGTTGGATTATGATGTTGTGAATGATTTGAGAAAAAGTTCGGAAGGAACACTATTATAGTTTGGTAACGATGGTTTATGCTCCGTTATGGTTTTCGTCTATCTATTGGCAAATTGAGGAACTGATCACCCTTAATCTATTGTTGATAGTAGACGGAATCATAGTTGATGGATAGATGTGTTGTGTCGACTAGTATAGTGCATTCTGAAGAATATGTTGTTATTTTTGTTTCTTGTTGCTATTTAAAAGAAGTGAAATTATAAGTTTGTTTATTAAAGTGCGAGTTTGGTTGGAAGAAGATGAGTCATCTTGTTGGAATTAATTGGACCCATGTACTGTATGTGGTTGTAATGTGGTTATGTTTTTAAGACGATTTTTGAGGATTATGTTACTAAAAAGATGATAAAGTCGTAGTTATGTTTTATGACAATTGGGAATTCATGGAAGTATAGGAATGTTTCATCCAAGAGTGGCAATTGGAGTAAACTTGGTAGAGTTGATACTTTATAAGTAATCGGAGTTGCGCATCTGAAGCGTGATGTGCCAGAGTATGTTGGTTTATTATAAATGTCAGTTGATTTAATAAGGATATTAATGTGGTTGTTGGTTTATGGAGAGTTGTATATAATTTTTGGATTAAGACCCGTAAGCAGATGTTATGAGAATTTTGTTTTCGTTGTTGTGATGTCAGTGTTGATTACTGAAAGGAACGGTAATATTTCAGATTGTGTTAAAGGTGATTTGGTCGGTTATGTGGATGTCACTATAAGAGTGATATGATGAGAGTAATCAAGTTGTAAGTATTTGGTTGATAATTGGAATTCGTATATTAAGGAATGAATTGGCGCGTGAGTTTGTATTAAGAATGTTATCAAGATGATAATATGATGGTTGTATGTTCAAGTATAAGTAGTTTGCGGATGTTATTACTTCATAAGCGATGTATCAAGATGGTGTTGAGGGTGTCGATGAGCTAATATCGGGTATATCGTTATGATTAGTTGTGTATGTTTTGGTGTCGATATGGTCGCTAAGTTGATCATGTAACATTGTTAAGACGAAAAGACGACATTGTGTGCCTGAGTGCAACAGTTTTTGGTTGATAATACGTTGAGTGTTTGGTATGTCCAGAATTGGTGTTGAGAGTGGTTGTGTCGATTGGATTTTCGAGGACGAAAATATCCTAAGTGGGGGAGAGTTGTAACGCCCGAATTTAACTAATTGGTTAATTAAATTATTTAAGAATTTAATTATTGGATTTTGTCGGTTTAATCGCAAAAATAATATTAAGAATAATATTATTTATTTATTGGTGTAATTTAATTGAGTTGGGCCAAGTAGCATTAAAATGCAGTTAATTGGAGGGGTGTGGATAGTAGGCCCATTTGGATTAATTAATTGTTGGAATAATATTGATACTATTATTATTATTATTTGGAGGAAAATTAATTAAAGATAAGTCAGCAGAGAAAATAAGGTTTTTGGAGAGAAAACAGAAGTTACGTGAAAACGGTGCAAAGAGGCAAGGTTGAAGACGGCGGAAAAGCCATCGAAGAGGCGATTGCGATTAGAGAATCGAAGAACCGTCAATCCCAGGTAAGGGTGGAGTTCTGATTCTATAATCGGATGCATGATAGATGATATGTAGGATGGGATTTATCGAATTGCCCTATGTTTGGTGTGTTTTGATTATTGATGTGGTATTGATCCTATTGTATGCCTTAGATCATTGCTATATGGTAGGAATTCGATTTTGATGGTTTTAGGATGTTTGGGGATGATTAGGAATGAGTTGGGGTGATTTTGGGAAGCATAAAAACGTGAAATATGGTGTTGCAGAGTCATCAACACGGGCCGTGTTGATGCACACGGGCACCCGTGTTGATCTTCTGTGTTGATGCTCGGGTAGGTTTTTCCCAAAAATCGTTTCGGCCATAACTTTTGAACCGTAACTCCGATTTAGGCGCCGTTTGATGCGTTGGAAAGCTAGTGAAATTTTCTATATGATTATGAGGAATTAAGTAGCTTTAAGAGCTTATTTTAATAAGTGATTATTGGAGAAAGTGTTTATGTTTATAAGTGAATTTGGTTGTTATGTATTTTAGTGAAGTGTTTGGAGATATTTGGGATTGGAGCTCTGAAGAACGACGAACAATCGCTCAAGAGTTCGAAGCTGCAATTTGATAAGGTAAGGGGGGCTACTACTCAATTTATATTTGCTTATGGGTTTAGATGCAATTGGTTGGGTAATCGTAGGATAACCCCATTTTCTATGATGTTCTTAGGGATTGACAACTTTAGGGTCAAATCTTGTTAGAAAAGGTTTAGGTTCCCAAATTTTATGAATCAATTAGGGATTTTAGGTTCCTATGGTGGATTTGGATGTTTTGTACTGCATTGCACTGCCGTAGAAAGGTATTTTCGTGCAAAAATATGGGTATATGAGCTGCTGCAGGAACAGAAATTTTGGGTTCGCGCTCATCAACACGGGCCGTGTGGATTCACACGGGCACCCGTGTTGATTCACTGTGTTGGCAGGAAAAATGTGTTTCCAGACACATTTCAACACGTGCCGTGTTGATTCACACGGGCACCCGTGTTGATCCCCTGTATTGGCCAAATAACGTGTTTTCTGGACACATTTCCACACGGGCAGTGTTGATTTACACGGGCACCCGTGTTAAACCTCCTGTATTGGTTTCTGAATTTTGTTTTCTGTGCATGCTGTTATGTACGGGATTGATCCTGTTTTGATGTGCAGTGTTTGATATGTTTTGCATATGCTGTTTATTGATTTCCTAGTGTTGATTGATACTTGTATCGAATAACGATTGTAGGTTATGATACCAACACTATATAGATTTTATTGTCATGCTTTTAAATGATGTTATCAAGCATGAATTATGATATAACTTGATATGATTGATGTTTAATAGTATGCTGAGTGATTACATGCTATCCATATCCTGTTATGATTGATGTTGTTGATGTTGCATGATATGTTGATCGATGTTAATAGTATGCTGAGTGTTACATACTGTACATATCATGTTACATTTGTTAATTCCCACTGTGTGGAATTAACATGGTGGCCAATATACGTGTCCGCGATTTAATGGAACGTTGAGGTGGTAGCCGTGTCCGCGATATAATGGAACGGTGAGTTATCCGTGACCCGAGATTTAATGGGGCGGTAGAATGGTACCACATGCATGGGTGTGTTGCATTACATTGAATATAACATGAATGGATGATTTTCCAATGTTGTATTTAATTGATTGTATGCATATATTACTGCTAAATTATTAATGATGTTCGATGTTAATTATAAGTATGAAAAGTGATATATTATGAATATATAAATTGTAAAGGTTTTCGTAAACTATGAAACATGCTAACCGTTTGGGTGATGCTTATGGTTTTCTGAATTGATTGTTATGAACGTATAATCAAATGTATAGTTGAGATGCTCACCCTTACTGTTGAATATTTCAGATTGAGGAGCTTCGTTCAGGTGCTTGGCGAAGGCTTGTTGTTTCTAGTTTATTTCCGTTTAAGTATTGTCCGGGTCATGCTCTGATAGTTGTAACTCCGGGAACGTTTGTTTGTCGAGCTGCTTTAGTCAGACTCGTTTATTTCCTTATGTTTGTTATAATATGATGTTGATATCTTCCAGGTGTTAATCCCTGATGATTTTGAAAATATTATAACATTAGTTTTGTTAATTAAATTATTCCGCTGTGTAAACATGTATGAGTTGCTTCTATGTTATGCATGACAGGAACTTGTTTTTATTAAAAGAGAATTGTGACATCCTCGTTAATACATGTACTCTGAAAATATGATTTTAATTATTTGCGAAATTTTGTTCGGGGTTTTAGAGGGTGTTACAATAAGTAGTCATTGTGTTTGCCTCGAGAATAATGATTTCTCATCTGATGCTTCTGAATGTATCTTTTAAATGTGTTTATGATCACTTGATTTTATATACTGATAGTTTTTGCACCCCGAAATTTTCCCTCTCCATTTTACCTTACATAGCTTGTGTTCATCATACATACTCATGCATTATCATGATAGGATCAAGGTATCTAGGTTCCTAAGTTATTTTACAAGCTATTGAAATATGGACTGTATTGACAGTCAGGACAAGAAAGGTATTATACCCTAATCTTTGAGTTTCACAAGCTAGAAGAGTTTCTCATACCCTAAGAAATCTCAATTGTCTCTTTGATTCATTATAAGTTTAAAATTGCAAGTGTTGACTCTTGAATCACATTTTCTCCTATTTATCTCTCAAATTAGGGTTTAGACCAGTTGAAGAGTTTGAGGCTTGTAGGAGTAAAATTTGTGAAGTATCATCTTCTCATCATCATATGGAGCATATTTGTCCAAAGAATCTCTCAACTTGTCCAGAGGAATGAGGGTTCTGAAGATTGATCACCATCTCCTATCATAAAGGTTCAAAATCAGGGTTTTGAATTTAACCAGGAAATTTCTGACTTTTTGGGAAAGACTTGATTCCATGCCTCTCTACATGTTAATAAATACCTAGGATTGAAGGATTGAGTGTCAATTTTGATTGGAAGAAGTTCAATTGATCAAAAGGGGAAAACAATCATTTTTGACTAAAGTCAACCAAAGTCAGCTATTGACCAAGGGGACTTTTGGTCAATCATCAATTCAATGTCCCTATTTTCAAATTTCATGAGCAATGGTAGCATAAAATCAAGAGAAAGGTTTGATTTGAAGATAACTTGTGTAAGAAGCTACTTGAGAATTTGAATTTTTCTAAGTGTTTATATGTTGAATTTTGAACAATCACGACTCCTTCAATTTTTATTAAAAATGTGAAAAACCTACATGCTTGGAAAGCTTAAGAGAAATTCTATAACTTTTTCAATGTGTGCCCATATCCAAAAAGTGAAGAGATTTTGAGTTATTCAGCTTAGAAGTTCAAGGCACAAAGTTGGGACATGACTAGGCATCCATGCACGCTCAGGCCGACATTTTCACAAACACACGGTGTGCCATTTTCATGGAGATATATCTCTTAATTCAGGATTAATTTTGAAAAATGGTTAAAAGGGATTTGTAATGGGATATTTAAGCTTCATATGTGTAATACGGCAGGAGAACTGGCTTTTTTGGTTTTATCCAAATGTGCGGATAGCAAGAGTCGCCATCAAATTTTATTTTATCCAATATAAGGAAAGGGTGAAAACAACAGGAAAGACCTTGATAGATTTTGAGTTCGGGGGGTGTTATGAAAAGGGAAGGTGTTAGCACTGGCACATGATTAGAGATAAGCGCTTCCACCACGGATTGGTTACAATCACTCTTATTACGACCCTTCTGGCTGTACACGTCATTGGATTATCTTGACATTATAAGCCTTCTTCATAGTATTTGAAGATGCATCCACCTGGATGTTATTGCCTCCGATTCCATTCTCAACATGTTCCCCTGTCAATATCAGTTTAGTGAAACCATCCGAAGAACTTCCTAGAAGATGATTATAGAAGGGACCAATTAGCATGCTCATGAACATGTCAACCAATTCCCTATCAGCCAAAGGATGTTGAACTCTGTCTGTAAGATCTCTCCATTTCTGCGCATACTCCTTGAAGCCTTCCTCAGAACCCATGGACATACTCTGCAACTGCTTGCGGGTTGGTGTCAAATCGAAATTATATTGATATTGTTTGTAGAAAGCTGCATCCAAATCTTCCCAAGTGTGAATATTGGCACCTTCAAGTTGATAATACCATTCCAGTTGTGTTCCAGACAGACTCTTTTGAAAGAAATGCAGCCACAACTTCTTCTCAGCAGTATGTGGTTGAACTTTCCGAACATATGACCTCAAGTGTAGCTTCGTGCAGGAAACACCATCATACTTGGAAAAGGTAGGAGTTTTGAATTTAGAAGGAATGAAAACTCCTGAAACCAAACCCAAATCATCAAAGTTCAATCCAGGTGTCTTCTGGATCTCCATAACTCTCAGACGCTCTTCCAGTAGCTTATAATTCTTATTAGCAAGGGGATATTGCTCATCCAAATAATCATACTCCTCTTCATCAGGAAAGTTTTCAGAACCAGGACTGCTTCTTTCAGTTTTCATCCTATTTGTCATCTTCATCCTATTTGTCATCTTCATCCGATGGGATATTAAGATATCGAGTTTGCTTGACTGGACCTCTGAACCTCCTCCCCATGTTAAGGACGCTGACTGGTTTCTTTGTTTTCTTGTTCTTATTGGTGACAAGTTCCTTTAATTCTTCCCGCCCCTTGGCTAAGTTCAGGAACATATGTTGGAATTGGGCATTCTGAGCTTGGAGATCTTTAACTGTCTGTTCAAGAGCCATTTATGCTGAAATAAACGGCAAGAAGATGAGAAAACCTGTCTTGGAACACCTGTTATGTAATGATATGCATGACATGTAGATGCATATACAATGTTTTCAAGGATCTTATGGGTTTTAAATTATTGGAAAAAGAATTTGGTTGCAGCTTTGTCTTAAATAACTTTGAGTCTTTATCTTTGAACGTCATTCCCTAAGAATCAAGCTCACCATATCAAGTGGGTCCTAGCCTTTGACTCAAGAGAATGTACTTTAATGTTGATGGCATCTAGTTGGAGGAAAATAAATCCTCTTGCCCCTTGCTAGGAGTCTGGCTTATGATAGTCCTGCACCAAAGATCCCTAAGATCCTTGAAATGGTTAGGAAAAATGCCATGTCATGATAATACGATGTTATGATGTCATGTTCATGTTAAATAAATAGAAAACACAAATAAGTCACACAAGAGCCCTAGGTTTAAAGGCTTGCATGAAATCCATAGGTAAGTACCCTTCCACATTAAAGTTAAGTTGGCTCAACCTATCCTAAAAATAGTAACCGGGTTCTAGGAATCTCATATCACTGATCTTTCTCGCAAGAGTTATTTTAGCACGGAAACTGGCTTGCCACCAAAACATCCCGAGAGTCGAATATCAATGAGCGTAGCATCGAGTATCAACCAACCTTGGACTGCACCAAAGCTGGCCATCTCACTATCTTCTAATGGCCAAGATGGGTCAATTAAGGTTCTAAAAGTAAGTTAGTGCTAATGACACCACGCTGAAGCCTAATGTTATCCTAGACTGACTCAAGGAACATGAGTACAAACCAAAGTGTCACACTAACCATAGCTATCACTTCAACCATATCAGTCTATGTTGTATAGTTTTCATCATCTATTGCTACTTACCTAAGGCATCCCTAAATCCGGGCGTAGGACCTTACAAGCAATAATAAACCCAAGAAACCCTTAAATTTAAAGCAAACAAAGAAAACAAAGAAAACAGGTAAAGTGATCTAACCCTAAGGTAACCCCTCTTTTTTAAGTATTCCCCAGCAGAGTCGCCAGTTCTGTAATATAGTGAGAGAATTAACTTTTTTGGTTTTATCCAAATGTGCGGATAGCAAGAGTCGCCACCGACTTTTTTTTTTATCCAATATAAGGAAAGGGTGAAAAGAACAGGAAACACCTTGATATATTTTGAGTTCGGGGGGTAAGTTATGAAAATGGAAGGTTTTAGCACCCTTTTCATCCGTAGTTATCTATGGGCTCTTAATTGCTATCTCACTTTTGAAAATTTGCTTTGTGTGTGTGATTTGAAAATATTTTTGAAAATCCAAAATACTGCCAACCTTGTAATGATTCTTGTATCAGTCCTCAAGAATGTGTAGAACGTGTTTGAAAATGTTTTGTTTGAAAAGTGTGACATGTAAAAATGTTTATTTTAGAAAAGAGTTGTGAGAAAGCGATTAAAAGTTCATTACCCACTAAAGGTTTCTTTTTATTTTCCTTCTCCTTTAGAGATAGTGCTATCCATACCATTAGTTGGTAGGTAGCCCTATCTATTGGATGTGAAGGGACAGTCGTAGGGTCATCGGATGGTCATTAAAGGCAACATGTAGAGATACTTTAGCAATTTGTATTGGAGGGACTAGATCATTTTTCATAGGAAACTTCGAAGGATCATCGAGGGACTATGATCGTTATTTGAGGGCTTTTTGATGATTTGATTGAGGGTCTTTTGCTAAAGTATCCCCACTTTCGAGGGACATGACCATTATTTCCGAAGGCAGCAAAGAGAGGTTACCCTAGAGGTGTAAAGTTTTCAAAGGTGATTCAGTTCAATTATATTATCTTGAATTAGGGTTTTCTAACGTCTTGTTTTAGATCTTGCCATACATGCCTAATTACTAGCAGTTAAATATATACAGAAAAAGTAAAGTGCGAAAAGTAAAATCCCAAACTATTACATGGCTTTGGGGCAGTTACATAAGTATAAAAGAATGCAAGAAATAAACCTATACTATTACAAAAAACCTGTGCGACCTATAAAATTGTTTCTAGGAATTTAAATGCAAAAGAAAATAAAAAAATGTTAGGAAAAAAATGTCAAATGCCCTAAAATCCTAAGTGTTAGGAAAAATATCTTGGTGTTTTTGTTTAGAAAATAATTTGAGTATTAATAAGTTATTAAACCTAATTCTAATCAATTTAAAGAAAATTAAGTTAATAAAAACCCTAATGTCTAAATGATTTTAATTAATAAAAAAAACCTAAAGTCTAATTAGTTTTAAGAAAATTATTTGGCTTAATTATACCTAAAACTAATTAGGTTATGATTAATCAATTAATCTGATAAAAAAATATATGTAAAAAGAAAGAAAAAAAGGGGTTAGAAAAACAATGAAAATAAGTGCATGGGATGAGTGTTGAACCCACACCCTTGATTTCAACAACATTCCCTCTTGCCACTACGCCAGTTGGTTGTTTGTAATATGGAATAGAAGTCAAATAAAATATGATAACCTGAAGTCAAACACAAACAATACATTATATAATAAAAAGAAAACTGAAATCAGAGAGACGCCAGAGCCCTAGCTCCGGTCATCTTCTCCGATGATATGAAATCCTCAACCTACGAAAACCTACACAACAAAGATTAAGAGGGACCCTACCCCCCTAATTTGAGGGCTGTGAGTTTAATGGTAATATTGGGTTGGCCTGAAACCACATGTATACAGAGTTTCGAAGAAAATAACACTTCGTTCCCTAACGATGGCATATCATGTTCTCTATGTTAGAACTTGATTTTTTTGGTTCAAACCTGTTTCACACATCATGTTAAACACATTCGGGCAATCAAAAGTAAAAAACAATGCATAGATTGACAAATTCGATTTGAGAAATTTTACGAAAATCGGTGGGCTTGAATGAACGATTCCAGGCGTGGACAAGCTTGCTTCTTGGCTTGGTAGTGATCCTTAGAACTTCAGGAATGTGTTTGGATGCTTGGCTTTGATTGAAGGAGGCTGCAAATAGGGTTTCGTGTTGCCCTAGTTTCTTGAATTTTTGAGATTTTTAGGGTGTATTTTTGGAGGCAGCTAAGTGTCCTGAGTGTATGAATGTGTTAGGTATTTATAGGAGAGGAGAATAGGTTCAAAAGTGAAACAAATCCTGATGATTCATGGTGAAAATATTTGATTTGAAAATTATATGAAACTTGCTATTTTGGCTAATATTTGATTTGAAAATCATATGAAACTTGCTATTTTGAAAATTATTTGATTTGGCCAAGATTTGATTCTAAGAGCCTCACACGGTTTTGCCAGCTCATATATATGATTTTTGACTCATGATTTGATCCAAAATAGATTCATGCACCTCTCATGATTTAATGGATATTTTATTTGATTTATTTTGATTTAAATTGAATAAAACCATAATAAAAGAAATAAAAATCACAAAAAATATATGAATGGGTTTAGAGGTTCTCTAATATGCTATGAAATAGTTTGGACCTGAAAACTTAGGCCCAATAGCCCAAAATTACAAATTTGCTCAATTTGGAGTTCATGCATTTTCTCAAAATTGCCCAACTTATGCAACTCGTAACTTGCTCAATTTTTGTCATATGAATGTGATCTTTGACTTTTTGGAAAGCTCAAGATATCTCCTACAACTCTCATGTTTTAATTTTTTCATTTGAAACGATTTAATTTGATGTAAATTTCTTAGACAAAAAGTGTCTCTTTGTTGACTTTTAAAATGACCTGTAATATTTTGGCCCATATCTCTCAAATGAAGCATTTTTGACCTTGAGCGTAGAGAAACAAAGTTGTAGAGAATTTCATTTAATTCAAAATGATATTTGGTTGAGAATTTTATGATGAAGCATGTGAAAGTTATGCTTGGTCAAAGTTCAATTAACTTCTCCTAAAGAAAACCCTACTTTAGTAACTTTTGACTTTTGATGAATCTTGAGTTTTCTTGATGAATCATGATCAACCCTTGATAAAATGATGAACATGAGTTAAAAATGTTGATGTTGACCAAAAATATTGAAGTTTGATTGTAAATTGGTCAAAGTTGACTTTTTGCGTAATACAGTTGATTTTCAATCATCTGATTATTTGATTGAGCAAACTTGTGCTGCAAGGCTTGAAATTTGGCATGAGGGTACCTTGAATCATATGAGAAACAATGAAGTCCACTTGAGGCATTAGAAGTCCAATTTTCCTTGATAAAACCAAAACCCTAGTTGTAGGTTAATGCTTAGGAGGAGGATTCATCTGATCAATTCTTGAGTAGTCTTGAGTATTTGAGAACCTTAGGAGAATGAGAAGATATCTTGAACCAATTTTTCTTGAAAAATGGGAGGGGAACTTTTGGGGTAAAACAACATGTACCTTTGAATCAGCTCATTTAAGAAAATAATGAGGAAGATATGACCATAAGAAATGGAGGGCATGAAACTGAGTTCTTGCCCAGCGCATAGACATGTCACGCGCGTGCCCTGGCCTTCCAGGCTTATTTTTTCCAAAATTCTCACATCAATTTCTCCCTGATGCAAGCATTATTTTCAATGATTCAAAACATCATGTTGGATTTCATCATGGGATCTTTCTAAAGGCCTCTCAAGCACCAATTTCGCACGTATGAATTTTGAGTTGTTTGAGCTGCAAGCCATCTGATCAACGAGGCCATGCTAAGACAATTTTGCATAATCTTATTTTGGTTTGAAATTAGTCTTTTTATCCACATGTTTGGCACGAGCACTCTTCACATTCTTTTCCAAAACAAGCTAAATGATCCACCTCATAAGCATGAGACTCATGCCATCGTGAGTTACCATTTTTGGCAAAAATATTTTCTTTCAAAAATCCACCCATGTGCAGATGAGGACAAATTATCATGATATACTTATTCCACCATATTTTCATGCATGACTTCTCACCAAAACGACCTTCGAATCCCAGCAAAAACAACACAAAACGCAGGCATCATGTTGTTTCACTCAAATCCGCTAGTCTTGAAACAATTTCCCTCCAACGACTCCAAAATGACCATCATACCCTTAACAAAGCTTCCTCAACACTCTTTCCCACTCTATATAAACTGCTCTTCACTCTCATTTTAGGGAGAGCTTCATTGACATTCACACCAAACCTCTGAAAATTCTCCTCGAAGCTCAAACCTCTCCCTCAAAACATAATTTTCTTCTTTAAATTCTCTCTTAAATTCTTTGCTCAAAGCTTTAATTTCTGCACAGATATACTACATTGAAGTGAAAGAGAAAGGTTTATCGGATTTCTTTCAAGTTCAGAGGCATAGAGTGAATTTAATTTTCACTCACTTGAGGTAAGTGTTCTTGAGCTTCGATCTACTTTTTTGCTTACATTTATGATGTAGATCTTATATGATAATGTAGCTGGCCAGATCTTAGATCTGATGTGTGTTCATGTGTGATTTGAGATTCAATCCGTACTGTGCAAGTTGTGTACAAATTGCTTGTTGCACTGATTTCGTGTTTAATTTTCATTTTGTTCTTGCAACATCTGAAGAGGCTAAGAGCACATTCATATTCCTTGCACTTCTCTGATGAATTTTGATGTTTGGATCAATAGATTTGGTGAAGAAACAAAAAAGATTCATGGATCTGAAAATAACATGTTGATTTCATTTTTACACATTCATAATTCGTTGATTTCAGTGATTTTTGCCTCAGTTTTTCTCCATGTTTCGTACATCATTTTGAAAAATCTTTGATCCCACATTAATCTACTCTATGAGATCTTTAATTTGATCAAAGTTTTGTTTGTTTTCATCAAGAAATGAAAGAGAAATCATGATCTGAAGTTAGCATGTCAAACTGTATGAAACACGTTAGGGCATGATTAGAAGACATGGATGATGACGTGGCACCTTCTAATTGAACATGGTTTTATTTCCTTTTACAACACATTTAGTCTTTAGTAGGTGTAATAGACTTCAATATATTTGAATTTTCATGCATTTTCATTTGTTTTCCTTTATTTTGTTTTAATATTTTCTCTCACTAAAAAATTATCAAAATAATATATTAGACTTCAACTTTAGTATATTTTCATATTATGAATTTTATTTCTGTATTTTTATTATTTTTAGAAAAATAAATAATTCAATTAGGATTTTCATCATCTTTTAGGTTCTAGAATTTTATTTTCCAACTTTTACTAACCTAAAAATCCATAAAAAATATCATTAGCTTCATTTTGAATCTACTTCATAAAAATAATTTTGTTTGATTTTATAAAATTTCGTGATAAGTTGATTAAACCAATCATTTAGTTATACCACTTTCTTTACTTTTTTTTGTTATATTGTGAAAATAATTTTTGTTTGATATTTTCCTCTAGTGATAAAATTCCATAAAAATATACTTGTTGACTCTTAGGTATTAAAATAATATTCTATGATTTTAATTGAATTTAAATTTCAGTTTTCCTATTTTTCCAAATTTTAGAAACTAATATTAGTTTTTGGTCTTTCTTTTTGCTTAAGCCTAAAGAAATATTTGAAAACCTAACTTCCATTACTTATAAAAATCAAATAAAATATGTGTGAATTTCTTGGATGACTTAAGATCTTAAAAATAATTTTTTTTTTGAATTTTAACTTTTGATCTTTCATTTTTCACAAATATTTTTCTAAAACTCTCTAGTTTGACCCTTTTGTCAACTAGTCTTGTTAATTCCCAATCATTTCCACCTCTTCAAGTTAATCCAAGAAATTTAAATCATGTTTCTGACTTTTATAAGTATTTAGGAAGTTATGATTTAATTGAATTAATTTTACAAGCCTTTTTCCCTATTTTAACCTAATTTTGATTTAGGAGCATGCATAGAGCTTTACCTTGACCAAAGTGGTTGTGTTTGAAAATTGGTGTGCATGGTTTAGGCTTAATTTTTGGCATAGTATATACTACTGACCTGGTTCTATTGAAGTCCATTTCTCCTATTTTTTTCTCATACTCCTAACATCTTTCTCTCCCATCAAACTTTGAATGCTTCTTATCCACCTCTCTTGGCGTGTTTAAGATATCCTTCTATTGTTTTTTGTTTTGTCACAAAAATGTTGAATGTTCTTGATGCTTGGTAATTCCTTAAGTGATGATCTATCATCCCTTACCCCTCCTTTATTGGATTCTCCTCCCGTATTCTCCCCATAGGATCTTCAATTCACTCTTTTCTAAAGTTTGAATTGAATAGATCTTAGGCTTGTATCCATGTATACCAATATTAGGTAGATATTTCCCTATTTTATCCTCAACTATAGGATCAGTAATGCATGACAACTTTATGGCTATTTTGCTAGTCTCCCTTTAGACTTTTATTTCTTCTTTTGCATCTCATTATAACAAAAATCTTCTTTTTTCTTTCAAACTCCAAAACACTTAAAATTACTGATGAGAATCATACCTTTGTTGAGTACGGGAGATGATAAGCGGGTTTCTTCTCGATCTTATTGTTCTTCCATTCTAGGCTTTGGTGTGGTTCAAGTTTCAAAGACTCCTTTCATGGATAAGTGGATAAGTGGCTAATATCTCTCTCTTGAGATCAACTAGCTATTATCCGCAACAAAAACACCAACCAACGCAAACTCTTTTTTGCCTTCGGGCTTTTCTTTCAAACTTTTTCAAAAGAACATGTTAATTCACTTCTGTGCTGACGCGTAAGTATCCAAAGGTCAAGTTTTGCAGAAGGTGAAATTAATATTCTTAATAAAAAACATTGCAACAAATGGAAACTCTTGAGCTGAACTACGACACTTTGATTCCTTAGGAGGGATACCTAGGCATCTGGTCACAGGGCTCAACCGAGCGACCTTTGTAATATTTCCTTCTTTTCCCCGTGTTTTATCTTTTGCATGCATTCCCCCTTTGCATCTTTCTTTTTAGCTCTCAAGCTTTAGATTTAGACTCTTAGACACCCTTAGATTAGAACAAACATAAGTGGATCCTATGGAGTACCACAGATGTGTGGGATGCTAATACCTTCCCCTCGCGTAACCGACTTCCTTACCTGATCCCTACGGTTGCAAGACCGTGATTTCACCCCTTCAGGTTTTCTCGATGTTTACCTTTCCATTTCGGCGGGATAAAAGACGTTCGATGGCGACTTTATTGAGTTTTGTCTTTGATGATTTCTCCAGTTGTTTCAATAGTTTATGCAGAACTAGTGTTTTTGGTCAGGGTTGCTTTTGATGCTGAGCTTTCTTTAACTTTGCTAGCATGCTTCTGATTTGGTCCATGTGGAAATTTTGATGTTTCATTATATACACATGCATTTTATAATACTTGACATGCACACATATAATTTCACATATAATTGTTATCATAAAAACTTAGAAATAGTTAAAAGCTTTCTGGCTCTAACACACTCATCTTCAACCTTTTGAACACATCATTTGTGACTCCCTTAATCAACAAATCAACAACTTGGTATCACTTCTACAATATCTTAATCTTAACTTTCATTCACTAACAAGTTCCCTCAAGTAGCGAAACCTTATCTCAATTTGTTTGCTCCTCCCATATGCAATTGGGTTCTTAGTAAGACTAATGGATGAAACATTATCAACCAAGAGTGTGACATCCTCACACTCATTATTGCCCAACTCTTTCAATAGATTAACTAGCCACAGGACTTGTCACACACATAACGAAACAACAATATACTCGATGTAACACCCTTCTAAAACCCCACGATTTTCATAAATATTTTTAATAAATAAAAAACATAAAACAACAACAAGGATGTCACATCTTCATATAAACATCATTTCATAAATAATCCTGCTCCGTAACACGGGTTGCAAAGAAAACACTTAAATACAATCTCTAGTATCACAACTAATTCATTTCGAACTTCACAGCGAAATTAATGAGTCTTAAACTCCTTCATAAAATAATCTCAATACCATGAAACATAGTTCAAATGTTAATAAAATCATCACACGTCATGTTTATAACATCATAATCCGAAACATGGCAAAAGTCATGACGGTAATACAAAATCTTAAGATATTAAAATAGTGTATGGTTCACAACCAATCGATCCCAACCCCGATGTTACATATCAAAGAAAGACTCCATTTATTCAACAAAAAACTAATAAACACACTCTGAACAAATCCTCTAAGCTTCAACGAACTATTCCTGATCACCTGCAAGTTACCCACAAATAGAGGCAACATTTCTAAGAAGAAAGGGTGAGTAGATAATAATCATTATAAAAGACATAAGGAATAAATATAGTAGACATGCACTTAGGCAAGGAATCACCCATCATCAGGACCTCATGTTATACTTACACCTTCACAACATCATCAATACATAACAACATATCATCAAACACCATTTATCAATAAGCATCATTTAATCACATCATTATGCAATGTCACTTATAATGTAATGCAACATCATAGACTCAAACATATGGTACCAAAACATCACTAATGACTCAGTCATCGTTTTCTCCAAAGATCTCCACCAATAGGATCAATTTTCACCTGGAACCAGAGCACTTCACGACTTTGCACTCAATCCACACAATGGTATTGATGCCTTCACTGGACTATCATCCTATCATCATCACTGGACCGAAGTCCTAACATCACTAGACCGAAGTCCTAAAATATGCCAAGAATGCATGATGCGCAACAATATAATAAATACGACCACGGCTAGTCAAAACCCATCATCATTCATGAATTCATTGTAACATCATTGTATCATCATAATAAATGAATCATTAACATAACATCATAACATCATCATAATAAACAAAGCATTGTTGTAATCCAACACGGAAAACCTAATTTCTTCCTAGTTTAGTTATTGGGAATATACTTCTTATTTCTCATTGTATTCCCTCTAACTAAAGTTCATTGTGTTAGATATCCAACACGTAGAATGACACTTCAAATCGAGTTCAAAAACTCAAGTTACGACTCTTTTAAGAAAATCCAACTCAGCCATTCAATTCTGGACACCATCGCCCGACGACACCACTTCCATCGCCTGGAGACACACCCTTCACATCTTGTGTCGCTCGACGACACTTGGAGCTACGCACTCCAGTAAATTTCTTCTTTTATGCCCTTCTCGCTTCTATTTTTGCCTGGCGATGGCCAAGCGACGTCATCATCACCCGATAATGATACTCCATCGCCCGACGATCCTGCGCAAACAGGGTTTTCCTGTTGCAATTTCCTTCATAAAAACCAATCCTAATCTTGAGATTTATGCATATTACAGGTCCTAAAACATCATCTAATCATAGGTTTTTCATCAAACATCAACAATCTAATGTATTCTACATTATGGATACAAATTGTTTACAATCCAAGGCTACAAAACACCATCTATTTCCTCAAATCATCTCATATTCATCACAACCAAAACCTAACACAAACCAACAATTATCTAAACCTTAAATCAATTATAGTAAACAAGATAAAACTCCACTTACCTTAAGATTATTGCTAGCTTCTGGTTCTTCTTCCCATTCTACAATTCCTCTTTGCCTCTTTGTGTCCTAGCTTTCTTTCTTCACAGTGTTCTTCCAATTCTTGTGATCGCACATAATGATTGTTCTAACTCCCAAAACTTCCTTATACCAAAATTACCCCTTAGACTCCTAATATGGTCTTCCACTATTATCCTCAGTTATTCTTCCCAAATGACCACCTTGCCCATATTTTCTCTACACCACCATCCTATTTATTTAATCCAAACAATTCTAAATAATTACTATTAAAGCTAAATAATTCCAACTAATTATTTAAATTCTAAACATCTCTTATTATCGATCCTACACCACAAAAATCATCATTTTAAACATCATATTCATCTCGACATCATAGTATACTTCGTATTCATCGAAACATAAAAAATCATCACGAGGACTCATATAAAAACACCAAAACATCATATATATATAAAATACTTCACAATGACTCATATATTCACGCTAAATTAATAAAATAATAATTAATCTAGAATTCGGGGTGTTACAACTCTCCCCCACTTAAAAGAATTTTCACCCTCGAAAATTACGTGGCGAAAACAAGTTCGGATAAGACTCTCTCATTTGATCCTCGCGTTCCCAAGTCCAACTTTCACCAGCTGGTCCACCCTATAATACCTTCACTAAAGCGATGTTCTTTCCTCTTAATTGCTTCACTTCCTGACCTCCTATTCGCAATGGTAATGCCTCAACAATAAGGTTATCTCTCACCTATCCATCATCCATTTGAATCACATGCGAAGGATCCGGAATATACTTTCTCAACTAAGACACATGAAACATGTTATGTAGATTCGCGAGTGATAGCAGCAAAGTAACATGATAAGCCACCTCACCTATCTTCTCTAATATATGATATAGACCAACGAAATGCGGCATAAGTTTCCTTGACTTCAAATCTCTACCAACACCAGTTATCAGAGTAACTCTAAAAAACACATAATCATCTTTTGGAAACTCGAGATCCTTCCTCCTCTTATCATGATAACTCTTCTGAAGACTTTGAGAAGCTTTCATATTCTCTTGGATCATATTTACCTTTTTAGTTGTCTCTTGTACAACCTCAGGTCCAAGTACACCACTCTTTCCCAACTCATGCCAACACAATAGAGTTCTACACCTCCCACCGTACAACTCTTTATACGGTGCCATCCTAATACTAGAATGGAAACTGTTATTATAAGTAAACTCAATCAATGGCAAGTGACTATCCCTAGCTCTTCCTTGTTCTAGCACACAAGCCCTCAACAAATCCTCCAAAGACTGAATAGTTCTTTCTGTCTGACCATCCATCTGAGGATGATATGCAGAACTCAACCTCAACTTAGTACCAAAAGAATTCTGCAAACCTGTCCAAAGTTTTGATGTAAACCTCAGATCCCTATTCGACACGATACTCGAAGGTATCCCATGAAATTTTAAAATCTCACTAATATACATCTAAACTAGCTTCTCCTTAGGATGATTGATCTTTATCCGTAAGAGAGGAGACGACTTAGTTAACCTATCCACAATCACCCAAATTGAGTCATTGCCTTTAGTAGTCTTCGGCAAACCTAACATGAAATCCATAGAGACACTGTCCCATTTCCACTCTGGAACACTCAAAGGTTGCATAAGACTAATAGGCTTCTGATGTTCAATCTTCGGCTTCTGGCAAGTCAAACAAGCATAAATAAACTTAGAGATCTCCTTCTTTATACCAGGCCACCAAAATAACTTATTCAAGTCTAGATACATCTTCGTAGCACCATGATGAATACTCAACCCACTTCGAGGTCCTTCTTCGAGAATACTTCTCTTAAGTTCAGAAATATCCAGAACACACACCCTATTTCTTAACCTTATCACACCATTATCATCAACTTTGAACTCACCTCCATTACCTTGTTTAATCAAGACCAATTGGTCAACCAACTTCAAATCATATTTTTGACCTTCTCGGATCTCTTCTATTATACCACTAGCCAGTTTCAACATTCCTAACTTCACGCTATCGGGAGTCTCTTCACATACTAAGCTCATATCCCTAAATTGTTTGATCATCTCCAATTCTCGAACCATAAGCATTAACATGTGCAACGATTTTATACTCAATGCATCGACAACTACATTTGCTTTACCAGGATGGTAATTCAAATTAAAGTCATAATCCTTTAAGAACTCAAGCCACCTTCTCTGCCTCATATTCAACTCCTTCTGGTCGAACAAGTATTTTAGACTCTTATGATCACTAAACACTTCAAATTTAGATCCAAAAAGACAATGTCTCTAAATATTTAACACAAACACCAAAACTGCTAGCTCTAAGTCATGCGTAGAATAATTCCTTTCATGAATCTTCAATTGCCTAGAAGCATAAGCAACAACTTGCCCATTTTTCATCAGCACACCTCCAAGACCCATCTTAGATACATCACAATACACTATAAAAGATTCATTCTCATTCAGAAAAATCAATACCAGAGCAATCATCAACTTCCTCTGAGACTCTGCAAAGCTTTCTTCACACGCAACATCCCACACATAAGCTAGACCTTTTCGAGTCAAGTGAGTTAACAACAATTCTAACTTAGAAAATCCTTCAACGAATCTTCAATAATAACCAGCCAACCCAAGAAAACTTTAAACCTCAATCGTAGACTTCAGAGTCTCCCATTGTAATACTACATCAACTTTAGAAGGATCCGCGACTATTTCTACACTAGAAATCACATGGCCTAAGAAACTCACTTTCTTCAACCAAAACACACACTTTGACAAATTTGAATACAACTTCTTCTATATCAACACTTGCAACACAATTATCAAATGCTCGACATGTTCTTCTTCCTATTTAGAATAGATTAAAATATCATCGACGAACACCACTACAAAATTATCTAAATATGAATGAAAAGTTTGATTCATATACTCTATGAAAACACCTAGCGTATTAGACACACCAAACAACATCACAATGTACTCATAATGACCATACCTCGTTCGAAAACCATCTTCAGAATATCATCTGGTTTAACACAAATTTGATGATAACCCGACCTCAAATCAATCTTGCTGAAAACACACACATCCACTAACTGATCCATCAAATAATCAGTTCTCGGTAGTGGATACTTATTCTTAATCGTCACTTTATTCAAATGTCTGTAATCTACATACAACCTCATACTTCCATCTTTCTTCTTAACTAGTAACACAGGAGCACCCCACGGCAAAACACTCGGTCGAACAAACTTTTTCTCGAGCATCTCTTCCAATTGCTTCTTCAACTAGCACAACTAGGAAGCCGACATCCTATTAGGAGCCATCAATACCAGACTCGTACCTGGCACCAAATCTATAGAAAACTGCACTTCACGTTCAGGAGGTAAATTAATGATGTCATCTGGAAATACCTCTGGGAAATCACAAACAACCGGTAATTCCATATTCGCATCTTAACCATCAACTTGCAATGACAAAAACATTGCAAACATCAAGGCTTTATCTTCTAAAAGTTCATTCACTTGCTTAGCGGTCAACAACATCAATTCTCCATTATCACCAAACTTAGGGAACCTCAAAATCTTATTATAACAATTGATATGGACATAGTTGAACTCCAACCAATTTATCCCAAGGATAATATCTATTTGGTGTAAGGGTAGACACACTGATCGCTAGACTTTAAGAGTACGACAAAATTCCTGACTACAAGTGCACAGTCTAATCGCATATTTTTAAAAGATATCGAACCCACAAGGACTGATAATCAAACTAATGATATTTAATGTTACTATGTAATCTAAGGCTGATGATTAATCTAAGGTTCTTGAGAGAAATGGGGAATAAATTCAAGTTTAATAATATATTCGTACGGGATACCAGTATGCAATTTGTCAGACTTCAGGGATTAGATAAACCATTGGCTTTGTTTTAAAATACTCTTCAGTAGAAAATATTAATTTGAAAGCCTTTATCTCAAACTCTTGTGTTTATTGACTTAGACTATATTCTTAAATCTAAATGCTTGCTCTCGCTGTCTTATTCGAATTTAAAAATACTTTTTGGAAACCAATAAAATCTAATTAATCCTAAAGTTATCTCACTGTATTTAAAATCAATGTTCAGTTACTACTATCGGATTAAAAATCTCAAACTCCCGTTGTATTGATTTTAACCTTTGTTCGTCTTTTACTCTCGTAACAAAACTCTTTTAATATTTTAATTAGAAACCAAAACCAGAAAAATAGTTTGTAAATATCTGTGCCAATAGATTTCCGAATCCCTTCAGTTAGATTACTTTTACATACCGGTATCTAAGTAAATAAACCAGACATGCTTTTAAATGTAAACATACGATACCAGTAGCATATTATAAATCTAAGCATAATTACTGAAAATAGAGACATTAAAAATAAACTAAATTGAAACTTGGAATTAAAAAACGAGAACTGGAATATAAACTGAAAGCTTCAAGTCTGTAATCCTCTACAAATGTCGGCAGGATTTGCTTCTTCGAAAAATACAGAGTGAATGCTAAATATAAATCCAAGAATAATGTTGCAATAGCTCCCTGATGTGGAAAGATATTAATTTAAGGGAGAGTTTTCTGATTAGAATCTAAAAGAAAAGTGCTCTGAACTATAAAAAATTTCACCACCCCCAATAACTGTCAAGCTTTTCCCCTTTTATAGATTCATTGCTTAATTCACTTAACTCCCCCGAGAAGAATCCAGAGTGGCTTGTTTCATGGAATGCCTGGTCTTGTGGAGAGAAAAAATAGGAAAACATTTTCGTGGCTCTGACGTGGAAGAGAAACATGGGATTGCCTTATGAAGCCTGTGGCGGTGGCCATAGAAAGAGTGGCGGGGGCCACAACTTTAGGTTGCATGGCGAGGGCTATAGAAGGTGTGGCAAGGGCCACAACCTTCTGTATGCAAATTTTCTTCAACTTTTCTTCTACTTCATGTTTCCTTGCGTTTTCTTTGCCAATTTCTCTTATTTTCTCATGTAAGCTTTATGGAAGAAAAATACCTGAAATACAATAAACTACCAGCATAAAATGACATAAATAACTAATAAAGGTAAAATAATTCATGTGAGTCGATTCGAATATACAATGCAATTTTGCGCTATCAAACTCCTAAACACTTGAACCTTTGCTTGTCCTCAAGCAAATAATCAACATAAAAATCAATTCAAACACGATTTCGACACAAATACACGACATAACTCAAATCGTACGTGGTTGCGAGGCATTTTGTTAGAATGATAGATACTCTAATCCCACACTAAGGATACCATAATGACACGAAACCACAAAACATGATAAAAAACTCCCTCCTTAATCAAAACTAGTTCGAATCATTCTATTATTGCTCAACCTATTTCTTTCGTTTTATTTTACCCACTTTCATTCAAGCGCAATCACATTAAGCCCTTTATCCGTGCATGCGTATAGTAGAGTTGTTGGTTAGTGATTCTGATCCTTTAACATGGGGTTCTGGTACATGAGTTTGGTAACCCCTTTTATTTACTCAATTGCAAGTTACGGGGGATTAGACCGTAATCCTCCCTACCAAGTTCAGCACCAGACACCTCTGAACCAACTAACAATGGATTGTTATTAATTTTTTTGTATGTTCCATAACTGTTGGGTTAAGTGACCGGGTGAGGGTCACCTAACTTAATATATGCATTCCCTATTTTTATTAAGTTACGACATGTAATTTTAGAATTTTTGGGATCATCCACTTATATTCGTCAACTCCCTACGTAGTTCGTGCTTAAGGTGGTGCTGACTGCTAATATAAACTACTCGGGGTTACTTTAAAACTCAAACTTAAGGTCTCGACATAATATGTACTCAAATTAATCATGCATAACTAGGGAGTTTATGGTGTCAAAACGGTATCTATTTTGTTGAATCTTTCTCAAATCGTTCCAACATAGCCTAAGTGTAAAGCAATCTATATACTTTTAAGGTGTCGTGTTATGGGTCAAACCAACCAAAATTTGTGTATGGCTCAAGAAAATTGGGGAATCAATAAATAGCGGAAAAACACGCATAAAGACTCGACAACACAAAAATTTGACTCAACTAACACCAACTCTAAACGAGCAAGGAAAAAATGAATAAATAAACTACCTAGAGAGCGATAAATAAAAGCAGTAAAGCTTTCTCCCCCACACTTGAATCCAACATTGTCCCCAATGTTTCATAATAAAGTGAAAAAGAAAGGTAGAACCTGGAATCTCTACTACTGGTGGCCTCTTCCACATTCTCGTCCACGGCCACCATTAACATGTTGGTGAGGTGGAATACCCACATGATGAATCTACTCCTGTAAGCCGTCCACACGCACTGTCAAAGCTGTCATCTGGTTGATCATGCCCGACATTCTTTGTTCATTCCTGTCACCATAGTCATACTGTTCTCGTTGAATCCGCTGAATGATGCGCATCATCTTAGTTTGATGAGTTTTTATATCTTGAAGTCTTTGGTTGTGCAAATCATCTAATTCGTTATGCCATCCCATTTCAGCAAGAATGTCATCAGATGTGTCTTCATTTCTTCTTTGGCGTCTGGATGATGTACCTGCAATGCTTTCATAAGGAACATGTGTGGTGTATGGGTGTGGATCAATTTCAAATACACCCTGCTCCATCTCATCAAAATCATCAGCAATTTGGTCACCTTGTGCACCTTGTGTAGGCGCATTGGGCTCAGGGGCAGATAGATCATAAAGACAATTAGCCATATTTTGCACATTAGTTCGATTGCGACAAGGCAAAACGACACTCTTGTCTGATTTATTTAAGGCCATTAAATAATACTTTCCATCTTCTCTAACTTTAATCAAGTGTGTTGATCGACAATTGTCGATGTCAAGGAACATGCTGGTATTGATGGCAAATCAGTGAGTTTGTTGTCTAGGCCTAAAGCAAGAGTGATGGATGTGACTATCCCCTCATATATAGAAAGGAGTGGTTCCTCTTTCACAAATGGAATGAATGTGTGCCAAAAAAATGGAGTGGCATTGATTCTCGTTGGTGCAAAGATACAGTGCAGAAAGAACAACTCTTTAGAATTTACCTTGTGGTTATTAATCCTGCCAAAAATTGTGCTTTCCAGAATACGGTGAAAGTAGTAGATGGCTGGATTTTAGATTAGTGAGTCATTAAGTACTTTCCAATTTAGAGTCTTCTCACCTGTTAAGTTTTCCCAAAGACCAAATGCCATGGTCTGCCATTCCGCTTCGAAAGAAACTCTACATGCGACATCTTCTCCACGCGGAAAATGTAACATATCACATAAGGTATCTTGGCTTAATGAGTATTCTTTGTCGAACAGCCTAAACCTGGCGGTTCCGGTGAGATATGGTTCTTCCATTGGGGTGTCATAAATAAACAAACTCAAGAATTCCAAAGTTAAAGGTTCGTAGGTTGGGTGGTTCAACATACAGATGTGTGTTAGACTTGAATTATTCAGCATCCACTGAACACTATCTAAGAGCCCCAAGTCACGCAAAAATAATTCACCAACGTACCTCACTGGGATGACATAATGTTGGTAAAACTTAAGGTACTTCTCTCTCTGTAAGCCAAAATCCTCAGTGCAGAAGATAATTGTTGACAAATTTAGTGATGGTCGTGCCCTTCTGTTTGGTTGTTGAGCACGATGAGACATGATGATAACATCACTTTGAGAAGGAAGGGGTTTTGTTCTCTTAGGTAACTGTAAGTAGAGAGTTGGTTTGTGATACTAAGAGCAATTCACGAATTTTAAAGAGGGAATGAAAGTTGGAATGTGAGACGTGAGTGGGTGTTAATGGGAGTTTAGTGGAAGTTGGAAAGGGTTGATAAAGGAAGAGAGTGGTTCGAATGGAAGAAGAAGAGGGAAGCAAGGAGTGTCTCATAAAAAAACTCCTGTTTCTATTCGTGAAGAGCGTGGCGAGGGCCACACAAACCCGTGGCAGGAGACACGTGGTTTGGATACCGTGGCGAGGGCCACAAGTTTAAAACATAGAATAGTCTGAAATTTTAAACAAACTTCTACTTTAAATCATTTAAAACATTCTTCACGCACACATTGAAGATAAATTACATAAAATAGAAATACATAAAATAAAATGCCATATTTAAAATTGAATACTGAAAATTGAAATTTCTAGTGCATCAATAAGAATGCAGAGAAAAATTACAAAATAGTTTGAAAATATTAAATCTAATCTAGAAAATAATGTAAATCCTAACTTAAGTAAGCACTATTATCCAGAAGAATTAGCCACTACATCCAAAATGAGGAGCAAAAAAATAAAGATGTTAATAGATATTATGAAATTGCTCTGTCACTATGTCCATAAACCCGTAAAAATCGACGCATAAAGATGTCAGGTCGTCTCTAATGTTAGCAATGTAAGTCTGAAGGGTGTTGATGGCATCAATGTGACTATGAGGTGGATAAAATGGAGTAGAAGAGGTATAAGAAGTTGTGTATGGGAAATGGTCTTCCTTTGGGGGTGGTGCGATGATAGGAGAGGTACCCCCATGGGTTGTATGATCTGGGAATGGAAAATTATGGTAGAATGGAGGGGTCGCATGGTCGATTTCAACATCAGAGACATAATTATCAAAGTGGTCATAAACTTGAGGTGTCTAAGGAGGAGTTGGTGGGTCATTTTGGGGTACATCCAATTCAAACAACCAATTATTTCTGTCATGTACATTAGTCGTAGGATTTGGGAAGGTAAAAAGGTGCAGAACTAGATTGTTGGTAAGAAGTTCAAACTCATTCAGGTCTAGGTTTCTAATGAAACTGCTATTGAAACAAAACTGAATATTCATGGGACGTATTCCTCCTAGAGGGTCAAGGCTGACAAATGGTTGTCTTAACCCAATAGAATTTTTAATCATGGTTACTAAGCCTCCTATTAAGATGGGTTCATGGTCAGCTTGTGCAAGACGAGTAAAATTGGCTAACATAAATGTAGCAGCAATAACTGGGTGATTTTGGAAAGCACAATATATGATAAAAAGTTCATCTTTGGACACAGGTTATGTTTACTTCTTTTCCAAATAGTGAGTGAGCAAGGATCTTATGAAAGTAACGGATAATAAGGTTATGGATATTTTCAGAAAACATGTAATTAGACTCAGGGTTATTATCTCCAGCTATGCTACCCCAAAAATATCCAAGCTCAAGGTCCAAAAGACGGTCTTCTTGGGTACTATCAAAGATATGTGGGCCACCAGGAACTCCTAAAAGGATAGAAAACTCTTGGCTATTATATCAGAAATCAATACCAAACAATCTAAAAATAATTAGGCCTCTGTTAAATCCTAATCCATGGTCAGGCATGAAAGTAAGCGAACTTAGGAATTCAAGGGTTAGCCTATGAGAATAACTAAATCTTCTCCCTACAATGACATTGTTTCACCCTATTTGGTCAAGCAAAACCATGACACTATCTCTAATTCCAATTTAGGTCATGGTGCGACTATCAAGGTAGATAGTTAGTGCCATCTCTCTTTCAACTAAAACTTCAAATCGCCTCCTCTAGAAATGATATCCATATAGTCTACTTGTTGCATCGTGAGAGTTATTAGTTAGCTAAAGTTAAGTTAGCCTGAAAGTAAGTAGACGATGATACTAAGTCAGTAAGGATAAATTCTAAAGAATAATACCGTGGATAAAATAAAAAGAAAAAAAAGGAAAACAGTAAAAAATGACAACAAAAAATTAAAATTAAAGTTAAAATGTGGGTTGTCTCCCACCATGCACATTGTTTTATGTCGTATGCTCGACTGAATTAAAAGATTAATTATGGGAGTTATCGGATAGCTCTGTAAGCATTAGACTACAACAGTAGTCTCTGTTGTTAATGCAATGATAATATTTCAAGTGCTGTCCGTTTATGATAAATAGTTCACTAGATTTACCCTTTATTTCTATTGTGCCATTTGGAAAAACTTTGGTAATTTCAAAGGACCAGACCACCTAGAGCGAAGTTTACCAGGGAAAAGTTTAAGTCGAGAATTAAACAGAAGTACTATGTGTGATCGGTGGATCTGGAACTGACTGTTTTAAAGCTGGTTCGCGAAAATGTCGCGGAAGCAAGAGTCGCCACCGTCTTTTATTTTCTCCAATTTGGAAAGGACAAAAGCACAGAAAAATTCCTTTTAAGAGATTGCTCTCGGTTCGGGAGGGCAAATTTTGGGGTACAACAGTTGCCCCTGTTCAATCTTCTTAGACCTGAGGATGGAGATTGGCTGACGTGCCTTTTGTAATCCGAGGGTAGAAGATGATTGGACACTAGAGTGCCCAGAAATTTGCGCTCACATGGTAGCAGTGTGGTGGGGGAATGGGCTTATAGATGCCATTTAGAGATTGATGGGTAGGATGATGGGCTTATAGATGCCATCTGGATGTTGATCGCGTAAGAGATTCCTTAGCGAGAACCTGCATACCTGCAAAAGAAAATGAGTACCTGACACGTCGCAGGAGCTGGTTTTCAGATGCTTGGTATAGATATGTCCTGACTGGTTACAGGAGCTGGGTCTGGATCTTCAAACGGTGATGAAGTTGTCTCTACTGACAGGTTGTTTCCAAGGACGAGTGGTCTTTAACGATGGGTGTCTATAGCGACTAGTGTCTATGACGAATGTCTATAACGACAAGTGTCTACACTGACGAGTGTCTATCATGACGAGCGTCTATCACGACAAGTGTCTATCACGACGAGTGTCTATCACGACGAGTGTCTATCACGACGAGTGTCTATCACGACGAGTGTCTATCACGACGAGTGTCTATCACGACGAGTGTCTATCACGACGAGTGTCTATCACGACGAGTGTCTATCACGACGAGTGTCTATCACGACGAGTGTCTATCACGACGAGTGTCTATCACGACGAGTGTCTATCACGACGAGTGTCTATCACGACGAGTGTCTATCACGACGAGTGTCTATCACGACGAGTGTCTATCACGACGAGTGTCTATCACGACGAGTGTCTATCACGACGAGTGTCTATCACGACGAGTGTCTATCACGACGAGTGTCTATCACGACGAGTGTCTATCACGACGAGTGTCTATCACGACGAGTGTCTATCACGACGAGTGTCTATCACGACGAGTGTCTATCACGACGAGTGTCTATCACGACGAGTGTCTATCACGACGAGTGTCTATCACGACGAGTGTCTATCACGACGAGTGTCTATCACGACGAGTGTCTATCACGACGAGTGTCTATCACGACGAGTGTCTATCACGACGAGTGTCTATCACGACGAGTGTCTATCACGACGAGTGTCTATCACGACGAGTGTCTATCACGACGAGTGTCTATCACGACGAGTGTCTATCACGACGAGTGTCTATCACGACGAGTGTCTATCACGACGAGTGTCTATCACGACGAGTGTCTATCACGACGAGTGTCTATCACGACGAGTGTCTATCACGACGAGTGTCTATCACGACGAGTGTCTATCACGACGAGTGTCTATCACGACGAGTGTCTATCACGACGAGTGTCTATCACGACGAGTGTCTATCACGACGAGTGTCTATCACGACGAGTGTCTATCATGACGAGTGTCTATCACGACGAATTGTATCAGAGGAATCTTTAGGCATTGACTTAAACTGGATTTGTATTCTTTGACCGGATTTGTCTCTTATGACGGGATTTGTCTTTTCTGACGGTATTTTGTCTATTTTGACATAGCTGATCATTCAACTGTATCCTTCCTGAAAGGTAAAGGTCAGTTATATGCAGTACGTGATATGAATCAAGCAACGGCATAAATGCAATTGTATGACATGATGCGTACATGCATGTGTCATGATGTACGAAAATGTGATGTTTATGAATGTATGTTTTCGTCTAGGAAAATAAATCCTTGACGGGTGCCGGGAAGTCACTCCTGGGCTGGTGTTGGAGAATAAGCTTTTGCTTCCGCTGGGGATGATAAGACTTTACTGAGGACGGTCTTTTCCGTGGCTATTGGCTGAGGATAACCCAGTTATATCTTATTAAGGAAATAACTCTTTGAATAAAGCCGGACGACGCGTTCGTGTTCTGCGGGGAGTGAAAATATCTGGGTCGCATTCTTTAGCCGAACCTATGATGGACAGAGCAACCGGATCTTTTAGACAACTCCTTATTGCCCCAGTTTCAGTGGGAGGAGGCACTTGTGGGAGTACTTGACGAGTCTTCTGGTAGGCAGGTGCCGAGATGCTGGGACATGCTCGTACGCTTTGATCCCTAACTTTTGCCTGGACCGCCTTTTCGGGTTTTCAGTCCACCGGGATACCCATTTTTGCCCAAGCCGCCTTTTCAGGTTTTCGACTTGCCGGGTGTACAGATTTTTTCATTTCATCCCTTATTTTGCCCGAACCCTTTTGGTTCGCTGGGAAGCCCTTATTTTTGCCTAGGTGTGTCAACCTAGCGGGTCTTTGATTATGCGTAGTATTTTTTCCGACTATGTCCCCTCTCTCAGAATATAGGGAGTTGCCCCTGTTAGAAGTGTTTGGTTGCCCTGCTACCAGAAGATATTTGATCAGGCAAGATTCGTTGCTGGAGTGCTCCAAGTGACTCAGGCAGAGATTTGCCCCAGGCTTTTTGGCCTTTTGAGAGATTCTCTGGATCTTGACTTAACTGCCCCAGATGGTAGATGGTAGACCACTATCATGCCGTGCCCCTTGATCGGAGATACTCTTGTTCATTAGACTTTCGTCATGCGAATTTCTATGCTGTTCAAACAAAAAGTCATATGCAAACAAAGTTATGTTAAAAATGCAAGGCTTATGTCTGTCTCAAAGATTTTGAAAATGCATCCTTTTTTCATAAAACAAGTGAATGTTTGTAAAAACATGATGTCAACTCCGTATTTACCGTAGGCCTTCAGGAGTCAGGATACCTTTCGTGACAGTATGCTTTCGAACTAACCCCTGCTTCAGCTGGGACTTTTGAGGGTTATAACGTGGCCTGGTTCACGGTTTAAGAAACAAAGTATAAAGGTTCAAATTTTATTTGTACCCACCCTCTCTTCGTGATGTTCTCCAAACCTAAACTCAGTTGATCATACATTAGACCTTGTTTGAGTCTTTGCTCTAATTTTCTAGTGATGGTTCGGATATTGATGATTTATTCTGAATAGGCAGTCATTCCTTTTTTGTCGAGGGTTTGTGTGACCTCCTTTTTTGATTTTGTGATCCCTATTTTTGCCTGAACTGTTTCCTTTTTTGGAATTACAGTCAGCGGGATGCCCCAATTTTGTAAGTCCCCTTCATGGGTTTTGACTTAATGGGTTTTTTATTTTATTTTGAAAGATAATGACTGCCTTTCTTTATTGATTATTCGGAACTATCACTGTCTTTCTTCATTTTGTAAGGACCTCTTTGGTGCCATTCGTTGTGCACTTGGATCAACTGAGAGAACTACCCTGCCCCAGGTTATGATTAAGGGTTTTGATTTTCGAAAATAAAACTCCTACTCCTTTGGCTCTGATGGGTTGGCGAGGGATTATCATCCTTATAACTCCAGTGTTTAGGGGTTGAAACAATGCCTGTACCTCATCAGCGGGGTCTGTTCAAAAGCATACTGTAAATCGTGGTATCGTTTTCGTCATCCTCCCTCAAGAGGCTTAGAATTATTAGTCGAACGTTGATCATCAGAAAAAAAATATGAAAATAATTTGCACATAGTGAATATGAAATAATTACTTCAAACAGACATGTGTAACGCATTAATGAAATAACCAAGTTTGACATGAAATAAAATGTTTGAACAATTGAAAGAAAATTACAACTTGAATATTTGAATGAACAAAAACTAATCCTAGCCATGTCTTGGCAAAGGAGCAGTGATCATATTGGGAGCCTCTGGAGAGTCGAGCTGGACTTCCTTTGCGTCAATCAGATCTTGAACCCTGTTTCTCAAAGTCCAACAGTCATCTGTAGCATGCCCCGGGCTGTCGGAATGATAGGCGCAGCGAGCATTGGGATTGTACCTCGAGGGTGTCCTGTTAGGATTCTTTGGAGGGTCCATGAGGGTTACCAACTTGGTTTCCAGCAACTGTGGCAATATTTGTGACAAGGTCATGCCGAGGGGAGTAAATTGCCTCTTAGGTCTCTCTTCCCTTTGTTGATGGTGACGCTGAGGAGCACCGGCCGGTTTTACGATAGCTAATGCGTTGACAGCACTAGATTCCCTCCTGGATGGTTTCTTTTCAGTGTTCGAGGAGTCACCATTCTGTATTTTCCCTGACTTGATGCCCGCTTCGATTCTTTCTCCGGTCAAGATTAGATCTGTAAACCCAGCAGCAGAATTCCCAATCAAGTGGTTGAAGAATGGACCAGACAGGGTCCCTAAGAACGTGTCTACCAACTCCCGATCAGTCAACGGTGGCTGCACTCTGCCAGCTAGGTCTCTCCACCTCTGAGCGTACTCTTTAAAACCTTCACTTGCACCTAACGACATACCCTGAAGTTGGGTACGTGTGGGGGCAAGGTCGGCATTATATTGATACTGCTTGTAAAAAGCAGTGGCCAGATCCTCCCAGTTACGAATGCTGATTCCGTCCAACTGATAGAACCAATCGAGGTGAGTCCCTGAAAGACTCTCCTGGAAGAAATGGATCCAAAGGTTCTTGTCTGCTGTGTAAGGCTGGATCTTCCTTACATAAGAACGGAGGTGCATCTTGGGACAGGAAGCCCCGTCATACTTCACAAAGGCAGGTGCCTTGAACTTGTGTGGAATCACCACCCCAGTAGATAACCCCAAGTCTCCGAAATCCAGTCCAGGCACTTGCTGAACCTCCATAGCCTTTAATCTGTCTTCCAGCTGTTTGTACCGGTCTTCAGCAGGAGGGTACTGTTCGTCGTTGAAGTCTGTTTCAGTGTCAGAGCCCACGGGAGTAGGGACCTCCCTTTCTTGGTGACTACCTTCCGTCACAGATGGAGGAGTCCTTTCAGCTTCAACCAAAGTGTTCCCGAGTCTGCGCCTAGTGTTAAATAGCACAGTCCTCCTCTTCTTCTTAGTCTTCTTCAGCAGCATGGTCTTCAACTCTTGTTGACCCTGAGCCAAGCCCTTGATCAGCTCCTGAAACTGGGCGTTCTGCGCCTGAAATTGGGTGTTCTGCGCCTGAAGAGCCTTGATAGACGCCTCGGTTGATGATTCAGGGTTCATAGTGCTGAAATAAACAGCGAAGAACAGTAAGCAACCTGTCAAGGGGATACCTGTAATGCAACGAGATGTATGACATGCATGCAATGATTTCAAGAATCTCGTGGGGTAAACAAGAAAATAGTTAGCATTGGAAACTGGTGGCTTGATTGAAGGTACTTCATTTTGTTGAGAGTCCTTCTCCAAGGGTCAAAAGCTCACCATATCAAGTGGGTCATAGCCCATGACAACCTGGTCTAGAGGAAAATAAATCCTCTTTGCCCCTTGCTGGGACAGTTGATTCGTCCTGACCTGCATCACAAGCCCTTGAGATCCTTGAAATGGGTTAGGATGTATGCAATGGTATGATGTCATGGTATGCATGGGGTGATGTCAGTAACCCTATTATGAGTCCTAATTAAGGACTGAAACAAACCTGCAAGAAACAAGTGTTAGATCACAAGCATGCAGATAGTCAAGTACTAAGGCACACAAGTCACACAAGAGAGAGCCCTTAGGTTTAGGCCAGCATGGGGTCTGGGTAGTACCCTCTTGAAGTTGGTGGGTTCAACCTGTCCTAATCAAAGTAACCGGGTTCTAAGGTTCCCAATATCACGGGATTGCTTTCATTGTTCATCGTTTCGATTTAGCCACTGAACTGGCGACCGAAATATTCCAGGAAAGCAACCCTCAATTGAGTGTAGTATCGAGTATCAACCAACCTCGGACTGCACCAAAGTCAGTTATCTCACTACCCTAAAGAGGCCAAGATGGTTCAATTAAGGTTCCTAAGGTCTGTTGATGCTTCATGACACCACATGGAGGCCCCGTACTCTCCTTGACTGACTCAAGGGTTACCGGTACACACCAAAGTGCCACATCAACGTAGCAGACTGTTTCAACCATGTCGGTATACCCCGCACAGTTCCCTCACAGCCTTGTTGCTACTTTCTAAGAAGGTATCCCCAGATCCGGGTTAGGATCTATAGAACTCCCAAGCAACCCACAATAATAAAGCAAGCAAAGAAAGCAATTGAAAACACAGTGATCTTAATCCTAAGGTACACCCCACTTTAAGTTTTACTCCCCAGCAGAGTCGCCAGTTCTGTGATCGGTGGATCTGGAACTGACTGTTTTAAAGCTGGTTCGCGAAAATGTCGCGGAAGCAAGAGTCGCCACCGTCTTTTATTTTCTCCAATTTGGAAAGGACAAAAGCACAGAAAAATTCCTTTTAAGAGATTGCTCTCGGTTCGGGAGGGCAAATTTTGGGGTACAACACTATGTCACCCACATTAAACTCTTTCCTCAATATACGCTTGTCTTGCCATTTTTTAGTTCTTTCTTTATAGATCCAGGCATTCTCGTATGCGTCTAATCTAAGTTCTTCTAGTTCATGAACATCTAGAATTCTCTTCTCGCCTGCGGCAGTATAATTTAAATTATGGGTCTTAATAGCCCAATAAGCTTTATGCTCTAATTCTAGTGGCAAATGATATGATTTGTTATAAACTAGATTAAATGGTGTGGTTCCTATTGGGGTCTTATAGGCTGTCCTATATGCCCACAGAGCTTCGTGTAACTTTGAAGACCAATCTTTCCTAGAGGTGGCAACCATTTTTTCTAGGATTTGTTTAATTTCTCTATTTGAGACCCTACTTGCCCACTTGTCTGTGGGTGATAGGGTGTTGCTACATGGTGTCAGACTCCATATTTCAGTAATAGTTTTTCAAAGATATTTGAAATGAAACGGGAGTCACCATCACTAACGACAAATCTCGTTACACCAAATCTAGGAAAAATTATATTCTTGAAGAGCTTAATTACTACTCATGTGTCATTTATTGGAGAAGTAGTAGATTCCATCCATTTCGATACATAATCAACAGCAACAAGTATGTACTTGTTACCGAAAGAAGATGGGAATGGTCCCATGAAATCTATTCCCCACACGCCAAAGATTTCTACTTCTAAAATTCCTATCTATGGCATCTCGTTGCGTCTAGAGATGTTGTCAGTGCATTGGCACCGATCGCAATTTATGACCACGATATGGACATCCTTCCATAGATTAGGCCAAAAGAGGCTAGCTTGTAAGATCTTAGTGCAAGTCTTTGAAGTGCTCATGTGTCCACCATTTAGGGCAGAATGACAATGGGAAATAATACTTCCTACTTCATCTTCGGGGACACACCGACGAAAAATACCATCGACGTCTCTCTTGAAAAGTAGAGGTTCATCCCAGTAATATTGTTTAAGATCATGGGAGAATTTCTTCTTTTGTTGGTAAGTTAGACATGGTGGAAGCACTCCAGCTGTCAAGTAGTTGACAAAGTCATCATACCGTGGTAGTATGGTTTTACTGTAGATTACATCCACAACTTTATTTGTTTCAATATCATTATAAGTTACAAAGCATTCAATGGTATTATTTTCCAACTAGGCTATGAGTTGTTCGTAAGGGAAATCGTCATTGATAGGCACTTATTCAAGCTTAATACCTTCAATTCTAGATAAGTGATCAACTATTATATTTTCAGTGCCTTTCTTGTCTTTGATTTCTAAATCAAACTCTTGTAGGAGTAAGATCCATATGAGTAATCTTGGTTTGGCGTCCTTTTTACTTAATACGTACCTAATTGCAGCATGATCGATATAGATAATTATCTTTGCTCCTACTAAGTAAGAACATAATTTATCCAAAGCGAACATGACAACTAAAAGTTCATTTTCCATGGTGGCGTAGTTCATCTGTGCAGGATCTAGGGTTCTACTAGCGTAATAAATTGCATGAAGCTTTTTATCCTTTCTTTGTCCTAAGACTGCACCTACGACATAGTTACTAGAGTCACACATGATTTCAAAAAGTAATCTCCAATCAGGTGGTTGCATAATAGGTGCGGTAATGAGAGATGTTTTTAATTGTTTAAATGCTTTTAAGAATTTTTCATAAAAAATGAATTCAACGTCTTTCATTAAAAGGCCAGTTAGTGGTTTGGTGATTTTAGAGAAATCTTAATCGTCGGTAGAAACCGGTGTGTCCTAAGAAAATTCGTATTTCTCTTACGGTTTTCGGAGGTTGAAGGTTTTCTATAACTTCTATTTTAGCTTTGTCAACTTCAATCCCCTTATCGGACACTATGTGTCCAAGCACGATTCCTTGTCGGACCATAAAATGACATTTTTCCCAATTTAACATGAGATTAACTTTTACGCATCGTTCAAGTACCATCTCTAAGTTCTATAAACATCCTTCAAAACATTGCCCATAAATAGAGAAATCATCCATAAATACTTCCATGATGTCGTTTATAAAATCAACGAAAATTGACATCATGCATCTTAGGAATGTTGAGGGAGCGTTACATAATCCAAATGAAATTCGTCGATAGGAAAACGTACCATAGGGACAAGTGTAGGTGGTCTTTTCTTGGTCTTCAGGATGAATAGGGATTTGGAAGAATCCTGAATAACCATCTAAATAGCAGAAGTGAGAATGCTTAGCCAATTATTCGAGCATTTAATCAATGAAAGGTAAAGGAAAATGATCTTTTCGAGTGGTTTTGTTTAATTTCCTATAGTCAATGCATATTCTCCATCCGATTTGAGTACGTTGTGCCACAAATTCACCTTTTGCATTGTTAATGACTGTAACACCTCCCTTCTTTGGTACCACATGCACTGGGCTAACCCATTTACTGTCAGATATTGAGTATATGATTCCTACTACTAATAACTTTTGTACTTCTTTCTTGACTACATCACTCAGAACGAGATTTATTCTTCTCTGATGTTCTCTTGTGGTCTTACAGTCTTCCTCAAGCATAGTGTGATGCATGCAGATATAGGGACTTATTCCTTTTAGATCTGAGATGTTATAACCTAAAGCAATTGGGTATTTTCTTAGGACATGTATTAATTTTTCTGTTTCTATCTGTCCTAAATCTGCGTTGACTATAACAGGTTGTTCGAGTTATGTATTTAGGAATTCATACCTTATATATTTGGGTAGTGTTTTAAGTTCGACAACATGTTTCTTTTTGCAATGCATAGGGTCAGGAGTTAGCGTGAGACATTCTCTTAGATTGTCATCTTTGTATTCACCACACCAATTATCGTCTTCAAGGATATGAGGTATTAGAATTTTCAAAACTTCCGAATACATAGTCTGTTGTTTCTCCATTTCTTTAACGCATTCATCAATGACATCTAAGAAACAACATGAATCATCTATAGCTGGTGCCTTGAAGAATTATGAGAGAATAAATTCAACCTTTTATTCGCCAACCTCAAAAGTGACTTTACCCCTTTTTACATCAACAATGGCTCCAACGGTGGCAAGGAATGGTCTTCCTAATATAATAGGGATGTTGAAGTCCTCCTTGATGTCCATAATAATGAAATAAATGGGGATATAGAATTTTCCGATACATATTAGTGTCATACCCCAAATTTTCCGGCCCTTAGTGCTACCGTCAAGTTTATTTTCAAACTTTTGGATTTTTATAAAAATTCTTTTGATTTACTATAATATTTCGGGGTTTTATAAATATAATAATAATTTACTTCACATTATTTGTATTTTTAAATAACAAATACTTGCTCATCTTCATGTAGTTTTCAATTGGCTTTTTATTTCGAATAAGTAACATAACACAATTGGTAAAGAATCAAGCTTTCAAGTATGAAGTCGCAGGTTCGAATATCTTATGATACACTTTAAAAAAAAATCATTTCTTTTTGTTACTAATTTTCTTTCCTTTTTTGGAAATCAGGCTTTGGGATTTTCATACATTTTTGGGATAACTTACTTACTAAGTATTTTAACCTAATTTCACTCTATAAATAGAACCATTATTGTCCTAGTTTCTCATCAAGAATTTCACACATAATTCGTCCATAAATTCTCACAAATCCACAATTTCACCAAGATCCAGGAAATCTTACAATTCTTCTTGCTTTAATTTAGGGTTCATCTTGTAACCCTGTTATTGTCTATATCAAACAATAACCACGACCAATGGTTTCTTATGAGGCCCATTTCCTTTTGTTTTCAATTTTATTTTCAATTTGCTTGTTATTTTAACCAGATCATGATGATCCTGATGGTCTTTTTTTTTACATACACACAATTGTAAATAATAATAGAGATGATAATATTTTTACAAATTATTTTTATATATACTCTACAATCTTAGTGGGCCAGGTATTTGTTTTGACTGCACTTTCCTTATAATATTACTCTTATAATGCAATAAAATTACTCTATAATCTTCAATTTGACCAATTTTGAAGAATAATATGTTGTGTTTTTTCACTTACAAATATATAGTGATTACTATGAATATATTTGCAGTATCTTAGTATCAACCAAAAATTTGAAAAGCTGTGAGAGACATAGCCACACAACTTATTGTTAATCTCATCCCTAACAAACATCATCATTCTCAAATCTGTAATTCATACACAAAACTGAAAATTTTGCAAAACCCACAATATATACAACTTGTACAAATTCTCTGTTTTGCAGGTAAAAGAAAGAACATGAAATCACAAACAAAGAGGAGATCAAGAACAAATTTCAAAAGGAAAAGAGGGTCGAAAAATTGACAAACAGTATCCTCCACTCCATTCAAAGTACAACCAGAATTCCTCCATTAACAATAGCAATTCAAAGATCACAAAAAAAGACGACAAGGTTACAATATCAAATCAGAAAAAATGAAGGAAAGTGTAGCACATATATGGGTTCAACCGTGAAGTCCGAAGGTAATCACGCTTCAACCGCCCCATTTGCGCTTTCGCATAGAGCCCAGTCTGTTTCCAGTAATGATGAATAGAGAACCACAAGCACCGCTGCACCTCCACCAATATGAAGTTACTCCCTCTAATTTGCAACTCAGATGGTGCCACTGTGAGCAATTCAAATTTGATTACATTCTCTGTTGATGTTTTTGTGTGTTTAACTGCTAGTAGGTTGTTTTTGATTAGCAAAGAGAGGTGAGGAAACTTTTGTGTTTAACACAGTGTTATACCCCAAAATTTTCCCTCTCATTTCTTAAGATATTTCCTATAAAGATCTTCAATGACTCAAGTTTGCGCAAGCATTGACTAGATCAAATAATCTTCTCGACACTGATGCCTCAAATCAGGGTTTGAGTTTGTACAAAGGTAGTTGGATTTCTAATGTTTCAAATGACTTTCATGGATCATTATGGACCCTCAAGATTATTCCTGTCAAGTTTCAAGTCTTGGATCACAATTTTCCAAGAAAGTCATTCAAATTATCAAAAGGGCAAAATGGGTAAAATTAGGGTTTTGACTGAAAACGATCGAACTTTTATTTTTGACCTAATACCCGGCTTATTGTTTAGAAGCATGATCTCAAGGATCCGAGCGCGTCATTTTGACCTAATTTCATATTTCAATTTATCTCCTAAGATCAGTGGATTAATAGACAAAATTCGGTCAACTGGTGGAAAAAGTCAACTGTATACTAAAAAGTCAAACTTTGACTTTTTGACCAAAATTGAGTCCCAAAAATCATATTTCATCAAGACATCCAAAATATGAAATTTGATCTTCAAAAATTAAAAAAGTCAAAAATCCAAATTTTACAAGACTTGAAATTTTTTCTAAGTTAAGTTCATTGCTTCATGACATCTTTTTACTACAATTCAAAATAGTTCAAGATGTTACAAATAATTCAAGGTATTACAAAATGGAATTTTTGCAAGTTTACAAATCCTAAACTTTATCTTGTTTGAATTTTTTCCTTTGACTCAAAACCTTGCCACAATGCTTTGTCTTTGATACAATTTGCATAAATTGCTTCACAAACCAAACTTGTTTCATGCTGCAAACTATGCTGTCCAAGTTACTGCTGAACAAAGTATGATATGCTACTTTTATACACTACCACAACACTCCAAAACCTTGCTCCATTGTTGTCCTACAAAAAACCTTGTGCTATGCTGCACCACAAACCTGTCACAAAACTTGCATATGCTGTCCTATACAGTCCAAAATCTGTCCAAAAACCTGTCCAATAAATTGCACCAAAATGGCTAAAGAAAATTATGTGGAAAAAGTATCACAACAGTAGGCAAAAACAGTTCAAACGATTATTTGTTTCCCTCCCAAAAAGGACAGCAGAGGAGGATCTACAAAAAAACGGTTTCACAACACATCCAAGAGGATGCATTTTTGAGTGAAAAAAAGGGAGAAGAGAAAAAATAGAATTCTTGTTAAACTCTGCTCATTCATAAACTTATGCTCAAACTCATCTCTATATTCATTCACCAAAACAACACCTCAACCCATTATTCCATCTCACAAACTCTCCCTTAAACCAACCAACCAAACACTTCACATCACATAGAGATTGTTCTAACATAAGAACAATTTTTGTAACACCCTTATCATCACCTTCAAAACACGAACAAAAACAGTATTTTGCAACTTTGACTGGGTTGGAGCGATTCTGGAACTTTGCAGCACAAAGCAAGGATTGAAGCG
Source organism: Vicia faba (assembly GCA_948472305.1). Classification (NCBI taxonomy): domain Eukaryota; kingdom Viridiplantae; phylum Streptophyta; class Magnoliopsida; order Fabales; family Fabaceae; genus Vicia; species Vicia faba. The sequence goes on along the minus strand of OX451739.1, from coordinate 904,172,594 downwards.
GTTTTAAGGAGGAGCTCGGTCAATCATCACTTCGCATCCGGAGACATCCATATGTGTTCCAAAGTTTCGCTTCAATAGGTATACTTTTTCACAAACTGTAATATCTTTATCCATACATCATTTGTTGTTTGTGTTCAAAAGATATATAAAAAAAATCAAAAGAGAAAACTCAGTAAAAAGGCCAAGATAGGGGGGTGACACGGGTGCCCGTGTCACACGACACGACCCGTGTCACATGACACGACCCGTGTCAGCTTAACTGTTTAAGAATCTAACAAAAAATACAGGACAGGGTGCTAACACGGGTTCCGGTGTCACAGGACACGGACTGTGTCAGGTCTACTAGAATTATAAGCTAACAAATATGCAGGACAGGGTGCTGACACGGGTGCCCGTGTCACAGGACACGGCCCGTGTCAGGCCTACTGGAATTAGAAACGTACAAAGTGGCATGTCAGGGTGCTGACACAGGTGCCCGTGTCATAGGACACGACCCGTGTCAGCTTAGCTGGTGCAAAAAGAAAAAAACGCGCATGGATCATCACATGGTGCTAACATGGGTGCCCGTGTCATAGGACACGGCCTGTGTCAGACCAACTAGCATAAATCTTATTTTTTTTGACTTTTTGCTTTTATGTCCATTCAATTTGGTTGTAATAGTAAAATTAGGTTTTATTTGCTTTTATCTCCCCATTTGTAAACTTATACCCCCATCCCCGAAAGTGATGTAATAGCGTAGGATTTTAATTTCCGCAAATTTATCGGTTTAATATAATTTTTAGTAATTAGGGTGTGTATGGCAAGATAAAATCAACTGTTAGAAAACCCTAATCTCAAATACAATACATGCAATCAAACACACTTCACATACGCGCATCTTTAAGGTAATCTTGCTTGTTGCCTCGGAAAATAGTCATGTCCCTCGAATATGGGCGTTTTAGCAAAAACCCTCAATAAAAAAAGATCACATGTCCCTCGACAACCCTTCAATGTTGCCTTTAGTAAAGCGATCGTAAGTACCTTACAAAAATTGCTAAAGCGTCTCATAAGTTTCCTTCTATGACTATACGATTGACCCAAATGTTTCCCTTCACATCCAATGATGAGGCTTCTTACCAATCAATGGTAAGATAGCAACATCTAAAGGAGGAGGAAAATAACAAATACCTTTTGAGTAGGTAGGGCGCTCGTAGTTGCTTGCTCAAAAATCAAAACCATTTTCACACTTACACTTTCAAAAAAACACCTTCAAAAAACAAACACCTCTTTGAACTATTTTCAAAACCAACACTTTGTATACATTCTTATAGAGACGAGAATCATTACAAAGTTTTCGGAAACAAAGGCGTTTTCAAAATATTTTTAAACTTGCACCAATCACTAGCACATTTCAAGTAAAGCATTTCAAAGTGATCAAGCAACTAAGAGCCCATAGATAACTACAAATGAAAAGGGTGCTAACACCTTCCCTTTTCATAACCTACCCCCCGAACTCAAGAAAATATCTCGAAATGTCTTTCCTATTCTTTTCACCCTTTCCTTTATTGGATAAAAGAAAATTCGGTGGCGACTCTTGCTATCCGCAACATTTGCGATAAAATGCAAAACACCAAGTCAGTTCTCCCACCGTATCACATAACTGGCGACTCTGCTGGGGAATAGAAACTTACAAGTGGGGTTACCTTAGAGTTAGATCACATTTAATTGCTTTCATTGTTTGATTTGTTTTATTTACCTTTATGGGACCTTGTTTGGGTTTGTATTGATCCTCTACCAAGATCGGGGAACACCATTAGGTAAGTAGCAATAGATTGTGGAAACTGTACGACGTAGATATGATTGAAGCAATGGCTACGTTAGTGTGACACGTTTGTTGGTACCGGTATCCCTTGTGTTGAATCGAGGAGAATACGGGGCCGTTGAGCGGTGTCATAAAGCACTAACTGACCTTAGAACCTTTAATTGAATAACTTGGCCATTAGGAAGTAGTGAGATAGTCGAATTTGGTGTAAAGATGAAGATTGGTTGATACTCGATACTACACTCATTGAGATTATACTTTTGGGATGTTTTGGCCGCAAGAAAAGATTGATTATGCTGAGACAATGCTCAATGAAGAAAGATCAACGATATTGAGATCCCCTAGAACTCGATTACTTTCTAGGACAGGTTGAGCCAACTAAACTTCAAGAGGGTACTTACCTATAAAACCCATGCAAGCCTAAACCTAAGGTTTTTGTGTGCTTTGTTTGTGATTATTATTCATGTCATCATAAACATCATAACATCATAAGCATTCTCATTAACCATTTCAAGGATTTAGGAATTTATTTTTGTTCCGTTTTGTAGGTCATGACTTCCACTCGTAGGAATACCATCCGAATCAACTTCGTAAAAGTGCATCCTCAACTTCAAGAGTTAGCATCAAGAGTGCCTGGAGATTCTCCCTTCACCAAGAAATATGGTCGACTACTCAACTTGGATATCTCAAACTTCCAAGAAGAAATGATGTATGTGCTTTTCCAATTCTTTGATCATATACATCATTGTTTCACCTTTCCTGAATACCAATTGGTGCCTACATTAGAAGAGTTCTCTCAATTGATAGGAGTGCCTGTGCTTGATCAAATACCATTAATCGGTTTAGAGTAGACTCCAAAGCCTGAAGTTATTGCCGAAGCCTTGCATTTGAAGAGATCTGACATTGTGACAAACTGGGAGACAAGAAGTGGAGTTAAGGGTTTCTTAGCCAAGTTTCTGTTGGAGAAGGCTCGTTCATTCTGGGAGGATATGGATTTTAAAGCTTTTGAAGATGTCTTGGCCCTTCGAATCTATGGTTTGGTTCTATTTCCCAATCTGGACCAACTCATAGATGTGAATGCCATCAAGGTTTTTCTCTCTCGCAATCCCGTACCTACCCTGCTTGGAGACATTCTATATTGTTTCCACATTCGTACCATGAAGAAAAGAGGTACTCTTTTGTGTTGCATTCCCTTACTCTCTAGGTGGTTTATTTCGCACCTATCTCGACCAACGTTGAAGAATGAGCAAGGCTTGACATGGTCTCAAAGGATGATATCACTCACACATTCTGATATTCATTGGTGTTATCAATCCTTGGAGGACATTACTATCATCGACCGTTATGGGGAATTCCCTAATGTCCCTCTGCTTGGCATTAAGTGAGGTATTACCTATAACCCTTGTTTGGATTTACGACAGTTTGGGTATGCACGAAGAGATGGTCCCCATGATGCACTCATCCAAGGTTTGGTATTCGATTACGAGGGAGACAACCAAGGCTATCGTCAAAGGTTCATACGAGCTTGGAGAATGATAAACAAAGTGGATAGTAAGACATTGAGACATAATAATTCCATCCCCCTTGAGCCTTATCTTAAGTGGATATGAACTCGTGCTCAAAGTATCGTGATGCCTTACCCCGCCATCTTACCAATCATCATGGAGCCTGTTGCTGAAGGAGATATTCCATATACTCTCCTTTATCCTGATATGCCTACTTCTCTTGAAGATTTGCAAAGAGCTTGGATTCAGCTAAAGAGGGAGCGAGACACCTTTGAAGCCCAGTTTTATGCAAGCAAGAAGAAGATATTGGAGCTCACGAGACAACTTCATGAGGAGAGGAGCCTGAATGCCTATATCGCTCCCAAGAGGAAGCATGCATAGGAAACTTAAGCCATTGTTATTATATTGTAGTTCATTTTGTTTCTTTTGTTTCAATGTAAGCCCAAGAGGAATGTTGTAAGTAATTTGAACTTATTAATACAATTAATGTTTGCTCCCTTTTGTCTAAACAAACTTAAATATTCTAAGTCCTTGAGATCATTTGCATATGCATATTCATGCATCATAACATAAACAGGTTTTCCACAACAGGATTCATTATCTTTCAACTGTTTATTTCAGTAAGATGGATGTCGAATAAATAGTGAAGGATCTTCAAGCACAAAATGCTCAATTCCAACAGATGTTCCTGGCTCTGACTAAAGGACAAGAGGACCTGAAGGCTCTAATGATCAAAGACAAGAAGAAAAAGACAAAGAAACCAGTGGGTGTCCTGAATATGGGAAGGAGATTCAGAGAACCAGCAAAGCAAGCTCTAGAGCTCGTAACTCCGTCAAATGAGGGGGACAATCAGGAAGAGAAGACAAAAGAAGAGGACCACAGTCTGGGGTCTGATGAAGAAGAGGCTTACTACACTGAAGAACAATATCCTCCTGCTGATGACAAATATAAACAACTAGAGGATCGTCTCAACGCCATGGAAAGTCAGAGAGTACCTGGTCTGGATTTTGAAGAATTAAGGTTGGTTTCTGGAGTGGTCATTCCACCGAAGTTCAAGGTTCCCTCATTTTCTAAGTATGACAGAGTTTCATGTCCTAAGCTGCATCTGAGGTGTTATGTCAGGAAGATCCAACCTCACACCGTTGATAGGAATTTATGGGTGCATTTCTTCTAGGAAAGTTTATTGGGAACTCAATTGGAATGGTTCTACCAACTGGAGGGAACCAACATCCGCAACTGGGAGGATCTGGCTGTTGCTTTCTACAAGAAGTACCAATACAATGCTGACCTCGCTCCAACCGGTACACAACTTCAAAGCATGTCTATAGGTTCCAGTGAGGGCTTCACATATTATGCCCATAAGTGGAGAGATCTTGGGGGAAGAGTCCATCCTCCTCTGTCTGATAGAGAGCTGGTAGATATGTTCTTGGGTACTTTGTCAGGCCCATTATTCAAAAATTTAATCGAGAGCTCTTCAGCTAGGTTCACCGAGTTGATATTGACAGGTGAAAGAGTAGAAGCTGGTATCAAGAGCGGTAAGATTCAGAGATATGCGTCTTCAAGTACAGTAAAGAAACCATTCTCTGGGAAGAAAGAAGTAAGTGTTGACTACGGTCAGAAGAATCAAAGCATAGCTGAACTCCGTCTAACAATATGAGCTATAATGATATCCAACCCTGTATCAACTCAACAGCAAAACAATCAGTGCATACAGGATGCATCTAAAAGATAGTTCACCCGGCTTAACATGTCTTTATCTCAGGTTTTGCCACACTTGTTGAAATCTAATCTGGTCACTCTGAAGGATCCTTCCCAAAATCCAAACACCACATCTCCCTGTTATAATCCAAATTCTCGGTGTGACTACCACTCCGGTAGTCCAGTTCATGATATAAATGATTGTTAGGCCCTGAAGAATAAAGTTCAGGATCTTATTGAGGCAAAGGAGATTGAATTTGACCCTCCCGAGACCCCTAATATGATAACTGCACCAATGACTAAGCATGGTCAGGGTGTTAATACCGTTGATGACGACCTGTTTGTTTCTTCTGTTGATGAACTAACTACTCTTGTTCCGATTGTTAAGAAGAATCTCTTGCGAGCCGGTTTATTTCTGGGTTGTGGTGAAGGTTGCCACCTGTGTACGTCTCTACCCAATGGTTGCTTGTTGTTGAAGATAGGTGTCCAACGCCTGATGGAAAATAAAGAAATTTTGTTCGAGAAGACTCCCTTTACGATAAGTCTATGTGTAGATATATCAATTATTACCATTTACGACAATCCTCCCAGGGTCTCTTCTAAAAGACCTGTCAGAATTACATCCACTCCTAAGGTCGCTCCTTTAATTATCACCTTTCCAGGGCCTATACCATATTCCTCCGACAAGGCTGTTCCTTGGAATTATAGAGTTGGTGTCTACTACCATGGCGTCAAATAAGACCTCTTGGCCATTAAGAATGAAGTTACTAAAGATACTGATCCTAACATCGACAACATTGTTCGGACCAGTAAAATTACCAGAAGCGGAAGGGTTTTCTCTCCTGAAATCTCCCCAAAGGTTGTTGCCACTCCTTTGGTTATTCCTACTAAAACACCCATTGCTCCCATTGTTATTCCTTATATTGAGTCAGCAGGGACTTGGGGCAAAGAAGTATTGGTTGAGCCTTCCCGGACGGAGGCACCCAAAGAAGCCATTCCTGAAGCCTCCAAACGAGAAATGGAGGAAATTTTGAAAATCATACAAAAGAGTGACTATAATGTTGTGGAACAATTGGGGCAGACACCCTAAAAAATTTCAATGCTTTCCTTGTTATTATGCTCCTAAGCCCATGCTAAGGCTTTGGTGAAGTTCCTAAAGTCGGCTCATGTGCCGCAAGAGACTTCTGCCGACCAATTCGAGAACTGTGTTGCTAGTCTGACTGCTGACAATGGACTTGGTTTCTCCGATGCTGATTTGACGTCTAAAGGAAGAAAGCATAATGATGCCCTGCATGTCTCTATTGAGTGCAGGGGCACTACCCTCTCTCATGTTCTAGTTGATACGAGTTCGTCGCTAAATGTTCTACCCAAGGGTGCTCTAGATAGGTTAGATTATGAAGGACTGACTCTGAAGCCCAGTAATATTATGGTGAGAGCTTTTGATGGTTCCAAGAGGATGCTACACGGGGAGGTGGACATTCCTATTAAAGTTGGTTCCCAAAATTTTGGCTCCACTTTCTATGTGATGGGAATTCGCCTGTCTTACTCTTGTTTGTTGGGACGCCTTTGGATTCATGGGGCCGACGCTGTCACTTCTACCTTGCATCAGATGTTAAAATATCCCGTTAATGGAAATATTGTTATAGTCCATGGCGAAGAAGAGTATATGGTGAGCCATTTGTACTCTTTTTGATATGTCGAGATGGACGGCGATTTCATCGAGACCCCCTTCCAGAATTTTGAAGAAGTTCCTCAGACAATTGCTATTACCAAAGCTACCATGGTTGTTCCATAGATTACCAGACCTCCACTAAAGATGGCTTCCCTAAAATATGCTAGGGCTGTAATAAAAGAAGGTGGGTGCACTATTTGGGGCCAACTACCTAACATTCCCTATAAGTCTGACAAATTTGGTTTGGGTTTCACTTCAGGAACTCAAAAAGCCGTTCGTCGTGCTCGCACCGGAGGACCACCACTACGCATCAGTAACCATGGAGTCAATGCTGTAGAAGACGCTGACAGTAACTGTGACCTGGACAATTGGATATTCCCTGCTACCAACGGTGGACTCAATAATTGGACGGCTAGAGACTTTTTTCACATTACCTTCATCCAGGAGTAATTATATTTTTGTTTTTTGGGATATGTAATATTTGTGAGGGTTATCATTTCACTTTCATATGTCATAAATAAATTGGACGTTTTGCATACAAATTTTGCACTCTTGTTTTTATTTTCTGCTTTTACTTTATCAAAATAGCTATGCTCTCTTACACACACCCACATATCAAATTGCGGATCCATATCCACTCTGGATCCCATTGATGATGGTTCTGGTATTTCCAATTATGACTTCAAAAATCGGATCTACCAAGCTGAAGACGAAGGCGAGGAAGGTTGTGAAGTACCAGGAGAACTTGCTAGACTGTTACAATAGGAGGAAAGAGCAATACAACCTCATGAAAATCCAGTCGGTACAGTAAACTTGGGTACTGAAGAGGATAAGAAAGAAGTCAAGATAGGTGCTAACTTGGAGCAGAGTGTCAAAGAGAGTTAATCCAGATGTTACATGACTACATTGAGATCTTTTCCTGGTCATACGAAGACATGTCGGGGCTGGACACTGATATTGTGGTTCACCGCCAACCAATGAAAGAAGATTGTCCTCTAGTGAAGCAAAAGGTTCGTTGTACGCGCCCTGAGATGTTAGAAAAGATCAATGCTGAAGTTATGAAACAGTTTAACACCAGGTTCTTAGCTATTACTTATTATCCACAATGGATTACAAACGTGGTACCAGTATGTAAAAAGGATGGTGTGATACAGTGGGAGAACTGACTTGGGTGTTTTGCGTTTGATCACAAATGTTGAGGTTTAGCAAGAGTCGCCACCGACTTTTCTTTTATCCAAAAGGAAAGGTGAAAAAGCACAGGAAAGACCTTTGAGATTGTTTCTTGAGTTCGGGGGGTAGATTATGAAAAGGGAAGGTATTAACATCCTTTTCATCCATGGTTTTCCATGGGCTCTTAGTTACTTGCTAGATCACTTGCTTTTTGTTTGAAATTATGCTTTGTGTTGTTTTGAAAGTACTTTTGAAAAGAGGCCATTGTTTAGGCAAACTTTGTAATGATTCTCGTTCGTAAGAATGTATACAAAGGTGTTGATCTTTTGAAAATGTTTTCAAGTTTTGAAAGGTGTTTGGAAAGTGTAGGTGTTTTTTTTGAAAATAGAAAGGATGTTTTTGTTTTGAAATGGAGCAAGGAACTAGGAACATTTTACCTACTCAAAAGTCTTTCATTTTCATTTCCTTTTTCCTTTGACTTTGTTATCTTACCATTGATTTGGTAAGTAACCCTATCTTTGGATGTAAAAGGGACGGGCGTGGGTCATCGTATAACCATGATTAGCAATGTTGCAAGATATCTTAGCATTTTTCTTTAGGGACTAAGATCATTTTGAAAGGAAACTTTTGATAGCGTCATCGAGGGACTATGATCTTGTATTTTTCTTGTCTTTCCTAAGATACCTCACATGCGTAATATGGCCATTTTTATAGGACAACCAAGTGGATTTACCCTAGGGGTGTATGTGTGCAAGTGTGTTGATTTACATGCTTGATTTGTCTTTGATTAGGGTTTTCTATTGATTGGTTTTAGTCTTTCTATACAAAACCCTAATTACTAGCATTTTGTATATAAAGCGATAAATTGTGGAAATTAAAATTACTACGTTATTACAATACTTAGGGGAGGAGGGTGTACAAATTATAAATGGGGATTTTGCAAGAAAATTAAAACTAAATAATTATTACAACCATATTTAATATGTACAAATAATTGAATAAAGTGCAAGAATGCAAATATAAAAAAAAGGAACCGTAATCTTTGTTTGTTTTTTTTTATGAAAAGGGTTTTCTAACAAGATTAAGTTAATAGATTAAATTAATTTAAAGAAAACAAGTTTTTTAGGATTTTGGTGAATTTAATCAAATTAGTAAATAAAAATAATTAAATAAAAAAATGCTAAATTCTAAATTGATATTAATTTACAAAATAATATAATCATAATTAAAATTTATTATCTAAGTATTTTTTTTAAAAAAAGGAAATTAATTTATTAAAGAAAATGTTTTTGTATTTTTGATTTTATTAAAACAAATAAAATAAATAAATGAGTGTAAAAATAATAGAATAAATATTTTTTGGATTTTTATTAATAATAATAAAAATAATAATAATAATAATAATAATAATAATAATAATAAAAGAAAACGATAAAAGAAAATAAAAATATAAAAAGTTTGGGCTAGGTGTATGGAAGTAATAACAGGGGTTAGCAAAAGCAAAAAAACAAAGCCCAATTGTTGGAAGCCCAGGCGCTGCAAAAATACAAAAAATGTCAAAAAAAAGTGGAAAAATGGAAAAAAAGGTCATGCTGGGGCTTGAACCCAGGACCTCATAGTGACAGGCGCACGCTTTAACCACTGGGGTGGTGACACATCCGTTAACTTGTATGAAATGATAAATACATAACATAAAACTTGCCCTGACTGTACTTCATCTTCATCCTCCAGCCAAAGGATCTGTAACTTGCTCATTTCTCAACAAAAATGAAAGATGCAAACATGAAAGTTGCTCCATTTTTCCACATGAATCCAACCATATAAATATCATAAGCTATAAATCAAAGATGAATGAGAATTTCTAAAAGTACCAAATTCTGACCTAAATATCTCTGAAAGTTTAAACCCAAAATTCTCCTAGCTCAATCAAAATAAATGAAATCTATGGAAATGTATAGTTTCAGGGCAATGATGTCTACATTTTATCTTCACAAATGCAAGCCTAACAATGCCTAAATATGAAGATAGAAGTTCAAGAAAAATACCTCAAAACTGGAAATCGTGAAATGCAAATGAGCTTGATTCAAGGTGCTGCAATGATCAGGTTAGCTTCCTCAAGTTCCCAGGAAGCTAATGCAATGGTTTGCTTGAGCAATGGATGACTAGAGTGGTCTAGAGAAGTCAAGTTGCAGACCTCTGTTTTTGATTAAGGAGAATGATGAAGATGGAGTTACAGTTCCAAATTAAGGACATGGATGGACGATATTTGATGTAAGGAAGCTTTAGGAATGAATTTGAGGGAAAACGCACGAGGGAAATGAGAGATACAAGTTTAAGGTCAGAACTGTGTATCAATGGAGTTTTTTGTGCAATTTCTGGCTAGAGGGAGTTTAGGAGTGTTTCAGGGTGCTTAAGCTCGTGTCCTAGCTCACAAATAGTGACTCTATTTATAAGCAAAAAGTTTGGAGACTTGTTATTGATCACAATTCAAAATCACAAGTTTATGCATAACATGTGATCTTTTGAGAAATTCAAGTTTCCATGCCTTGTACTTGGTTCATAGAGTTGTTAACCACTTTAAACATAATACTTATGACTTTGTGGATGGAGTGTAATCAAGGAAAACAAGTTAGAGGCTCAAGAATGGACTTTATGCAAAAAGCTTGCTTTACAAGAATGGCAATGTTAACTTTGTACCATTAATGAAAATGCAACTTAGATAATAGCTCAATTGCTTGGATCAAAGCTCTAACAGCTGTGTAAAAATTTAATTATGGAGTGACAAACAAGTTTGAGGCCTGCAAAGCAAAGATTATGCAGCCTAGCATGGATTTGGTTCACATGTTCATAAAAAATGACTTGTAATTCAAGTTTGGAAACCCTAACTTCCTCTCTTCGATTCTCCCTGCTCAAGAATGATCTCAAGGAGTTCTTGGACATTTTGGAAAGCTTGTAATGTTCTATACAATCCCTCTTTGAATCAATTTTTGAAATTCCCCTTGGAACTATATGAAAAATTGCCACGAAGTTAGGTCAAAATCCTGCCTAAACTAGGGCAAAATTTCACTAAGTGTTTAGTTTCAAGACTATGACTTCATGAATTAATAACTTGATATCCAAGCACTTTTAGAAGAAGTTGTGTAAAGAAATGTTGTAGATCTCATGGAGATCTACAAATTTAATGTTGAAAGTTTCTTTTGAATCATCTTGCATCATGGTGAAAAATTTGCTCAAAGTTGTGAAAAAACATGAAGTTTTAAACACTTGGAAAATTTTCTAAGTTAGAAAACTCTGACTTTTCAAAATGAAATCTTGAATTTTTGATTTCTTAATGAATAAGTTTCATATTTTGACATGTTTTGATGAATTTTGATCTTTGACATTTGATTTTGACTAAAAAGTTAAAGTTTGACTTTCAGTGTACAGTTGACTTTTGATTAGTTGACTGAAAATTCACTATCAATCCTATTGATCTTGAGAAATGTTTTGGGTCATGCCATTAGGTAAAAATGATGCAATTGAACTATTGAGATCATGCCTCAAACCACTTAACCATTTTCTAGGTCAAAAAATAAAAAATTTCCTTTCCTCAGTCAAAACCCTAATTTTGACCATTTTGCCCTTTTGATGATTTTATCAAATTTCTTGAGGAATTGTGGTCCAAACTTGATCAAATGATACATATGAGTTTATAATGTTGCTATGGATAAAAAATTATGAAGTTTGACTGTAAATTGGTCACAGTTGACTTTTCCCCCAATAAAGCTGATTTTTAGGTCAACTGCTTAATTGACTGAGTAAAAATTTTATTCAAGGATTAAAACTTGACATGAGTAATCTTGTGGATCCATAATGATCCATGAAAGTCACATGAAGCATTGAAAGTTCAATTATCCTTGTTCAATCTCAAACCCTAATTTTGGTCATCCGTGCTTAAGGAGGTGTCTTGAGTTGATCAACCCTAGTGTAGTCTTGAACCAAGAGAGATCTTTGTGAGAAAATATTTGATAAATGAGAGGGAAAATTTTGGGGTACAACAGCTGACCCTGTTCAATCTTCTTAAACCTGAAGAGTTAGATTGGTAGATTTGCCATTCGTGACTTGAAGGTGGAAGATGATTGGACACTAGAGTGCCCCGAAATTTGCACTCGAGGATGTGGTGGTTGATGGTTTAGGGAATGGGATTAAAGATGCCATTTGTAGGGGAGATGAGAAGTTGTTGGAGATGGGCTTGCAGATGCCATCCAAAATGATTGTTGGTCTGTATCTGAAAGAGAATCTGAATGAGTATTAGAATGGCATCCGTGTCTGGAGCGTATCTGAACTGTATCTAAAAGCTGAATCTGAACGAGTATCAGAATGGCGTCCGTATCTGGAGCATATCTGAACTGTATCTGAATTGTATCTGAAAGCTGAATCTGAATGAGTATCAGAATGGCATCCGTGTCTAGAGTGTATCTGAACTGTATCTAAAAGCTGAATCTGAATGAGTATCAGAATGGCATCTGTGTCTGGAGCATATCTGAATTGTATCTAAAAGCTGAATCTGAATGAGTATCAAAATGGCATCCGTGTCTGGAGCGTATCTGAACTGTATCTGAAAGCTGAATCTGAATGAGTATCAGAATGGCATCCGTGTCTGGAGCGTATCTGAACTGTATCTGAAAGCTGAATCTGAATGAGTATCAGAATGGAATCTATGTCTGAAGCGTATCTGAACTGTATCTGAGAGCTGAATCTGAATAAGTATCAGAATGGCATCTGTGTCTGGAGCATATCTGAACTATATCTGAATGTTCAACTGGTCATGTAGATAATTGTCTCGGCTTATTTCAGGTATCAATCTCTGACCTTTTTGTAAATTGCTGATGATAGCCATCGGCTGACTAATCTTTCCTAAAGAGATGAAAGATTAGTTGTATGCAATGTCATGATGTATGAAATGCATTATATAATGATGTTCTCAATAAAATGAATGAGATTATGTTGTATGCGTTCGTGTTGTCAATGTCATGACGCATGGATGCGATGTATGGCCATGTAAGCTATGCTGATGTAACACTGTTGGATTAGGGAAAATAAATCCTTGACTGCTGTTGGGGATGTGGAGTGTAAGTCTTCATACTTTGAAGTGTTGATGAGTTGATGAGCTTCTTATTTGGTAGAGAAATAAACTCTGTTGTAAGGGAAACACCGTGTATTGCCTGTGAAATCCTGTTGGGGAATCCTGAGAAATTTGGCGACTTCTACCGGGGAGTGATAACTGGAAGTTTTGTTCCGTTGGGGATTAAGCTGCACACTGTGGGGGATTTTACGGAATGGTCTAGAGATATTATCCTATTTCTTAAAGCCATTAGCGATTGTCTTTCTATTTTTTTGTTCCCTTTTTGTTCATTTGTAAACAATAGTTATGTTCAAATGCATATGTTCAAAAATAAATCATTGGACGTTTTTATAAACAAAACACATGAATAAAGAAAAAACAGATAGTTTTGTACTTTCAAAGAAGTATCTTTGTATTAACGTGAACAAGTATTTTTGTACAATGAGACGAACATTCTAGTAAGAGAATGTCATCGTAAAAAAAAATGAAAATTTGATACAAAGAAAAGATAGCTGTGTGTAATAATCCCGTGGGGTTCCCATTCTGCTATAGCCTTCGTGTCTCTGAGCGTCTTGTCCACTTGCTGCCTTGTCCGAAGTTGATTGAATTGATTAGATCCGCTGAGTTTGTCAGCCGAAGCCAAAGGTTGTCTGTATAGTGATCCAACTGGACATAGTCATACGCTTTAATTCACTAACTTTTGCCTGGACCGCCCTTTCGGGTTTTCAGTCCACCGGATACCCTTTTTTGCCCAAGTTGCCCTTTCGGGTTTTCAACTTGCTGAGTGTACAGATTTTTTGTTTTATCCCTAATTTTTTCCCGAACCTTTTTGGTTCACCGGGATGCCCTTGTTTTGCCTAGGTGTGTCAACCTAGCGGATCTCTTATGCTTAGTATCTTTTGACTATGTCAGCGTTCACAGGGTGCGGTAAGTCATCTCCATCCATAGTGGTCAAGATCATTGCTCCACCAGAGAATATTCCTTTGATCACAAATGGTCCTTCATATGTAGGAGTCCATTTGCCCCTGGGATCACCTTGCGGCAGTATGATGTGCTTGATCACCAAATCCCCGACTTGATACACTTGGTGTCTGACCTTTTTGTTGAAAGCCTTGATCATCCGTTTTTGATACATTTGACCATGACAGACAGCAGTAAGCCTTTTCTCATCAATCAAGTTCAAGTGATCAAGTCGAGTTTGGATCTAATCGTCTTCATTCAACCTTGCATCCTTCATGATTCTCAGAGAAGGGATCTGGACCTCAATAGGCAAGACAACCTCCAACCGTATACCAGAGAGTAAGGTGTTGCCCCGGTTGATGTGAGTTCCGTGGTACGGTAACCGTGGAGAGTGAATGGTAGCATCTTATGCCATTCCTTGTAGGTTACTATCATTTTCTATATGATCTTTTTGATGTTCTTATTTGCATCTTCGACAACACCATTCATCTTTGGCCAATAAGGAGAAGAATTGTGGTGCTGGATCTTGAACTGCGCACACAGTATGGTGATCATAGTATTGTTGAGATTCGTACCATTGTCTATGATGATCCTCTCCAGGATACTGTACCGACAGATGAGATTCTGTTTGATGAACTGGGCGACAACATTCTTGGTAACGGAAGCGAAAGAAGCAGCCTCAACCCACTTCGTGAAATAGTCAATGGCCACCAAGATGAAGCGTGTCCATTAGAGGATGTGCGCTTGATTTCCCCAATCATATCAGTGCCCCACATCACGAATGGCCAGGGAGAAGTCAGGACATTTAGAGGAACTGGAGTTACATGCACTTTTTCAGCGTAGATCTGACACTTGTGACAAGTTCGAGAGTGCTGATAGCAATCTGCTTCCATGGTAGACCAGTAATAACCTGCCCGTAGGATCTTCTTTGCCATCGTATGCCCACTGGAATGGGTGCCAAAAGTGCCTTCATGTAGATCAGCCATGATCTATTCTGCCTCAACCTTGTCTACACAACAAAGCAAAACAGAGTCATGGTTGCGCTTGTAGAGAATGCCATTACTAAGGAAGAACTTAGCATAGAATCTCCTTAAGAACTTATTATCATTGATTGAAGCTCCTTCTGGATACTCTTGAGCCTCGAGATACCTCTTGACTTCATGGAACCAAGGCCGGTCCATTGCTTCTTCAGTATTAATCTCGTGACAGTGAGCTGGTTCATCCGTTTGTTCAATGGTGATCTGGGGAGCCTCGTTATCCCATTTAAGTTTAAACATGGATGACATTGTGGCTAGCGCATCTGCTAGTTGATTTTCTTCTCGCGGGAAATGCTCGAAGGTAATCTTCTCAAAATGTGGGACTAATGTCAACATATGTTCTTTGTAGGGGATGAGGTTGGGGTGTTTAGTGTTCCATTCTCCTTTGATCTGACTGATGACCAAGGGTAAATCTCCAAATACATTTAAGAACTTGATCCCTAAATCTATAGAAGCTTTGAGACCAAAAATGCACGGTTCGTATTCTGCCATGTTATTTGTACAGTTAAAGCAGAGTCTTGCAGTGAGAGGAGTGTGACATCCTTCAGGGGATATGAGTACATCACCTATTCCATTGTCGAGTGCGTTGGATGCCCCATCAAAAACTAGGGTCCATCGGGATCCTTGTTCAGGTTCGTCATATGGTCTGAGTTCTTCACAGTTGTTTACCATCACGATGTCTTCATCTGGGAATTCGAACTTCATGGACTGGTAGTCATCCACAGCTTGATGAGCAAGGTGATCGGCTAGTACACTGCCCTTTATTGCTTTCTGGGTAGTATACTGAATTTCATATTCCGCCAGGATCATCTGCCATCTTGCTATTCTCCCAGAGAGGGCAGGCTTTTCGAATATGTATTTTATTGGATCCATCTTGGATATCAATAAGGTAGTATGGGTCAGCATATACTGTCTTAGCCAGCGAGAAGCCCATGCCAGAGCGCAACAAGGTTTCTCGAGCAATGAATATCTTGTTTCACAGTCGATAAACTTTTTGCTCAGGTAATAAATAGCATGCTCTTTTCGGCCAGACTCGTCATGCTGCCCCAACACACACCCCATTGAATTTTCCAAAACCGTTAGATACATGATCAAGGGTCTTCCCTCGACTGGCGGCATCAAAACAGGAGGTTCTTACAGGTACTCTTTGATCTTGTCTAAGGCAGTTTGGCACTCATCATTCCATTTGACTACTTGATCTTTTTTCAATAATTTGAAGATTGGTTCACAAGTAGCTGTCAGGTGAGAAATGAATCTGGCAATGCAGTTTAAACGTCCCAAGAATCCTCTGACTTCCTTCTCGGTATGAGGAGTAGGCATTTCTTGTATCTCTTTCACCTTGGTAGGGTCCACTTCGATACCTTTACCGCTGACGACAAAGCCTAAGAGTTTACTGGACCTCACCCCAAATGTGCATTTATTCGGGTTCAGCCTCAGCTTGTATTTCTTTAGTATCTCAAAGAGTTTCTGTAAATGGTTAAGATGTTCCTCTTCAGTTTGGGATCTGGCTATCATGTCGTCCACATAGACCTTTATTTCGTGATGTATCATGTCGTGAAATAGAGCCACCATTGTACGCTGATAGGTTGCCCCAGTGTTCTTCAACCCAAATGGCATAACCTTGTAACAGAATGTGCCCCATTATGTTACAAAGGTTGTTTTCTCCATGTCTTCAGGCGCCATTTTGATTTGGTTGTAGCCTGAGAAACCGTCCATAAATGAGAACACTTTATGCTGCGTGGTATTATCGACCAAAATGTCGATGTGGGGAAGTGGGAAATCATCCTTAGGGCTTGCCCTATTCAAATCTTGGTAGTCCATGCACATGCGTACTTTTCCGTACTTTTTAGGAATGGGAACAACATTGGCGACCCATTGTGGATAGGAGGTAACGGCTAAGAATCCGGCATTGAATTGTTTCATTACTTCCACTTTGATCTTCTCTGACATGCCTGGTTGCATGCGACGAACTTTCTGCTTTACCGGAGGGAAATCTTCTTTTGCTGGTAGACGATGGACCACGATATCGGCATCCAATCCTGGAATGTCTTTGTAAGACCAGGCAAAGACCTCGACATAATCATGTAGCAACTGAATCAGAAACTTCTTGACATTGGGTTCTAGATTGGCACCAACCTTGACTTGTTTCTTGTCCTCTTCGGTACCTAGGTTAACTGTGTCCACTGGTTCCTCGTGGGGCTGTATGGTCCTCTCTTCTTGTTGTAGTAACCTGGAAAGTTCCCCTGGTACTTCACAATCTTACTCACCTTTGTCTTCGGCTTGGTAGATTAGATTTTCAGAGTCACAGAAAGCCATAGCAGAATCGTTACCCATGGGATCTCGAATGGATGTAGATCTGCATTTTGAATGTGAGTGTGTGTAAGAGTATAACTATCTTTGAAAGAAATAAAAATGTAAAAACAAAGACAAAGATCACAAAGTTTGTATGCAAAAACGTCCATGATTCATTGATGACATATGAAAATGAGGTAACAACCCTTACAAATGGACCGTTGTGCCTCGGGTAAGACATAAGGTTTTAAAAGTCTGAATTGTTTAATTATTACAGGTCCGACAAAATTTAAAGACAATTACTGTTGGATAAAAGTAATTGGGACAAAATATTTAGCTTCCTAGTTGCCGAGTCCTCCATTATTAGTTGGGAAAATCCATTCCTCCAGGTCGTAGCTGTCCTCATCATCCTCCACTGTGTTGACTCCATGGTTGCTGATCTTCAAGGGTGGTCCCCCGGCACGAGCACGGCGTACAACTTTCTAGGCTCCTTCTTTTATCACTGCCTTGGAATATTTCAGCGAGGACATCTTTAGTGGATGTCTTATAATCTTCGGGACATGGGAAATAATCTTGGTTACTTCCACGGTTTGTGGGACTTCCTCGAAGTGCTAAAATGGAGTTTCACTGAATTCACCATCCAATTCCATGTATATGAAGGAGTTCAAGTAACTGACCATATATTCCTCTTCTCCATGGACAATAATGATTTTCCCCTCGGTTGGATATTTCAGCATTTGATGTAATGTAGAGGTAACGACACCAGCATTGTGAATCCATGGTCAGCCCAACAAGCAGGAATAGGAAGGGCGAATGTCCATCACGTAAAAAGTTGAATCAAAGGTTTGAGTTCCAACTTTTATGGGGATGTCCACCTCCCCATGCACCATCCTTTTTGAACTGTCGAAGGCCCTTACCACTATGTTGCTGGGTTTTAAGTCAAACCTTCACAGCCAAGTCTATCGAGAGCCTTCTTAGGCAGCACATTCAAAGATGAACCAGTGTCAACCAAGACATGGGCCAAAGTTGTTCCCCTGCATTCGATAGAGACATGCAATGCCTCGTTGTGCTTCCTCCCTCTAGGTGTCAAGTCAGCATCAGAAAAGCCTAAACCATTATCCGTGGTAAAACTGGCCACACAGTCTTGGAACTGATCAGCAGAGGTTTCTTATGGTACATATGCAGTTTTAAGGAATTTCACCAAGGCCTTCGCATGAGCCTCAGAGCATAACAATAAAGCCAACTTGGAAATATTTGACGGAGTCTGCCCTAGCTGTTCGGCTACGTTGTAGTCGCTTTTCTTTATAATTCTCAAAATCTCTTCCATCTCCTTTTGGGAAGCCTCGGGGATAGATACTGATTGCTCTTTCATCTGGATAGGCTCAACCAGAATGCCTTTGCCTCGAGTCTCGGTTAACTCGGTGGCAAGAGTGTCAGCTGGTGTAACTATAGGAATTGTAGTAGTAGTAGTAGTGTCAACAGGAACAGAAACAGGGATGATTACAGGACCGATAATAGTCTTCGGAGGAGCAATCTCGGGAGAGAATACTCTACCACTTTGGGTTATCTTGCTGGTTCCCACAATGTTGCTGATGTCGGGGTCAGCCTTCTTAGAAGTTGAGTCTTCAACAGTCGGCCAATCCTGCTTGACACCGTGATAGTAGACATCACCCCCTAGTTACATGGAACAATCTTATCTGATGAGTACAGGATTGGTCCAGGCATAGTAATTATCAGTGGAGCTACTTTAGGAACTGATGTAATCCTAACGGGTCTTTTGGTGGAGATCCTAGAAGGATTGGCGGAAATGGTTACTATTGAAACATCATTTTAAGAAATGGTTGGAACGGGAGTCTTTTCAAACAAAATCTCTTTGTCATCCATTAGGCGTTGAATACATGCTTTCAATAAATGACAGCTATTTGATAGGGATAAGCAGAGGTGGTAGCTTTCGTCATAGCCGGAAATAAACCGGCCCTCAATAGATTCTTCTTGACAGTTAGGAGAGGAGTAACAAGTTCATCCACAACAGTAACAAACATATCATCTTCTACAATGTTAACACCACGGTCGTGCTTGGGCATAGGAGCGGTGATAACATTTGGGATCAGGAGCATCGAATTCAATTTCCTTGGCTTCAAGAAGGTCTCGCACCTTGTTTTTCAAAGCCTAACAGTTGTTAGTATCATGGCCTGGACTTTCTGAATGGTATGCACAACGAGCATTAGGATGGTAGTGAGGAAAGGTTGTGTTAGGATTCTTTGGATCTTCTTTCAAAGTTACCAGATTAGATCTCAACAAATGTGGCAGTACTTGAGATAATGTCATATTAATCCGGGTAAATTGTCTTACTGGTCTTTCTGTTCTAGGCTGATCGTTCCTTTGTTTTGTAGGTGCAGGCTTAGGGATCATGACATCCCCTACCATTGGATGACATTCAGTTATTTCTTGATTCCTTTGAGGATACACGACACCAACTTCTTTCTTCCCAATAAATGGTTTTCTTACAACAGCAGAGGATGCGTCTTTTTGAATCTTCCCACTCTTAAACCCAACTTCCACTCTTTCTCTGGTTAAGATTAATTCAGTGAAGCCTGCTGAGGAGGTTCCAATTAAATGATTAGAGAAAAGACTGGACAGGGTACCCCGAAACATGTCTACTAGCTCTCTTTCAGAAAGGGGAGGTTGGACTCTTCCTGCTAAGTCCCTCCATTTCTGAGCGTAGTCTTTGAAACCTTCACTTGAAACCATAGCCATACTCTGGAGTTGAGTATGGGTGGGAACAAGGTCTACGTTGTATTGATATTGCTTATAGAAAGCAGGGCAAAGGTCTTCCCAATTGTGAATATCGGCCCTTTCCAGTTTATAGAACCAATCTAGCTGAGTCCTGGATAGACTGTCTTGAAAGAAGTGTACCCACAAATCTCTATCAGTAGTGTGAAGCTGTATCTTCCTCACATAGGATCGGAGATGCATCTTGGGATACGAAGCTTCGTCGTACTTAGCAAATATTGGTGCCTTGAATTTTTGTGGAATGACAATCCCAGACACCAAACCCAGCTCTGCAAAGTCTAGCCCGAGCACTTTCTAAATTTCCATTGCACTTAGACGTTCTTCCAGATGTTTGTATTTGTCATCGGCCAGGGGATATTTCTCTTCAGAGTAATCTCCTTCTTCTTCCTCTTCAGATTCTAGCTGGACAACCGCTTCTTTTCCTTTCACTTCTTGATTATCCTTTTCACCGGACGATGCTGCAAAGTCTAGGGTCCGTCTGGCTTGTCCTTGGAACCTTCTTCCCATATTTATAATTTTGATTACCTTCTTTGCTTTCTTCTTCTTTTCTTAAACCAGCAAAGTTTTCAGATCCTCTTGTCCTCTGGCTAGAGTCAAGAACATCTATTGAAACTGAGCATTCTGCGCCTGGAGGTCTTTAAGTGTCTGCTCGAGATCCATCTTACTGAAATAAACAGTAGAAAGATGAGGAGACTTGTTGTAAGAAAACCTGCTTATGTTATGATGAATGGTAAATACATATGCAATGATTTCAAGGAGATTAAAGATTTAAATTTACTTTAGACAAAAAAAAGAACACACGTTAAATTAATAAGTCATGAGTACATCATGCCTCTTTTGGGCTTACAAATAAATACAAAAACTCTAAGATAAGAAAGTTATACGCATCTATTTGGTGCGATGTAGGCATTCAGGTTTCTCTCCTCATGAAGTTGTCTAGTGAGTTCCAAAACCTTCTTCTCGCTGGCGTAGAATTGGGCCTCGAAAGTGTCTTGCTCCCCCTTAAGCTGTATCCAATCCCTCTGTAAGTCTTCAAGATAGGTAGGCATGTCAGGATGTAGGATAGTGTATGGAACATCTCCTTCCACAACAGGCTCTATGATAACTGGGAGAATGGAGGGGTAAGGCATTATAAGACTTTGAGCACGAGCTCGTACCCATTTGAGGTAAAGCTCAAGAGGGATGGAATTCTTATGCCCCAATGTATTTCTATCTACCTTGTTCAACATCCTCCAAGCTCGGATAAATATCTGGCGGTGACCTTGATCATCGTTCTCGTAGTCAAATACCAAACCTTGAATGAGAATCTCATGTGAACCATCCCTTCGGGCGTAACCAAACTGTCTTAAGGCTAAGTAGGGGTTGTAGGTGATACCTCCCATAATGCCGAGTAAAGGGACATTAGGGAATTCCCCACAATGATCAACAATAGTAACATTCTCTACAGATCGGGAACACAAATGAATGTCTGAATGTTTGAGTGTCATCAACCTATGTGACCACCTTGAACCTTTCTCGTTCTTCAATACAGATTTGGGAAGATCCGAAATAAACCATCTTGCCAAAAGAGGAGTACAACACATAAGGATACCTCTTTTTCTCATAGTGCGAGTGTGAAAAGAATGTAGGATGTCCCCTAGCAAAGTAGGCACCAGGTTACGAGACATGAAGATTTTGACGGTGTTCACATCTATGAGTTGGTCAAGATTTGGAAACAAAACCATCCCATAGATGAGGAGAGCCACAATTTCCTCAAAAGCTTTCAAACCCAAAGAGTTCCAACAGTTTTGGGCTTTCTCAAACAAGAACTTTGCTAGGAAACCTTTGACACCACTCCTTGTTTCCCAATTAGTTGTGATATCAGATGATTGCAAGTGTAGAGCTTGAGCAATATCATCTGGCTTTGGATCTCTTTCCGTACTGTTGAAAGGTAGTTGATTGAGAATGGGAATCCTCAAGAGTCGGGAGAATTCTTCCAAATTTGGCACAAGTTGATAATCGGGAAATGTGAAGCAATGGTGTAGAGGATCAAAGAACTGGAAGAGCATCTTCATCATGTCCTCATCAGTGTTGGAGGTGACAAAGTTTAGTAGGCGACCATGTCTTTCGGTAAATGGAGAGTTTTCAGGAATCCTTGATGCTAGCTCTTTAAGTTGAGGAGGGATCCTTACAAGATTGACTTGAATGGTTTTCCTGCGAATAGAATCCATGTCCTACAAAATAGAACAAAGATAAATCCCAAGATCGTTGAAATGGTTAGTGAACATGAGTATGATGTTATGATGTTTATGATGTTATGTACAAGTATATATACACAAACAAAGCAAACAAGTCCTTAGGTTTAGGCTTGCATGGAGTCTCATAGGTAAGTACCCTCTTAAAGTTTAGTTGGCTCAAACCTTCCCTAGTAATAGTAACTGGGTTCTAGGGAGCTTAATATCACTGGTTTATTTCCTTGGGCATTGTTTCAGCAAAGCCTCTTTAATGGCGACCGAAATATCCCAAAAAACCAAACCTCAATGAGGGTAGTATTGAGTATCTACCAACTTTGGACTGCACCAAAGTCGGTCATCTCACTACGTCCTAATGGCCGAGTTGGTCAAGTAAAGGTTCTAAAAGTTCATTAGTGCTTCATGACATTACTCAGCGGCCCTGTATTCTCCTTGACTACTCAAGGGCTACCGGTATCCACAAATATGTCGCACTAACGTAGCTATTTCTTAGACCATGTCGGTATACCCCGCACAGTTTCCACAATGTATTGCTACTTACTTATAAGGTATCCCAAATCTGGGTAGAGGATTCAAACCCAAACCAAGAACCATAATGTAAAGCATACAAGTCAAACAATGAAAGCAAGTAAATGTGATATATCCCTAAGGTAACCCCACTTTTAAATTTCTCCCCAGCAGAGTCGCTAGTTCTGTGATACGGTGGGAGAACCGACTTGGGTGTTTTGCGTTTGATCGCAAATGTTGCGGTTTAGCAAGAGTCACCACCGACTTTTCTTTTATCCAAAAGGAAAGGTGTAAAAGCACAGGAAAGACCTTTGAGATTGTTTCTTGAGTTCAGAGGGTAGATCATGAAAAGGGAAGGTATTAACACCCTTTTCATCCATGTTTTTCCATGGGCTCTTAGTTACTTGCTAGATCACTTGCTTTTTGTTTAAAATTGTGCTTTGTGTGGTTTTGAAAGTACTTTTTAAAAGAGGCCATTGTTTATGCAAACTTTGTAATGATTCTCGTTCGTAAGAATGTATGCAAAGGTGTTGATCTTTTGAAAATGTTTTCAAGTTTTGAAAGGTGTTTGGAAAGTGTAGGTGTTTGTTTTGAAAATAGCAAGGATGTTTTTGTTTTGAAATGGAGCAAGGAACTAGGAACATTCTACCTACTCAAAAGTCTTTCATGTTCATTTCCTTTTTCCTTTGACATTGTTATCTTACCATTGATTTGGTAAGTAACCCTATCTTTGGATGTAAAAGGGACGGGCGTGGGTCATCGTATAACCATGATTAGCAATGTTGCAAGATATCTTAGCATTTTTCTTTAGGGACTAAGATCATTTTGAAAGGCAACTTTTGATAGCGTCATCGAGGGACTATGATCTTGTATTTTGCTTGTCTTTGCTAAGATACCTCACATGCGTAATATGGCCATTTTTGTAAGGCAACCAAGTAGATTTACCCTAGGGGTGTATATGTGCAAGTGTGTTGATTTTCATGCTTGATTTGTCTTTGATTAGGGTTTTCTATTGATTGGTTTTAGTCTTTCCATACAAAACCCTAATTACTAGCATTTTGTATATAAAGCGATAAATTGCGAAAATTAAAATTACGACGTTATTACAATACTTAGGGGAGGGGGTGTACAAATTATAAATGGGGATTTTTCAAGAAAATTAAACCTAAATAATTATTACAACCATATTTAATATGTACAAATAATTGAATAAAGTGTAAGAATGCAAATGTAAAAAAAAGAAAATGTAATCTTTGTTTTTTTTTTATGAAAAGGGTTTTCTAACCTAATTAATTAAACTAAAATAAGAAAATTAAGATTAAGTTAATAGAATACATTAATTTAAAGAAAACAAGTTTTTTTTAGGGTTTTGGTGAATTTAATCAAATTAGTAAATAAAAATAATTAAATAAAAAAATGCTAAATTCTAAATTGACTTTAATTTACAAAATAATATAATCATAATTAAAATTTATTATCTAAGTATTTTTTTAAAAAAGGAAATGAATTTATTAAAGAAAATGTTTTTGTATTTTTGATTTTATTAAAACAAATAAAATAAATAAAAGAGTGTAAAAATAATAGAATAAATATTTTTTGGATTTTTATTAATAATAAAAAAATAATATTAATATTAATAATAATAATAATAATAATAAAAGAAAACGAGAAAAGAAAATTAAAATAAAAAAAAGTTTGGGCTAGGTGTATGGAAGTAATAACAGGGGTTAGCAAAAGCAAAAAAACAAAGCCCAATTGTTGGAAGCCCAGACGCTGTGAAAATACAAAAAAAAAGTCAAAAAAAGTGGAAAAATGGAAAAAAGGTCACGCTGGGGCTTGAACCCAGGACCTCATAGTGACAGGCGCGCACTTTAACCACTGGGGTGGTGATACATCCGTTAACTTGTATGAAATGATAAATACATAACATAAAACTTACCCTGACTGTACTTCATCTTCAACCTCCAGCCAAAGGATCTGTAACTTGCTCATTTCTCAACAAAAATGAAAGATGCAAACATGAAAGTTGCTCCATTTTCCCACACGAATCCAACCATATAAATATCATAAGCTATAAACCAAAGATAAATGAGAATTTCTAAAAGTACCAAATTCTGACCTAAATATCTCAGAAAGTTTAAACTCAAAATTCTCCTAGCTCAATCAAAATAAATGAAATCTATGGACATGTATAGTTTCAGGGCAATGGTGTCTACATTTTATCTTCACAAATGCAAGCCTAACAATGCCTAAATATGAAGATAGAAGTTCAAGAAAAATACCTCAAAACTAGAAATTGTGAAATGCAAATGACCTTGATTCAAGGTGCTGCAATGATCAGGTTAGCTTCCTCAAGTTCCTAGGAAGCTAATGCAATGGTTTGCTTGAGCAATGGATGGCTAGAATGGTCTGGAGAAGTCAAGTTTCAGACCTCTGTTTTTGATTATGGAGGATGATGAAGATGGAGTTACAGTTCCAAACCAAGGACAGGGATGGACTATATTTTATGTAAGGAATCTTTAGGAATGAATTTGAGGGAAAACGCACAAGGGAAATGAGAGATACAAGTTTAAGGTCAGAACTGTGTATCAATGGAGTTTTTTGTGCAATTTCTGGATAGAGGGAGTTTGGGAGTGTTTTAGGGTGCTTAAGCCTGTGTCCTAGCTCACAAATAATGACTCTATTTATAAACAACAAGTTTTGAGACTTGTTGTTAATCACAATTCAAAATCACAAGTTTATGCATAACATGTGATCTTTTGAGAAATTCAAGTTTCCATGCCTTGTACTTGGTTCATAGAGTTGTTAACCACTTTAAACACAATACTTATGACTTTGTGGATGGAGTGTAATCAAGGAAAACAAGTTAGAGGCTCAAGAATGGACTTTATGCAAAAATCTCGCTTTACAAGAATGACAATGTTAACTTTGTGCCATTAATGGAAATGCAACTTGGATAATAGCTCAATTGCTTGGATCAAAGCTCTAAAAGCTGTGTAAACATTTAATTATAGAGTGACAAACATGTTTGAGGCCTACAAAGCAAAGATTATGCAGCCTAGCATGGATTTGGTTCACGTGTTCATCAAAAATGACTTGTAATTCAAGTTTGGAAATCCTAACTTCCTCTCTTTGATTCTCCATGCTCAAGAATGATCTCAAGGAGTTCTTTGACATTTTGGAAATCTTGTAGTGTGATATACAACCACTCTTTGAATCACTTTTGAAAATACCCCTTGGAACTATATGAAAAAGTGCCATGAAGTTAGGTCAAAATCCTGCCTAAACAAGGGCAAAATTTCACTAAGTGTTTAGTTTCAAGACTATGACTTCATGAATTAATAACTTGAGATCCAAGCACTTTTAGAAGAAGTTGTGTAAAGAAATGTTGTAGGTATCATGGATATCTACAATTTTCATGTTGAAAGTTTCTTCTGAATTATCTTGCATCATGATGAATTTTTTCTCAAAGTTGTGAAAAAATATGAAGTTTTAAACACTTAGAAAAATTTCTAAGTTAGAAAACTTTGACTTTTCAAAATGAAATCTTGACTTTTTGATTTCTTAATGAATAAGTTTCATATTTTGACATGTTTTGAGGAATTGTGATCTTTGACATTTGATTTTGACCAAAAAGTCAAAGTTTGACTTTTCAGTGTACAGTTGACTTTTGATCAGTTGACTGAAAATTCACTATCAATCCAATTGATCTTGAGCAATGTTTTGGGTCATGCCATTAGGTCAAAATTATGCATTGAACTCTTGAGATCATGACTCAAACCACTTAACCATTTGCTAGGTCAAAAAAATCAGAAATTACCTTTCCTCAGTCAAAACCCTAATTTTGACCATTTTGCCCTTTTGATGATTTGATCAAATTTCTTGAGGAATTATAGTTCAAACTTGATCAAATGATAAATATGAGTTTATAATGTTGCTATGGATAAAAAATTATGAAGTTTGACTGTAAATTGGCCACAGTTGACTTTTTCCCCGATACAGTTGATTTTTAGGTCAACTGCTCAATTGACTGAGTAAAAATGTGATTCAAGGCTTGAAACTTGACATGAGCAATCTTGGGGATCCATAATGATCCATGAAAGTCATATGAAGCATTTAAAGTTCAATTATCCTTGTGCAATCTCAAACCCTAATTTTGGTCATGAGTGCTTAAGGAGGTGTCTTGAGTTGATCAACCCTAGTGCAGTCTTGAACCAAGAGAGATCTTTGTGAGAAAATATTTGATAAATGAGAGGGAAAATTTTGGGGTTCAACAGATGGGAAGGTGCGTATGTGTGTAGATTACAGAGATTTGAATAGGGCGAGCCCCAAGGATGACTTTCCGCTTCCCCATATTGATGTTCTGGTTGACAACACTGCACAACATAAGATATTCTCCTTCATGGACGGTTTATCCGGGTATAATCAGATTAAAATGGAACCTGAGGATATGGAGAAAACGACTTTTGTCACGCAGTGGGGCACTTTCTGCTACAAAGTTATGCAATTTGGGTTGAAGAATGCTGGGGAAACCTATCAGTGTGCGATGGTAGCCTTGTTCCATGATATAATCCATCACGAGATAGAGGTCTACGTTGACAATATGATTGTTAGGTCTCAGACCGTAGAAGAGCACTTGGATCACTTGCAGAAACTATTTGAAAGACTGAAGAAGTACAAGTTAAGACTGAATCCGAACAAGTGCACCTTTGAGTAAGATCTAGTAAGTTATTAGGTTTCGTTTTCAGCGGAAAAGGTATCGAAGTAGATCATACAAAGGTTAGAGCTATTCAAGAGATGCCAGCTCCCCGCACCGAGAAGGAGGTTAGGGGATTCCTAGGATGTCTAAACTACATTTCTAGATTCATTTCCCACCTAACTGCTACTTGTGAGACAATCTTCAAATTACTAAAGAAAGATCAAGTAGTGAAGTGAAATGACGACTGCCAGCCGACCTTTGACAGAGTCAAGGAGTATCTTCAAGAACCTCCAATTTTGATGCCGCCGGTTGAAGGAAGACCTCTGATCATGTACTTAACATTATTAGAAAATTCAATGGGGTGTGTGATGGGGCAGCATGACGAGTCTGGTTGAAAAGAGCATGCAATATACTACTTTAGCAAAAAGTTTATCGACTGTGAAACAAGATACTCACTGCTCGAGAAAACTTGCTGCATTTTGGCATGGGCTGCTCGCTGACTAAGGCAGTATATGTTGACCCACACCACTTTATTGATATCTAACATGGATCATATCAAATATATATTCGAGAAGCCCGCTCTCTCTGGAAGAATAACAAGATGGCAAATGGTCCTAACTGAATATTACATTCAATACACTACCCAAAAAGCAATAAAAGGAAGTGTACTATCTGATCATTTGGCTCATCATGTTGTGGATGACTATCAATCCATGAATTTTGAGTTCCCGGACGAGAACATCATGTTAGTAACTGATTATGAAGAACCGGGACCGGATGAAGGACCTGAAAAAGGTTCCCGATGGACTATGTTTTTTATGGAGCTTCCAACGCACTTGGCAATGACATCGATGCTGTGATCATATCTCCCGAAGGATTTCATACTCCTTTCACTGTCAGGCTATATTTCAACTCTACTAACAATATGACTGAATATGAAGCATGCATTATGGATCTCAAAGCTGCTATCTACTTGAGAATAGAATCTTTGAGTGTATTTGGAGACTCGGGCCTGGTAACCAGTCAAATTAGAGGAGAATGGGACACGAAGCATCACCGAGAGCATGTGTTGACACTAATTCCACACTTTGAAGAAGTCACCTTTGAACATTTTCCACGAGAGGAAAATCAGTTAGCAGACACGCTAGCTACTATGTCATCCATGTTTAAAGTTAGATGGGATAATGAAGCTCCTCAGATTACTATTGAGAGATTGGACGAACCAACATACTGTTATGAGGTTGATAGTGAAGAAGTAGTGGACAAACCCTGGTTCCACGAAGTGAAAAGATACATAGAATTCCAAGAGTATCCCGAGGGAGCTTCCATTAATGATACGAAGTTCCTAAGAAGGTTCTCTGCCAAGTTTTTCCTTAGTAACAAAATCCTCTACAAGTGCAACCATGATTCTACTTTGCTTCGGTGTGTAGATGAGAATGAAGCAGAGAAGATTATGGTAGATATGCACGAAGGTACCTTTGAAACCCATTCTAGTGGGCACATAATGGCTAAGAAGATTCTGAGGGCAGGGTACTACTGGTCCATTATGGAAGCAAACTATTATCAGCATTTCTCGAACTTGTCACAAGTGCCAGATCTATGCCGATATAGTACATGTACCTCCGGTTCCCTTGAATATCTTGACTTCTCCTTGGCCTTTCGCAATGTGGGGCATTGATATGATTGGAGAGATTAAACCTACCACTTCTAATGGGCACCGCTTCATCCTGGTTGCCATTGATTACTTCACAAAGTAGGTCGAGGCAGCCTCATTTTCTTCTGTTACCAAGAATGTCGTGGCCCGATTCATCAGACATAACTTTATCTGACGGTATGGTATTCCAGGAAGAGTCATCACAGATAATGGTAACAATCTCAAAAATGCTATGATCACCTAGCTCTGCACCCAATTCAAGATTCAACATCATAACTCTTCTCCTTACCGGCTGAAGATGAATGGTGCTATAGAGGCCTCCAATAAAAACATCAAGAAAATCATACAGAAGATGACAATGACATACAAAGACTAGCACGAGATATTACCGTTTTCTCTTCATGGTTACCGTACCTTAGTACACACTTCAACAGGGGCAACCCGTTTCTATCTGGTATATTTATGGAAGTTGTCCCACCCATCGAAGTCCAAATCCCTTCCTTAAGAATCATGAAGGATGTAGGTTTGAATGAAGACGAATGGGTTCGGACTCAACTTGACCAATTGAACATGATCGACAAGAAAAGACTCGCGAATGTTTGTCATGGTCAGATGTACCAGAAACATATGATCAAAGCTTTTAAAAAGAAGGTCAGAAGTCAAGAATATAAAGTTGGCAACTATGATCGGTGGATCTGGAACTGACTGTTTAACGCTGGTTCGCGAAATGTCGCGGAAGCAAGAGTCGCCACCGTCTTTTATTTTCTCCAAATGGAAAGGACAAAAGCACAGAAAAATTCCTTAAAGAGATTGCTCTCGGTTCGGGAGGTAGATTATAGAAAGGGAAGGTGTTAGCACCCTCTCTATCCATGGTTATCCATGGGCTCTTAGATACTTGCTCATTGTGTTTTCAAAATGGTTTGTTTGCTTTTCAACTGTGGGTTTTAAAAAGTCTCTTTGAAAATTTCAGTTTGACTCTTGTATCGGTCCTCAAGAGTGTTTGAAAAATTGCTTTCGAAAGCTTTTTGAAAAGGTGTCAGTGTGAAAAGTCTTTTTGAATTTGTTTTGAGATTAGAGCAAGTATCTACGAGAACCTACCTACCCTAAGGAATTCGTCTGTGTAAATGTCCTTTAAAGTAGTGCCATCCCACCATTGAGAGGTAGGTAGCACCACCGTTGGAGGTGTTCGGGTCAATTCGAGGTTCGGGACATGGTGATCACCAGAGCAATGGGAAGACACCTTAGAAGCTACCCTCATGCCAGGTTCCCGGATCATGAGGACTTACTAAGACATCCTCTACTCGACGATCACCTTTCGAGGCAAGGCAACAGTGAGGCGTACCCTAGGGGTGGTGTGTGCGATTTGTGTGTCGTTTTCATTTGCATTTATCTTGTCATGTCATTGGTGTTCTACGCTTGTTTTTATTTTTGTCCATACATTCTTTGATGCCATTTGTTAACAGTTAAAAATATTGCGGGAAAGAGTAAATTCTAAGCTATTACAAAAGGCGCGGGTCCACATCGCCAAAATTAACCAGGACCCGATTTTGACAGAAAAATAAAGAAAGTAAAGAAAAGTGCAAGAAAATTAAAAGGTTACATGGCCTTGGGAGAGATACATAAATATTATAAAGAAATAAAATAAATATGCGAATAAGAATTAAATCGAAACGAGGGCGTTGGACCCTTTTAGCAAAATTAAACTAATGAGGAATTAATTAAAATTAAAAGAAAGAAAGAACTTGTTTTTTAGTATTTTTTAGTATTTTAGGATTTAATATGAAAAAAGAATTAATTAAAATAAATACTAACCCTAATTCTAATGGTTTTTAATTTATTAAGAAAACATTGAATTTTAAACTAAATTAACCCTAATTTATATACGAATTTAATTATAAAAATAAATATTTAATTATTTAATTATTTATGAAAGAAAAATAAAAAGGATGAAAAATTATTAATAAAACCCTAATTCTATGTTTTTTAGATTTTTATCAAAAAGAATTAAAATTACAACCTAATTTAAAACTAAATAATTATATACAATTTATTTATGGAAAATATTAAAACAAAAATATTTATTATATTTTTCCTCTCTTCTGATTTTTTGATTTTTAGGTGTT
Organism: Vicia faba; assembly: GCA_948472305.1. NCBI lineage: Eukaryota > Viridiplantae > Streptophyta > Magnoliopsida > Fabales > Fabaceae > Vicia > Vicia faba. Next base: position 904,141,348 of record OX451739.1, on the reverse strand, counting down.
TTTGATATTTTGTGAAAATAATAAATTAATTAAACAAATAATAATTAAAAGCAAATAGAAAATAAAAATAAAAAATATTATGGCAAACCTAGGGGGGTGTCAGTCCCCAAAGTGGAGGGCTTGTTAACACTTTCAGGCCCACTAAGCTCCTGATTTCGTTGACCTTTCATCCCAGCGTGAGAGTGCATTGACTCACGTTCATGGTATCCTTCAAACTGTAGCCCTTGGATTGATCTAGGCATACGCGTGGAAGGCTGGATTTTGTGAGTGTATGGTGGGCCTTTACACTGAAGCTGCATGTGAACGTAAATGGAAAAATAACATTGAGATAATGAAGACCTGGGACTCGAACCCAGGTCATGTACTTTGTCACCACTACGCCTTGCCACTGAGCCAACTCACACGTTTTGATATTTAAATAACACAAAAATAACATAAAGCAAAAATATGGGTTAGTGGAGTTCCAGCGCGAAAATTCAAATTGCCCAATCATTGGCTGCCACTGCATCGTCTTCTTCGTTGGCTTTCTTTTTTCCTGAAATAAAAAAGACATAGGCAACGGTTTTACACCGTTCTAAAAGGCCACGTTAGGGAAAATAGCGACTAGCCCCAGGGGCTCCATAAATTAGGCGCGAGGGTCTCAAACGTTTCGTCCAAGCATGCTGAATACATTCATGGCACTGTGGTTCGCTGATTTTACGCTATTTGAAAACGCCCAATTCACAACTCTGAAAACCCTAGAATTTGGCAATGGTGAAATCGTCTATAGCTTGCAAAAACTCAATCAAGATAGATGGTTAGCTTCAGAATCATACAAGGAACATGAATCAAACATTAAAAAAGGCTAAATGCGCATGAATTGGAATGCACGATTATGAAAAAAAAAGTGAGAAAAGTTAGCTTCGGTACAACGATTCAAGAGGTTATGTTTGATGTTTTTGATCCAGGAAGATTGCTTGAGGTCTTAGGAGTGCAATGGGATGAAAATTTCGCCTTGAATCGTCCTGCAAAGATGTTTTCAGTTATGAGTTTTTTTTGCAAAAAATTCCAAGTTTGATGAATGGTTTCTAGCGCAGCTTTATGGTCCAAAGCATTAGGGTTGTATTCAGGCTTATGTAATGAACCAATTAGGTCAACAAACTTGATCAAAATCTCTTGTAATGATGGTTTATGAGTGTTGGCTCCTAAATTCGACGCCTTTGTTTTGTTGATGTCAGCCATTAAAGCTGAAGGATGTTTTCGACTGGCTAAGTCTGTCGAAATGCCCGTTGAAAGATGGCAAAGTACTTAGAAGATTTCTTCCAAGGGAGAAGTTGGTTGCCTTCGACGTCGAAGGAGTTTCTTGTCGAAGATGTCTCTCGACGAAAGTGTTCGATGGTTCAGAGTGGAGCAGTTTGAAATTCAAGCTTTTGGAGGGAAAACGGTTTCCAGCAGTTACCACGTGTAGCGTGCAAAGATCTGGAGCGTCGAACGTTGAGAACGTGCCAAGTGGAATCATCTCGAAGCAGTGTAACTGCCCGACGGTTACTTGGGATGTTTTAGTATAAATAGTAGTAGTCATGTAAGTTCTCGCGTGTGTTCACAATTATATACAAAGTCACTCATATAGATTCGAGTACCCAACGTGTGAGAAAGAATTGTTGAGAAATGTATGTGTGAAACACCAATTTTATTAATCAAAGTCTTTTACTTTTCCAGAAATTTACTTGCTTTCCTCTTTACATTCCTGTCGAAGCCTTTTACTTTAAGCCTTGTTTATTTTACCAAGTCCTTTCTTCATGCAATTTACTTGAAACCTCTTTATTTCATTTAAAGCCTCTTTATTTAAAGCCTTATCCAATTTAATCAAAACTTCAAAATCAACCTATGTCCTAGGATCAATCTGATCGATCCTGCGAGTAACCAGATAAGTAACCATTTGGAGGATCAGCGGTTGTTTACCAAATCCCAAGGTAAACAAATTGGCACACCCGGTGGGACTGTGTGTTGATTGTTGAAAATAATCTCATCTTTTCGAGTTGTATGTTATTGAGAAGTGGTAGAATATACACTAACGATAACAATACTGCCAGAAGAAGGGAAGAGATGGCGAATCCGCCAAACAATAACGAAATCCCACAAACGAATGTGGGAGCAACAGTTAGTACGACCGTAAGTGAAGCGACAAATGTTGGTTCGACACCAGCAGTATCGGTCACCACCACGGGGCCTATACCTTCGTTAACAGGCCCCAGGATGCATTTGGGAACTCCCCCGCCAAGGGGAAATTTAGGCACAAGGCCTTTGGTTCCCCCAGGATTTATTCCATTCTATGGTATGCCAACTTCTGAAGTGGCAAGCCTGACGAATGCTGCGTCCACTTTTTCAGACCCTTTGGTGAGTGCCTCTTCGCCACTCCAAGGCTCTGGAGTAGGTATGGCGAATAGAAATAGGACCCAACTCTTAGGAGGAACGTCCCAAGTAGCCCATGGCCTTACAAATGCCTCGACAGCAGTCTTGAGGCAACAAATGGACGAAAGCAACCATGATATGGTGCAAATGTTGGCACAAACTTTAAGTACAATGCTAAACCCTCTAATACAAAACACTACTCAATCGAATCAGCAAATGACAGCGCAAATGGCGCGCTTGGCTGATTTCTTTGGAGTACCCCAACCGATTCGACAGCCCCAAAGGGCGCAAATAAGGGGAAACCAGGGGATATTTTTAGAGGAAGAAACCACCATTAACCAGGCTCAACAGCCTGTCGAAGAAAACCTTAGGGCACGATTGGAACAACCTGTCGAGGAACCTAGGGTAATAACCCCAGAGGTAAGGTTAGTTAACAGAAACCAAAATGCTGACGAAGTGGTTCAGCATATCCAATACCAAAACATGGGTTTGGAAAACAATCTGGCAACCATGATTGAAAGGATCATGACTCAGAATGGGATGAACATGGGCTTTCGAAGGCCCAACTTTACATCTCCATTGTCAGAATACGTGTTACAAACGGACTTACCTCCTAGATGCAAGGTCCCCAAATTTACTAAGTTCTCTGGGGACACGACAGAATCTACTGTCGAGCATGTGGCGAGATATTTGATCGAAGCGGGTGACATTTCGAATAACGAAAACCTAAGGATCAAGTACTTCCCAAGTTCTTTAACAAAAAACGCTTTTACTTGGTTTACAACTCTCCCCCCCAATTCGATCCATCATTGGACCCAGTTGGAAAGATTGTTCCATGAACAATTCTACATGGGGCAAACCAAGATAAGCCTGAAAGAACTGGCCAGTGTGAAGAGACGTTTCACTGAACCTATAGACGAATATCTAAATAGGTTTAGGTTGCTCAAGGCGAGATGTTTTACACAAGTGCCAGAACATGAGTTGGTCGAAATAGCCGCAGGCGGTTTAGATTATTCCATTAGGAAGAAGCTAGACACCCAGTACCTAAGAGACATGGCCCAACTGGCCGATAGAGTTCGACAGGTAGAACGCCTCAAAGCTGAAAAAGCTAAGGCAACGAAAACTCACAAGAGAGAGAGGATAGCGTACGTTGAGATGGATGACGAAGATCTAGAATCCTTCGACGATACTTTAACTGTCGAAGAAGGAGAAGTCGATTTAGCAGAACTGAAACAAGGGCCACCATACTCTTGTAAACTGTTAGTCCCCTCAAGTGGGAAAAATCCCATTGGTCCAGAAAGGATCAACGATAGGTTCCCAAAAAAGACTTATAGTTTTGACATCACAAAATGTGATGAAATATTCGACTTGCTGGTTAAAGATGGCCAAATGATAGTACCCCCAGGGGTAAAAGTGCCTCCTCTTGATCAAAGAAAGAAGAGAGGTTTTTGCAAATATCATAATTTTTTGGGCCATAAAACTTCTCAATGTTTTCTTTTCAGGAATCTTGTGCAAGACGCTATCGAAGAAGGGAGATTGAAGTTTGCTGACAAATCCCCTATGGATGTCGACTCAAATCCATTGCAGGCTGAAGCCCACTATGCTGAACCCTCTGAGGTGAACGTGATAGAGGCAACCAGGATCCAGTCGAAGAAGCCAGGAATTACCATGGTCGAAGTCTCAAAAGACCACATCAACATGCCAATCTTTGGCAGTTTTTCTGGAAATTTATCCAGGAAGACAATTGAAGCTGTCCAGAAAGCGGTCGAAAACCCGAAGTCGGAGACCGCTGAAGCACAAAAAACTGGATCAAAACCCAGTTCCCACTTGGCCACCGTTCAAGGCCAGACGGAGAATCTGGAGATACAAATGAAGCAGTTAACTCTTGCTAACAAAGATACAATGAATATCAACATGGTCGAACTTTCTGACCCAAAAGCGTCAGAAGAGGCCATGAGTGCAGAACAAGCTAATAAGACTGCTTTCCCTCGGGAAAATGAAAACTTGGCAGATTTTCTACAAAGATGCCAGAAAAAGAAATCAGAGGTGATGCTGTGTCCAAGATGCAGTTCGATCTTTGATAAAAAAGCTGCTGAGCACATTCAAGGCGTAAGAGCAGCGAATAAGAGAAGGGAGATTGTTGACCTTCGACATGATCCCAGAAGAGCCTCCCAAAGAGGTTCTAACCAAGAAAAGAGGCCATTGACTTTTAGGCCTCCAACCAATGTGCCAGTAGATACTTGGTACAAAACCTCTGGTCGGAAAAGGCCAAGTGAGGAGAAATGGCATTCTTTCGATGTGCCAAGAGGTTCCTCTTTGACTCAAAAGAAAGAGCCTCAAGTTGCTGCACCTAAGGTTGCACAAGTGTCCAACAACTACAAAGGTAAAAATCCCATGTCTCGATCTCAATGGAGGAGATATCAAAGGAGACGAAAAGCTGAAAGGGAGGTTGCCAACGAACCAAAGGCAGAAACCAGTTCGAACGTTCCTCAAAGGAAGCAAAGGAAACCTCTAGAAAGAGAGCCAGTAACCAACAGGCTAGTTTGGCCTAACCAAAGTGAAGTCGAAGACGAAGACGATGCTGAGTCTGATGATACTTTGGACATAATGGTGAATATAGTTTTAGTGCTGCCCAGAGAATTCAATCGACAGGTAGAAGTCGAAGCAAGTGACTGGGAAGTGGAGCAAGAAATGGCCAAACATAGGCCAGTGTGCTATTTTGTCATGGACAATGGCACTACTGAGGAACAAAATGGCTTCTTCGAGCCACCTACAGAGGAGATGAAAAATCACCTCAAGCCTTTATTCATAAGGGCTAAACTCGAAGAAACTACTGTGAATAAAATATTGGTGGATTGCGGGGCAACCATCAACATTATTCCTCACTCTATGCTAAGGAAAATTGGCAAAAGGGATGAGGACATTAAGCCTCACAACATGGTCCTGTCGAACTATGAGGGCGGCATAGGGACCACTATGGGAGTGATCCAGCTAGATATCAAAGTAGGGTCGATCCTTCGACCAACGATGTTTATGGTCATATCGGCTAAACCTAACTACAATCTTTTGTTGGGCCGTGAATGGATTCATGGTGTTGGCGCTGTGCCTTCATCAATGCACCAAAGGCTGCTGCTATGGCGTCCAGATGGGATGGTCGAAAACATAGAGGCAGATCAAAGCTATTACCTTGGCGAAGTGAATCACCTGGGTTTGGCAGATTTCGACAAGAACTTGGCTCACATAGGGCCATGTCCAACACCTGACTTCGACATGGCGCCAGCGCCAAACACTTTTTGTTCCCTATACCTGCATCCTGAGCATGGTTTCCAATGGGACAGAGAAGACTTGTCCCACATAGACTTCAGTGGTTTAACTGATATCCAACCAACTGGTTGGGGAAGCGAATTCAGTGATAATGACTGAGTCACAGTCTTTGAAGCGAATTTCGGCTTATGTAGACGAAACCAAGATGATAACGGCTCTCGAAGCCGAAGTAAAGTACATGGCCACACAGGCCAATGATCAACAATTATCTGTTGTAGGCCCAGGAAAGGATTTCGATCCAAAGCCTCCTGATATCATGCCAGAAGAAATGCAGGAACAGAGGCTCGACGCCATCTATGACGATGAGCCTTTGGGCTTCGAAAAGGACCCCTTGGCGAACAACATTAAAATGTTAGCGCAAGACCCTTTAGAAGAAATCAACTTAGGCGAAGGATCAGAGAAAAGGCCAACTTACATCAGCGCCAAAATCGATCCAGAACTTAGGTTGGAAGTAATCCAATTGCTGAAAGAGTTTAAAGACTGTTTTGCATGGGATTATGACGAAATGCCTGGTCTCGACAGAGGATTGGTAGAACTTCAGTTGCCAATCAAACCTGGGAAGAAGCCAATCAAGCAAAATCCAAGGCGCTTCGCTCTAGAAATACTGTCGAAGATCAAAACGGAGGTCGAAAGACTTCTGAAATGCAAATTCATCCGTGTTACAAGGTATGTCGAATGGATTGCAAACATTGTGCCAGTAATTAAGAAAAATGGTACGTTAAGGGTATGCATAGATTTCAGAGATTTGAATGCTGCTACACCCAAAGATGAATATCCTATGCCTGTGGCGGAAATGCTAGTCGATTCTGCCGCTGGCTATGAATACCTGAGTATGCTTGATGGTTATTCAGGATATAATCAAATATTCATTGCTGAAGAGGATGTGTCGAAAACAGCTTTTCGATGCCCTGGGGCCTTAGGCACTTACGAATGGGTAGTGATGCCTTTTGGCCTAAAAAACGCTGGGGCAACGTACCAGCGAGCAATGAATACTATCTTCCATGATTTTATTAACACTTTTATGCAAGTATATATTGATGACATTGTTATAAAATCTGTTTCCAGGAAGAATCATATTGACCACCTTCGACAATCATTCAAAAAGAATGAGAGAACATGGTCTGAAGATGAACCCTTTGAAGTGTGCGTTCTGTGTGAAAGCTGGAGATTTCTTGGGCTTCGTTGTCCACAAGAAAGGAATCGAAATCAACCAGAACAAGACGAAGGCAATTTTGGAAGCGAAAGCGCCGTCGAATAAGAAGGAACTGCAATCTCTCTTAGGCAAGATAAATTTTTTAAGGAGGTTTATATCTACTCTAAGTGGGAAAGCTCGGGCCTTTTCACCCTTACTGCGACTGAATAAAGAGGGGTTCGAATGGGGGCAAGAGCAACAAGAAGCCTTCGACAAAATCAAAGGGTACCTCACTAAGCCACCTATTCTGGTGCCTCCTTGTAGCAATAGGAGTATGAGATTGTACATAGCTGCATCCGACAAAACTCTGGGAAGCATGTTAGCCCAAGAGGATGAGAATGGAGTCGAAAGACCCATTTATTATCTCAGTAGAGTTTTGAACGATGCAGAAACTAGATATAGTGAAGTTGAAAAATTGTGTCTATGTCTGTATTTCTCTTGTACAAAACTCAAGCAGTATATAAAACCAGTTGATGTGTATGTTTCGTCTCATTTTGATGTTTTCAAGTATATGTTGTCGAAACCTATCTTGCACAGTCGAATTGGCAAGTGGGCATTAGCATTAACTGAATACTCCTTGACCTTTATGCCTCTTAAGGCAGTAAAAGGACAAGTGGTTGCAGACTTCATAGTCGACCACTCAATTCAAGTCGAGGATATTAATTATGTGGAGATAGAGCCTTGGAAATTCTACTTCGATGGTTCCAGCCATAAGGATGGATCAGGGGTAGGAGTCTTGATTATTTCTCCAGATAAAATTCCAACAACATTCAAGTACAAAATATCAGGTTCTTGTTCGAACAATGAGGCTGAGTATGAAGCTCTAATTACTGGCCTTGAGATATTGTTGGAATTGGGGGCAACTCGAGTCGAAATCATGGGAGACTCAGAGTTAGTCATTAAGCAAGTCACAAAGGAATATAAATGCATAAGAGAGAATCTCATTATGTACTTTGTGATAGCAAATCGTTTATTGAAAAAATTTGAAACGATCAATATTCGACACATACCCAGAGTCGAAAATCAAATAGCCAATGACTTGGCACAAATTGCATCTGGGTATAAGATTTCAAAAACGAGATTACAAAGAGCAATCGAAGTTCGAGAAAAGATAAAAGCAACTTGTCTATCACCATCAGACTTGGAATCGACGAGACTAGGATATGCTGATCACAGTAACTTCGAGATTTCGTTCATTGATAATTTGTCAGAGCAAGATTGGAGGAAACCCATTGTGGACTATCTTCAAAATCCAGGAGCTTCGACAGAACGAAAAACAAAGTACAGGGCGTTGAGTTATGCACTCATGGGTAATGAGTTATTCAAGAAAACGCCTGAAGGGGTATTGCTAAAATGCTTAAGTGAAACTGAGGCATACGTAGCCCTTTCGACTACGCATGCTGGGGCATGTGGGGCTCACCAAGCAGGCCATAAGATGAAATGGTTGTTGTTTCGACAAGGACTATATTGGCCCACTATGCTGAAAGATTGTGTTGAGTTCGCCAAGGGTTGTCAAGAGTGTCAAGTCCATACAGGCATCCAACATGTACCAGCAAGCGAACTTCACTCGATAGTGAAGCCTTGGCCTTTTAGAGGATAGGCGTTGGACCTCATTGGAGAGATTCGACCAGCATCATCAAAGAGTCAGAAATACATACTGGTAGGCATTGATTACTTTACTAAGTGGATCGAAGCTATCCCTTTAGTCAATGTAGACCAGGAAAATGTCATTGAATTTATTCAAAAGAACATTATCTTTAGGTATGGAATCCCTGAGACAATAACAACTGATCAAGGATCAGTTTTTACTGGTCGAAAGATGCAAGAATTTGCTCAGGAAACAGGTTTCAAACTCCTAACATCCACGCCTTATTATGCACAGGCGAATGGTCAAGTCGAAGCAGCTAACAAAGTGGTGATTGGCTTGATAAAGAAACATGTTGGGAAGAAACCAAAGAATTGGCATAAGACGTTAGACCAGATTCTGTGGGCTTGTCGAACGTCCCCAAAAGAAGCCACTGGTACAACACCGTATAGGCTAACTTTTGGCCATGATGCAGTGTTGCCAGCAGAAATTTGTCTTCAATCTGCAAGGGTTCAGAGGCATTATGATATTCCTTCTGAAGTCTATTGGAACATGATGTTAGACGAACTGGTGGATTTAGACGAAGAGAGATTACGCGCTCTCGACCTACTCAGGCTTCAGAAGAAAAGAGTAGAAGACTCTTATAATAAAAAGGTAAAACCTAAGGTATTTTTTCCTGAAGAACTAGTTTGGAAGGTAATTCTTCCCATGGATCGAAGGGATCGAAGCATGGGGAAATGGTCACCCAAATGGGAAGGACCCTTCAGAGTTATCCAAACTTTTTCTAGTGGAGCCTATGAAGTCGAAGAGTTAGGTGGAGATAAAAGGCTCTTGAGAGTAAATGGTAAATATTTGAAAAAATACAAACCTACACTTCAAGAGATAAAAATAAAATAATAAAAGAACAAGACTAAATTAACCATAAAAATGCCAAATTGGAAATTTTATAAATTTTAGCCAAGATGGCAATGTTGTCGAATATAGATTACAAAATATGGTTACAAAAGAGAATCAATCAAAAGGGAATAGAGTCCTTGAGTCGAAGGTACTTGGCTTGCTGCAGCTCCAACCTTTTCTTGCACCAGGCGTTCTCCTGCACTAGTTTGGCAATCTGAGCGTCGAAGCCTTGGGCCTTCTCAGCGAATTCCAGGCCTTGTTTGATTTCAGTTTGGCTCTCGGTGTCTGAGATGGTCGAAAGAAGTTCCTCCTTGCGTATAGTGTTGGCATTTATCTTCGCCTCTATTTCTTCGATTTGTGCCCGGAAGGAAGCATTCTCTCGATCGATGGCATCGACTTCTTCCTGCGTAGATGCTTTTTGCTTCGACAACTCCGCAATTCGAGAAGTCGTATCCGAGACAGCAGTCCACGCAGAGGAGCTTTTGCCATACAACACCTCAAGCTGACTGTTAAACCCCCTTTGGCGCCTGTAATCTGCTGAGACTTGGTCAATCATAGAGTGTAATTCCATGATCAAGCCTGAAACTTCTGGGGCTACAGCTAACAAGTCGACAGCATTCAAGACATCCTTCAAGTATGATGGAGCAGTGGGGTCCCCCTCTAAAGCCTTCATCAAGTCCTTCTTGAAGAACTGGGCCTTAACCTTCGCCAAAGCTTCATCGAGAGGAGAGGTTTCAGTAGACTTCCCCGACAGGGTAGGAATCTCCTGACTAGCATCAGACAAACTCTTGCTCTCGATGATTGCGTTGAGATAGCTAACAGGGTCAGTTTGTTTCAAGAGTTCTAAGTCCTCTTTTGACCTGTGCTTCGTTGAGGTAACCCTTGCAACAGCATTGTCTTGGGTTTGAGGCTGTTGAGTGTTAGACGCCTCGACTTGTTGCTCTTCGACTCGGACTGGGGCAGTACCAGCGTCACCTTGGTGCTCTTCACTAGCGTCACCTTGGTGCTCTTCACTAGCGTCACCTTGGTGCCCTTCGCCAGCAGCACCTTGATTTTCTTCGCCAGCATTGCCTTGGTCCCTTTCTTCATGATTCTCTTCTGACAGATCCATCACCTGAACCGCTTCTGGCTGTTGTTCCTCCGTTTGAGGTTCTTCTGCTGGTTTTTCTACCGTTTCAGCATTGGCCTCATTTTCAGTATGGGCTTCGTCATTTCCTAAGCCTTTTTCTTGTGGCCTGCTGAGTTCAGCAGATTCCAGCGTTTCAGAGGTCCTTGGAGGAGAACTTTCAGTGGTGTCCTGAAAAAGGAAAGAAGACAAATCTTCAGAGATCAAAAGAGACACAATCGAATATGGGTATCTATACCTAAGTTATAAAAGGGTCTAAGAGATTACCTGTAAATTAGCTTCAGCCCCAGGGCTGGAATTGTCGCTTTCGACAGGCTTGTTAAGAAGAACGTTTAGTTCCTCCTCCGTTGGCTCCTCAATGATCACTGGAGGTGGCCTAGGCTTTCTCCCAGCAACCTTTATTCTGATGGTTCGACCTTCAGGAGCAGGAGCAGGAACAGAAGCATCCTTCGTCAACTTTCGCCTTTTTAGAGGGGCAGGAGGAGAATCACTTTCTTCATCGCTCCCAGATTCGACCACCAGTGCTGGCCGTTTCTTGGGCGAAGGTGCCTAGAAAACCAATGGGAATTCGATTTAATAATTGCATCGAAAGTCAAAAATCGAAAGCCAGGAGGAAATAATGAAAGTCTGGTTACCGATATAGAAGGCTTCTTCGAAGAGCCTTCCCCCTGTTGGTTGTTTGTGGTCTTCGCCGGCGCTGTAGTCTTCACCGGCGGTGGAGGTTTTGTTGAAGGGCCTCCTCCCTGTTGGCCTTCTGTAGCCTTCTTGGCTACAGGCTTTCGAACAACTGAAAGCAAGTAAAAAAGTTAACAGGTTAGCAGTCGAAAAAAGACAAAGTAATGTAAAAGGATGAACTTACATTTCTTTATTTTGTCCAACACAAGGACAAAAGATTTCTGAAACTCATCCATGAAGTCCTTCTCGTCGAAGAACTCCTCAGCATAATAGCTTTTCCACCACTCCTCGAAGGATGGTGAGCAAAGAAAATTGAGCTGGTAGTCAAACAACGAGAGAACTGTTCGACCAGCATATCTTCCGATATGCTTGATGGCAGCTTCTTCGGTGTAATCATTGCAGAAGTACAACATTGACTTCTCTCGTGGAAAAATCGGAGAAGGTAGGGTTTGGATAATACCAAACTGGCGGGATACCAGGTTTGGTTGGTATGCAATCAGACTCAAGTGAGTCTTAGAGCTCCTGAATTGAAGAGGCATGATCCTTGGTGTGAGGAACGCCTCCCACAGTATTGTATGTTCGTCAACATTAGGACCACTCGACGTCCTTGGATGTGGCCTTGTGAACCATGCTGGGCCTACCTGCCATCGAGCAAATGGAGCCATAGTTGAAACAAACTCTTTCCTTCGAGCAAACATCAGAACGAAGTTGGTGAAGGTTTGCTGAAACTCCAGTCCATCTTCCATAGGTGTCAACAGAGCCAGCCTGGTTCCTTCGACGCGTCTGTTCGCTATCTCTGGAGCCTGCTCATTTATTTGAACCTTCTTAGGCAAGAAAGATTCGAAAGTGGCATTGAGCCACAGTTGGAGCAGCCAAAAAGGCCCAGCAAGTAGCAAACTGGCCCTGTTCTCGATAATTTTTAGAAGAGTTGCCCCATTGCTGATCGAATCATAGAGGCTAGCCAGAATCAGTTCTGCCAAACAGATATTTTGGCGATGATGCAGTTGAGTAGCGAGAGTGACCATCTTTTTGGTCACCTGTAAAGACTTCGAGCAAAATACAAAGCGAGTCAGCCATAGGGCTAGAAACGCTATGTGTTCGACATCCGACACAGCATCTGTCGACCTGTCGTGATAGTGGTTGATGAAAGTGGTGTATGTTGGTTTGGTGTCAGAGAAGCCAATTTGATCTTCCGACATCTCCTCCGGATCGAAGTAGTCCCCGGTGGGTCGAAGGCCAGTAATAGCGGCCACATCGAAGAGTGTGGGGGTTAGCATCCCACAGGGAAGATGGAAAGTAAAGTGGGAGTAGTCCCAGAACAGCAGAGAAGCTATCAGCATCTCCGGAGAATAGTTCAAACCTGTCTTCGACAGCATCACCAGGTCGAAAATCCCCATATCCTTCCAGATCGAAGTTTGGTGCTTCTCCATCTTTTCTAGCCAAGCAACGTAATCAGGAGTAAGGCTAGGGCCAGACCTGAAGGCCCTAACACCTCTGTTGAAGAAGCGGAGGTCGATTTTTTCATGTGCAGGGTCTTCATTGTCTTCTGCATCTTTCTTGGCGCATGCAACCGGTTTGAGTTTCTCAACTACCGGGAAATAGCTCTTGATCTTCATAGCCTCAGAGATACTTGGATACATGGGGCCAGACATAGCAACGATCTGGTTGGAGTATCCAACCGGGATCATAAGATGGCGTGAGTAGGCATCGCGAACGGCGATGTCCAAGGGTTCAGGAACCCTTCGTTTGCCTGTAGAAGTTACTACTGGAGCAGTGACGAAAACCTTAGGTTTAGCGTTTTCAGATGGTACAGTAGCGCCAGGAGCATTGGAAGCAGATGCCATTGTTAGTGTTGAGGTTGAAGACGAAGTGAAGGAGGAAATGTTTTTGCAAAGATGACAAGTTGTATGAAAACAGAGAAGTTTGAAAGCTAGATGGCGTAAAAAGTCCCACAATGGGGTACTTACTGCTATTTATAGTAGTGGGGGAAAATCCCCAAAACCGAGGACATTAAATGCCATTTAATTATTGCAGGAGTTAGTGGGACGCGTGGCAGCCCCCTGTTGTTTTAGCCGTTCTGCAGAAATAGAGGGACGTAGCGTGCGTCCTCGTTTTTGGGATTTGTCATAATGACAAATTCTGAAATGACGTTTGGTACTGCACGCCGTACTGAAAGTGACATCCTAGGTACGAATAAATGATGGTTTTCTTGGGATTGCCAATAGTTGGTAGAAAACAACAAAAAGGTGCACAAGTTAATTTGTGACTAAGCGTGAAAAGACAGGTGTCGAATGGCGTTTCAAAGAATGCCTTTTTCTTTCAGAGTCGAAATAAGGCATTCTTGGGGGGGCAATTTGTTGGCTCCTAAATTCGACACCTTTGTTTTGTTGATGTCAGCCATTAAAGCTGAAGGATGTTTTCGACTGGCTAAGTCTGTCGAAATGCCCGTTGAAAGATGGCAAAGTACTTAGAATATTTCTTCCAAGGGAGAAGTTGGTTGCCTTCGACGTCGAAGGAGTTTCTTGTCGAAGATGTCTCTCGACGAAAGTGTTCGATGGTTCAGAGTGGAGCAGTTTGAAATTCAAGCTTTTGGAGGGAAAACGGTTTCCAGCAGTTACCACGTGTAGCGTACAAAGATCTGGAGCGTCGAACGTTGAGAACGTGCCAAGTGGAATCATCTCGAAGCAGTGTAACTACCCGACGGTTACTTGGGATGTTTTAGTATAAATAGTAGTAGTCATGTAAGTTCTCGCGTGTGTTCACAATTATATACAAATTCACTCATATAGATTCGAGTACCCAGCGTGTGAGAAAGAATTGTTGAGAAATGTATGTGTGAAACACCAATTTTATTAATCAAAGTCTTTTACTTTTCCAGAAATTTACTTGCTTTCCTCTTTACATTCCTGTCGAAGCCTTTTACTTTAAGCCTTGTTTATTTTACCAAGTCCTTTCTTCATGCAACTTACTTGAAACCTCTTTATTTCATTTAAAGCCTCTTTATTTAAAGCCTTATCCAATTTAATCAAAACTTCAAAATCAACCTATGTCCTAGGATCAATCTGATCGATCCTGCGAGTAACCAGATAAGTAACCATTTGGAGGATCAGCGGTTGTTTACCAAATCCCAAGGTAAACAATGAGATTTGATTTTCAATCATATTTTTTCAATCTTTTTCATGCAATTTTGTACCAATCATGATCCAATCAATCCAAATCTTTCCCTATTTAATTGTACACGAATTGTTGAGTAGATTTCATGCACAAAAAGATGGTAAAGCTTAGGTTAAATATTTTCCATGCATTTAATTTGATTTAAATGAATTATTATAAATAAAAATTCAAATAAATAAATAAAAAATGAAGAAATACTTCCCTTTGGGCCAAGTGGTCGTGCACATGCCATGGATGATGAATTGTGGAAGAAAAATGGGCCCATTAGCAATTTTAGGTCATTTGAATCAATGTTGACTTTTCAAAATATCCAAAAATTTCCCAACTTCTACAAGGCATAACTTGCTCAATTTTTAAGCTTTGCTCATGTTCTTGGACATTTTGGAAAGGTCTTTGAGTCCTCTAACCAATGTCTTTGGTCCCATATCATTTTGATTTACCAATCTCAAGTTATGGCCTTTGACTTAAAGTCCCTTTTTGTTGACTTTTGAAAATGACCTATAATGTTGAAATTGATAACTTTTTGTGAGAGCATTTCTTGGACTTGAAGTATGAAGATGAGTTGTAGGAAATGTCTTTCTCTTCAAAATGAGCTTTGGATGGAATTTTTCTGATAATCCATGTGAAAGTTATGCCCTGGTCAATTTACAGTTGACTTTTTCAACTATCCAAATAAGGAAACTTTTGCATCTTGATGATTTTTGAGCCAAGCTTTGAGAATCATGATCAAGCATTGATCAAATGATGTTTGAGGCTTCGAAATGATATATTGACCAAAAATTTGAACTTTTGACTGCCAAATGACCATTTTGCCCCTACAGTTGACTGTTGTGCAATTAGGGTTTTTGACTGTGCAATTTTGTGCTGAAAGTCTTGAAACTTGGTATAAGGATGCTTGACCATATTTGTAGGCATGTGAGACTTGATTGTGCTCTTGAAAACTTCAACTTCTTGATCAGCACAAAAACCCTAATCTTGACTGTTTAGGAGGCCCTTGCACTGTGCAACCCTTGGGGAATTTTGAAGCTTGACTTGGCAATTTCTTGAAGAATATGGGAGGGCAAATTTTGGGGTACAACAGTTGCCCCTGTTCAATCTTCTTAGACCTGAGGATGCAGATTGGCTGACGTGCCTTTCGTAATCCGAGGGTGGAAGATGATTGAACACTAGAGTGCCCAGAAATTTGCGCTCACATAGAAGCAGTGTGATGGAAATGGGCTTATAGATGCCATTCGGAGATTGAAGGATAGGGTGATGGGCTTATAGATGCCATCTGGATGTTGATCGTATAAGAGATTCCTTAGCGGGAACCTGCATACCTGCAAAACAGAAAATGATTACCTGACACGTTGCAGGAGCTGATTTTCAGATGCTTGGTATAGATGTGCCCTGACTGGTTACAGGAGCTGAATCTGGAGCTTCACAAGATGATGAATGAACCAGGGATGGTTACTACCTTAGCATGAATGGTAAGAGAACCTTGGGTGACTTTAACTTCAACAACGCTCGTTGAGAAAATCTTAGTGGGAATTACCATCTTCGCAGTATCGGGAAGAGAACCAAAGGAAATTATAATCTGAAAGGGAATTACATCTCACGCACCGTCGGGGAGAGGACCATAGGAAATTATAACCTAAAAGAGAATTACATCTCACGCACCGTCGGGGAGAGGACCATAGGAAATTATAACCTAAAAGGGAATTACATCTCACGCACCGTCGGGGAGAGGACCATAGGAAATTATAACCTAAAAGGGAATTACATCTCACGCACCGTCGGGGAGAGGACCATAGGAAATTATAACCTAAAAGGGAATTACATCTCACGCACCGTCGGGGAGAGGACCATAGGAAATTATAACCTAAAAGGGAATTACATCTCACGCACCGTCGGGGAGAGGACCATAGGAAATTATAACCTAAAAGGGAATTACATCTCACGCACCGTCGGGGAGAGGACCATAGGAAATTATAACCTAAAAGGGAATTACATCTCACGCACCGTCGGGGAGAGGACCATAGGAAATTATAACCTAAAAGGGAATTACATCTCACGCACCGTCGGGGAGAGGACCATAGGAAATTATAACCTAAAAGGGAATTACATCTCACGCACCGTCGGGGAGAGGACCATAGGAAATTATAACCTAAAAGGGAATTACATCTCACGCACCGTCGGGGAGAGGACCATAGGAAATTATAACCTAAAAGGGAATTACATCTCACGCACCGTCGGGGAGAGGACCATAGGAAATTATAACCTAAAAGGGAATTACATCTCACGCACCGTCGGGGAGAGGACCATAGAAAATTATAACCTAAAAGGGAATTACATCTTACGCACCGTCGGTGAGAGGACCATAGGAAATTATAACCTGAAATGGAATTACATCTCACGCACCGTCAGGGAGAGGACCATAGGAAATTATAACCTAAAAGGGAATTACATCTCACGCACCGTCGGGGAGAGGACCATAGGAAATTATAATCTCAAATAAAGACCTAATAACTTCTACTGAGTCTTCATCAGAAAAATCTGTTGGGAGTCGATTTAGCTGGACTAGAGAAGGCCTTGGACTGGATAAGAAATCTTTGGAGTTGATTAACTGAACCGGTCTAGGTCTTGAAAGATGATTGAGAATTTAACTGAATCCTTCCTGAAAGGTAAAAGTCAGTCATATGCAATGCATGATATGGATCAAGCAATGACGTTCTCAACATAAATGAGATTTGTATGATATAATGCGTCTATGCATGCTATAATGATGTATGTGATGTTTTATGAATGTATGTTTTCGTCTAGGAAAGTAAATCCTTGACGGGTGCCGGGAAGTCACTCCTGGGCTGATATTGAAGAGTAGATTTTGCTTCCGTTGGGGATGATAACTGCAAGAATACCGGTAGGAGAAGATGACTCCGTTGAGGAATAAACTTGGCGAATGGAAGATTCTGCGGGGGAAAAAATACTCTAGCGACCATGCTGGGAAGTGATACTCTGTGGGGAGAGGGATGCTTTTGCTGAATTGTTGATAATAACTTGCTGAGGATATCTTTGCTGTATTGGAAGTGCTGATAGACTTCGCTGGGGATAAGAAAGAACTGTGTTGACGACGACCTTTCCGTGGCTTTTGGCTGAGGATAACCCAGTTATATCCCGTTAAGGAAATAACTCTTTAAATAAAGCCGGTCGACGCGTTCGTGTTCTGCGAGGGATTAGCTTCCAGAATCTACTGGGGATAAGCTTACTGCTTGGGGGAGATGGATTCCAACTTTCCTTGGGAAACTGGATTGGACTTTCTGGGGAAGTTTTGATATGATGGGGAAGTGATTCCTTTGAATGTCTGGTATACCGCCGGGGAACAATCTTTTAGATCAAGACTGCCCGGGATGCTTGTTAAGAATATGTACACATGCCGCTGGGGAACGTTGAGATCTATTGGAGGATACTCAACTTCTTTGATATTTGATGACTCTGCTTGGAGAAGAATGCACTGACTGCTGACTTACTCTCTGGGGAATTAAAATGTACTGGTCATCTTCTTTAGTTGAACCTATCTTGGTACCTTGGAGGACAGAACAATTAGATTGCTCAGACAACTCTTTATTGCCCCTGTTTCCAATGTTACCTGTGGAGGTGCTTGGTGATTGCCGATTGACAAATCCTCTTTTGGTAGGCGAGTGACAAGATGCTGGGACATAGTCGTACGCTTTTGATCCCTAACTTTTGCCTGGACCGCCCTTTCGGGTTTTCAGTCCATCGGGATACCCATTTTTGCCCAAGCCGCCTTTTCAGGTTTTCGACTTGCCGGGTGTACAGATTTTTTTCATTTCATCCCTTCATTTTGCCCGAACCCTTTTGGTTCGCCGGGAAGCCCTTATTTTTGCCTAGGTGTGTCAACCTAGCGGGTTTTTGATTATGCGTAGTATTTTTCCGACTATGTCTGTTCTCAGAAAGTAGGGAGTTGCCCCTGTTAGAAGTGTTTTGTCATGCCACCAGAAGATTTTCGACCAGGCAAGATTCGTTGTTGAAATGCCCCAGGTGGCTCATGCGGAGATTTGCCCCAAGCTATTTGACTTTTGAGAGATTCTCCGAATCTTGATTGGATTTCCCCAGATGATGGACCATGGTCATGCCATGCCCCTTGATTGGAAGTGCTTTTGTTCACTAGGTATTCATCGCGCGAATTTTCCTGCTGTTCAAACAAATATTCATATGCAAACAAAGTTATGCTAAAAATGCAAAGCTTATGTCCGTCTTGAAGATTTTAGAAATGCATTCTTTTTCATAAAACAAGTGAATGTTTGTAAAACGTGATGTCCACTCTGTATTTTACCGTAGGCCTTAAGGAGTCAGGATACCTTTCGTACAGTATGCTTTCGAACTAACCCATGCTTCAGTTAGGACTTTTGAGGGTTATAACGTGGCCTGGTTCACGGTTTAAGAAACAAAGGATAAAGGCTCAAATTTTATTTGTACCCACCCGCTCTTCGTGATGTTCTCCAACCCTAAACTCAGTTGATCATACGTTAGACCTTGTTCGAGTCTTTGTTCTGATGTTCCAATGATGGTTCAGATGTTGATAACTTATTTCGAATAGGCAGTCATTCCTTTTTATTGAGGGTTTGTATGACCTCTTTCTTTTTTGATTTTGTTATCCCTGTTTTTTGCCTGACCGCTTCTTTTTGAATTTACAGTCAGCGGGATGCCCCAGTTTTGTAAGTCTCCTTCATGGGTTTTGACTTATTGGGCTTTTATTTTTAAGAGATAATGACTGCCCGTCTTTATGATTATTCAGAATCATCACCATCTTTTGTTTTTGGAAGGACTCCTTTGATGTTATTCGTTGTGCACTTGGATCAACTGAGAGAACTACCCTGCCCCAGGTTATGATTAAGGGTTTTATTTTTTTGAAAAGAAAAACTCCTACTTCTTTGGCTCAGAGGGGTTGACGAGGGATTATCATCCTTATAACTCCAGTGTTTAGGGATTGAAACAATGCCTGTACCTCATCAGCGGGATCTGTTCAAAAGCATACTGTAGATTATGGTATCGTTTTTGTCATCCTCCCTCAAGAGGCTTAGAATTTCTTAATCAGGAGTTGACATCAGAAAAAAACATGAAAATAATTTGCGTATAGTGAATACGAATATATTGCTTCAAAACAGACATATGCGATGCATTACTGAAATAACAATGTTTAACAATGAGTAAATGTTTGAACAATCAAAGCACAACACAACTTGAACATTCGAATGAACAAAAGTTTCCTAGTCTCAGAGCTTGTCACTTCAAAAGGTGAGCCTTGGAGGGATGGTAGAAAAATTCAGCCTGACCATCTTATGTGAACTCCAATGCCCCTTCATAAATCAGGTCCTGGATCTTGTTTTTCAAACTCCAACAATCATCCGTAGTATGCCCTGGGCTGTCAGAGTGATAAGCGCAGCGAGCGTTGGGGTTATACTTTGGTGACGTTGTATTTTGAAACTTCGGAGCCTCTTTTAGAGTTACCAGCTTGGTTTCCAGCAACTGCGGCAATATCTGGGATAAGGTCATGCTGAGCCGAGTGAACTGCCTCCTCTCGCTCTTTTGTTGGTTGTGATGTTGAATTTGTGACACTGGAGCCATTTGGGGAGCTCTCTCCTTGACTCTTTGTCTCAAAGGTGGTCGAACGATGACTGACTTTTTACCCTTAGACTTTTGCCCCAGCTGGTTATTCTGAAGCAGTTGGTTGACGAGAACTCCAAGCTCTTCCTGTATTTGAGTTAAGCTTTGAATGGCAGTCACCTGCCCCAGCATCTGGACCTTCAATGCATCCACCTCAGCTTGTAGGTGTTTCAGCCCTTTCATCCTCAGCATTGTTCTTGACAAAAGTCCCCATGAGAAGTGTCCTTAGCTCCTCCTGTCCCTTGGATAGATTCAGGAGGATTTCCCCAAACCGAGTCTCTTGAGCAAGAAGGTCCTGGTTATCTGGTTGGAAGGCCATTGCTGAAATAAACAGCGAGAAAGGTGAGTGACCTGCAACAAAGATACCTGTTATGTAATGATGTGTATGACATGCATGCAATGTTTTCAAGGACCTCGCGGGGTAAACAAGAAAATTTGTTAGCATTTGGATCCGGTAGCTTGATTGAAGGAACTTTGGATTATTGAGAGTCCTTCTTCCAGGGTCAAAGGCTCACCATATCAAGTGGGTCATAGCCCCTGACTTTAGTCATCATGTCTGGTTTTGATTTCCAAATAACCTTGGTTAGGGAACCTTCTTCAGGAGTCAGAGCTCACCATATCAAGTGGGTGATAGCCCCTGACTACCTTGGCTAGAGGAAAATGAATCTTCTTGGCCCCTTGCTAGATGTTTGATTTATCATGACCTGCATCACAAGCCCTTGAGATCCTTGAAATGGATTAGGATGTATGCAATGGTATGATGTCATGATGCATGGGGTAATATGGATAAACCCTGTTATGAGCCCTTATTAAGGACTATAAACAAAACCTGCAAGCAAATTTAGTAAACCTGCCGTGAGTCCTAATTGAGAACCCGACAAACCCTGCAAGAAACTTGGTAAACCTCATTATAAGTCCTGGTTAAGAACTAAAACAAAAACCTGCAAGAAACTTAGTAAGCCTTGTTATAAGTCCTGGTTAAGGACTAAAACAAAAACCTGTAGGAAATCCAGTAAACCCTGTTATGAGTCCTAGTCAAGGACTATAAACAAAACCTGCAAGAAACTCAAGTGTCAGATGACAAGCATGCAAATAGCCAAGTACGAAGGCACACAAGTCACACAATAGAGCCCTTAGAGTTTAGGCCAGCATGGGGTCTGGGTATTACCCTCTTTCAGTTTGTTGGTTCATACCTGTCCTAATCAAATGTAACCGGGTTCTTAGAGGATCCCAATATCATTGACTACCCTCAATCGGTCATAACTCCAGCATCGCAATCTTTTCTTGCGGCCGGAACCATCACGAGAGTTTAGCCTCAATGGGCGTAGCATACTGCTACTGTTCTATTGGCCAAGTTGGGTCATTTAAGGTTCTAAGGTCTGTTGGTGCTTAATGACTCCTTGGAAGACCCATATTCTCCCCGTTTCAACACGAGGGATATCGGTACAGACCAAGGCGCCACACCAACGTAGCCACTGCTTCACGCATGTTGGTATACGCCGGACAGGTCCCTCACAGCTTATGCTACCTAAACAGGGTATCCCCAGATCTGGGTTAGGATCTATGTAACTCCCATTCAACCCACAATAGTAAAGCAAGCAAGTTAATACAATTGAAAACACATTTATGAACTAACCCTAAGGTACACCTCACTTTAAGTTTAAGATCCCCAGCAGAGTCGCCAGTTCTGTGATCGGTGGATCTGGAACTGACTGTTTAACGCTGGTTCACGAAATGTCGCGGAAGCAAGAGTCGCCACCGTCTTTTATTTTCTCCAAATGGAAAGGACAAAAGCACAGAAAAATTCCTTAAAGAGATTGCTCTCGGTTCGGGAGGTAGATTATAGAAAGGGAAGGTGTTAGCACCCTTTCTATCCATGGTTATCCATGGGCTCTTAGATACTTGCTCATTGTGTTTTCAAAATGGTTTGTTTGCTTTTCAACTGTGGGTTTTAAAAAGTCTCTTTGAAAATTTCAGTTCGACTCTTGTATCGGTCCTCAAGAGTGTTTGAAAAATTGCTTTCGAAAGCTTTTTGAAAAGGTGTCAGTGTGAAAAGTCTTTTTGAATTTGTTTTGAGATTAGAGCAAGTATCTACGAGAACCTACCTACCCTAAGGAATTCGTCTGTGTAAGTGTCCTTTAAAGTAGTGCCATCCCACCATTGAGAGGTAGGTAGCACCACCGTTGGAGGTGTTCGGGTCAATTCGAGGTTCGGGACATGGTGATCACCAGAGCAATGGGAAGACACCTTAGAAGCTACCCTCATGCCAGGTTCCCGGATCATGAGGACTTACTAAGACATCCTCTACTCGACGATCACCTTTCGAGGCAAGGCAACAGTGAGGCGTACCCTAGGGGTGGTGTGTGCGATTTGTGTGTCGTTTTCATTTGCATTTATCTTGTCATGTCATTGGTGTTCTACGCTTGTTTTTATTTTTGTCCATACATTCTTTGATGCCATTTGTTAACAGTTAAAAATATTGCGGGAAAGAGTAAATTCTAAGCTATTACAAAAGGCGCGGGTCCACATCGCCAAAATTAACCAGGACCCGATTTTGACAGAAAAATAAAGAAAGTAAAGAAAAGTGCAAGAAAATTAAAAGGTTACATGGCCTTGGGAGAGATACATAAATATTATAAAGAAATAAAATAAATATGCGAATAAGAATTAAATCGAAACGAGGGCGTTTGACCCTTTTAGCAAAATTAAACTAATGAGGAATTAATTAAAATTAAAAGAAAGAAAGAACTTGTTTTTTTGTATTTTTTAGTATTTTAGGATTTAATATGAAAAAAGAGTTAATTAAAATAAATACTAACCCTAATTCTAATGGTTTTTAATTTATTAAGAAAACATTGAATTTTAACCTAAATTAACCCTAATTTATATACGAATTTAATTATAAAAATAAATATTTAATTATTTAATTATTTATGAAAGAAAAATAAAAAGGATGAAAAATTATTAATAAAACCCTAATTCTATGTTTTTTAGATTTTTATCAAAAAGAATTAAAATTACAACCTAATTTAAAACTAAATAATTATATACAATTTATTTATGGAAAATATTAAAACAAAAATATTTATTATATTTTTCCTCTCTTCTGATTTTTTGATTTTTAGGTGTTTTTGATATTTTGTGAAAATAATAAATTAATTAAACAAATAATAATTAAAAGCAAATAGAAAATAAAAATAAAAAATATTATGGCAAACCTAGGGGGGTGTCAGTCCCCAAAGTGGAGGGCTTGTTAACACTTTCAGGCCCACTAAGCTCCTGATTTCGTTGACCTTTCATCCCAGCGTGAGAGTGCATTGACTCACGTTCATGGTATCCTTCAAACTGTAGCCCTTGGATTGATCTAGGCATACGCGTGGAAGGCTGGATTTTGTGAGTGTATGGTGGGCCTTTACACTGAAGCTGCATGTGAACGTAAATGGAAAAATAACATTGAGATGATGAAGACCTGGGACTCGAACCCAGGTCATGTACTTTGTCACCACTACGCCTTGCCACTGAGCCAACTCACACGTTTTGATATTTAAATAACACAAAAATAACATAAAGCAAAAATATGGGTTAGTGGAGTTCCAGCGCGAAAATTCAAATTGCCCAATCATTGGCTGCCACTGCATCGTCTTCTTCGTTGGCTTTCTTTTTTCCTGAAATAAAAAAGACATAGGCAACGGTTTTACACCGTTCTAAAAGGCCACGTTAGGGAAAATAGCGACTAGCCCCGGGGGCTCCATAAATTAGGCGCGAGGGTCTCAAACGTTTCGTCCAAGCATGCTGAATACATTCATGGCACTGTGGTTCGCTGATTTTACGCTATTTGAAAATGCCCAATTCACAACTCTGAAAACCCTAGAATTTGGCAATGGTGAAATCGTCAATAGCTTGCAAAAACTCAATCAAGATAGATGGTTAGCTTCAGAATCATACAAGGAACATGAATCAAACATTAAAAAAGGCTAAATGCGCATGAATTGGAATGCACGATTATGAAAAAAAAAGTGAGAAAAGTTAGCTTCGGTACAACGATTCAAGAGGTTATGTTTGATGTTTTTGATCTAGGAAGATTGCTTGAGGTCTTAGGAGTGCAATGGGATGAAAATTTCGCCTTGAATCGTCCTGCAAAGATGTTTTCAGTTATGAGTTTTTTTTGCAAAAAATTCCAAGTTTGATGAATGGTTTCTAGCGCAGCTTTATGGTCCAAAGCATTAGGGTTGTATTCAGGCTTATGTAATGAACCAATTAGGTCAACAAACTTGATCAAAATCTCTTGTAATGATGGTTTATGAGATTTGATTTTCAATCATATTTTTTCAATCTTTTTCATGCAATTTTGTACCAATCATGATCCAATCAATCCAAATCTTTCCCTATTTAATTGTACACGAATTGTTGAGTAGATTTCATGCACAAAAAGATTGTAAAGCTTAGGTTAAATATTTTCCATGCATTTAATTTGATTTAAATGAATTATTATAAATAAAAATTCAAATAAATAAATAAAAAATGAAGAAATACTTCCCTTTGGTCCAAGTGGTCGTGCACATGCCATGGATGATGAATTGTGGAAGAAAAATGGGCCCATTAGCAATTTTAGGTCATTTGAATCAATGTTGACTTTTCAAAATATCCAAAAATTTCCCAACTTCTACAAGGCATAACTTGCTCAATTTTTAAGCTTTGCTCATGTTCTTGGACATTTTGGAAAGGTATTTGAGTCCTATAACCAATGTCTTTGGTCCCATATCATTTTGATTTACCAATCTCAAGTTATGGCCTTTGACTTAAAGTCCCTTTTTGTTGACTTTTGAAAATGACCTATAATGTTGAAATTGATAACTTTTTGTGAGAGAATTTCTTGGACTTGAAGTATGAAGATGAGTTGTAGGAAATGTCTTTCCCTTCAAAATGAGCTTTGGATGGAATTTTTCTGATAATCCATGTGAAAGTTATGCCCTGGTCAATTTACAGTTGACTTTTTCAATTGTCCAAATAAGGAAACTTTTGCATCTTGATGATTTTTGAGCCAAGCTTTGAGAATCATGATCAAGCATTGATCAAATGATGTTTGAGGCTTCAAAATGATATATTGACCAAAAATTTGAACTTTTGACTGCCAAATGACCATTTTGCCCCTACAGTTGACTGTTGTGCAATTAGGGTTTTTGACTATGCAATTTTGTGCTGAAAGTCTTGAAACTTGGTATAAGGATGCTTGACCATATTTGTAGGCATGTGAGACTTGATTGTGCTCTTGAAAACTTCAACTTCTTGATCAGAACAAAAACCCTAATCTTGACTGTTTAGGAGGCCCTTGCACTGTGCAACCCTTGGGGAATTTTGAAGCTTGACTTGGCAATTTCTTGAAGAATATGGGAGGGCAAATTTTGGGGTACAACAGCAACCTAGTAATCAAGCGCATTATCCTGCCACAAGATGATCCCAGGGGAAAATGGACTCCCACATACGAAGGACCATTTGTGATCAAGAACATATTTTCTGGTGGAGCCATGATATTAACCACTATGGACGGTGATGACCTTCCGCATCCTGTAAACATGGACATAGTTAAAAGATACTACACATAAACAGAGACCCTCTAGGTTGACTGGTGAAACAACCGGCTGAAAATCATCAAACAATGAAGTCGCCATCGAACGTCTTTTATCCCATATGGAGGGAAAGGTAAACATTGAGAAAACCTGAGAAGGGAGAAGTCACGGTCTTGTGACTGAGAGATCGGGTAAGGGAGTCTGTTACGCGAGGGGAAGGTATTAGCACCCCACACGCTCGTAGTACTCTACGGTATCCACTCTTGTTATCTATCTTATGGGTGTGTTTAATCTATGCTTACTGTTTATTATACTACTGCTAAAGGGAGAATGAATGCAAAAGAAGGAGAAAAGAATGTAAGGAAAATAAAATTATGCTCGTTTGGGCCCTACCTCAATGCCTACGTATTCATTTCGAGGAATCAGAGCTACCGTAGTTCGGCCCATGTGTTTTGGTTTGTTTTGTATTTTTTATGGACGATGTTAATCTTGCCTTCTGTCGCAACTCGACCTTTGGAGACTTATGCGTTGGCACAGAAGTAAACTAATCATGTCCTTACCTGAAAAGGGTTTTAGAGGAAGGTGCTTGAGCGCACAAAATGGTTTGAGTTGGTTTGTATTTTGTTGCAGATAATGACTAGTTGAACTCAAGAGAGAGAGATTAGCCACTTTTCTACTTAGCCATGAAAGGAGTTTTTGAGAATTGAACCACACCTAGACTTGAGATGAAGAACAATAAGATCGAGAAGAGACTCGCTTATCATTTCCCATACTAAGCAAAGGCACGATTCTCATAAGTAGTTTTTAAATTTTTTTGAAGTTTGAAAGAAAAATAAGTTTTAGTTTTAGTGCAAATGCAAAAGGGGAAGAAAAGTCACAGGGAGACTAGCCTGTTTCTAAACCTAATTTTATCATGCATTGTTAGACCTAAAGTTAGAATTTTGAGGGAATTCTACCTAATGTTTGCATGCTTGGGTTTAGAATCCTAATGTCCAATTTTAGTTCAATTAAATTGAAGATTAAATTTGAACCAAAATATCCTAAGGGGTCATGAAAGACTATACAAATAAGTAAAATTGGTAGCAAGTATTAAAGTATTGCATACGACCCATACCCAAAAATGGCAAACAAAATACATGATATAAAATGAATAAAACTAATGATTAAAATTGAATAAAAAGTTATCAAAAGAAGAAATATATTCCTAATTAATTTCTAAAATACCTTCTAATATTTTTACCATTTTTTATTATGTATTTTGTTATTAAAAAAAAAAAGAAAGCATTAAAATTAAAAAGGAAACTAAGAGAATCAGGGGGGTGAGAATTCAGAGGGGTGTGATCAAAAAGATTGTCTGGCGTTAAGGCCCATCACCAAGTGAGTCAATTAACCATTTTTGTTCAGGAATTAAGAAGCTACCAAAAAAACGCCCTTCTGGGCCTGAGACTAAGGATGATCTGGCTCAAAGAAGAGGTGTCGTTTTGAGGGTTTCATTTTGTGTCCCTCCAGCTTATCAAAACACGATATTCTCCCTCTCTCTCAATGAACCGCGCCTTTGAGCTTCTCCCCCGTTCTTCTGACGTTTTCGCCGCTGCTCCTCAGCCATGATGTTTCTTTACCTCTCAATCTCATCTTCATACATAACCTCACCTTTTCTCAAATTTTTACTTAGTTCTTTAAATCCAAATCAGAGGAACCCTAGGAGACTTAGAATCAAAATTAAATGGTGATAATGTGTTGTACGGAGCGAATGGCTTAGGGGAACATTTTAGGTACTCAAAATCTTTACTATGGCACCAAGAAAAAACGAAGAAAGGTAGAAGGTGACGAAACCTACCGGAGGAAGCGGCGACAAACAAGATGAACTCACAGGTACCTCAGCTCCTCTTCCTCGCTTCTTCTTTTCTTATTTTCTTTTTCGCTTCTCCTACTTTCCCAACTTCTGATTCCTCTACATTTTCTGAATTTCAGCATTGTGATACGGTGGGAGAACTGACTTGAAGGTTTTGCAATTGATTTCAAATGTCGCGGTTAGCAAGAGTCGCCACCGACTTTTCTTTTATCCAAAAGGAAAGGTGAAAAAGCACAGGAAAGACCTTTGAGATTGTTTCTTGAGTTCGGGGGGTAGATTATGAAAAGGGAAGGTGTTAGCACCCTTTTCATCCATGGTTTTCCATGGGCTCTTAGTTACTTGCTAGATCACTTGCTTTTGTTGTTTGAAAATGTGTTTCGTGTGGTTTTGAAAGTATTTTGTAAAAGAGGCCATTGTTTAGGCAATCTTTGTAATGATTCTCATTCGTAAGAATGTATACAAAGATGTTTGTCTTTTTTTTGAAAAGTTTTCAATGTTCGTAAAAGTGTGTGTTTGTTTTGAAAATAGCAAGGATAGTTATTTGAAAATAGAGCAAGTAACTAGAAGTAATCTACCTACTCAAATGTCTTTCTTATGCATTTTCTATTCCTTTAACATTGTCATCTTACCTTTGATTTGGTAAGCAACCCTATCTTTGGATGTAAACGGGACGGGCGTGGGTCATCGTATAACCATGATTAGCAATGTTGCAAAGTATCTTAGCATTTTCTGAGGGACTAAGATCATTTTGTAAGGCAACTTTAGAATAGCGTCATCGAGGGACTATGATCTTATACTTGTTTTTTTTGCCAAGATACTTCACATGCATAATATGGTCATTTTTGTATAAGGCAACCAAGTGGAGAAACCCTAAGGGTGTTTGTGTGCAAGTGCGTTATTTTTATGCTTTGATTTTGTGTTGGATTTAGGGTTTTCTATTTGCTTTGTTTTAATCTTTCCATATAAACCCTAATTACTAGCATGGTATATAAAGCGGTAAATTGTGAAATTTAAATGTCCTACGCTATTACAACAATTTATAGGAGGGGGAAATACAAATTTTAGTGGGTATTTACAAGAATGTAAATCTAAATAAGCTATTACAACCAAATTGAATTTGTACGAATATTGGAATAAACAAAATACAATATTTAAATATGCAATATTATGTACATGCAAGAAAATATTTTGTTTTATTTTTTATGTGGAAAGGAATTTTAACCTAATCCTAATATATATATATATATATATATATATATATATATATATATATATATATATATATATATATATATATATATATATATATATATATATATATATATATATATATATAAAAGAAAAGGAATTATATCTTAACAAAAAGTTAACCCTAATTTCTAGTTTGAAAGAAAATAAAGTTCTTATGTATTATTTTTATGTATTTTTTGTATTAAAAATAATAAATAATATTTTTATAAAAAATATCTAGTTTTTATATGTTAAAATAAATATTTACAAGTATATATATATATATATATATATATATATATATATATATATATATATATATATATATATATATATAATGAAAGATAAGAATATATCTAAGTTTAATTTATTTTTTTACAAAATTATTTAAGAAAGATAGTTAGTATATATTGAAGATAAAATATATTTTTTATGTGAAAAATAAAATAAAATAAAATAAAAATGCAATATTATCATATTTATATTTTTTATGATTTTTATGTATTAAATAAAATATTTAATAAACGAAAATGAAAATAAAATAAAATATATAAAATAAATGGAAATAGTTGGGCCGGGGGGGGGGGGGGGGGGGGTATCCTGAGAAACCAAGTGGTGTTATGTTAGAAAAATGCTAGGCCCAACATTGAAGCCCAATCCTCTTTCAGCTGAGATCGTGAATGGAGTTTGAGTGAGATTTAGGAAGGCCTGAAGGGTGCTTTAGCTTGCTTGAACCTCCCTGAGTGTGTTCCAATCCTTGCCTTGCTTTGGAAGTGCCTGGAACTATCTATCCAAGTCAACCTGCAAGCTTTGAAAACAAAAATGGCAGATGAAGAAGGAGGAGTTACAGTGCAGGGATGATGGTCTGGATCTCTTAGATATGAAATAGGTAAGGTGTTTTGATGATTAAAACTTGAAACGCACGAGCCAAATGATGGATTGCTATGCTTATGTACAAACTGCAAGTTTTGATAGTTTTTTGGTGATATGGAGTTTTGGAGTGTTTCAGACCTTTAGCAATCGTGCTCTACACTGTAATATGTTTGTGTATTAGTATGAAAAAGGTTTCAAGTCAGCTCTTCAACAGATTTTTCAAATCTAGCCTTTTTGCACACTTTCTTGCTTTTGAAGCAAAGTGAAGGGACAAGTCTCTACCTGCTTGTACTGGCTTACTTGGGGTTGATATATGCTCTATACAAGTTTCCTTAGGCCTAGAGGATCTGTGTGTGTAGAGAGGACATGTTCAATGCTCAAGAATTGGAAAGTTGCAAAAGTGAACCTTTTCCAAAATGGCAATGGCAATTTTGTGCCATTTATGGAATTACAACTTGGATAAAGACTCTAGGGCTTGGATTAAAGCTTTGTCAACTGAGTAAGAATTAAATTATGAAGTGAGAAACAAGTTTGGGACCTATAAAGCATGGATTAGGCAACATAGGTATTGATTTGAATTTTGTTCTTCATGAAATGGCTTGAATTCAAAGTGAGAAATTGCCAACTTTATCTCTTCAATTCTCCCTACTCAAAAATGATCTCAAGGAGTTCTTGGACATTTTGGAAAGCTTGCAATATACTATATAACTCATATTTGAAATGAATTTCAAGATACCTCTTGGAACTAGGTGATAAATTTCCATGAAGTTAGGTCAAAAACCTTCCTAAATTAGGGCAAAATTTCACTAAGTTATTTTAGTTCATGAGCATGTATTCATAAACTTATATCTTGATATCCAAACATCTTTAGGGAAAAATGTGTGAAGAAAAGTTGTAGATTTCATGGAGATCTACAACTTTTATGTTGGGAGTTTCCTTTGAATCATCTTGTGTCATGGTGAAAAAATGGTTTAAAGTTGAGAAAAAATAAGAAATTTTCTATACTTAGAAAATTTTCTAAGTTAAGAAAATTTCAAATTTTAAAACCAAATCTTCAATCTTTGATTCCTTGATGAACAAGTTTCACATTTGACATATTTTGATGAGTTGTGATCCTTGGCACTTGATTTTGACCAAAAAGTCAAAGTTTGACTTTTCAGTGTACAATTGACTTTTGATCAGTTGACTGCAAATTTCATCTGTCCATCCAATGGATTTGCAATGTTTTGAACCATGTAATTAGGTCAAGATAAAACAAATGAACCCTTGAAATCATGCTTCAAATTAATTGGTTATTTTTTAGGTCAAAAATCGGAAATTGCCTTTTCCCAGTCAAAACCCTAATTTTGACCATTTTGACCTTTTGATGATTTGATCAAATTTCTTAAGGAATTATGGTCCAAACTTGATCAAATGATACACGTGAGTCTAAAATGTTGATGTGGATAAAATATTATGAAGTTTGACTGTAATTGGCCATGGTTGACTTTCCCCCCAATACAACTGATTTTTTGGTCAACTGTCCAATTGACTGATAAAAAATATGATTCAAGGCTTGAAACTTGTCATGGGTAATCTTAGGGGTCCATAATCATGTTTGAAAGTCATATGAAGCATTGATAGTCCAAAAATCCTTGTGCAAACGTAAACCCTAATTTTGGACATCAGTGCATGATGAGATGTCCTGAGCTGATCAAACCCTAATCCAGTCTTAAGTCAAAGAGATCTTGTGAGAATAATCTTGATAAATGAGAGGGAAAATTTTAGGGTAAAACAACTGCCCCTGTTCAATCTTCTTAAACTTGAGGAGTTAGATTGGCGAGCTTTGCCATTCGTGATTCGAAGGTGAAAGATGATTGGACACTAGAGTGCCCATAAATTTTCACTCGACGATGTGTAGTTGAGGGAATGGGCTTAAAGATTCCATTTGGAGAAGTGATAGAATCTTGATGGAGATGGGCTTGTAGATGCCATCCAAAAATGTTTGTTAAATTGTAAGTTGTAAGCTGAAAGAATGAGTACCAGAATGGCGTCCGTGCCTGGAGCGTATCTGAACTGTATCTGAAAGGTGATTCTGAATGAGTATCAGAATGGTATCTGTGTCTGGAGCATATTCGTACTGTATCTGAAAGTTGAATCTGAATGAGTATTATAATGGCATCCGTGTCTGGAGCGTATCCGAACTGTATCTGAAAGTTGAATCTGAATGAGTATCAGAATGGCATCCGTGTCTAGAGCGTATCCGAATTGTATCTGAAAGTTGAATCTGAATGAGTATCAGAATGGCATCCCTGTCTGGAGTGTATTTGTACTGTATCTGAAAGTTGAATCTGAATGAGTAACAGAATGACATTCGTGTCTGGAGTGTATCTATACTGTATTTGATTGCATATTGTTAATGGTAGCTGTTTAATCTTATCCTAAAAAGGGTAAAATGTTAGCTGAAACAAAGTTATATTGCATGAAATGTATGATGCAATGTATTTGATTTATCAATGTTTATGATATATGGATGCAATGTATGCGTATGTAAGCTGATTTGCTATATTGCTGTCTGATTGAGGAAAATAAATCCCTGAATGCTGCTGAGGATGCGTTGAAATTTCCAATGTCTTTGAAGTTGAAATACTGACAAACTCTTGTTGAGAGAAGTAAATTCTGTTGCGAGGGCAACGCCGTGTACTTCTTATAAGATTTGCTTTGGGGAATCTTGAGAAATTTGACGATTTCTACTGGGGATTAATAATTTGAAATTTGTTCCGCTGGGGATTTAAATGACGTGTTGTGGGGATTACTTATGGAATAACCTAGAGATGTTTTCTTGTCCTTCCAATCTATCAGTAATTGTCTTTTTCATTTTGTTTATTTGTAAACAGTAATTATATTCAAATGCGTATGTTTATCAATGAATCATTGGACGTTTTTGAAAACAAAACACAATCCTAAAGAAAAGACAAATAGTTTTTTGTACTTTCAAAGAGATATCTTTGTATTGACTCTGAATAAGTATTTTGTACAATGGAGACAAACATTCTAGTAAGAGAATGGTGCCATAAAACAAAAAAATTATACAAAGAAAGATAGTTATGTGTAATAATCCCATGGGGTTCCCATTCTGCTATAGCCTTCATATCTCCGAATATCTTGTCTGTTTGTTGCTTTATCCGAAGATGATTGAATTGATCAGAAACTCCGAGTTTATCAGTGGAGGTCAGAGGTTGTTCGTAAAGTGATCCGACGGGACATAATCATACGCTTTAATTCCCTAACTTTTGCCTGGACCGCCCTTTCGGGTTTTCAATCCACCGGGAAACCCTTTTTTGCCCAAGTCGCCCTTTCGAGTTTTCAACTTGCCGGGTGTACAGATTTTTTATATTGTATCCCTAATTTTTGCCCGAACCTTTTTGGTTCGCCGTGATGCCCTTGTTTTTCCTAGGTATATCAACCTAGCTGGTCTCTTATGCATAGTATCTTTTGACTATGTCTGTGTTCACAGGGTGTGGCAGGTCGTCGCCATCCATGGTGGTCAAAATCATTGCCCCACCGGAGAATATATTTTTGATTACAAATGGTCCTTCATAGGTAGGAGTCCATTTTCCCCTGGGATCACTTTGTGGCAAGATGATGCATTTGATCACTAGATCCCCAACTTGATATACTTGACGTATGACTTTCTTGTTGAAAGGCTTGATCATCCGTTTTTGATACATCTGACCATGGTAAACAGTAGTAAGTCTCTTTTCATCGATTAAGTTCAGTTGATCAAGTCGAGTTTGGATCCAATCGTCTTCATTCAAACCTACATCCTTCATAATTCTTAGAGAGGGGATTTGGACCTCAATAGGCAAAACAGCTTCCATGCCATACACCAAAGAATAGGGTGTTTCCCCGGTTGATGTGCGAGCCGTGGTATGATACCAGTGGAGAGCGAATGGTAGCATCTCATGCCAGTCCTTGTAGGTGACTGTCATCTTTTGCATGATCTTCTTAATGTTCTTATTTGTAGCTTCGACAACACCATACATCTTTGGCTGATAGGGGGAAGAATTGTGATGCTAAATCTTCAATTGCTCGCACAAGGCGGTGATCATAGTATTGTTAAGATTTGTACCATTATCAATAATGATCCTTTCCGGGATACCGTACCGGTAAATAAGATTTTTCTTGATGAAGCGGGAAACAACGTTCTTGGTAACGGATGCGAAGGAAGCTGCTTTGATCCACTTTGTAAAATAGTCAATGGCCACTAGGATGAAGCGGTGTCCATTGGAGGCTGTAGGCTTGATCTCCCCAATCATCAATTCCCCACATAGCAAAGGGCCAAGGAGCTGTCAAGACATTCAGAGGAACCGGAGGTACGTGCAACTTGTCAACATAAATTTGACACTTATGACAGGTCCAAGAGTGTTGATAGCAGTCTACTTCTATGGTAGACCAATAATAGCCTTCCCATAGGATTTTCTTTGCCATCGTATGCCCACTGGAGTGAGTGCCAAAAGTACCTTCATGTAATTCAGCCATGATCTTTTCCGCTTCAAATTTATCCACACACCGAAGCAGAATGGAGTCATGATTACGCTTGTACAGGATGCCATTACTCAAGAAGAACTTAGCAGAGAATCTCCTTAAGAACTTCTTATCATTGATTGAAGCTCCTTTTGGATATTCCTGAGCCTCGAGATACCTCTTGACTTCATGAAACCAAGGTTGGTCCACTACCTCTTCAGTATTAATCTCGTGACAGTGTGCTGGTTCATCCATTCGTTCGATGGTGATCTGGGGAGCTTCGTTATCCCAATTAAGTTTAAACATGGATGACATTGTAGCTAGAGTGTCTGCTAGCTGATTTTCTTCTCGTGGGAAATGCTCGAAGGTAATCTTCTTAAAATGTGGTAGCAATGTCAAAACATGTTCTTTGTAAGGGATAAGGTTTGGGTGCTTAGTGTCCCATTCCCCTTTGATCTGACTGATGACCAAAGCTGAATCTCCAAACACATCTAAAGACTTGATTCCAAAATCTATGCCAGCTCTGAGACCAAAGATGCATGCTTCGTATTCCACCATGTTGTTCGTACAGTTGAAGCAAAGTATGACAGTAAAGGGAGTATGACACCCTTCTGGAGATATGAGTATAGCACCGATACCATTACCAAGTGCATTGGATGCCCCATCAAAGAATAGGGTCCATTGGGATCCTTGTTCAGGTCCGTCGTATGGCCTGATTCCTTCACAGTTGTCTAATGTCATGATGTCCTCATCCTGGAATTCAAACTTCATGGACTGATAATCTTCTACAACTTGATGAGCAAGATGATCAGCTAGAACACTTCCCTTTATAGCTTTTTGGGTAGTATAATGTATGTCATATTCTGTTAGGATCATCTGCCATCTAGCTATCCTCCCAGATAGAGCAGGCTTCTCGAAGATGTATTTTATCGGATCCATCTTAGATATCAACAAAGTAGTATGAGTCAACATATACTGTCTTAGCTGGCGAGCAGCCCATGCCAGAGCGCATCAAGTTTTCTTGAGCAGTGAATATCTGGTTTCACAGTCGGTAAACTTTTTGCTCAGGTAGTAAATAGCGTGCTCTTTTCGGCCAGACTCGTCATGCTGCCCCAATACACACCCCATTGAGTTCTCTAAAATGGTCAGATACATGATCAGTGGTCTCCCCTCGACTGGTGGCATGAAAACACGAGGCTATTGTAAATACTCTTTGATTTTGTCGAAATCAGTTTGGCATTCATCATTCCATTTGACTACTTGATCTTTCTTCAATAATTTGAAGATTGGCTCACAAGTAGCTGTTAGGTGAGAAATGAATCTGGCAATATAGTTCAGGCGTCCCAAGAATCCTTTGACTTCCTTTTCCGTACGAGGAGCAGGAATTTCTTGTATTGCTTTAACCTTGGCAGGGTCGACCTCAATACCTTTGTTAATGACGACGAAACCTAAGAGTTTACCGGGTCGTACTCCAAATGTGCACTTGTTTGGATTCAACCTTAGTTTATACTTCTTCAATCTCTCAAACAACTTTTGCAAGTGATCAAGGTGTTCTTCTTCCGTTTGTGATCGAGCTATCATATCATCTACGTAGACCTCTATTTCATGATGTATCATGTCATGAAACAAAGCTACCATGGTGCGCTGATAGGTTGCCCCAGCATTCTTCAGCCCGAATGGCATCACTTTGTAGCAGAATGTGCCCCACTGTGTGACAAATGTTGTTTTCTCCATGTCCTCTGGTTCCATTTTAATTTGGTTGTAACCTGAGAATTCGTCCATGAAGGAAAACACTTTATGTTGGGCCGTATTATCAACCAGGATATCTATGTGGGGGAGTGGAAAATCATCTTTAGGGCTGGCCCTATTCAAATCTCTATAGTCCACGCACATTCGCACTTTACCGTCCTTTTTAGGCACGGGAACAGTGTTGGCAACCCATTGGGGATAGGAAGTGACAGCCAATAATCCGGCATTGAATTGTTTCATGACTTCCGCTTTGATCTTCTCCGACATGTCAGGTCTCATGCGACAGACTTTTTGTTTTACTGGTGGACAGTCTTCTCTTGTGGGCAGACGATGTACCACGATGTCTGCATCAAGTCCTGGCATGTCTTTGTATGACCAGGAAAAGATCTCAACATAATCATGTAATAGCTGAATCAGACATTCTTTGACACTAGGATTCAGATTGGCACCCACGTTGACCTCTGTTTTATCCTCCTCGGTACCTATATTGATCGTATCCACAAGTTCCTCGTGAGGCTAAATGGCTCTTTCCTCTTATTGTAGTAGTCTGGCCAGTTCCCCTGGTACTTCACAATCTTCCTCACCTTTGTCTTCGGCTTGGTAGATTAGATCCTCAGAGTCACAAAAGGCCATAGCAGTATCGTTACCCATGGGATCCGGAATGGAGGGGTACCTGCATTTGTGAGTGTGGGTGTGTGTAAGGGTATAGCCATCCTTAAAAATAAAATGTAAAAGAAAGAACAACGAGCACAAAAAGTTTGTATGTGAAAAACGTCCATGATTCATTGAATGTCGTATGAAGATGAAATAAAAACCCTTACAAATGGACCATTGTGCCTCTGGAAAGACACAAGGTTTTAAATGTGTGAATTGTTTGTGAATATTACAAGTCCAACAGAAATGTAAAAGATAAATTACTGAGGGATGAAAGTTATTGGGAAAAAGTCCTTGGCTTCCCAATTGCGAAGTCCTCCGTTGACAGTAGGAAATATCCAATCCTCCAAGATGCAATCCTCTTCACCATCTTCCACCGCATTGACCTCTCGGTTGCTAATCTTCAAAGGCGGCTCTCCAGCATGGGTACAGCGCACAACCTTCTGAGCACTTGAACTAAACCCTAAACCAAACTTGTCAAATTTATACAGAATATCCGAAAGTTTCCCCCAAATGGTGCATCCACCCTCCTCCACTACTGCTTTGGCGTCCTTTAGAGATGACATCCGGAGCAGAGGTCTTGTGATCTTGGGGATCTGGGACACCGTCTTGGTTACTGCTACCTCTTGAGAGACTTCTTCGAAATGTTGAAAAGGAGTTTCAATAAACTCGCCATCTAATTCCACATACCAAAAGGAATTGAGGTGGATAATCATATACTCTTCCTCCCCGTGGACAGTGATAATCTTTCCATGGACCAGATATTTCAGTATCTGGTGCAGTGTAGAGGTGACAACGCCAGCATTATGGATCCATGGTCATCCTAGCAGATAAGAGTAAGAGGGGAGGATCTCTATTACATAGAAGGTTGAGTTGAAAGTTTGAGTCCCAACCTTTATGGGGATATCTACTTCCCCGTGCACCATCCTCTTTGAGCCATCAAATGCCCTAACGACTATGTTACTGGGTTTCAACGTTACTCCTTCGCAATCTAGTCTGTCGAGAGCTTTATTCGGTAAAACATTTAAAGATGAACCAGTGTCCACCAAGACATGGGCCAGAGTTGTTCCTCTACATTCCACAGATACATGTAATGCCTCGTTGTGCTTTCTTCCCCTTGGTGTCAGATCAGCATCCGAGAAGCCTAGGCCATTATCCGCTATCAAGCTGGCCACACAATCTTGAAATTAGTCAGCAGACGTCTCCTGAGGCACATGGGCTGTCTTCAGAAACTTCACTAGAGCTTTCGCATGTGCCTCTGAGCACAGTAACAATGCCAGCATGGAAATTTTGGAGGGAGTTTTCCCCAACTGTTCAACTACATCGTAGTCGCTCCTCTTTATTATTCTCAGGATCTCCTCCATCCCTTTCTTGGAGGTTTCAGGGATAGCTAGTGGTTGAGCCTTCGTCCAGACAGGCTCCACTTGAATACTTTTTCCTCGAGTTTCAGTAGTAGGAGTGTTTGTAGGAATGACAGTAGGGGTTGTATCGTCTTTGTCAATAGGAGAACTTGCAGATATGATTATTGGTACTGAGGTAACCTTTGGAACAGCCACGGGTCCAAAAACTGCCTTTGGAGGGGCAATTTCTGGAGAGAAGATTCTACCGCTACGGGTAATCTTACTGGTTCCGGCAATATTGCTAATGTCAGAGTCTTCTTCTTCGGAGCTTATCTCTTCGGCGGCCAGCCTATCTTGTTTGATACCATGGTAGTATATGTCTCCATAATTCCATAACACTGTTTTGTCTGATTCATACGGGACTGGCCCAGGCATTGTGATTATAAGAGGAGTAGTTTTTGGAATCGATGTAATTCTAACGGGTCTTTTGGGGACCCTGGAAGAATTGGCGGAGATGGTTATGATTGAAATGTATTCAACAGGAATAGGTGAAACAAGAGTACTTTCAAACAGAATCTCTTGGTTGTCTATCAAGCGTTGAATGCGTGTCTTCAACAAAGGGAAAACAGTTGGTGAGGATAAGCAAAGATGGCAGTCTTTGTTACAACCCAGGAATACACCGGCTTTCAACAAGTTTATCTTAATGATTGGGAGTGGAGTCAAGAGTTTATCAACTGTGGTAGCAAATAAATCTTCTTCGATAGCATTAGTGTTATGGCCATGTCTAGGCATGGGAGCAGAAATGACGTTTGGCTTCTCGGGTGCATCAAACTCAATCTCTTTTTCATCTATAAGATCTTGAATTTTGTTTTTCAAGGCCCAACAATTTTTAGTGTCATGACCCGGAATTTCGGAATGATATGCGCATCTGGCATTTGGGTGATAATGAAGGGACGCTGTGTTGGGGTTTTTTTGGAGCTTCCTTCAGAGTTATCAAATTGGATTTCAGAAGATGTGGTAAAACTTGGGCTAGAGTCATATTGATTCTGGTGAATTGCCGGACTGGCCTCTCCACCCTTGGTTGATTACTTCTTGGTTGATCAGATGTAGGATTTTGGATCATAATAGCTCCTACCATTGGTCGGCGTTCAGCTCTCCCTTGGTTCCTTTATGGATAAACAGCAGATACCTCCTTCTTCCTAATGAAAGGCTTTCTCACAGCTGTAGAGGCATATGAATCCTTCTGAATCTTTCCACTTTTTATGCCAGCTTCCACCCTCTCTCCGGTCAGTATTAACTCAGTAAATCCTGCAGATGAGCTTCCAATCAGATGGTTGAAGAAAGGGCCCGATAGAGTGCCTAAGAACATGTCCACCAACTCCCTTTCAGACAGAGGGGGTTGCACTCTCCCAGCTAGATCCCTCCATTTCTGTG
This sequence comes from Vicia faba, assembly GCA_948472305.1. Lineage (NCBI taxonomy): Eukaryota > Viridiplantae > Streptophyta > Magnoliopsida > Fabales > Fabaceae > Vicia > Vicia faba. Next base: position 904,102,115 of record OX451739.1, on the reverse strand, counting down.
TGTAATCCTTGAAACCCTCATTGGAAGCCAAGGCCATACTCTGAAGTTGAGTACGGGTAGGTGCCAAATCAGCGTTATATTGATATTACTTATAGAAAGCTGTGGCAAGATCTTCCCAGTTGTGGACATTGGCCCTTTCTAATTGGTAAAACTAATCGAGTTGTGTTCCAGATAGGCTATCTTGGAAAAAATGCACCCACAGGTCTTTATCGGTGGAGTGCGGATGGACCTTTCTCACATATGATCGGAGGTGCATCTTAGGACATGACACCCCATCATATTTTGCAAACAACGACACTTTGAACTTCGGTGGGATCACAATTCCTGACACTAGTCCAAATTCTTCAAAGTCTAGACCTGGAACCTTTTGTATTTCCATAGCGCTCAAACGCTCTTCAAGATGTCTGTACTTATCATCTGCTAGAGGATACTGTTCCTCGGAGTAGTCTTCCTCTTCTTCCTCCTCTTCAGATTCTGACAGAACCGCTGTTTCTTTTCCTTTCCCTTCTCCTTCCCTGGAAGTGGTTTCAAAATTCAAGGTTCTTCTAGTCTGTCCCTGAAACCTTCTCCCCATGTTCAAAACCCCAGTGGCCTTCTTTGTTTTCTTCTTTCTTTCTTTAGCTAACAGAGTCTTCAACTTATCTTGCCCCTTGGCTAAGGTCATGAGTAACTGTTGAAACTGCGTGTTTTGAACTTGAAGATCTTTGACTATCTGTTTGAGATCCATCTTACTGAAATAAATAGGAAACTCGTTGCAAAAGACCTGTTTATGTTATGATGAATGATATGTACACATGCAATGTTTTCATGGATTTTAAAGATTCAAGTTCGTTTTAGATGAAAAGAAACACACGTTATATTAATAAAATAGAGTTTGAGTACATCAATGCCCCCTGGGAAAAATAATACAGAACTCTAAGATAAAAAAGTAGTGTGCATCCTCTTTGGTGTTATGTAGGCATTTAGAGTCTGCTCCCCATGAAGTAGCCTAGTGAGTTCCAAAACCTTGTTCTCGCTTGCGTAGAATTGGGCTTCGAAAGTATCTCACTCTCCTTTGAGCTGTATCCAATCCCTTTGTAAGTCTTCAAGAGATGTGGGCATGTCAGGATGTAGGATAGTGTATGGAACTTCTCCTTCTTTAACAGGCTCAATGATCACTAGGAGAATGGAAGGATAAGGCATCATGAGACTTTGAGCGCGGGTTCGTACCCATTTGAGGTAAGGCTCAAGAGGGATGGAATTCTTGTGCCCCAAAGTCTTGCTATCCACCTTGTTTAGCATCCTCCATGCTCGGATAAATCTCTGGCGAAGACCTTGATTGTCGTTGTCATAGTCGAATACTAAGCCTTGAATCAGCATCTCATGCGGGCTATCCCTTCGGGCATAACCAAACTGTCTTAGAGCTAAGCACGGGTTGTAGGTGATGCCTCCCCTAATGCCAAGTAGAGGAACATTAGGGAATTCCCAACAATGGTCAACAATGATAACATTCTCTTTGGATCGGGAACACCAATGAATATCTGAATGTTTGAGCATCATTAACCTTTGTGACCACCTTAATCCTTGCTCATTCTTTAAGACTGGTTGGGGAAGATGAGAAACAAACCATCTTGCCAGGAGAGGAGTGGAACACATAAGGACACCTCTTTTCCTCATTGCGTGAGTGTGAAAGAGTGTAGGATATCGCCTAGCAATGTAGGCACCAGATTGCGTGACATGAAGATTTTGACGGTACTCACATCTATGAGTTGGTCAGGATTGGGAAACAAGACCATCCCAATGGGTTGTGACATCAAATGCGTGCAAGTGCAGAGCTTGAACAATCTCTTCTGGCTTTGGGTCTCTTTCTGTACCATTAAAAGGTAGTTGATTGAGAATGGGAATCCTCAAGAGTTGAGAGAATTCTTCTAAAGTAGGCACAAGCTGATAGTCGGGAAACGTGAAGCAATGGTGCAAAGGATCAAAGAACTGGAAGAGCACCTTCATCATATCCTCATCTGTTTTGGAGGTGACCAAGTTGAGTAGACGACCATGCCTCTCGGTGAATGAAGAGTTCTCAGGTATCCTTGAAGCTAGCTCCTTAAGTTGTGGAGGAATTCTTACAAGGTTAACTTGGATAGTTTTCCTGCGAAGTGAATCCAAATCCTACAAAACAAGAACAAAGATGAATCTCCAAAATCCTTGAAATGGTTAGTAGATGTATGTGATGTTCATGATGTCCATGATGTTATGTACAATTATGCATATACAAGCAAAGCAAACAAGTCCTTGGTTTAGGCTTGCACGTGGTTTTATAGGTAAGTACTCTCTTGAAGTTTAGTTGGCTTAAACCTGTCCTAATAATAGTAACCGGGTTCTAAAGGGCTCAATATCACCAGATTGTTTCCTTGGTTATTGTTTCATCTCAAGCCTCTTTAATGGCGACAGAAATATCCTAAGAAACCAACCCTCAATTAGTGTAGTATCGAGTATCTACCAACTTCGGACTGCACAAAAGCCGGTCAACTCACTACATCCTAAAGGCCAAGTTTGTCAAGTAAAGGGTTCTAGAAGTTCATTAGTGCTTCATGACATAACTCAACGGCCCCGTATTCTCTTTGATTGACTCAAAGGCTACCGGTACCCACAAATATGTTACACTAACATAGCTATTGCTTAGACCATGTCGGTATACCCCGCACAGTTTCCACAACGTATTGCTATTTACCTATAAAGTATCCCAAATCCGGGTAGAGGATTTCAAACCCAAACAGAGAACCAAAATGTAAAGCATACAAGTAAAACAATGTAAGCAAATAAATGTGATCTAGCCCTAAGGTAACCCCACTTTTATAAAAGTCCCCAGCAGAGTCGCCGGTTTTGTGATACGGTGGGAGAACTGACTTGAAGGTTTTGCAATTGATTGCAAATGTCGCGGTTAGCAAGAGTCTCTACCGACTTTTATTTTATCCAAAAGGAAAGGTGAAAAAGCACAGGAAATACCTTTGAGATTATTTCTTGAGTTCAGGGGGTAGATTATGAAAAGGGAAGGTGTTAGCACCCTTTTCATCCATGGTTTTCCATGGGCTCTTAGTTACTTGCTAGATCACTTGCTTTTGTTGTTTGAAAATGTGTTTGGTGTGGTTTTGAAAGTATTTTGTAAAAGAGGCCATTGTTTAGGAAATCTTTGTAATGATTCTCGTTCGTAAGAATGTATACAAAGATGTTTGTCTTTTTTTTTGAAATGTTTTCAATGTTCGTAAAATGTTTGGAAATGTGTGCGTTTGTTTTGAAAATATCAAGGATAGTTGTTTGAAAATAGAGCAAGTAACTAGAAGTAATCTACCTACTCAAATGTCTTTCTTATGCATTTTCTATTCCTTTGACATTGTCGTCTTACCATTGATTTGGTAAGCAACCCTATCTTTGGATGTAAACGGGACGGACGTGGGTCATCGTATAACCATGATTAACAATGTTGCAAAGTATCTTAGCATTTTCTGAGGGATTAAGATTATTTTGTAAGGCAACTTTAGAATAGCGTCATCGAGGGACTATGATCTTATACTTGTTTGTTTTGCCAAGATACTTCGCATGCATAATATGGCCATTTTTTAATAAGGCAACCAAGTGGAGAAACCCTAAGGGTGTTTGTGTGCAAGTGCGTTATTTTCATGCTTTGATTTTGTCTTGGATTTAGGGTTTTCTATTTGCTTTGTTTTGATCTTTCCATACAAACCCTAATTACTAGCATGATATATAAAGCGGTAAATTGCGAAATTTAAATGTCCTACGCTATTACAACAATTTATGGGAGGGGGAAATACAAATTTGAATGGGGATTTGCAAGAACGTAAATCTAAATAAGCTATTACAACCAAATCGAATTTGTACGAATATTGGAACAAACAAAATACAATATTTAAATATGCAATATTATCTACATGCAAGAAAAGATTTTATTTTATTTTTTATGTGGAAAGGAATTTTAACCTAATCCTAAAAAAATATATATATAAAAAAAAGGAATTATATCTTAACAAAAAGTTAACCCTAATTTCTAGTTTGAAAGAAAATAAAGTTCTTATGTATTATTTTTATGTATTTTTTGTATTAAAAATAATAAATAATATTTTTATAAAAAATATCTAGTTTTTATATGTTAAAATAAATATTTACAAGTATATATATATATATATATATATATATATATATATATATATATATATATATATATATATATATATATATATATATATATATATATATATATATATATATATATATATATATATATATATATATATATATATATATATATATATATATATATATATATATATATATATATATATATATATATATATATATATATATATATATATATATATATATATATATATATATATATATATATATATATATATATATATATATATATATATATATATATATATATATATATATAAATATAAAAGAAAAGATAAGAATATATTTAAGTTTAGTTTATTTTTTTACAAATTTATTTAAGAAAGATAGTTAGTGTATATTGAAGATAAAATATATTTTTTATGTGAAAAATAAAATAAAAATGCAATATTATCATATTTATATTTTTTATGATTTTTATGTATTAAAGAAAATATTTAATAAACGAAAATGAAAATAAAATAAAATAAAATAAAATATATGGAAATAGTTGGGCCGGGGAGGGGGGGGGGGGGGGGGTATTCTGAGAAACCAAGTGGTGTTATGTTAGAAATATTCTAGGCCCAACATTGAAGCCCAATCCTCTTTCAGCTGAGATCGTGAATGGAGTTTGAGTGAGATTTAGGAAGGCCTGAAGGGTGCTTTAGCTTGCTTGAACCTCCCTGAGTGTGTTCCAATCCTTGCCTTGCTTTGGAAGTGCCTGGAACTATCTATCCAAGTCAACCTGCAAGCTTTGAAAACAAAAATGGCAGATGAAGAAGGAGGAGTTACAGTGCAGGGATGATGGTCTGGATCTCTTAGATATGAAATAGGTAAGGTGTTTTGATGATTAAAACTTGAAACGCACGAGCCAAATGATGGATTGCTATGCTTATGTACAAACTGCAAGTTTTGATAGTTTTTTGGTGATATGGAGTTTTGGAGTGTTTCAGCCCTTTATCAATCTTGCTCTCAACTGTAATATGTTTGTGTATTAGTATGAAAAAGGTTTCAAGTCAGCTCTTCAACAAATTTTTTAAATCTAGCCTTTTTGCATACTTTCTTACTTTTGAAGCAAAGTGAAGAGACAAGTCTCTACCTGCTTGTACTGGCTTGCATGGGGTTAATATATGCTCTATACAAGTTGCCTTAGGCCTGGAGGATTTATGTGTGCAGAGAGGATAGGTTCAATGCTCAAGAATTGGAAAGTTGCAAAAGTGAACCTTTTCCAAAATGGCAATGGCAACTTTGTGCCATTTATGGAATTGCAACTTGGATAAAGACTCTAGGGCTTGGATTAAAGCTTGTTCAATTGAGTAAAAATTAAATTATGAAGTGAGAAACAAGTTTGGGACCTCTAAAGCATGGATTAGGCAGCATAGGTACTGATTTGAATTTTGTTCTTCATGAAATGACTTGAATTCAAAGTGAGAAATTGCCAACTTCATCTCTTCGATTCTCCCTACTCAAAAATGATATCAAGGAGTTCTTGGACATTTTGGAAAGATTTCAATTTGACCTATAAATCATCTTTGAAATGAATTTAAATATACCTCTTGGAACTAGGTGAAAAATTGCCATGAAGTTAGGTTAAAAACCTGCCTAAATTAGGGCAAAATTTCACTAAGTTATTTTAGTTCATGAGCATGTATTCATAAAATTATATCTTGAGATCCAAGCATATTTAGGGGAAAATGTGTGAATAAAAGTTGTAGATTTCATGGAGATACACAACTTTCATGTTGGGAATTTCCTTTGAATCATCTTGTGTCATGGTTAAAAAATGGCTTAAAGTTGAGAAAAAATAAGAAATTTTCTATACTTAGAAAAATTTCTAAGTTAAGAAAATTTCAAATTTTAAAACCAATTCTTCAATCTTTGATTCCTTGATGAAAAATTTTCATATTTTGACATGTTTTGATGAATTTTGATCCTTGGCACTTGATTTTGACCAAAAAGTCAAAGTTTGACTTTTCAGTGTACAGTTGACTTTTGATCAGTTGACTGCAAATTTCATCTGTCCATCCAATGGATTTGCAATGTTTTGAACCATTTAATTAGGTCAAGATAAAACAAATTAACCCTTTAAATCATGCTTCAAATCAATTGGTCATTTGTTAGGTCAAAAATCAGAAATTGCCTTTTCCCAATCAAAACCCTAATTTTGACCATTTTGCCCTTTTGATGATTTGATCAAATTTCTTGAGGAATTATGGTCCAAACTTGATAAAATGATACATATGAGTCTAAAATGTTGGTGTGGATCAAAAATTATGAAGTTTGACTGTAAATTGGCCATGGTTGACTTTTCCCCCAATATAGTTAATTTTTAGGTCAACTGTCCAATTGATTGATAAAAAATATGGTTCAATGCTTGAAACTTGTCATGAGTAATCTTAGGGGTCCATAATGATGTTTGAAAGTCATATGAAGCATTGATAGTCCAAAAATTCTTGTGCAAACTTAAACCCTAATTTTGGGTCATCAGTGCATGATGAGATGTCCTGAGCTGATCAAACCCTAATCCAGTCTTAAGTCAAAGAGATATTGTGAGAATAATCTTGATAAATGAGATGGAAAATTTTGGGGTACAACAAGCATGCTTGCGGTTCTGAAGTTGTTGCATTCAATTGCATGCGCGTTCTTGTTATGAGGCTGAAGCGCAGTTGCTTTGTTGATTTTGAATGTAGAGAGATGATGATGAAGATGAAGACACAATGGTGCTTGAAGAATTGGCTTGAGGAGAGTGAGGATTGGTGATGAAGATGAGAATAAAATGTAGAAGGATGAAGGTGAGGGAGTTTATAGTATGATTCTGCAGAAGTTGAAGCATGAATCAATCAAGGTCAGTTTTTCTGTTATATATATGCTATTAGATCTGTTAGAGGAATCTGTTAGAGGTTAGTTATGACAGTTGGGAAATTTTGTTTGAGTTTGTTAGGGAAATTGGCTTAGGAAATCAGATAGGGATTTTCTGTTATAGATTAATGGTGATATTGAGGTTAGTTGCAAATTGTTAGCAATTAGTTTTTGTAGGGAGATGGTTAAAAAGGGTTTTGTTACATTTATAGTTAGTTTTTGTTGATGTTAGTTAACTCTGTTAATGCTACTGTTAGCAGTTAGTTAGTTCTAAAATATTTTTGTCTCAATGAGTTTGTGATCAATTTAAGCCTTGTGTTTCAGTTTAAAAACAATTAACAGAATTGGGTAAAAGTTAGTTAGTTGAAAGTTCTGCTTAGTTAGTTATAGGTGTCAAAATCTGTTGTTGTTGGATAGAGACAGTTAGGCGAATATCCTATTAGATGTTAAAAGTTAGTTATAAAACTAAACTAAACCAAAACTTCAAAATTTTAGTTATTTTATTTTCTGCTGTGAAAGTTAGTTAAAAAGTTAGTTGTTAGAAGTTATTGATTCCCGGCCATATACTTCTGTTAATTGTTTAGTAAAGCTTATGAAACCAGTTGGAAATTTGATTAGATCAAAAAGTTAGTTACTGCTCAATTAGTAATTAATTAGTTATAGAGTCAAAAAAATTGGTTAGAAATTTGGTTAACTGTTTTTTGTGAGTTTGTTATATGGTTTGGACAACAGTTAGGAGATTTTGCATTGGCTGTTAAAAGGTTGTTAGGTTGGTCAGAGGTTAGAAAGTTTAGAATTATGTTTTGGTTAGTTTTCTAGTTTGTTATCATTCTGTTATGGAGGTTAAAGAAATAGTTAGCTGGAAACTTAAGCTAAAAGTTAGATTTGTTTTTAACAGTTTTGGGAGTTGGTAAAGGGTTAGGAAAAGTCAGTTATGAAGAGGCTTGGAGTTTGTTAAAATTATGTTTTGTCATTTCTGTATTGACAGTTAAGAGGGAAGTTAATTAGGTAGTTTGGGCAATTGGTTTAATTCTGGCTTTTCTGAAATGTGCAGGGCTAAGATTTATTTGTGAAGCCACTTTGAAGAGGACGCATTACACAAGGCCTTGAAGAATGAAGAAGGGGTGGAGCTTAGAATTAGCTTTTTCTTGCAATTTGTTTCTTTGTAAATGATGTAACATAGATTTGTAACAGTTTCTTTTGTGGATCATTGGTGTAATGATCTAAATTTATAATGGTTTTCGATTATTTCCAATACGTGAATAGGCTTATGATCAAAACTTGGAACGTGACATGATATTTTGTAACATCTTGAAATTGTAATGGACTTTTCCCTCAATCGACAAATCTGGATATGTATCTTTCCTTTTGGTTTTACATGATGATGTATTGGATATTTGAAGTCCTAATACCTTGATCTAAAAATATGCCTCATGAGTCTTTGAACTCACATGGTATTTCTTTCAAAAGATTCAATATGATTCTCCTTTCTCAGTTTAGAACTAGAATTCACAATCTTCTCTGACTTTGCACCCATACATGAATTACTATGTCTTACTTTTTTGAAAGAACCTTTGGTTATGCGAAATAAGATTGAACGATGATGAATGGCACTAGAATACTCCTTAAGAAAACCTCACCCACAAGCTGTTCAACTATGTGAGCAAAATCGATTTACCTAAACACATTAGGCAACTTGAATGAATATTCACGAATCAGTAAATCTAGATCAATTACTCCAATTCAATCTTAATTCTAAACCAACTTATATTGCCAACGACCAGTAACAATGATGAGAACCAGAATTGCGTTAATTTGAATGAGTCGACGAGTTCACCTCCCCCGCCATTACTTGTACTTGTATTTTACTTCAACACGACAAAATGCATTGAAGATCCTTTGAAACTGAAAAGGATACTCGGAACAGGGGGAAACACCTCTGATGAACCTTAACAGCATTAACAAGCGCAAGCATCAGGGATAAAACCCTGATCCTCTTGAGATGCATATGAGGTGATGAGAGGGTCCAAACCCTAGCTTGCCAAGTCTTCCCAAACCCTAACTTGCAAAGTCTTTATTTGAGGTTTTGGTGAAAAGTTATGTATTAGCAAGTCACAACCCCTTGAAGGAGAACTCGACAAGCTTGATAAGAAAGAAGTCCACAATATCCATGAACATAAAACCTTAATTCCACAATTTCACTGTCTTGAAGAATAACCAGAAGAATCAAGCTTTGTTGACCATATACATCTTAATCAATTGCCAAAACCCTAATCCCGTCCATAAACATTGACCTTATGCAAAGTTTGTTGATGAATGATGCGTGAGGAGTTAAATGACCTAATGAAGGTTATGTACATGTTAAAAGTGTGAAGCGCATAAGCCAGGTAAAAGTGAAGGGTAGGACAAATTTGGGGTATTACAGCTGCCCATATTTAATCATCTTCAAACCTGAAAGTACGATTGGCACGTGCCTTTCGGGAGTTCAAGGTAGAAGATGATTAAATATCAATGCCAAAAATTTGTCCTGGGAGGAAGTGTGAGTATTTATTTATTTTTGGAGGAAGACTTCTTTTGTTTTTTAGTGAAGAGGCGGAGATTGGACTTGTAACGTAGCATGATGCTAATATAAGGAAGAGATTGAGCTTGTAACGTAGCATGATGCCAAAACAAGGAAGGTACAACATGGATGAGTGTTTTGAATCGATATGGACAAGTATCGAAAGAAGATACGAACGAGTATCAAGAAAGGTCAAACACAGACGAGTGTTTGAATATGGACGGGTATTGAAAGAAGATACAGACGAGTATCAAAAGGTTAAACACGGACGAGTGTTTGAATCAATACGGACGGGTATTGCAGGAAGATACAGACGAGTATCAAAAGGTTAAACACAGACGAATGTTTGAATTAATATGGACTAGTATTGCAGGAAGATACAGACGAGTATCAAAAGGTTAAACACAGACAAATGTTTGAATTAATACGGACGAGTATTGCATGAAGATACGAATGAGTATCAAGAGGTTTAAACACAGACGAGCGTTTGAATCAATACGGATGAGTATTGCAGGGAAGATACATATGAGTATCAAGAGGTTTAAACATATACGAGCGTTTGAATCAATACAGACGTGTATTGCAGGGAAGATACGGACGAGTATCAAAAGGTTAAACACAGACGAGTGTTCGAATCAATACAGACGAGTATTGCAGGAAGATACAGACGAGTATCAAAAGGTTAAACACAGACGAATGTTTGAATCAATACGAACGAGTATTGAAAGAAGATACAGACTAGTACCAAGGAAAGTTTAAACACGGACGAGTGTTTGAATCAATACGGATGGGTATTGAAAGAAGATACAGGCGAGTATCAAAAGGTTAAACACGGACGAGTGTTTGAATATAGACGAGTATCGAAAGTTTAAACACATACGAGTGTTTGAATCAATACGGGCGAGTATTGGAAGAAGATACAGATGAGTATCAAGAGGTTTAAACACAGACGAGCATTTGAATCAGTATAGAAGGGTATTGGAGGAAGATACGGACGAGTATCAAGAGGTTTAAACACAGACGAGCATTTGAATCAATACGGACGAGTATTGCTGGGAGATACAGACGAGTATCAAGGGAGGGATAACACGGACGAGTGTTGGAATCAACACAGACGAGTATCGAAAGAAGATACGAACGAGTATCAAGAAAGGTTAAACACAAACGAGTGTTTGAATCAATACGGACGAGTATTGCAGGAAGATACAGACGAGTATCAAGAAAGAGATAACACGGACGAGTGTTTGAATCAATACGGATGAGTATCGAAAAAAGATACGGACGAGTATCAAGGAGTTAAACACGGACGAATGTTTGAATCAATACGGACGAGTATTGCCGGGAGATATGGACGAGTATCAAGGAAGGGATAACACGGACGGGTGTTGGAATCAATACGGACGAGTATCGAAAGAAGATACGGACGAGTATCAAGGAGTTAAACACAGATGAATGTTTGAATCAATACGGACGAGTATTACTGGGATATACGGACAAGTATCAAGGAATGGATAACATGGACGAGTGTTGGAATCAATACGGACGAGTATTGAAAGAAGATACAGACGAGTATCAAGAAAGAGATAACACGGACAAGTGTTTGATTCAATACAGACGAGTATTTCCAGGAGATACAGACGAGTATCAAGAAAGAGATAACACGGACGAGTGTTTGATTTAATACAGACAAGTATCAAAAGAAGATACAGACGAGTATCAAGGAATAGATAACACGGACGAGTGTTTAGGAATTTGCACGGACGAGTGTTTAGGAATTTACATGGACGAGTGTTTAGAAGTTGACACGATGATTGTTTAGGAATTTACACGGACGAGTGTTTAGAAGTTGACACGATGAGTGTTTAGGGAATTTACACGGACGAGTGTTTAGGAATTGACACGACGAGTGTTTAGGAATTTACACAGACGAGTGTTTAGAAGTTGACACGACGAGTGTTTAGGGAATTTACATGGACGAGTGTTTAGGAATTTACACGACGAGTGTTTTAGAAGTTGGCACGACGAGTGTTTAGGGAATTGACACAGACGAGTGTTGGGCTTGGACTTGGTGTATTGATTTTGCTGGGCACTTGAAAAGGTGAAGGTCATCAACTGGGGATTTTTGGAATGATATCCTTTTGTAGGGATGCATTGTTGTCCTTGAATGATTCAGGTCTTTCGTGCAAGGTACCTGATCTGGATTACACTTTGTATGCATGTTTGAATTTATTTTTCCGCAAAGACCCATTCTGATGGATCGGCTACGCGCTTTTGAGGATGCAATGTTATGTAGTGATAACTATATGCAATGCAAAGAAATAGGCTTCATGGGGATAAGAGAAGGTCCATTGGGAAGCATTTCTCATTATTGGGGATGCCAATACATATCGACGCTGGAAGTCTGCAGTACCAAAGGTTGTTGGGGATACTAATAAGAGTTCGTACTGGGGAGCCCATGATATCGAAGATTGTTGATGACTCTGTTGGAGTTCGAATTGCTGACACAACGAGTCTTTAGGTATGTTGCTGAATTCTGAATTGTATTGTTGGGGAAGAGATAACCTGGCTCGACTTCTATACATCCTGAACCGTTTAGAGGATGATAGAACTGAATATGCCGAAGAATGGATATTGAACACCATGTGGATCTCTTTGAATACATTCCCCAAGTTTACGCACACTGGGGAATTATCTCTTGAATCACATGGGGATAAGAGATGGGCATGGACACCTATGAATGCCCCGGTTTAGTTCTATGATTGCCCCAGTTTGGCTCTGCGAATGTCTCAGTCTAGCTTCACTGGGGACATTCTTGATTAACTCCACTGAGGATGCACTTGCGCGTGCTCAGTCAAACGACGACTTCGAATTTTCTGAACTTACTTGGGGAATCAGATTCGAAATTGTCTGCGGCAGATGAAGGCGGCTTTGTGTACTAGCTAGGTCAGGGTGACCGTTACAAATTGCTACCTGCAAGGAAAAATAACACTTGGAATGCATACGACATCCCCACATGGTTATACATCAACATAAAGTCAAGTTTTATCTCGGCTAGAGAAATTTTATTCCGCATATTTCTAATACGAAGTTTAATAACAAACACATTCTGCATACGAAAACATTTCATGATAATAAGAGACAACTTTGATGAAAGCAAATTTTATTGATTGGACTGTGAATAGGCATTTGTACAAGGAAGCAACTTCTATATGAGGTAGTTGCGAAACAGAAACGAAAAATACAACAGGTATAAAAAAAAGAGAGATGCTCGAATTTCCATTAAAACCGGCATTGTTATAGTTCCCATATCCTAAGTAGTCTCAATGCCTTTCCTTTTAAGAGTAGTAGTTGGACTGGTCAATTCGCTGCCAAGGTGCTATAGATGTGCATGTGTCATTCGTGAAGAGCATTCAGACTATAGCCTCTCGCTTAAGATCCCTAATTTTTGCTTGGATCGCCCTTTCGGGTTTTCGACCCAACGGGATACCCATTTTTGCCTAAGTCGCCCTTCCGGGTTTTCAACTTAGCGGGTTATTATCTTTTTTATTTTATCCCTAACTTTTGCCTGGACTTTCGTGTCCACCGGGATGCCCATTTTTTGCCTAAGTCTCCCTTTCGGGTTTTCGACCTAGCGAGTCTCTTTATGCGTAGAATTTTTTGACTGAGTCTGAATTGACTGGGAGTGGAACGTCTTCCCCATCCATGTCTGTCAGGATTAGAGCACCTCCCGAAAAAGCTCTCTTCACGATGTATGGTCCCTCGTGATTGGGAGTCCATTTGCCCCTTGGGTCAGAATGGCTTTGTACGATGACCCTTCTTAAGACCAGATCACCAGGATAAAAATTTTGAGGACGAATATTTTTGTTGAATGCTCTTTTCATTCTTTGTTGGTAAAACTGGCCATGACGGATGGCCGTCAGCCTCTTTTCATCAATCAGATTAAGTTGGTCGAATCTTGTCTGAATCCACTCTGCCTCATCAAGCTTGGTCTCCATCAGAACCCTCAACGAAGGAATTTCTACGTTGACAGGAAGCACAACATCAGTGCCATAGGCAAGCGAAAATGGAGTTGCCCCTGTTGAAGTGCGCACAGATGTTTTGTAGCCATGTAGAGCAAAAGGCAACATTTCATGCCAATCTTTGTATGTTATGACCATCTTCTTGACGATCTTCTTTATGTTTTTGTTAGCATCTTCGACTGCACCGTTCATTTTTGGTCGATATGGCGACGAATTATGATGTTCAATCTTGAACTCTTCACACAATTCCTTCATCATGTTGTTGTTAAGATTAGAACCATTATCAGTGATGATTCTATGAGGGACTCCGTAACGACATATGATTTCTTTCTTGATGAAATTGGTGACGACCTGTTTGGTTACATTCTTGTAAGAAGCTACTTCTACCCATTTGGTGAAATAGTCTATAGCCACTAGGATGAATCTATGACCATTCGAAGCACTTGGTTTAATCCTTCCAATCATATCAATTCCCCACATCGCAAATGGCCATGGGGAGGTCATAACATTCAGAGGAGTTGGAGGAACATGAATTCTGTCAGCATATACTTGGCATTTAAGGCACAATTTTGCATATGCGTAGCAATCACTCTCCATTGTCATCCAGAAGTATCCTGCTCGTAATATTTTCTTCGCCATAGAATGCCTGCTCGAATGAGTCCCGAAAGAACCCTCATGGATTTCCTTTATGATCGACTCTGCTTCGTGTCTATCCATGCATATGAGCATAACCGAGTCATAATTTCTCTTATACAGGACGTCTTCTGATAAGAGGAACTTGGATGCTAACCTTCTAAGCATACGCTTATCACAAATTGTAGCATTTTCAGGATACTCTTGCTTCTCGAGGTACCGTTTGATGTCGTAATACCACGAATTCTCATCAGTCATATCCTCGGTTGAGAGACAATGGGCAGGAAAGACATGTGTCAGCTCTTTGTACCTGAGGATGCGTATATTAGGCACCTGATTTGGAAATCTCACCGAAAACATGGATGCTAGTGTGGCTAAAGCATCAGCCAGCTGGTTTTCGTCTCTGGGAATATGTTCAAAGGTGATTTCATCAAAAGCGGGTATTAGCTGCAAGATGTAGTCTTTGTACGGAATCAAACTGGGGTGTTTCGTCTCCCAATCACGTCGTACCTGATGTATGACCAAAGCAGAGTCTCCAAAGACTTCAAGGATTTTGATTTTAAGGTTGATAGCTGCCTCTAGCCCTATTACACATGCCTCATATTCCTCCACATTATTTGTACAATCGAAACATAACCGGGCCGTGAATAGTGTAAGAGTATTACGTGGAGAAGTCAGTATTTTCCCAATGCCATGACCTGCAGTGTTCGAGGCGCCATCAAACGTAAGAGTCCATCGCTCTTCTGGATCAACCCCATCATGATCATCAAGCTTCATGACATCTTCATCAGGGAAGTCGAATTTCATTGATTGGTACTCCTCCAACGGCTGATGAGCAAGATGATCTACAAGAATGCTACCTTTGATAGCCTTTTGTGTAACATACTGAATGTCATATTTAGATAAAAGCATCTGCCATCGAGCAAGCCTTCCTGTGAGTCCTGGCTTCTCAAAGATATACTTTATCGAATCCATTTTTGATATTAGAAAGGTCGTGTATGTCAGCATATACTGCCTCAGACGTCGAGCAGCCCAAGCAAGCGCACAACAAGTTTTTTCAAGTAGAGAATACCTGGATTCGCAATCGGTAAACTTTTTACTCAGATAATAAATGGCGTGCTCTTTACGTCCTGTTTCATTCTGCTGCCCGAGCATACAACCCATGGATCTTTCCAGCACCGTCAAGTACATGATGAGTGGCCTCCCAGGCACTGGAGGGATAAGGATTGGTGGCTCTTAGAGGTACTGTCTGATTTTTTCAAAGGCTTCCTGGAAATTAGCATCCCATCGGACATCTTGATTCTTGCGCAGCAATTTAAAGACGGGTTCACAAATAGTTGTGAGATGAGAAATGAACTTGGCTATGTAGTTCAATCTCCCAAGGAACCCTCTTACTTCTTTTTCATTTTTTGGTGCTGGCATATTCTGTATTGCTTTTACCTTGTCTGGATCTACCTCAATTCCTTGTTGACTTACGATAAAACCGAGTAGTTTGCCGGATCACACCCCAAAGGTGCACTTATTCGGATTAAGCCTTAGTCAAAAGTTTTGCAGACGCGCAAACAACTTTCGCAGATGGACTAAGTGTTCGTCCTCGGTTTGTGATTTTGCAATCATGTCATCAACATATACTTCGATCTCCTTATGAATCATATCATGGAAAAGTGTCACCATGGATCGTTGATATGTTGCACCAGCATTTTTGAGGCCAAAAGGCACGACCTTATAACAGTAAGTACCCCATAGAGTAGTGAATGTCGTCTTTGTCATGTCTTCCGGGGCCATCTTTATCTGATTATATCCCGAAAAACCATCCATGAAGGAGAAAACCGAGGACTGAGCTGTATTATCAACCAATACGTTGATGTATGGTAATGGAAAGTCATCTTTTGGGCTTGCTTTGTTCAAATATCGATAGTCTACACACATGCGCACCTTCCCATCTTTCTTAGGGACATGTACGATGTTGGAAATCCAATCTGAGTATTCACATACCAGCAAAAATCATGCGTTCAACTGCTTTTCAACTTCTTCTTTGATTTTGAGAGACATGTCTGGATGAGTTCTCCTTGGCTTCTGCTTTACTGGGGGACATTCTGGTTTGAGTGGAAAGTGGTGCATGACTATATCTGTATCTAGACCAGGCATATCTTCATACGACCAGGCAAAGATGTTGGAGTATTCTCTGAGAAGCTCAATCAACCCCTTCTTTACGTCATTTTGCAAAGCGGCCCCTATCTTGACCTCCCTTTTTACTGCATCGGTGCCGAGATTGATGACTTCAATAGCTTCTTGATGAGGCAAGATCATTTTCTCTTCTTGTTTCAACAGCCTCGCCAATTCCTCTGGAATTTCACAATCTTCCCCACTACCCTCATCGGTTTGGTCATTCAGATTTCCAAGGATATTGGTGCAAGGAACTGTAACATCATCGTTTTTTATGGAATTCGAGGCAGACCTGCATGATTGATGAATCATGCCTTATTTTAGAATATGGATGCGAATTGGAAAATGGTCAAAGTTAGAATGAAAAGCATTTCCATTTTTATTTTACGAAAATAAGAAAAGATAGAGAGCAAAAATTGTATGCAAAAATGACATTTTATTCAATTTTTAAACAAACATAGAAACATGAGGGGGCCCTTTTCACAAGCCGTCAACGTGCTTCGGGTAAAAGCATGCGACTTATTTAAAACAAGAACATTACATGTCAAAGAAAACCACTTCGGGAATATCAGTGGCAGTCCAATTGCCGAGCTCTTGATCAGGTGCGATCTGGTAGATGTACTGAGCCATGTCTGTATCGTCTTCATCATCCACTGCATGGATTTGTTCCTGAGCCCTCGGACCGACCCTAACAAAAACCTCTGAAAGCAGGGGAACTTGTTTTCCTTTGAGCACAATTGGACCCGTACCAACATGATCTAAAAAAGAAGATCTGAACCCAAGTGCAGACTTGTCCTGCCTTTCGCGCACCTCTATCACTTTGCCCCAGTCTTCATTAGGAATCCCAGATTCCACAATAGCCTTGGCATCCTTCAAGGAAACCATTGGAACTCTAGACTTCTTTGTATTTTCCAACATGGTGGGGACTCTAACAACAGAAATGATTTCCAAGGCTTGGAAAGGGGTTTCATGAACTTCCCCGTCTACTTTTACATAACGGAAGGAAGTAACATTGTTGATCACGACATCTTCCTCTCCTCCAATAATGATGACCTTGTCTTGGACGATGAACTTCAAACGTTGATGCAGAGTTGAGGTAACGACCCCTGCCATATGGATCCACGGGCGTCCCAGTAAGCAAGTGTAAGATGGACGAATGTCCATGACATAGAATGATAGGTAGAACATGTGGGGTCCGATTTTGATGGGCAAGTCAACTTCCCCTTCCACAGATCTCCTTGACCCATCACAAGCTTTGACTGTCAGCATACTGGGTTTCATCATAACCCCATCCATATTCATCTTGAGTAGAGTATGCTTAGGCATGACGTTCAAAGAAGACCCAGTGTCTACTAGAACTCGAGACATTACAATATCTAAGAACCTGATGGAAATATGCAACGCCTTATTATGAGCTCGACCCTCAGGAGGGAGCTCGTCATCACTGAAGCCTAGACAGTTTCCTGCAGAAATATTTGTAACAACCCCTTCAAATTGGGCCACAGAAATTTCAGGATTTACATGGGAACCGTGCAGAATTCTCATCAAGGCGGTTCGATGAGCTTCGGAGTACAAGAGGAGGGATAAGATTGATATCTTTGCAGGTGTCTGATTCAGCTGGTCAACCACCTTGAAATCGCTCTTCTTGATTACCTTGATTAGCTGTTCCACTTGTTGTTCAAAAGACGTCCCAGGAGAATCATTAACTACCTGTTTCCCTTTATCCCTCACAGGAATCTCTTCGATAACTTCTTCAGGAGGTGGTGGAGTAGGAGCGAAGACTCTCCCGCTTCGAGTTATTCTACTAGTCCCAGCAATGTTGGTTACATCCTTATTTTCAATCGGCGGACAAACAACTTTCTTTCCCCGAATGTAAACGACATTATATTCCCATGGCACTGCCCTGTTATCAATTAATGGATCAGGAACTGAACTTGGAAGTATTGATGCCTGGGTTGGCAGGGGAGCAACCAGATTCAGATTTGGCGCAGGGAGCGTTGGAACTTGTATAACCAATGGAACTCTTGAAGTATTCCTCTGAACATTGGCCGGATAATACGGAATCTCCATAATAGCGACATCACCTTCGGAGATGACTTTCTCCGCCCTAACAACCCCTTCGTCCACCAGTCTCTGAATGGAATCTTTCAAATCATCACACTCGTCTGGATTGGACGGGCATTTCAAACAAAAGCCATGAAGCCCTTGTAGAACTTCCTGCTGCAAAAGATGCTTTCTTAGAACTGTCATTGACATATGAATCTCCTCAACCTGAGTCACTAAGTCGTGGTCATCGTCGAACCCAATAACATTGGCAGCAGCCTCATGGTGGGGGGGCATATGATTGTTTTGAACATTAGGGCCTATAGGAGCGAAGCTTAACTCTTTGGCCTCCAAAAGATCTTGCACCTTGTATTTTAAAGCTCTGCAGTTTTTGATTGAATAACCTGGAGCTCTTGAATGAAACTCACAACGTGCATTTACATCATAACCCCTTGGAAGTTCTGCTGGTGGGGGAGCCAATACTCAAAGCTGTACCAATTAACCAGCTAGCAATTGTGGAAGCAACTGGGCGTATGACATCGGGATTGGATCCAACTTCCTCTCAAGATACCTTTGCTGCCTTTGTTGACCCCTCTGCCCCTGGGGCATTTGGTTCTGTTGATAGTTTCGCGGTGGTGCATACTGTTGTTGTGGAGTAGTAGTAGGAGTTTGGTAATATGGAACCTATACAATAGCTTTCCCCTTATCATTAAAGTAATTGCTCACCTCTCCCTCTTTTTTCTTGACGAAACCGCTAGAGTATGGTTTCTTCCCACCACCTGAGTTGTTGTTACCATTTGTGCTAGATGCACCTGAAATAGTCCCTACTTTAATACACATTTCAACCCGCTCCCCGATGATGACCATATCCGAAAATGAATCTGAAGTACTACTGAGCATATGTTGTAGATACGGGCCTCGGAGGGTACTCATAAACAGATCTACCATTTCCTGGTCTAAGAGAGGAGGTTGAACTCTTGCGGCCAAACTACGCCATCTCTGAGCATACTCTTTGAAAGACTCACTATTCTTTTGAGACATACTCTACAGCTGCGCACGGCTAGGTGCCATGGCGGTGTTGTAGTGATAATGTTTTAGGAAAGCGTCAACAAGCTCACTCTAGTTACTAACATGAGTTTTCTACAACTGCATGTACCACTCTAATGGAGCTTCAACAAGACTGTCCTAAAAGAAATGCATAAGCAACGGATCATTGCTAGCATAAGCAGCCATCTTTCTGTAGTAAGATCGGAGATGAGTCTCTGGGCATGTAACCCCCTTATACTTATCAAAGTCAGGTACCTTAAACTTTGGCGGAATCACAACCCCCGGAACCAAACACATAGCAGCGGCACTGAATCCTGGTTTCTTAGAAGTCTCCATAGCCTTTAAGCGTTCTTCCAGAGCCTTGTACATCTTAGCAGTTTCAGACAAATCAGTCGTAGAATCCTTCGGAGGGTCATCAAGATCGATGACATCATGGTGGTCATCCATAATCAATCGTGGGTTCTCCTTAGGAATCCCCCCATGGTCATTCTTGGTTCCACCATTCTCGGATGTGGAGGCTCTATCTACCAGTTTAGTAACGCTTATTCTAAGCTCTTCCTGCCATTGGATGACGGCATGAAGAGTTTCCATGAGCTGATTCATTTGATCACCCATAGTGTCAATGTCTTTGCGGAGAGTGGCCTGGTTCTGCTCAATTTGTTCCATAATCCTCAACTTGTTGGCTTGGGTGCGATAAGGATGTAGGGAAGTCGTTTTGTAGATTCTATAATAAAAGGCAAAATCATCAGATAAGAATTCCTGCAAGAAAACCTGTAATTTATGAAATGCGTGATATGTATGAAGAAAACATCCAAAAATAAGAGAAATTCCCACAGAATTGAATGTGAGAAGGTTATGGGAGTATAAGATGAGAAACTCTGTCTAACAAACTTATCAGTAACAATAATGATCAGTTCAGAGGTAGGTTACCATTCTTCTCCTATTTCCGTCTCACATTGCCAAGGCCCAAATAAAGTGACATCGATAGTTTCAAAATCATGCTCGTCCGGACTAGCAACAAGTAGGTGCTCAGCAAAGGGGATCGTTCTTCCGGAATTGGAACAATTTGATAGTCCCAGAAGGTGTAACTCGTAGTTGTAAGACTGAAGTAGGGTCAAAATACCTCCATGCTTTCCGATAAAGGCTCTGTATTGGGACTGACTAAAAACGGTCTTTTAGACTCTTCAAAGAAGGCTGAGAACTTGAGCGGAAAACTTGAGCAGTACTGATAAGTATAATTGTCTCCCTTGGTCCTCTTGAGAACATCACTGTTGCTAAATGTTACTGACGAAAATTATGCCAGAGGGGTACCCCGAAATGGACATGCACATGCAAGGTTAGTACATTTCATCTTTCTGACATTTCTTTTTAAGAAATAAACATGCTATGATGTAAATGCAAGTGATCATGGGGTTACTACTTCCATGATATAAATTTATGTCGTACTGTCTCTGTGTAGTCTGTAAGTACTAGGATCATAGGTCTGGAACATAAACCACATAACCTTATGAACAAATTCTGGACTCAGAAAATAAATCTGAGAACCTCCTAGTCACCGACAGAAATTCAGAGCATATCCATTAGAACCGATAGTCACCATCTGGGTATAGTCACTATCTGAACATGAGTAACCATTTGGACATAGTCACCATCTGTACCTGTAATAATGATCCCCTCCCCACTCACGGGTGAAGACTAGGTCAGGGTAAGATAATGGTAACTCGAAAATCACGGGCTCGCTTGAAAGTAAAATCATCGCAACACAGACGTGCATGATGAAAGTACCTCCAATTGAACCTCATCCGAGCATGGTATATGACATGAATGCACTAGTCATACCACGTCCTATAGCCGTCATTCCCGCACTCTATTCCTAGTGTCCTAGTGCACTCTGGCCTGGGTACTGGGCCTTTTACCTCAATAGTAACATCCCAACCCAATCAAGAAGCAAATCCAGTACAATAGTAGTATACGGAAGACAGTAAAATGCAATGCATACATATGCTCAAGTATATACAAAATGAGTGAATAAACTGAAAGCATAAAGATAAGCACCCAAAGAAAAGAAAGCATGAGCTAGGAGCGACTCCGGGATGGACCAGCATTTGGTCGACCTATCCCCAGTGAAGTCGCTAGCTGAAACAACCGGCTGAAAATCATCAAACAATGAAGTCTCCATCGAACGTCTTTTATCCCATATGGAGGGAAAGGTAAACATCGAGAAAACCTGAGAAGGGAGAAGTCACGGTCTTGCGACTGAGAGATCAGGTAAGGGAGTTTGTTACGCGAGGGGAAGGTATTAGCACCCCACACGCCCGTAGTACTCTACGGTATCCACTCTTGTTATCTATCTTATGGGTGTGTTTAATCTATGCTTACTGTTTATTATACTACTGCTAAAGGGAGAATAAATGCAAAAGAAGGAGAAAAGAATGTAGGGAAAATAAAATTGTGCTCGCTTGGGGCCTACCCCGATGCCTACGTATTCGTTTTGAGGAATCAGAGCTACCGTAGTTCGGCCATATGTTTTGGTTTGTTTTGTGTTTTTTATGGACGATGTTAATCCCGCCTTCTGCCGCAGCTCGACCTTTGGAGACTTATGCATAGGCACAGAAGTAAACTAATCATGTCCTTACCTAAAAAGGGTTTTAGAGGAAGGTGCTTGAGTGCACAAAATGGTTTAAGTTGGTTTGTATTTTGTTGTAGATAACAACTAGTTGAACTCAAGAGAGAGATATTAGCCACTTTTCTACTTAGCCATGAAAGGAGTCTTTGAGAATTGAACCACACCTAGACTTGAGATGAAGAAAAATAAGATCGAGAAGAGACCCGCTTATCATTTCCCATACTAAGCAAAGGCACGATTCTCATCAGTAGTTTTAAAGTTTTTTGAAGTTTGAAAGAAAAAGAAGTTTTAGTTTTAGTGCAAATGCAAAAGGGGAAGAAAAGTCACAGGGAGACTAGCATGTTTCTAAACCTAATTTTATCATGCATTGTTAGACCTAAAGTTATAATTTTGAGGGAACTCTACCTAATGTTTGCATGCTTGGATTTAGAATCCTAATGTCCAATTTTAGTTCAATTAAATAGAAGATTAAATTTGAACCAAAATATCCTAAGGGGTCATGAAAGACTATACAAACAAGTAAAATTGGTAGCAAGTATTAAAGTATTGCATACAATCCATACCCAAAAATCGCAAACAAAATACATGATATAAAATGAATAAAACTAATGATTAAAATTGACTAAAAAGTTATCAAAAGAAGAAATATATTCCTAATTAATTTCTAAAATGCCTTCTAATATTTTTACCATTTTTTATTATGTATTTTGTAATTAAAAAAAAAGCATTAAAATTAAAAATTAAACTAAGAGAATTAGGGGGGTGAGAATTCAGGGGGGTGTGATCAGAAAGATTGTCTGGCGTTAAGGCCCATCACCAAGTGAGTCAATTAACCATTTTTGTTCAGGAATTAATAAGCTACCAAAAAAACGCCCTTCTGGGCCTGAGACTAAGGATGATCTGGCCCAAAGAAAAGGTGTCGTTTTGAGGGTTTCATTTTGTGTCCCTCCAGCTTATCAAAACACGATATTCTCCCTCTCTCTCAACGAGCTGTGCCTTTGAGCTTCTCCCCCTTTCGTCTGAAGTTTATGCCGCCGCTCCCCAGCCATGATGTTTCTTTACCTCTCAATCTCATCTTCATACATAACCTCACCTTTTCTCAAATTTTTACCGAGTTCTTTAAATCCAAATCAGAGGAACCCTAGGAGACTTAGAATCAAAATTGAATGGTGATAATGTGTTGTATGGAGCGAATGGCTTAGGGGAACATTTTAGGGACTCAAAATCTTTACTATGGCACCAAGAAAAAACGACGAAAGTTAGAAGGTGGCGAAACCTACCGGAGGAAGCGGCGGCAGACAAGATGAACTCATAGGTACCTCAGCTCCTCTTCCTCGCTTCTTCTTTTCTTATTTTCTTTTTCGCTTCTCCTACTTTCCCAACTTCTGATTCCTCTATGTTTTCTGAATTTCAGCGTGCTTGCGGTTCTGAAGTTGTTGCATTCAATTGCATACGCGTTCTTGTTATGAGGCTGAAGCACAGTTGCTTTGTTGATGTTGAACATAGAGAGATGATGATGAAGATGAATACACAATGGTGCTTGAAGAATTGGCTTGGGGAGAGTGAGGATTGGTGATGAAGATGAGAAGAAAATGTAGAAGGATGAAGGTGAGGGAGTTTTTAGTATGATTCTGCAGAAGTTGAAGCATGAATCAATCAAGGTCAGTTTTTCTATTATATATATGCTATTAGATCTGTTAGAGGATTCTGTTAGAGGTTAGTTAGGACAGTTGGGAAATTCTGTTTGAGTTTGTTAGGGAAATTGGCTTAGGAAATCATATAGGGATTTTCTGTTATAGATTAATGGTGATATTGAGGTTAGTTGCAAACTGTTAGCAATTAGTTTTTATAGGGAGATGGTTAAAAAGGGTTTTGTTACAGTTATAGTTAGTTTTTGTTGATGTTAGTTAACTCTGTTAATGCTACTGTTAGCAGTTAGTTAGTTCTAAAATATTTTTGTCTCAATGAGTTTGTGATCAATTTAAGCCTTGTGTTTCAGTTTAAAAACAGTTAACAGAATTGGGTAAAAGTTAATTAGTTGAAAATTCTGCTTAGTTAGTTAAAGGTGTCAATATCTGTTGTTGTTGGATAGAGACAGTTAGGCGAATATCCTATTAGATGTTAAAAGTTAGTTATAAAACTAAACTAAACCAAAACTTCAAAATTTTAGTTATTTTATTTTCTGTTGTGAAAGATAGTTTAAAAGTTAGTTGTTAGAAGTTATTGATTCCCGGTCATATACTTCTGTTAATTGTTTAGTAAAGCTTATGAAACCAGTTGGAAATTCGATTAGATCAAAAAGTTAGTTACTGCTCAGTTAGCAATTAATTAGTTATAGAGTCAACAAAATTGGTTAGGAATTTGGTTAACTGTTTTTTGTGAGTTTGTTATATGGTTTGGACAACAATTAGGATATTTTTCATTGGTTGTTAAAAGGTTATTAGGTTGGTCAGAGGTTAGAAAGTTTAGAATTCTGTTTTGGTTAGTTTTCTAGTTTGTTATCATTCTGTTATGGAGGTTAAAGAAATAGTTAGCTGGAAACTTAGCTAAAAGTTAGATTTTTTTAACAGTTTTGGGAGTTGGTAAAGGGTTAGGAAAAGTCAGTTATGAAGAGGCTTGGAGTTTGTTAAAATTCTGTTTTGTCATTTCTGTATTGACAGTTAAGAGGGAAGTTAATTAGGTAGTTTGGGAAATTGGTTTAATTCTGACTTTTCTGAAATGTGCAGGGCTAAGATTTATTTGTGAAGCCACTTTGAAGAGGACGCATTACACAAGGCCTTGAAGAATGAAGAAGGGATGGAGCTTAGAATTATCTTTTTCTTGCAATTTGTTTCTTTGTAAATGATGTAACATAGAATGGTAACAGTTTCTTTTATGGACCATTGGTGTAATGATCTGAATTTATAATGGTTTTCGATTATTTCCAATACGTGAATATGCTTATGATCAAAACTTGGAACGTGACATGATATTTTGTAACATCTTGAAATTGTAATGGACTTTCCCTCAGTCGACAAATCTGGATATGTATCTTTCCCTTTTGGTTTTACATGATGATGTATTGGATATTTGAAGTCCTAATACCTTGATCTAAAAATATGCCTCATGAGTCTTTAAACTCACATGATATTTATTTCAAAAGATTCAATATGATTCTCCTTTCTCAGTTTAGAACTAGAATTCACAATCTTCTTTGACTTTGCATACCATACATGAATTACTATGTCTTACTTTTTTTGAAAGAACCTTTGGTTATGCGAAATAATATTGAATGATGATGAATGGCACTAGAATACTCTTTAAGAAAACCTCACCCACAAGCTCTTCAACTATGTGAGAAAAATCTATTTACCTAAACACATTAGTCAACTTGAATGAACATTCACCAATCAGTAAATCTAGATCAATTACTCCAATTCAATCTTAATTCTAAACCAACTTATATTGCCAACGACCAGTAACGATGATGAGAACCAGAATTGCGTTAATTTGAATGAGTCGACGAGTTCACCTCCCCCGCCATTACTTGTACTTGTATTTTACTTCAACATGACAAAATGCATTGAAGAGCCTTTGAAACTGAAAAGGATACTCGGAACAGGGGGAAATACCTCTGATGAACCTTAACAACATTAACAAGCGCAAGCATCAGGGATAAAACCCTGATCCTCTTGAGATGCATTTGAGGTGATGAGGGGGTCCAAACCCTAGCTTGCCAAGTCTTCCCAAACCCTAACTTGTAAAGTCTTTATTTTAGGTTTTGGTGAAAAGTTATGTATTAGCAAGTCACAACCCCTTGAAGGAGAACTCGACAAGCTTGATAAGAAAGAAGTCCACAATATCCATGAACATAATACCCTAATTCCACAATTTCACTGTCTTGAAGAATAACCAGAAGAATCAAGCTTTGTTGACCATATACATCTCAATCAATTTCCAAAACCCTAATCTCGTCCATAAACATTGACCTTATGCAAAATTTGTTGATGAATGATGCGTGAGGAGTTAACTGACCTAATGAAGGTTATGTACGTGTGAAAAGTGTGAAGCGCATAAGCCAGATAAAAGTGAAGGGTAGGAAAAATTTGGGGTATTACAACTGGCCTAGGAAAAAATAAGGGCATCCCGGCGAACCAAAAGGGTTCGGGCAAAAGTTAGGGATATATATGAGAAATATGTACACCCGGCAAGTCGAAAACCTGAAAAGGCGACTTGGGAAAAAAAGGGTATCCTGGTGGACTGAAAACCCGAAAGGGCGGTCCAGGCAAAAGTTAGGGATTAAAAGCGTACAACTATGTCCCGTTGGATCACCTTACAAACCAAATTCAATATCAAGTGTCAAATTTAAATGGTACTAATCAATTCAGTCAACTTCGATCAAGCATCAAGGGGATGAGACGCTCAAAGATATAAAGGCAATAGCATAATGGGAACCCAATGGGATCATTTCACATAGCTATTTTTCTTTGTATACTGCTTTGTATAACTTTCATTCTTACGACAGTATTCTCTTATTAGGATGTCAATCTCCTTGTACAAAGATGCCTGTTATAGGAAGACTTCTTCAGATTAATACAAAAGCTATCTATTTAAAAATGCATAAACTATTTGTTTTTATTTTTCTGTTTTGTTTTGTAAAAATGTCCAGTGATTATTTTTAACATATGCATTTTAATATAATCACCATTTACAAATACACGCATAAAAACAAAAAGACATTTATTAATGGCTTTAAGAAACGGGACAATGTCTAAAAAGCCATATGCAAATCCCCGCAGATACATCCCACAATAGATACAGAGACAGAGATGTCCTCCCGTGAAGACACTTACATATCTTTAGCATACAACCTATTGATGTCAGAGATTCCGATATCCCCCGCAGAGCAAGAGTCTCCAATCATCTCCCCGGTATCTTGAAGAATTCTGCAACATGGTTTCCCAACAGGGTTTCATAAAAATGCCCAAACAGTTTACGGAGTTTTCTTTCCCCGATAGAGTTTATTTTTCTAGCCACGGAAGTCCATCTTCCAGCAATTCAATTCCAAAAAAAATTAAGAATCACATTCTTCATCCCCAACTGAGCTGGTCTTAAAGAAGAGTCGTGTAGATTTCTCTCTAAAGAAAATGCCTCCTCAGCAGGTCGTTAAAACATTCTCTTCAACAGGTTTTATTTACCAATAATCTGTAAATTCCCTAGCTCGAGTTTTCTTCTTAGACAATTACAAATCAATTGACGAAACCCCTTAACCCCCGGTATAGTCATTGTAATCTCCAACAGAGTCGTTACTATCACTAGAGGTCACTGTAAAACTTGGAACCCGACCAGATAACAGCCGACTCCATTATTTCAAAGCAAGTTACTACGAAGCCTGGACCCGACCAGATAATAGTTTAACTTCTTCAAATCACTAACAAAACTCATCCTCCCCAGTAGAGTTTGCCACTAATCCCTAGTGAATTACTGCAAAGCCTGGAATCCGACCAGATAACAGTTAATCCCCAACAGGTTGTTAACTCCCGTTCTCTCCAATCAAGAGATAACTCCTCAGTAGAGCAACAGATAACTAGAATTTCTAAACTCTTTTCCCAAAGCAGAAATCAACACTCTCCACAGAGTTTCCCTCAAGCAAAATAAACGTCCCCCAACAGATTTATCCTCAAACAACAAGACAGGAATCCCCAGTGGAAACATTCTAAACAAATAATGAAGAATCACATTCTTCATCCCCAGCAGCAGTCAGGGATTTATTTTCCCTCATTTCAAAGACGCTACAACGAATAACTGATCAGTTCATATATTGCGCTCATACATTACCTTACAAACATCATAGCATATGAATACAAAATACATATAGCACAATCTCATTTATTTTGAGAACATCATTACACAATGTATGTCATGCATCATGACATTGAATACAACTAATTATTTACCTTTTCAGGAAATATCAACAAACAAATATCATCATCAATTTTCAATAAGTTCTAGATTAATACATGAAACAAGACAGGAAAACTATCTGTGAGCAACTAAATATAGATTAATACTTGAAACAAGACATGAAAACTATCTACATGAGCAGGTTGAAGATTAACTCCCGAAACAAGATGGGGAAACTATCTTCCTTTCTCTAAGTTTAGAGACTAATTCCTGAAACAAGCCAGGGCAACTATCTTTGCAACCAACAAAAAGAAGGTTCCAGATTAATACCTGAAACAAGATAGGACAACTATCTGTGAATAACTGATTGTAGATTAATACGTGAAACAAGACAGAACAATTATCTACGTGAATGGATTGAAGATTAACTCCCGAAACAGGACAGGGAAACTATCTTTCTTTCTCTCTGGTTAGGTAAAGATCAATTCCCGAAACAGGAAGGAGCGACTATCTTTATCACCAATGGCATGAACTCTCGAAACAAGACGATTTTACCAACAAATTGATTGTAGATCAATTCCCGAAACAAGAATGGGCGATTATCTACATGACAAACACTTCCTTCAAGACATCTACTGTTTCAGTATAAATCGACCAAAGATTTATTCTCATACTTCTTTCAATTTCTACCAATAGTCATTCTGGATGGCATGTTTAAGCCCATCTCCGACGACTCCCTATCACTCATCAAATGGCATCTATAAGCCTATTCCCGATGCAATCAACCAACCTACCATCGAGTGCAAATTTCTGGGCACTCTAGTGTTCAATCATCTTCCACCTTCAAGTCACGAATGACGGACTCGCCAATGTAACTCTTCAGGTTTAAGAAGATTAAACAGGGGCAGATGTTGTACCCCAAAACTTTCCCTCTCATTTCTCAAGATATTTCCTACAAAGATCTTCAATGACTCAAGTTTGCGTAAGCATCGACTAGGTCAAGTAATCTCCTCGGCACTGATGCCTCAAATCTTGGTTTGAGTTTGTACAAAGGCAGTTGGATTTATAATGTTTCAAATGACTTTTATGGATCATTATGGACCCCCAGGATTATTTCTGTCAAGTTTCAAGTCTTGGATCACAATTTTCCAAGAAATTCATTCAAATTATTAAAAGGGCAAAATGGGCAAAATTAGGGTTTTGACTGAAAATAACCGAACGTTGATTTTTGACCTAATACCTGGATTATTGGTTGGAAGCATGATCTCAAGGATCCGAGCGTGTCATTTTGACCTAATTGCATATTTCAATTCATCTCCTAAGATCAGTGGATTGATAGACAAAATTCGGTCAACTGGTGGAAAAAGTCAACTGTACACTAAAAAGTCAAACTTTGACTTTTTGACCAAAATTGTGTCCCAAAAATCATATTTCATAAAGACATCCAAAATATGAAATTTGATCATTAAAAATCAAGAAAGTCAAAAATCCAACTTTTGCAAGACTTGAAATTTTTTTAAAGTTAAGTTCATTGCTTCATGACATATTTTCACTACAATTCAAAATAGTTCAAGATGTTACAAATAATTCAAGTTATTACAAAATGGAATTTTTTCAAGTTTACAAATCCTAAACTTTGTCTTGTTTGAATTTTTTCCTTTGACTCAAAACCTTGCCACAATGCTTTGTCTTTGATACAATTTGCTTAAATTACTCCACAAACCAAACTTGTTTCATACTGCAAACTATGATGTCCAAGTTACTGCTGAACAAATTATGATATGCTACTTCTATACACTACCACAATACTCCAAAAACCCTGCTCCATTACTGTCCCACAAAAAACCTTGTGTTATGTTGTACCACAAACCTGTCACAAAACCTTCATATGCTGTCCTATACAATCCAAAAACCCGTCCAATAAATTGCACCAAAATGGCTAAAGAAAATTGTGTGGAAAAAGTATCAAAACAGTAGGCAAAAACAGTTCAAATGCTTATTTTTTACCTCTCAAAAAGGACAGCAGAGGAGGATCTACAAACAAACTATTTCACAACACATCCAAGAGGCTGGATTTTGGAGAGAAAAAAAAGGGAGAAGAGAAAAAACAGAATTCTTGTTAAACTCTGCTCATTCATAAAACTCTACTCAAACTCATCTCTATATTCATTCACAAAAACAACACCTCAACCCATTATTCCATCTCACAAACTATCCCATAAACCAACCAACAAAACACTTCACATCACATAGAGATTGTTCTAACATAAGAACAATTTCTGTAACACCCTTATCATCACCTTCCAAACACGAACAAAAATAGTATTTTGCAACTTTGACTAGGTTGGAGCGATTATGGAACTTTGCAGCACATAGCAAGGATTGGAGCATTTTCAAGGAGGAGCTCGGTCAATCATCACTTCGTATCTGGAGACATCCATACGTGTTCCAAAGTTTCGCTTCAAGAGGTATACTTTTTCACAAACTGTAATATCTTTATCCATACATCATTTATTGTTTGTGTTCAAAAGATATATAAAAAAGATAGATCAAAAGAGAAAACTCAGTAAAAAGGCCAAGACAGGGGGGTGACACGGGTGCCCGTGTCACACGATACGGCCCGTGTCAGCTCAACTGTTTAAGAATATAACAAAAAATGCAGGACAGGGTGCTGACACAGGTGCTCGTGTCACAGGATACGGCCCATGTCAGGTTTACTGGAATTATAAGCTAACAAATATGTAGGATAGGGTGCTATAATGGGTTCTCGTGTCATAGGACACGGCCCATGTCAGGCCTACTGGAATTAGAAACGTACAAAGTGACAAGTCAGGGTGCTGACACGGGTGCCCATGTCATAGGACACGACCCGTGTTAGCTTAGCTGGTGCAAAAAGAAAAAAACGTGCATGGATCATCACAGGGTGCTGACACGGGTGCCCGTATCACAGGACACGGCCCGTGTCAGACCAAACAACATAAATCTTATTTTTTTTAACTTTTTGCTTTTATTTTCATTCGATTTGGTTGTAATAGTAAAAGTAGGTTTTATTTGCTTTTATCTCCCAATTTGTAAACTTATACCCCCATCCTTTAAAGTGATGTAATAGCGTAGGATTTTAATTTCCACAAATTTATCGCTTTAGTATAATTGTTAGTAATTAGGGTGTGTATGGCAAGATAAAATCAACCGTTAGAAAACCCTAATCTTAAAGATAATGCATGCAATCAAACACACTTCACACACGTGAACCTTTAAGGTAATCTCGCTTGTTGCCTCGGAAAATAGTCATGTCCCTCGAATATGGGTGTTTTAGAAAAGACCCTCAATAGAAAAAGATCGCATGTCCCTCGATGACCCTTCAATGTTGCCTTCGGTAAAGAGATCTTAAGTCCCTTACGAAAATAGCTAAAGCGTCTCATAAGTTACCTTCTATGACTATACGATTGACCATCGTTTGTCCCTTCACATCCAATGATGAGGCTTCTTACCAATCAATGGTAAGATAGCAACATATAAAGAAGGAGGAAAAGAACAAAGACCTTTTGAGTAGGTAGGACGCTCGTAGTTTCTTGCTCACAAATCAAAACCATTTTCACACTTACACTTTCAAAAAAACACCTTAAAAAAACAAACACCTCTTTGAACTATTTTCAAAACCAACACTTTGTATACATTCTTATAGAGACGAGAATCATTACAAAGTTTTCCGAAACAAAGGCATTTTCAAAATATTTTCAAACTTGCACCAATCACTAACACGTTTCAAACAAAGCATTTCAAAGTGATCAAGCAACTAAGAGCCCGTAGATAACTACAAATAAAAAGGGTGCTAACACCTTCCCTTTTCATAACCTACCCCCCGAACTCAAGAAAATATATCAAAGGTCTTTCCTGTTCTTTTCACCCTTTCCTTTATTGTATAAAAGAAAAGTCGATGGCGACTCTTGCTATCCGAAACATTTGCGATAAAACGCAAAACACCAAGTCATTTCTCCCACCGTATGACACATAGATAAAGAGTTTAGCACGATGTGGGTAAGACAAATCTAAAGTGTTTCTTGTATTCACACGTACCTATATGTTTCATCAGGTAATTTTTATTTTATTTATTTTACTCTGGACATGGGACACGTTTGTATTGGTTGATATGTTTTAACCAAATCAAACCATGTTGTTATTAAGAATCCAGAATGAAAGATTAATAAACATGAAATGGGGTTCAGTTTTCTTTACTGACATCGTATGCTGCTTGTTAATTGTTGTTGTTTTTTATTTTGTTCTTAATACTGCCACGTGTCGGCTTATAAGTGGGGCATTGCATATTTGTAAATAAGAAGGTGGTACTCTTCATTGCTTCTGTGGTGATCTTTATTTTATCTATTGTTACATATTTGTTTTATTCTAGTATTATTTAGAATCAATTTTTTAAGAAATATCATTTGGGATTTCTACTCTTTTACTAACTTCACAACATCTCTAATTCATTAATGCACCCTTCTATTTGTTTAAATTAAATTTTTAATTTATTCATTAGTTTTATTAGACTAATTTAGGTTATATTAGCCTAACAAAAGGA
Organism: Vicia faba; assembly: GCA_948472305.1. Classification (NCBI taxonomy): domain Eukaryota; kingdom Viridiplantae; phylum Streptophyta; class Magnoliopsida; order Fabales; family Fabaceae; genus Vicia; species Vicia faba. Next base: position 904,069,533 of record OX451739.1, on the reverse strand, counting down.
TATCACAAAAGATTATTAATAAACTGCACATTCAAAAGGCTTTTCACAATTGAATTCATTTAAACATTTTTATAAATATTAGGATGTCCATCTTCGAGTAATTAAATCGGTCGACACGTCATCTACCAATTTATTATTCAAAATTAAACAATTAAAATCCATGCAACTCACAAAGTACTACATCTGCGGGTGACACGTGGCCAATATCTGGCCATATGATGGGGGCACTATATCAGGCTTCCCCGCTCCACGTCATAATATAGCTAACCAATCAAAAAACATTTTTTCAACTAACATAATAAAAAACCCAAGATATTTTCGAAAAAGTTTTAAGGAGAACTGTTATTGAAATTAACTGTGAACTGCGTCTACGATCACTCTTTTACAAAACCCAGACAATGTTCAAGGATAAATTCGAAATCAATTCTACACAATCTTATAAAAAACACCAATCCACTACGAATTACGAATTGAGACTCTGATTCCTCCTAATAGGATATGTAGGCATACGACTAAAATCGTGGCGAGTTCCCCTAATAAAAATTAAAACCCTATTTCTTAAAATCGTACTTCTAACCCTAGTATCCATGTGAACAAGGTAGATGAAGGGTGCCTAACACTTTCCCTTCATCTAGAACCGAGTCCAAAAAGCCTAGAATCTCTAACTTTTAGGGTTATCCTTTATATTCCCTTCCTTAGGATAAAAATTAAGGGTGGCGACTCTCAAATTTAAAACCAGTTACAACAGTTGGCGACTCTGCTGGGGACTCAACCCTAGGTACAGAAGCCTTGTCTTTTGGTTTTAGGGTTCTTCTTATTTTTTAGGTTTTTATATTTGTTGATTTAACTATTTATTTATTCATTTATTTATCTATTGTTATTTTATCATATTATTAAATCTGTGGTGGGATTTAAATTTTGCAAAAAATATTTTCAAAAATCCTCAGAATGAAGGTTCGTCTATTAGCCAAGGGGATACATCATCCCTATGAGTTTATGTGATGACTACTCCTAGAGCCGGTGCAATTCCACGAAAGGAATACGTCTCAAGAGACATCCTCTTGGGAAGTAGGACTTTGGAATGATACCTATAAATCTTTGTACAACCTTCAAACCAAAATCTCATGATGGGATATTTCATGACCTAGCGATGAAAGTTCCGGTACAAAAAGAGGCTCCACTTAATGGAGGCCCTTATTCCTTTCCCTCTAGTGTTATCCATGATACCCTTAAAGAAACCACCATATGGGAAGGGTAGAATATTCGTAGGCCAATACTAGGAACCTACCAACTAAGGATACCTTTCACAAATCCCACTACAATCCCTAAACCCGCAAGGGGTATCTTTTCTTCCACTACTATCTTTAGTCCGTAGGGCTTCGTATATGCCATAATCCCTAGCTTGTAAGGATTTCTCGTCGTATTTAATTAGGCCATAATCCTAAAGAAATTCCTGCCTGTCTCAATCTCTGAGACAATGTAGGTTATTATCATATCCATGTTTATCATTATCTACGTCCTTAAGGAGTTCCTGCCTGTCTCAATCTCTGAGTCAGTGTAGGAAATCATCATTTCCATATCTACCATTAAACCTGTATAGGGTATCCCTACGTCTACCCTCATACTACGTCTGCATCGTATTGCATATCCATGAATTTTTTTTTGCATACCTAAAAGGCAATTTTTTTGCATACCCATGCATTTTCGTACATTCATACATTTGCATGTCATGCATTTCCATCTTCGCCCTTGGTCGCTATTAATCCAGCTAACAAATTTCCCGATGCTCAAGAACAAAGTCTAAGCATTTCAAGAAAATCTTAGATTGGTGAAGAAAAGGTCAAATATTGGATATTCAAAGGATCTTGGTCATACAAATCTTATTGGAGAGAGAAGGCAACCCTTCGCCATGACAACTACAGGCCTACACAATGCCTCAAATGCCAATACCGTTGGTGATTCCTCTACATCAAGAGCAATTAACCTATCAACAGAATAAGTATGCCCAAGAAAATTCAAGGGTCACCCCCATGCTTTGACAAGTCCAAGAACATCCAAAAGCTTTCCTAAAGTCAAGTAGATTAAACTAAAAAGTTCTTCGATATGATCATTAGACATTATCAATTTCAAATTGTGTTTTCCAAGTTGCTAAGTTGTATTTGGTGTGGACTTGTATTTTTGGATTAGTAATACTGATAAAATGAGCATGCGAGTTTTTTAAATCAATGCATTCATTCCACTCTTCATCTTTCATCATTTTGCATAAATAATTAACGACTTTCTATTTCCACTCTTCTTTTCCATTTTCAAATTAACTTTAACAAACTTCGAAGGAGAATGATGAAAACTAAATAATCGAATTTTGTTGATGTATGCATTTTAATAGTAAGGCTTAGCTGAAGATGCAAGGTATTGGTTTAAATCCTAAACAATGGAGAAATAAGGAGTTAATCCATAGTCAACCCCATCAAGCCAGGAGTTCGAGTTTTTTGTTGTTTTTCTAAAAAGAAAACCTTAATTTCAACCTCGAGCAGGGTAGATTTCAACTTAATTTAACGGTGCATTCTATTCTCAAGAGAATCAAGTTCATCCAAGCAAAGGTTCAAGTGTATCTCCTTCTTAGATACACCATTGAGGAAACTATCTAAGCAAAGGTTTGAGCACATCATCTTCCTCGTACACATCAACAAAGATTGAGGAAGCAATTAATAAAGACGAAGTCCACGACGTCTTCTTCCTCAATACATCAGTCAAGATCATGGAAACGACGAAGACGAAGCTTACAACAATCATCACGACAGTCACAAATTTCAAAATTGAAAAGCAGAAAGAAATCTCAAAAGAAAAATTTCAAAAAAAAAGAGAGCCTGCTAAATCAAAAACAAAAAGATAAAATTTTTGACTTATGCAAAAGTTAGGGCATCCCGATGGACCGCGAATTCAAAAGAACTGGTCTATGCAAAAGTAAGGGATTGAAAAATAAATTAAAAAACAATCTTAATACTTCCATCTCAAAGGCTTCTCATCAAACACTTGGATCTTATCAATGCTTTTCATTGGTGCTTAGGTCTTTATCTACGCTCCTCATCATCTGCACGACTACAAAAATTCTCTCGAAGATTAAAAACATCTGTTGTATTAGTTGGATTTAGGATTGGAGAACATCAAGGAGAATAGGGTGGGTTAAAATAAATTTTGAGCCTTACATCCTTTGTTTCTTAACCCACGAACCATGGCCACGTTACAACCTTCAAAAGTCCTAATTGAAGCTAGGTTCACTATAAAGGCATACTCAACAAAATTTGTGTTAAATTGACTCCTATGTTTGTTAAATTTATTACTAACCACTTCTTTGAATCTCCATCTCTAATCATCCATTTCTATTATAACTTCGATTTCAAAACTTGCATGCGCATCAAACGAAATTACTTTTTCAAAATGTACAATTTTATGTATGAATCAATACTTAGCATCAAAGGAGATCTCAAGAATTGATCAAAAGCGATCCATTTCAAAATGCTCCTAACTAGGGGCAAAACATCTAAAGAAGAACCCTATAATCACAAGCAAGACTAATGATCGTAGGGCATATGACATAAAGATCCTATTGACTAGGGGTGATCATTCTAAGATTCAATTAACTTGGGTTACATTTCAAAAGCACTATTTAATCAGGGGTATATCTTTTCGAAGGGGAATTCCTTAACCAAATTCATATTACAACATGGTAGGGCTCGGTTTCCCATTTCAAGGAATCCTCAAGACCCTAATAATCTGGGGGAAACCTTCGAGACTTAAATGTAGGGGCGGTGCATATCAAGTTCATCTTACAAAATGTAAGGTCCAAATTCCCCTTCAAGCAACTTCAAGTACAAACTTTTCAAGCTTCAAATATTTGGGGCAATTTATGTCAAGTTCATGGTGAGGTCTAAGTTCTTTCTAAGGGTACTTCCTCCAGATCTTGGAGATTGAGGGGCATATCTTTCAAAATTCGAATGTTGGGGCAAACCACTTTGAGGCTCGATCAAAAGGAGTTGATTAAAAATGGTTCATCAAAGCCAAACATTTTCAAGAGTCTTTTAATCAGGGGCATAGTGAAAAATAATGGGGTCATTCATATTATGATCAAACTATTTTCAAGCTCATATCAATGAAAATCTCCTCGAAGACCGTACTAACAAATTAGGGAAAGACAGTCCACATAGGGGCAAGATCTACATATACTTTCATAATCTCCAGTGGATCTTTCTCCTACATCAGCAATCTTCAAGTTCAAATTGAGTATCGAGAAATCATGATAGTATTACATTCAATCATCATGTGATAAGCAACCTTGTTGCATAAGCAAACCTTTACGCTTTAATAACCCACGACCCATTATAGGGGCATCAATCAAAAGCACACGGGTCTGCATAAATCATTGTCATGCATTCGTTAGGTTATTTTGATCCAGAATTGAGCTATGCTTATAATCTCATTTGGCTGACGACTTCCGACAATGTAGATCTAACAAAGAGCCAAATTCTCATTGGCACATCAAAATTTCAACATCCATTGACGAATATCCAACTCACCCATTACATGCATTGGTCAGTCATTCTACACATTAACGCTTGCATCTGCATGCATACATGACATATCATAGACCGAGACTTAGGACCCCGTAAAAATATAGAGTCAATTTCTAGTGGAGTCACTATTATCATCTCTAACATCTCCTAGACTATCCCTCTAAGTGAGTCTATGATACAAGCATTCTTCGTCAAATTAAGTCGTGAGCAGCCTCATGTTTTCCAAACACCTGATCGACGTCTTCTGGTTACCCTACAGATATTCTGGTAGCCCCACTAACGTTGGTTTAAAGCCCAGTTCTTGTCTGGTGCATCATTTCAAAAATCTAGTTATCGTCTAGCAGTGTTCCGATTTCCATTTGGTAGCTAAATCCTAATCACCAGTTCTCAGCTGGTAGCCTGCCTTAGGCACTAATTCCGTAGCTCAAATAAAATGGGAATTGGATTTATCAATCATCGCATAATTTTGATTCATAATATTATCATGTTAAGCATACATACCATGCATCATGCATGCATCAAGCATAAATATATCATACATACATACATACATACATACATACATACATACATTACATTCAATCATATATTCCCATGAAAACTGCAAAAAATCCTAAGGCATGACTACCAGCTAAGACGAACTCAAATTTAAATCCAAGCTTAGCACTATCCATTCATTTTTCTATCACTATAGTTACCTTGGTTAAGAACGAACACAATCGTCAAAGGTACCGCTATCAAAATTGCACTAGGCAGCTTACCTACGATTCATATCAAAGGCCTAGTCATCACCAGCCTCTGGGAATTACACTTGCAATTATCAAATTCAAACTTTTCAAGTTCGAACCTCTCAAAACATTCAATTTCATTTGGTTATCATGTTAATCAAGCCTCGGTTAAGAACAGACACAACCGACTTCATTAGAAAAATTTTAAGGTCTATTTCTTCATGATGATAGTCTTGGTTGAGGACACACACAAGTGACTTCATCAGTGATTTTAGGGTTCATTTCCTCATGTTGATAGCCTTGGTTGAGAATAGACACAACCGACATTATCAGCGAAACTTCAGTTTCAATTTTCAAACCTAGCATATTTATGCTAAACGATTACCTTGGTTGAGAACAAACACAACGAGTAAAAAATACGATCTCATCTTTGATCTAGTTATCTAAGATTTGATCATCAAAAAACAGCTTTTTCTGTGATATAACCCATTGCGTCAGTCTCCATGCAAAGATGTAGGATATCTACAATATAATCCATTACGTCCGTCTCCATGCAGCAAGGTGTGAAATTCACGATGTAACTCATTGCCTTAGTCTCCATGTAGCGATGTAGTTATCAAGCTTTTTTCAATTATCTATCCCCTAGGTCGCGATAGATATGCGAATAAATCTGCGAAATCCATTGCATCAGTCTCCATGCAGCAATGTATTATCAAACTGTGTTTTATTTATCCCCTAGGTTATGATAAATTCATAGGTTCCTCCTCCGTGATGTAACTCATTGCATCAGTCTCCAGGGAGCGATGAAGTTATCAAGCTATTTTCCAATTATCTATCCCATAGGTCACGATAGATATGGGAATAAATATGCGTAATCCATTGCATCAGTCTCTATACAGATATGTATCATCAAATTATGTTTTATTTATCCCCTAGGTTATGATAAATACACAGGTTCCTCCTCTGTGATGTAACTCATTGCCTCAGTCTCCAGGCAGCGATATAGTTATCAATATTTTTTAAATTATCTATCCTCTAGGTCATGATAGATATACGAATAAATCTACATAATCCATTGCATCAGTCTCCATGCAGTAATGTATTATCAAATTGTGTTTTATTTATCCCCTAGGTTGTGATAAATGCACAGGTTCCTGCTCTGCGATATAACTCATTGCGTCTGTCTCCATTCATCGATGTTGTTATCAAGCATTTTCAATCATCTACCCCCTAGGTTGCGGTAGGCGAGAGAATTACTTTTCAAATATCTATTGCATCAGTGTCCATGCAACAATATGTTAATAGACTTTGTTTTATTCACCCCTAGGTGACGATGAATAGAAAAAATCAAATTAAACCAAAACTTACTATATTAGTCTCTAAGCATTAGTAAATCAACTTTTTTCAAAACTTGTATTTTTGTAAATATGCAGAAGAATCTACAATATCTTAGATACCGACGAATTATCCATGTCGTCATGTCTAAGTTCTATAAAAAAAACTTTGGTTCAAATGATGGTAAGATGATACATCATCTATGCATACTCTTCGTACCCATGGGAACGTTGTACATCGTATCCTTATAATCTTTCAACTTGTGTTGTTTACCTCCTAGGTCATGGTAAATACGCAAAAAAAACTATGATCTCTTTTCTAGGTATTGATGAGTTATCCGCATCGTCATATCTAGGTCAAACTTATTCTTCAATCTCTCTATTCAAACTCAGGTAGGATGATACATCATCATCTTTGCCTATTTCTCACTACTCTTGGGTATGTTATATCAGTATATCCTTATCTAGCCAACCTTTGGTTAAATTTTGAGGTCATCCATTATTTAATAACCCTCCGATTTGAATATGCGAGACATGCACATTCTCGCACCATTCAATCGAAGAGTGATTAAATAGGGGCAGTTGTCATACCCCAAATTTTCCCGCCCTTAGTGTTACCGTGAAGTTTATTTTTAAACTTTGATTTTTATAAAAGTTCTTTTGAATTACATTAATATTTGGGGGTTTTATAAATATTCATTCTCAATTCCAGTTAAAAATATAATAATTTATTTCAAATTATTTATATTTTTAGATAACAAATAATTTCTTATCTTCATGTACTTTTCAATTGGATTTTTATTTCGAATAATTAACATAACACAGTTGATAAGGAATTAAGCTTGTAAGTATGAGGTCGTAGGTTCGAATCTCTTATGGTGCACTTTTTAAACATTTTTTTATTTCTTTTTGTTACTAATTTTCTTTTCTTTTTTGGAAATCAGGCTTTGGGCTTTTCATACATTTTTGGGCTAACTTACTTACTAAGTATTTTAACCTAATTTCACTTTATAAATAGGACTATTGTTGTCCAAGTTTCTCATCAAGAATTTCACACACATTTCATCCACAAATTCTCACAAATCCACAATTTCACCAAGATCCAGGAAATCTTACAATTCTTCTAGCTTTATTTTAGGGTTCATTTTGTAACCCTGTTATTGTCAATATCAGACAATGGCCATGACCGATGATTTCATATGAGGCCCCCTTCCTTTTGTTTTCAATTTTATTTTCAATTTTCTTATTATTTTAACCAGATCATGATGATCCTGATGGTCCTTTTTTTTACATACACACAATTGTAAATAATAATAGAGATAATAAAATTTTTACAAATTATTTTTATATATACTCTATAATCTTAGTGGGTCGGGTATTTGTTTTGACTGCACTTTCCTAATAATATTACTCTTATAATGTAATAAAATTGCTCTATAATCTTCAATTTGATCAATTTGCAATTTCAATTGAATTGATTTGTTAATACAATTATTTATGGCTTCTATTGTGTTTTTGAAGAATAATATATTGAGTTTTTTCACTTACAAATATGTATTGATTACTATGAATATATCTGTAGTATATTAGTATCAACAAAAATTTTGAAAAGCTGTGAGAGACATAGCCACACAACTTATTGTTAATCTCATCCCTAACAAACATCATCATTATCAAATCTGTAATTCATACACAAAACTGAAAATTTTGCAAAACCCACAATATATACAACTTGCACAAATTCCAAGTTTTGCAGGAAAAAGAAAGAAGAGGAAATCATAAACAAAGAGGATATCAAGAACAAATTTCAAAAGGAAAAGAGGGTCGAAAAATTGATGAACAACAGCCTCCGCTCAAGTCAAATCACAACCAGAATTCCTCCATTAACAATAGCCATTCAAAGATCACAAAATAACGAGGACAAAGTTACAATAGAAAATAAAAAAAAAATGAAGGAAAGTGTAGCACAGATCTGGGTTCAACTGTGAAGTTCGACGACAATCACGCTTCAGCCTCCCCATTTGTGCTTCCCCACGGGCCCAGTCCATTGCCAGTAACGAAGAATAGAGCATCACTAGCACTGCCACACCTCCACCAATCTGAAGTTACTCCCTCTGGTTCAAAACTTTAGTGGCGCCACTGTGAGCAATTCTAATTTGATTACATTCTCTGTTGATGTTTTTGTGTTTAACTGCTAGTAGGTTGTTTTGGATTAGCAAAGAGAGGTGAGGAAACTTTTGTGTTTAACACAAATAGAGAGTTGAGCAAGATGTGGGTAAGACAGATCTAAAGTGTTTCTTGTATTCACTCGTATCTATATGTTTCATCATGTAATTTTTACTTTATTTATTTTACTCTGAACAAGTGGTGCATTTATATTGGTTGAAATGTTTTAACCAAATCAAATCATGTTGTTATTAAGACTCCAAAATGAAATAATAATAAACATGAAATGGGGTTTAATTTTCTTTACAGACATCGTATGCAGCTTGTTAATTGTTGTTGTTTTTTATTTTGTTTTTAATACTGCCACATGTCATATTATAAGTGGGGTATGGCATTAATTTGAAAAAAAGAAGGTGGTCCTCTTCATTGTTTCTATGGTGATCTTTATTTTATTTATTGTTATATGTTTGTTTTATTCTAATATTATTTAGAATTAATTTTTTAAGAAATATCATTTGGGCTTTCTACTCTTTTACTAACTTCATACCATCTCCAATTCACTAATGCACCCTTTCATTTGTTTAAATTAAAATTTTAATTTAGTTATTAGTTTTATTAGACTAATTTAGGTAATATTATCCTTACAAAAGGATATCACACAAGATTATTCATAAACTGCACATTCAAAAGGCTTTTCATAATTGAATTGATTTCAACATTTTTATAAATATTAGGATGTCTATATTTGAGTAATTAAATCGGTCGACACGTCGTCTACTAGTTTATTATTCAAAATCAAACAATTAAAATCCATGCAACTCATAAACTACTACATCCACGGGTGACACGTGATCAATATCTGGCCACATGATGAGGATACTATATCAGACTCCCCCGCTCCACGTCATAATATAGCTAACCAATCAAAAAACATTTTTTTAACTAACATAACAAAAAACACAAGATATTTTTGAAAAAGGATTAAGGAGAATTGTTATCGAAAATAACTGGGAATTGCGTCTACGATCACTCTTTTACAAAACCCAGACAAGGTTCATGGATAAATTCGAAACCAATTCTACATAATCTTATAAAAACACCAACCCATTACGAACTATGAATTGGGACATTGGTTCCTCCTAAGAGGATACATAGGCATACGGCTAAAATCTTGGTAAGTTCCCCTAATAAAAATTAAAACCGTATTTCTTAAAATCGTGCTTCTAACCCTAGTATCCTTGTCAACATGGTAGATGAGGGGTGCCTAACACCTTTCCTTCGTCTAGAATCGAGTCCAAAAAAACCTAGAATCTTTAACTTTTAGGGTTATCCTTTATATTCCCTTCCTTAGGATAAAAACTAAGGGTGGCGACTCTCAAATTTAAAACCAATTACAACAGCTGACGACTCTGCTGGGGACTCAACCCTAGATTTAGAAGCCTTGTCTTTTGGTTTTAGGGTTCTTCTTATTTTTTGGGTTTTTATATTTGTTTATTTAACTATTTATTTATTCATTTATTTATATATTGTTATTTTATCATATTATTATCTTTGTGGTGGGATTTAAATTTTGCAAAAAATATTTTTTTTAAATCCTTAGAAAGAAGGTTTGTCTATTAGCCAAGGGGATACATCATCCCTATGAGTTTATGTGATGACTTCGCCTAGAGCCGGTGGAATTCCACGAAAGGAATATGTCTCAAGAGAAATCCTCTTGGGAAGTAGGACTTTGGAATGACACCTATGACTCTTTGTACAACCTTCAAACTAAAATCTCATGATGAGACCATTTATGACCTAGAGACGAAAATTTTGGTCTGCAAAGAGGCTCCACTTAAGGGAGGCCCTTGTGCCTTTCTCTCTAGTGTTATTCATGATACCCTTAAGGAAACCACCTTATAGGGAGGGTAGAATACCCATAGGCCAATACTAGGAACCTACCAACTAAGGATACCTTTCACAAATCCCACTATAATCCATAAACCCGCAAGGGTTATCTTTTCTTCCACTACTATCTTTAGCCCGTAGGGAATCCGTCTATGTCATAATCCCTAGCTTGTAGGTATTTCTCGTCGTCTTTCATTAGGCCATAATCCTAAAGAAATTCCTGCTTGTCCCAATCTCGTAGACAATATAGGATATCATCATATCCATGTCTATCGTTATCTACGTCCTTAAGGAGTTCCTGCATGTCTCAATCTGAGTCAATATAGGACATCATCATTTTCATATCTACCATTAAACATGTATAGGTTATCCCTATGTCTACCCTCATACTACGTCTGCATCGCATTGCATATCCATGAAGGTTTTTTTGCATACCCAAAAGCAAAAAAGTTCTTTTTTGCATACCCATGCATTTTCGTACATTCATACATTTGCATGTCATGCATTTCCATCTCCGCCCTTGGTCGCTATTAATATAGCTAACAAATTTCCTGATGCTCAAGAACAAAGTCTAAACATTTCAAGAAAATATTAGATTGGTGAAGGAAAGGTCAAACATTGGAGATCCAAAGGAGCTCGGTCCTACAAATCTTATTAGAGAGAGAGTGCAACCCTTCACCATGACAACTACATGCCTACACAACGCCTCAAATGCCACTACAATTGGTTATTCCTCTACATCAAGAGAAATTGCCCTATGAACAAAATAGGTATGCCCAAGAAAAGTCAAGGGTCACCCCCATGCTTTGACAAGTCCAAGAACATCCAAAAGCTTTCCTAAAGTCAAGTGGATTGAACTAAAAAGCTCTTCAGTATGATCATTAGATATTATCAATTTCAAATTACAGTTTCCAAGTTGCTAAGGTGTATTTGGTGTGAACTTGTAATTTTGGATTAGTGATACTGATAAAATGAGCATGCAAGTTTTTTAAATCAATTAATTGATTCCACTCTTCATCTTTCATCATTTTCCATAAATAATCAACGACTTTCCATTTCCACTCTTCTTTTCCATTTTCAAATTAACTTTAACAAACTTCGAGGGAGAATGGTGAAACAAAGAAGATGATTTAAGCAAAGGTTCAAGCATATCGCCTTCCTTGATAAATCATTGAGTAAACAATCTAAGCAAAGGTTCGAACACATCATCTTCCTCGTACACATCAACAAAGATTGAGGAAGTAATCAATAAAGACGAAGTCCACGATGTATTATTCCTTAATACATCAGATAAGATCGAGGAAACAATGAAGGTGAAGCTTACAACAATCAGCATGATAGTCACAAGTGTCAAAACCGAAAATCAGAAAGAAATCTCAAAATAAAAATTTCAAAAAAAAGAGAGTCCGCTAAATCAAAAATAAAAAAGCAAATTTTTTGACTTAGGAAAAAGTTAGGGCATCCCGAAGGACCACAAATTCAAAAGAACAGGTCCATGCAAAAGTAAGGGATTGAAAAATAAATTAAAAAACAATCTTGTGACTGCCATCTCAAAGGCTTCTCATCAAACACTTGAATTTTATCAATTCTTTTCATTGGTGCTTGGGTCTTTATCTACGCTCCTCATCATCTGCACGACTATGAAAATTCTCTCGGAGATTAAACGCATCTATTGTATTAGTTGGATTTAGGATTGGAGAACATCAAGGAGAATGAGGTGGGTTAAAATAAATTTTGAGCCTTACATCCTTTTTTTTTCTTCTTAAACCATGAACCATGGCCACGTTACAACCTTCAAAAGTCTTAATTGACGCTAGGTTTACTATGAAGGCATATTCAACAAAATTTGTATTAAACTGTCTCCTATGTTTGTTAAATTTATTACCAACCACTTCTTTAAATCTTCATCTCTAATCATCCATTTCTATTCAAACTTCGATTTCAAAACTTGCATGTGCATCAAACGAAATTACTTTTTAAAAATGTACATTTTTATCTATGAATCAATACTTAGCATCAAAGGAGATCTCAAGAATTGATCAAAAGTGATCCATTTCAAAATGCTCCTAACTAGGGGCAAAGCATCTAAAGAAGAACCCTATAATAAAAAGCAAGACTAATGATCGTATGGGCATATCACATAAAGATCATATTGACTAGGGGTGATCATTCTAAGATTCAATTAACTTGGGTTACATTTTAAAAGCAATGTTCAATCAGGGGTATATATTTTCAAAGGGGAATTCCTTAATCAAATTCATATCACAACATGGTAGGGATCGATTTCTCCTTTCAACGACTCCTCAAGGCCCTAATAATCAGAAGGCAACCTTTGAGACTTAAATGTTGGGGCAGTGCATATCAAGTTCATCTTACAAAATGTAAGGTCCAAATTCCCCTTCAAGCAAATTCAAGTACAAACTTTTCAAGCTTCGAATACTTGGGGCAATCTTGAAGGGGTGAAAAACACAAGAAGGGGGGGTTGAATTGTAAAACTGAAATCTAAAGCAATTGACAAGATATTTTTATCCTGGTTCGTTTGATCTCAAACTACTCCAGTCCACCCGTCAAGGTGATTTCGCCTCTCTCCAACGAGGTCTTAATTCACTATATTCAACTGAATATTACAGACTGCTTTAACAACCGCTAAAGCCTTCTTGATTCAAACCACTACCCGGTTTGTCAAGGCAACACTTTCTTACAAAGAGATAAAACAATGTGTGTGAATGTTTTCTACAAAACTTTATCACAACTGTGATGTATACACAAATTGAAGCTTAGAAACTAGATTGCTAAACAGTAATGGAGTATCAGAGTATGTGGTTTAGCAAAACTGGTAGAACGAAGATTATGGTTCAGCTTTTGTGCGTGTAGAGATTTGGAGAGCATTAGCCATTATAATCTTCAAGGCCTTATTTATATAGCACTTGAGATGATGAACGTTGAATGCAATATTCTTGATTCAATGCTAATAACAAGCTTTCCTTTTTGAGCAGATCTTGTCTGGAATGAGGCCGTTGGAATTAATTAGCTTTCAATGCACAGTACCGTTGCTTACTTAACGCAAGTTCTGGCTTGGCTCATTCTGATTCTGCTTCGCTGCTGATGAACTATTGTGTTTCTGTATCAGAGTGTTTGAGCGCAGTCTTGTTCATCAGGCTTCAGCATGTACGTGAGTTGATCATCTGATCTTGACGTTCTGATATAGCAACTTATGATGCTGGTGTCTGAAATCAAGTTCTGATGCTGAATAGACGTGATCTTGCTTATATCAATCAGAGTATCTGCAAGTCAGAACATAATAATTTTAGGCAGCAGATAGTTCATTCATGAAACTTATAAATACTATATCTTTTCACTTTGTTATCATCAAAACTTAAATATAGGGTAGTAGATTCAAACATTGTTCTAACAAATCTATGTCAAGTTCATGGTGAGGTCTAAGTTCTTTCCGAGGGTACTTCCTCCAGATCCTGGAGGTTGAGGGACACATCTTTCAAAATTCAAATGTTGGGGCAAACCACTCTGAGGCTCGATCAAAAGGAGTTGATTCAAAATGGTTCATCAAAGCGAAACATTTTCAAAATTCTTTTTAATCAGGGGCATATTGAAAAATAGTGGGGTCATTCATATTATGATCAAACTATTTCCAAGCCCATATCAATGAGAATCTCCTCGAAGACCGTACTAACAAATTAAGGAAAGTCAGTCCACATAGGGGCAAGCTCTACACATACTTTCATAATCTCTAGTGGATCTTTCTCCTACATCAGCAATCTTCAAGTTCAAATCGGGTATCGAGAAATCATGATAATATAACATTCAATCATCATGTGACAAGAAACCTTGTTGCATAACCAAACCTCTACGCTTTAATCATCCACAACCCATCATAGAGGCATCAATAAATAGCACACAAGTCTACATAAATCATTGTCATGCATTCGTTAGGTTATTTTGATCCAGAATCGAGCTATGCTTATCATCTCATCTGGCTGACGACTTATGACAGCATAGATCTAACAAAGAGCCCAATTCTCATTGTCGCATCAAAATTTCAACATCCATTGACCCATATCCAACTCACCCATTACATGTATTGGTCAGTCATTCTACGCGTCAATGCCTGCATCTGCATGCATAAATGACATATCATAGATCGAGACTTAGGACCCCGTAAAAACATAGAGTCAATTTCTAGGAGAGTCACTATTATAATCTCTAACATCTCTCTAACTATCCTTCTTAGTGAGTGTACGATACAAGCATTATTCGTCAAACTAAGTCGTGAGTAGCCTCAAGCTTTCTAAACACTTGATCGATGTCTTCTGGTTACCCTACCTATATTAGCGACCTTGCTGTCTGTATCACCTTCCCAAGTTGATAATATTCTGGTATCCCCACTAACGTTGGTTTAAAGCCCCGTTCTTGTCTGGTGCATCATTTAAAAAATCTAGTTATCGTCTAGCAGTATTCCGATTTCCGTTTGGAAGCTAAATCCTCATCACCAATTCTCAGTTGGTAGCCTGCCTTAGGCACTGATTTTGCAGCTCAAATAAAATGGGAATTGCATTTATCAATCATCTCATCATTTTGATTCATAATATTATCATGTTAAGCATACATACCATGCATCATGCATGCATCAGGCATAAACATATCAAACATACATACATACATTACATTCAATCATATATGCCCATGAAAATTGCAAAAAATCTCAAGGCATGACTACCAGCTAAGACAAACTCAAATTCAAATTGAAGCTTAGCACTATTCATTCATTTTTCTATCACTATAGCTACCTCGGTTGAGAACGGACACAACCGTCAAATGTACCGCTATCAAAATTGCACTAGGCAGCTTACCTATGATTCATATCCAAGGCCTAATCATCACCATCCTCTAGGAATTACACTTGCAATTATCAAATTCAAACTTTTCAAGTTCGAACCTCTCAAAAAATTCAATTTCACTTGGTTATCATGTTAATCAAGCCTCGGTTGAGAACAAACACAACAAGCTTCATAAGTAAAATTTTACGGTCTATTTCTTCATGATGATAGTCTTGGTTGAGGACACACACAACCGACTTCATCAGTGAAAATTCAGTTTCAATCTTCAAACCTAGCATTTTTATGCTAAACGATTACCTTGGTTGAGAGCAGACACAACCGGTAAAAAAATCCGATCTCATCTTTGATCTAGTTATCTAAGATTTGATCATCAAAAAACAACTTTTTCAGCGATATAACCCATTGCGTCAGTCTTCATGCAGCGATGTGGGAAATATGCAATATAACCAATTGTGTCAGTCTCCATGCAGTAACGTGTGAAATTCGCAATGTAACTCATTGCCTCAATCTCCATGCAGCAATGTATACAATAATGGGTATCTCTCTCATGTCAAAAGGTCAAAGATGACAATACAATAATGGTTATCCCTCATCTACCAAGTACTTAGGAAGTCACAATTCCTCCAACAAAATCAAAAATGACTCGAAGTCACGTGACGTGTTCAAAAGGAAAGAAAAGGAAATGATGAAAATAAAAAGAGACAAAAAGCCCCGTTAAGTAAAAACTTGAAAAACAAGTCGTTTAGGAAAAAGTTAGGGCATCCCGCTGGACTTGGAAATTGGAAATCAAAGAGGAGTTATCCAGGCAAAAGTTAGGGAAAGAAAGGAAGAAATGGAAAGCTTGAAAGGCGAAAAAGGATTACGAGATGAAAACCCTCAGCAAAGAACAAAGTCGTGTGATCAAACACCAAGAAAGAAAGAGGTGAGTGATTGACATGTCCAAGAAACCTCTTGGTTCCTCAACCATCATAAGCTCCTCTCGAGAGATGAGTACTCGCATTGGTATTAACTGAATGTAGGACTGGAGAATATCATAGAGAATAGGTGGGAACCAAATATTTTTGAGCCTTAATAGGATTTCCATCCTTTACTGTCTTTTGTACAAAAAAATTTCTGATGTTTCATCATCTTTTAAATAAAGTTTCTAAATTTCAAGACAAGCATAGGATTTGCATTAGAATTATTATTCTCATAATAAAACATCTTTTGCATATGAAAAAGTACATAAACATCAGGTGAGCTTGCACAATGAGAGTCAATGAAGAGCTTAATCTTGCAAAAGAAGAGAGGCTTGAATACTCTGTTGAATCAAAAGATAATATTTTCAAAGAGTGGATGATATCCAGGGGCATGTTTTCCTGATACTCTATTAAAAACGAGGAGTTTGATGCTCTACAAGTCTGAGTACCCTAAAGGGTTTGCTTTCTAGAGACTCTGATGAGTATGAACAGTGTGTTACTCTACCGTTTGAGTACCCTTAAAGGGACTGAAGTTTGCAGACTCCGTGAAACTGGGGCTACCAGGTCGTGATTCGATCTCTCAACGTTTCTTCAATATGGGGAATGTTATCTTGATGATACAAATCTTAGGAAGTCCTTTCAGGGAAATTTTCTTCAACAGCCCTACAGACTGGGGAAAGACATTATGCAGGGGCATTCCTCAATTTCACAGTTGATCAGTTTTAGCCAAGCCGAAGGCTACAACAACTTATGAATATGAAGAGCATGTTGGAAAGTCAGGGTTGTTATCCTCAGCTCAGCTGTTTAACTCCAAAGTATTATTGTTCCTTCAACATAAGTTAAATACCTTTATCTCCAACTGAAGACGGGATTGATATCCTCAACATATATTTTAGGGAAGTTCTCTCGAGGAGAATCTTTTCAAAGGTAAATTAATCTGAAGCAGTTACGTCGAGATTCGACAAATCTCTCAAGGAACCAGGTCTGTAAGAGAACTTTTCAGATCTTGAATACACTGGGGCAATTCATCTCAAGCCAGTACAGTACTATGTTTCTACAAGGGCCTTCTCAAGTGAAATTCCTTCACACTATACCTGGGGAAAGTTTGGTGAGATTTGTTTGGTAGAATTGTTGTTCACTCAATTATGTGTAGTTTGCCAATACCATAATAACATCTTTCAAGATGACTATGGAATCCCTAACAATATTGAAGTTTCTACATCTCCCCGGTAAGTCCTCCCCAAGCAAAAGGGTTTAGGGCTAAATGTTTGACTGATTTGGAAATCCTTGGATAATTCCCTAACATTTCTTGAAGTTTTCTGCTCCCCAATATTGCCAGGTGGGGAATTCTTGACTTAGTTTGTGATGGATGAAACTTCATGTTAAAGAATCTACATCCCCGATGGATATGTGATATTGTTGTTTTCATAGGAGAATGTTTATTCCTCGAAGCAGATATGTTTCATTCCTTAATCAAGAGTTCAGGTTGAGAATTTTCTTATTCCCTTGTAGAGTTGCCTTTGAGGATTTCTCTTATTCCCCGACGAATTCGCTTCATGAAGATTTCTTATTCAAGACTTCTTTCATCTCCCCTATGAAACTTCCTTTTGATGATTACTTATTCAAGTATTCTCCATTTGGCGTTTCTCTTTATAAGTTACATTTTTGCCCTGATCCTCCCCGGCAATGCCTAATCTTCATTTGGCGTCTTTTGTCAGACATTGTTGTTTCGATCTGATCTTCTCCAGCAGAGTTTGAAATTTATTTTTGCAACTCCCATCGGAGTTTGTAGCCCTTGTTTACCTATTACTTAGTTTGTTACTCCCCATAGAGTTTCAGCTCTTCAAAGGTTTCTCTCCAGAATTTTCTTATATCTTCTCCAGCAGATTCAATAATTTATTTTTGCAGATCCTGTTAGAATTTTCCTTGTTGGTTATTAGTTTCTCGATTTTCCATTCCCTAGTGAAACATTTAGTCATGCATCATCGTATTGCATCCTCAAAGTGTGTTGTTTCCATTCTCTTTTGGAACATTACTCCATGAAAAATAATAATTCAAACATGCATCAGAACATAATCCATTATTGTTTATGTTTTCCCTAGTGGATTTTCTAAACTTTAGACGATATCCCTAGCGAGGTCTCTATCCTTAATATCTTGGCTTTCACCCTTACGAGTATCCCCTTTGGATGTTACCATTAAGTGTTTGAGTGTATACTCACTATCTTTGACTGTAGTCTAGTTTCTACCTGGCGCAGTTTTCTCCGGTTTAGTCTTTACTACCCTTGTTGGTTCATTTTAATGTCTATTGATATACCTTTTGAATACCAATCTCACCCTGATATTCATTTTCAGCCTAGTTTCATCTAGTTGCTCTTAGGTCGAGTTTTATCTCGTTACCTGTGCGTGTAATCCAGTTTTGTCCTGGTACTCATCTTTGGATTAGTGTCATCTAATCTTCTTGAGTCGAGTTCGATACTCGTTTTAAGTCTCATCTTTGGACCAATTTCGTCTAGTCTTCTTGAGCCAAGTTTCTACTCGTTATTTGTCTCTTTTATTACTTGGATTTGTTCAGCTTTATCTACTGTCTATCCTCATTTGAGACAAGCAGGTGTTTTGTGAAATACACACACTTTTCATCACCTTGCTATAAGACCCAATTTCTATTGTTGTCCTATTGAGTACTTTTTCAGAGCCTAGTTTCGTCTAGTTCCTCTTAGGTTGAATTTCATCTTGTTACCCTGTTTACACACCAGCTTCTACCAAGCGCAATCTTTATAAGTACTCTCAGAGGCCGAGTTTTACCTCGATAGCCTCTACTCGATCCCACCAGCGTTCCACTAACGTACATATGGTATAAGTTTAATTTTGTCTGTCATTTGTTGATCGAGACCATTTTATTTATGGTATACCCTCATGGATCCGATATCTATTCATATATTTAGAATCTAGTCTCGTCTAGTTTTCTTGGGTTCAGTTTCGTCTCACTATTGTGATTTGCATTCCAGTTTTGACCTGGAATATCTTTCTATAGAGCTTAGTCTTATCTAGTCTTCTTGGGTTAAGTTTTATCTCACTATTGTGAGTCGTGTTCCAGTTTTGTCCTGGCACATTCTTTTGGAATCTAGTGATACCTAGTCTTCTTGGATTGAAATTTATCTCATTGTTACGATCTGTGTTTCAGTTTTGTCCTAACACGACCTTTAGAATCTAGTCTTATCTAGTCTTCTCAGTTTGAGTTTCATCTAATTTTTATGATATGTGTTCCATTTTTGCCTTGGCCCATTCTTCCAGAACCTAACATTCAATTTTTCTCATGGCATGATTCCAATCTCTGCTTGGCTTACTTTTCGAATCCAATTGCTACCTAGTATGTTTCTGGAGTCCTGTTTTGTATGAAGCTTTTTCATAAGATTTAGTATTCACTAATCTTATCCTCTTTCATCCAGTTTGTTTGGTGTTATTCCTACAAATACAGTTACCAGTGTTTTTGCGCTTCTGTTTTATTCAGAGTGCAAATTTTTGGGTTCTTTTAGTATTCAATCCTCTTCCACCTCGAACACTCGAAAGCTGTGACTCTTTCTCACTTATCAGGGGCAACTGCTGCACCCAAAAATTCTCCCTCTTCATTTTACCTTATATGGCTTGTGTTTCATCATACATATTCATGCATTTGAGATGGGATCAAGGTAGTCTTATCTTCATGGTTCTTCTTCAAGCTGTGGAAAATGACTATGTTGACATCAGTCCAAGATGGCTTTCATGTGCTTGTTATTTTGATCATTCAAGCTACCAGGGCTTTTCTTTCCTCATGACATCTCAAGTTGATTCATTGTTTTATTAGAGAATTGGAAATTAGCAAAATAGTGAGGTGAATCATTTGTTCTCCTGATTTTCTCTTGAGATTAGGGTGTGGGTCAGTTGAAGTATTTAAAGTTTGTGTGAATCGAATTTATGAAGTAATATCATCTCATTATCATATGAGATTTCATTATTCAAAAATATTCTTCACTATGTTCCAAAATAAGGGCTGCGATATGGCCACCTATCATGGATCTTTTTTCCTCAAGAGGCACTGCTTCTCCTTGTTAGGATTTTGTTTGCTTGAGGATACAAAGTGTGAGCCATAATGTGTTGAGTTTAAAGATTATTTGTGCTAAAGGCTTCATTCTTTCTAGTACTTGCTACTTGACACACAAGTTTTGGTTTATATTGGAATGTGAATTGATTTGGGATTCGTTGTATTCATCCAAGGGCAAGTTTTCTTGGTTTAACATTTGTCTATCAAAGGTTACAAGAGAATGTATTGGTTTTTATGCCTATGTTAAATCACATTGTCATGGTGACTTCTCTTTGACACCCAGAATCAAATTTAACTCATTACAAATTGCATTCTAAAATTACAAGTTTCGTGGTTTTTATCCAAGCATTTCAAGTATTCCAAGTTCACTACCTCATATTGTTTTCTTTAAAAAATCATTCAAGATTAAGGTTCTATATAGAGACAAATTTAATCTTAGCATGAGTATAAATTCTTGATACCAAGCTCTATTATAAAGAAAGACTTCAAGTTTTAATAAAATTAACTTTCAAGACTTATCATTAATGCAATCACAAGGGTATCCAAATTCTATGACATTCTCAATCTCGAATTACAAGGAATACTCAAAATTCTCATGACTTTAGTTCTCCATTTCTAATATTACAAGAAGAATTAATTTTTTGTAACACTTACAAGTCAAGTTAATGTTTTCATCCAAGATGTCCAAAGTTCAATTTCACCAAAATTCTAGGTTTACAAAAGTTTTTAATAAAGGTTACACAAGAGTTTGTTCGATGAAGTACACCAATCTACAAAGTCCCTAAATCCAAGTTGAATCAAATCCTCTTGAGCTTAAATATTTTCAAATCCTTCAAAGCTCCAAGCCATGCCACTGTTTCCGCCTTGCCATCTCCATCCATCAACTCAACCTCATGAAACAATAGATGAAGGGGTGAAAAACACAAGAAGGGGGGGTTGAATTGTAAAACTGGAATCTTAAAGCAATTGACAAGATATTTTTATCCTGGTTCGTTTGATCTCAAACTACTCCAGTCCACCCGTCAAGGTGATTTCGCCTCTCTCCAACGAGGTCTTAATTCACTATATTCAACTGAATACAAATCTGCTTTAACAACTGCTAAAGCCTTCTTGATTCAAACCACAATCCGGTTTGTCAAGGCAACACTTTCTTACAAAGGTATAAAACAAATGTGTGTGAATGTTTTCTACAAAACTTTATCACAACTGTGATGTATACACAAATTAAGCTTAGAAACTTAGATTGCTAAACACTAATGGAGTATCAGAGTTTGTTGGTTTAGCAAAACTGGTAGATGAAGATTATTGTTCAGCTTTGTGCGTGTAGAGAATTTGGAAGCATTAGCCATTATAATCTTCGAAGCTTTGTTTATATAGCACTTGAGAAGATGAACGTTGAATGCAAATATTCTTGATTCAATGCTAATAACAAGCTTTCCTTTTTGAGCAGATCTTGTCTAGAATGATGCCGTTGGAATTAATTGGCGTTCAATGCACAGTACCGTTGCTTCTTCAATGCACGTTCTGGCTTGGCTCATTCTGATTCTGCTTCGCTGCTGATGAACTATTGATTCTGTATCAGAGTGTTTACGCGCAGTTCTATTCATCAAGCTTCAGCATGTACGTGAGTTGATCATCTGATCTTCACGTTCTGATTCAGCAACTTCTGATGCTGGTGTATCAAATCAAGTTCTGATGCTGAGGAAGTGATCTTGATTATTTTAATCAGCGTATCTGCAAGTCAGAGCATAGTAATTTTAGGCAGCATATGGTTCAAACATGAAACATATAAATACTATATCTTTTCACTTTGTTATCATCAAAACTTAAATATAGGGTACTAGATTCAAACATTGTTCTAACAATCTCCCCCTTTTTGATGATGACAAAAACTAGATATTTTAAATGAAAAAATAACGTGAAAAGGTATCTAGGAAATGTTTCAGAGTTAAGAAGTAAAGAGAAATCAGAGTTTAAGAGATACTCCCCCTGAGTTTGTTACTTCCCTTTGATATGCGTGTTCTTCAGGATCAGATCTTTTTCTATCTTTGAACATCAGATGAAGAGTCTTTGACTTATCAGAGAGCAGAGCTTCAGAGCTTTTCCTGTCAGAGCTTTGCTTTTGGATCAGAGTATTTGGTCGATCAGAACTTCATATTAGATCAGAGCAACATGAGCTTCTACATTTTGATCAGAGCTTCTAGCTTCTAGTCTTCATTGTGCCTGTAGACTTAAAAACAAAACAGAAAAACATTTCAAGTAATAGAGTTAGAATGTTTGAGAGTTTCTGTCTAGTTAGCCGTTATTGATTTTAAATATCATTCTTGTTCTCCCCCTTTTTGTCAGCAATCAAAAAGTGTTGGTGATGTGCTAAAACGATTTAGATCAGAAAAACAGATTATATTAAAATAGTTCAGAGCAAAAGAGCATTACAAAACATAGTCAAAACAATACATCAGAAAATGAAGAAAACATAGAGAATGTCATGCATGAAAAAAAAATTTAAGGTTGTGGGGGCATGCGTGAGAACAGGCTTTCCAGCATTGCTTGAATCTTTTCAGAAGTTTCATTCTGCTTCTGAACCATGTTGACAACAGTGTCAATCTTGCTGTCCTGTACATCCATTCTTGCTTTCATTTTCTGATCATTCTCTTCCATCCGCTGCTGTAGACGCAAGTCATTCAGCCTTAATTCTTCCAGAGCCTGCCTGTCCAAGGCAGCTTGAGAACTTTCAGAAGGAGGAAGCTTCTCAGAACTTTCAGCTACATCTTCTGCTGGATTTTCTTCCTGAAGGGTCCTGTCTTCTTCTGATGGTTGCACCTGTGCAGCTTGCTCTTTCTCAGACCAAGATTCACTGTCCAGAGGGAGCACAACTTCTTGAGGCAGCTGACTCTCAACTTCCTTCAGCAGCTTGCTAAAGTTCTGTTGAGCCTGCTCATAGTTGACGTCCTGCAGCTTGAGGGTGATTTGAGAGAAAAAGGTTTGAAGGAGATAAACTCAGAAATATGCAGAGAATATTTGAATGATTATGAGAAAGCGTAAAGAATAAAAATGAAGGATTAATGTGCTTAAATAGGGTTTTCAAAAATTATTTTGAAAAATTAAACGCTTTTAAGAGAGAGAAAAAAATAATGATTTCCATTAACAAGCGTGATTACTCTGCATTAAATGCTTGCTGATTTTGGGGGATTTGAGAAAGATACTTAAAAACGGTTACCAGACATGTGTCTCAATGCACCCAATCAGCGCTT
The DNA here is from genome assembly GCA_948472305.1 of Vicia faba. Lineage (NCBI taxonomy): Eukaryota > Viridiplantae > Streptophyta > Magnoliopsida > Fabales > Fabaceae > Vicia > Vicia faba. The sequence goes on along the minus strand of OX451739.1, from coordinate 904,045,701 downwards.
TGCCTTCTCAGAAGCGTGCACGCGTTCTGCTTCAGGGATTTGCTGATGATTGGATGACACTTGTTTGATGTAGTGATCAACACGTCTGTCTTTGAGATTAGACTCTCAGATCTTTAGACTTGCATCTGATACAATCTGCATGTTCTATCTTTCTGAAAGGAGATTGATCAGAAGTTCACAGTAATATAATTACATTCTGAGGATAAATACATGGAATTAAAACATTTACATTCTGGGCATACTTTCATGCTGAGATGTTTCAGAATGAAATTAAACCTATCTTCTGAAAGGGGTTTAGTAAAGATATCAGCCCATTGATGGTCTGTATCTATAAATTTCAAGTTTAAAATACCTTTCTGAATATAGTCCCTAATGAAATGATGTTTTATTTCTATATGCTTAGCTCTAGAATGTAAAATAGGATTCTTACTTAAGCAAATAGCAGAAGTATTATCACAAAGAATAGGAATGTTACTCTCAAAAATCTGGAAGTCTTCAAGCTGACTTTTCATCCAGAGCATTTGTGTGCTACATCCTGCTGCTGCTATGTACTCAGCTTCTGCTGTTGACAGAGCAATTGTTGATTGCCTTTTGCTGGACCACGAGATCAGATTTTCTCCCAGAAACTGGCAGCTTCCAGAAGTACTTTTACGTTCCACTCTGTCTCCAGCAAAATCAGCATCACAGTAGCCTACTAAGCTGTAATCACTAGATTTTCTATAAAACAAACCCAGATTAGTAGTACCTTTCAGATACTTGAAAATTCGCTTAACTGCTGTTAAGTGAGATTCTCTAGGTCTGATTGGAATCTAGCACAAATACATACGCTGAATAAGATATCAGGTCTTGAAGCTGTCAGATAAAGGAGAGAACCAATCATACCTCTGTAGACTTTCTGTTCTACGCTTTTGCTTACCTCTTCTCTTTCCAGAATGCACGTGGGATGCATTAGAATCTTTGATGGCTTACATTCTGAGAGGTCAAATTTCTTCAGAAGATCTCTGATGTATTTGTTCTGATGAATGTAAGTTCCCTCTGGAGTTTGATTGATCTGAATTCCTAGAAAGAATTTCAGTTCCCCCATGAGGCTCATCTCAAATTCTGCCTGCATACACTTAGCAAATTTTCTTCCAAGAGAAGGATTAGTAGAACCAAAAATAATATCATCAACATAAATTTGACAGACTAAAATGTCACTCTTAACTGTTTTACAGAATAGAGTAGTGTCCACTTTCCCTCTGGTGAATTCATTTTCAAGCAGAAAGTTACTTAGCCTTTCATACCAAGCTCTGGGAGCTTGTTTCAGACCATACAGTGACTTTTTCAGTTTGAAAACATGTTCTGGATGTTTTGTATTTTCAAAACCTGGGGGTTGGTGAACATAAACTTCTTCTTCTATATAACCATTTAAGAATGCACTTTTGACATCCATCTGATACAGAGTGATGCCTCTATTAACAGCAAATGAAATTAAGAGTCTGATAGATTCTAACCTGGCGACTGGGGCAAAGGTTTCTGTATAGTCTATCCCCTCTTGCTGACTATAACCTTGTGCAACCAGTCGTGCCTTGTTTCTGACGACTTCACCTTGTTCATTAAGCTTGTTTCTGAACACCCATCTTGTTCCAATGACGTTGAATCCTTTTGGTCTGGGAACGAGATCCCACACGTCGTTTCTGGTGAATTGATTCAGCTCTTCTTGCATTGCCAGAATCCAGTCATTGTCCAGAAGTGCTTCATCAATAGAAGAAGGTTCAATCAGAGACACAAGTCCCATAAGAGTTTCTTCAGAGTTTCTGAAGCTTGCTCTTGTTCTGATTGGATCTTCCTTTCTTCCTAGGATAGTTTCTTCTGGGTGATCCAAACTGCTTCTGGGTAATCTCTTCTGAGGTTGATCAGCAGCAGTTGTAGGATTTCTAGCATTGCTCCTTTCAGACGTTGAATGAATGTCTGTGTTGAGAGCTTCTGATGACTTGTCTTCAGAACCTGCAAATTCAATTTCTATACCTGCAAGATTTTCATTCTGCTTTGACTTTTCAGAGTCAAGCTTGTCATCAAAACGAACACTGATTGATTCTTCCACAATCTGTGTTTCTGTATTGTATACTCTGTACCCTCTTGAGCGTTCAGAGTATCCTAACATAATACACTTCTGTGCCTTAGAATCAAACTTGTTCAAATAATTCTTTGTATTTAACATATAGCAAGTACATCCAAATGGATGAAAATACGAAATGTTGGGCTTTCTGTTCTTCCACAATTCATATGGAGTCTTTTCCAGAATAGGTCTTATTGAGATTCTATTCTGAATGTAGCACGCTGTGTTTATTGCCTCTGCCCAGAAAGTCTTAGCAACGTTTGTCTCATTGATCATGGTTCTGGCCATTTCTTGCAATGTTCTGTTCTTTCGTTCTACAACTCCATTTTGTTGGGGAGTTCTAGGACAAGAGAAATCATGCAGAATGCCTTTGTCATTAAAGAATGACTCAAACTCTTTATTTTCAAATTCTCCACCATGATCACTTCTGACTTTAACGATTCTAAGATCTTTTTCATTCTGAACTTGGTTACAGAAGGTAACAAACACAGAGTGTGACTCGTCCTTGTGTCTTAAGAACTTTACCCATGTCCATCTGCTATAGTCATCTACGATTACTAACCCATACTTCTTGCCACTGACTGAAGCAGTTTTAACTGGTCCAAATAAGTCAATGTGCAGAAGTTCTAATGGCTTAGAGGTAGAAACAACATTTTTGGATTTAAAAGAGGGTTTTGCAAATTTGCCTTTCTGACATGCTTCACACAGAGCATCTGAATTGAACTTCAAATTCGGAAGTCCTCTGACCAGATTGAGTTTGTTAATCTGAGATATTCTTCTCATACTAACATGCCCCAATCTTCTGTGCCAGATCCACTGCTCGTTGTTAACAGACAGAAGACATTTTACGTTCTGACTCTTTAGTTCAGAAAGTTTGATTTTGTAAATGTTGTTTTTCCTCTTTCCATTAAACAGGATAGTCCCATCTTTCTGACTAGCAGCTTTACATGATTTTTGATTAAAGATTATATCATAACCGTTATCACTTAATTGACTTATGGATAACAGATTATGCATCAATCCATCTACTAGCAGAACATTATTAATAGAGGGAAGATTTCCGTTACCTACAGTTCCAGAGCCAATAATCTTTCCCCTCTGATTGCCTCCAAAACCAACGTGGCCTCCAGGCTTAAGTTCCAGGCTTTGGAACATATGCCTTCTTCCCGTCATGTGTCGTGAGCAGCCAGAGTCCAGGTACCATGACTGGTGTTTCTGACTTGCTGCTAAAGATATCTGCAACATGTATTATTTTATCCTTAGGTACCCAGATCTTCTTGGGTCCTGACTTGTTAGTTTTACCAAAACTCTGGTTGAATTTTGGTTTCACAGAGTGCTTACTGCTAGTGTATTTGATGTCGTGTGTGTGACCATACACAAAGTGTGAATTTAGAGGAGTGTGTTTAATAATTAAATCCATGACATTCTTAGGTGTAGGAACCTTACCTTGGTATCCTATTCCTTTCCTGCCGTTTCTGCTAACTCCATAGATCATTGAAGCCATTCTGCTTCTATCTATGCTTTTAGCAAGGAACTTCTGGAAACTATGATCATACTCCTTGATGATCTCATCAGCGTTGCTGGGAGTTTCAGAAATTGGTTCCTTCTGAGAGTTTTGTAAAGAGTTTTCTAATTTTAAAATTTTATCTCTCAGCTCAGAGTTTTCCAATTTGAGACTCTCAGACTTATTAGAGTCAGATTCAAGAGTCCTTTTCAGGTCTCTGAATTTAGCTCTAATCTGCTGATAACGTTCCAGAATTTCATTGAGGCTTTCAGCAAGTTCAGCCTTTGTAAAATTAACAGCGAAGTTAGGGAATACCTCTTATGTGTCTGATTCTGAGTCTGATTCAGAAGCTTCACTGTCATCTGGAATGTTAGCCATGAGCGCTATGTTTGCCCTTTCATCATCTGATTCTGAGTCAGCTTCAGACGAGTCAGAGTCATCCCATGTGGCCATGAGACTTTTCTTCTTCTCTCTTCCAAACTTCTTTTTGGGCTTTTCCCTCTGAAGCTTTGGGCAGTCACTCTTGTAGTGTCCTTGCTCATTGCACTCGTAGCAGATGATGTCTTTTGTGTTTGGCTTCTTGCTACCGGAGGAGCCTTCAGATCTTCTGTATCCAGAGGAAGAATCTGTCCTTCTGTATCTGGAGGAAGACTCGTTCTGATCAGATCTTCTGGGATTCCTGAACTTCCTTTGTCTTTGCTTCCACAGTTGATTTACTCTTCTGGAGAGAAGGGAAAGTTCGTCTTCTTCTGATGAGGATCCATCAGATGTTTCTTCAACTGCCTGCAAAACTTTAGATTCAGATTTTCTGTTAGATTTTAAAGCTAAAGGCTTACCTTGCTTCTGAGGCTCGTCAGCTTCTAGCTCTATCTCATGACTTCTGAGGGAGCTTATAAGTTCCTCCAGAGTGATTTTGTTGAGATCCTTCGCTAGCTTTAGAGCAGTAACCATAGGCCTCCACTGCTTGGGTAAACTTCTGATTATCTTCTTGACATGGTCAGTAGTAGAGTATCCTTTGTCCAGAACTTTGAGACCAGCCACCAGAATCTGGAATCTAGAGAACATAGTTTCAATGGATTCAGATTCTTCCATTTTGAACGCCTCATACTTCTGAATGAGCGCCAGAGCTTTTGTTTCTTTGACTTGAACGTTGCCCTCATGCGTCATTCTGAGAGAATCAAAGATGTTCTTAGCTGTGTCTCTGTTGGAGATCTTTTCATACTCAGTATAGGAGATGGCACTGAGGAGGATGGTTCTGGCCTTATGGTGATTCTTGAAATCACGCTTTTGTTGATCAGTCATTGATTTTTTATCAATCTTCTGACCAGTTGCATTCACAGGGTGCGTGTATCCATCTGTCACCATATCCCACAGATCAGCATCATGTGCTAGAAAGAAGCTTTCAATTCTGTCTTTCCAGTAATCAAAGTTTTCTCCATCAAAGACTGGAGGTTTGCCGCTGAATCTGTCTCTGTCCTCATTGTTGTCATTGCTGAAATGAGAGTTGTTTCCTGCCATTGTGTTTTTCTGACGCTGGATCTTGTACTGACACGGTTAAGTGTTTTAGCTCAGAACCAGGCGCTCTGATGCCAATTGAAGGGGTGAAAAACACAAGAAGGGGGGGTTGAATTGTAAAACTGGAATCTTAAAGCAATTGACAAGATATTTTTATCCTGGTTCGTTTGATCTCAAACTACTCCAGTCCACCCGTCAAGGTGATTTCGCCTCTCTCCAACGAGGTCTTAATTCACTATATTCAACTGAATACAAATCTGCTTTAACAACTGCTAAAGCCTTCTTGATTCAAACCACAATCCGGTTTGTCAAGGCAACACTTTCTTACAAAGGTATAAAACAAATGTGTGTGAATGTTTTCTACAAAACTTTATCACAACTGTGATGTATACACAAATTAAGCTTAGAAACTTAGATTGCTAAACACTAATGGAGTATCAGAGTTTGTTGGTTTAGCAAAACTGGTAGATGAAGATTATTGTTCAGCTTTGTGCGTGTAGAGAATTTGGAAGCATTAGCCATTATAATCTTCGAAGCTTTGTTTATATAGCACTTGAGAAGATGAACGTTGAATGCAAATATTCTTGATTCAATGCTAATAACAAGCTTTCCTTTTTGAGCAGATCTTGTCTAGAATGATGCCGTTGGAATTAATTGGCGTTCAATGCACAGTACCGTTGCTTCTTCAATGCACGTTCTGGCTTGGCTCATTCTGATTCTGCTTCGCTGCTGATGAACTATTGATTCTGTATCAGAGTGTTTACGCGCAGTTCTGTTCATCAAGCTTCAGCATGTACGTGAGTTGATCATCTGATCTTCACGTTCTGATTCAGCAACTTCTGATGCTGGTGTATCAAATCAAGTTCTGATGCTGAGGAAGTGATCTTGATTATTTTAATCAGCGTATCTGCAAGTCAGAGCATAGTAATTTTAGGCAGCATATGGTTCAAACATGAAACATATAAATACTATATCTTTTCACTTTGTTATCATCAAAACTTAAATATAGGGTACTAGATTCAAACATTGTTCTAACAATAGAAAGTGAAACGCTAGTGATCGAGAAACTAAAACTTGAACAAAAACAAAGTATTTTCAAAGATTTTTTCTTCTAAATCTCATCATGAGGGTTTGTGAAGGAATCAAAATTTAAGGGTAGTTTTTCAATCACATTCAAGCAACATCAAGGCCTCATACATTTGTTTCATAAAAAAATCAGTAGTAAGATGTTTAATCACATGTCCATTTCTTCTATTTGAAAATCCCAAGTAATTTTGATTCACAAAAAAGAGATTCAAAACTCAGTAAGTACAATATCACGATTTCAGCCGAAGCAACAAACACATTCACATATTAGAAATCAGGTTGATAACATATAAATATTAAGCCCAAAAAAAATTTCACATCCTGTTATTAAAACTCAGATCCACAAATAGTCCTCACAAGAAAAAATCACAATGTATCAGAAAAATAACAAAGAAAAAAATCAAGGGCCCAACACATAGTTCAAAATTCAAGGCCTGGTATCGAAAGTTCAAATCAGAAGGACCAACTAAAACCCTAATCATCTCAGCACTATATAAACAGTTATTGCACAATTTTCAAGGGGGAATGATATAGACAGAAAACCAAAAAGTTACGCTAAGACCAAAAACCCTAAACCAATTTCATCATCATTTTCCCTATACACTAAACCTTTAGAGAGTCAAAGGAAGAAGAAGAAGTGTCCTAGTCAAAAAAGTTGAAAAACAGAACCAGAAAGACCTCACCAGGAAGGTCGCGATTGTGGATCACCTTCCATCATCTTCAGAAGCTGGCGGGTTCCATCGGAAGGAACCCTCATCGCTGCGAAACTCTTCATCATGCATCAAATAGTGCCGATTCATCGCCAATAACCAGTCATCATCATCATCGAGATTGGAATCAGAGTGTTTAGGGTTTTCATTTCCCCTTTCAAGATCTATGTTAACCTTCTAAGCCTCTGCAAAATCAAATTCCATATTAGTGACAAGAAGGACGAGACAAAGAGAATGATGAAAGAAATTAGAAGATCAGAGCAAATCCTCCGCATGCCTCCGTCGTCGCCGCTGTCATCGCCGCCGTTGGCAATTTCCGGTTAGTTCTCTTCAGAGAGAACTGTGAGAAGCACGAGAGAATATGGAATGAGAGAGAGAGGTTTGTCTCTCTTTTGGTTTAATTCTTACTTAAATTTTTTTTGTTTTGTTAATTTAGTTTAATTAGACACTAATACAATAGTGACATTTGTCATCGTCTGTTTGGCAAGATTCTGGTTCTATGTAGGAAGATGTACCGTAACCACCACGCTCTCTCATTACATCACCATCAGATTGTCCATCATCCTCATCCAATGAATCATCTACTAGTCCCCGCGGTGCACCTTTCATGGAGCACACGATCAAATCCCTAGACGCGTCCTCATCAGCTTTACCATGCACCTTGCTGCATCACCATCAGATCTATGACGCTCCAGACTTGCTATCGACCATGGACTCTCACTGAAGGGGCACACCAGATTCCGTGGACTTCTTTTCTTTTGTCCTTGGACCCAGATTGCTTTCAGCATGAGTGAGGGTTTGAGAACACCTGTAGTACTCAAGTGGAAAAGTCGACACCTTTATAAACATGGGGTAAGAGAATGTTGCTCGACTATAAATGCATCATGTCTAATTTTGGAAAAAAGTTTTAAAGGATAAAAGGTGCTCAAGCGTACAAAAGGGTTTGAATGAGTTTAAGTATTTTTGTTAATTTTGAAAAATATCAAAGTATGATTAAATGAGTCGAAGTTTGTTTAAAGAAAAGAAGTTTTAAAATAAAAGGCACTCGACAAAGTCGAGGTTTATTATAAAAGCGGTTCGAGTTTATAAACAAAGAAGTTTTTGAAAAAGATGAGAAGGTTTTGAAAATTAAAGAATGGGAGAAGATGAAAAGAGGCTATCCTAAAGCAGAAGGTAAAAGCTAGGGAAAATAACCGTCTAACCAACAAGAAGCCAACACTTGACACAACGAGTAAATTTGGAATTCTCATCCTTTGGATTGAAACCAAACAAGCAAAGGTAATAAACCTCTTAAGAATACCAAACTTCAAATGCATTAGGTCTTCACAAAAATTGGATAGAGTAACAGTTGTATGCAGATGAATTCCCAATCACAGACAAAACATATAATCAGAATAACCTGCACACAAAGAAAACAAACAACTCAATGTCTTGGGGTAACCCCCAAGTTCTCCAGACAAAATAACAGTTGAAGTCACAAGGTCCCAAGGATGGTCAAGGTCTTTACTTCGAAGTCCAAGAAGTCCATAACTCCAAAATGTCAAGGATAGTAACCAAATAGTTCAAGCAACCTTAAATTTTTTTATTGTCCTAGTTGGTTATTGGGTATCTTCAAAAAGAAAATGAAAGCTCAAATGAGAAAAATAAAGAAAATGACATAAAAATAAACGCTCAAGTGAGCAAAGATGAAAATAACATGAAATGTAAATGCTAAAATAAATGTGCTTAAAAAGCATAAAGTAAAAGCATAAAATAAAGTCAATTGTTAGAAATTAGAAGTTAGTTGAATGACCATCTTGAAACTTGTATTTGAAACTCATTAGAAGATTTATAAAATCAAAGCCTCTCTACAACAAGTCTCATTTGCTTTTTGTCAAGTATATCATTCATTTTAAAATTCTCGAGACGACAATAAAATGATCAACGATGTTTAAGTGATTCACTTCGACCAAAGCTTATGAAGATTCATTAGAGGATTGATAAGACCAAAGCCTCCTAACAATGAATCTCAATGTTATTGGATCAAAGGATTCAAATTAACATACTTGGGCTTATAAACATGGGTTTGGGTCACAAATGCTCATTTCTCGAATCAGGACAAAATTTAGCGCTATGCTAAGCAATCGTAAGTGGACTTGTATAGAAGTCACACCTATTTTGAGGCCGGTCAAAAAAGTCTATGCATCCATACGTGTTCAAGAGCTAAATAGGAATTAACTTTGAAATTGCAATGCAATAAAGAATTAGCAACATAAATTCGAATTTATTTACAAGCCAGCTTTACTTAATATTTATCAAATACTAAATCAAAATAATAAAACTAAAAGAACAAAATATAGGTGTACAAATTAAATGGGGTAACTAAAAAATAACAATTTGACTTAAACCAATATATTTGTCAAGCCCAATCTACTTGCACTAATACTTAACAAAAGATCTTCTAATTAAATAAAATAAAAAAAAAAACAAAAATAGCAACCATAAAAATAAAAACTAAAATCAGAATATAAAATATAAAAACTAAATAATAAATGGAATAACACTCGAGATGGATGTGTGGTATACACGAGAGAGATAAACGGAGTTACGATTGACTAGCTACGAAAATGATTAGCAGGTTTGTGGGTTCTCACAGAAGTGTTGTTGTTGTTCTCCAAATAAGGATGTGGAACGAATGGGGTTGTGAGTTCGGAGGAAGTTGAAGTTGATGGTGAGAAGTGGGTCTGATATTAGAAGATGGTGTACGTGAGGTTAACGGAATAGAAGATGGAAGATTAACGGATGAGTAGTGGTGCTCTGTTGTGGAACTGTGAGCTGAAAGGGTGCGTGGCTTGCGGAGTTGCTTGGTGATAATCGGCGGTGGGGAGCTAGTGTGATTATGTGATGTTTGGTGAAGAGACGTAGTGTTGAAGAACAATTAATGGATCGTTGATGATGATGTTGCTATGAAGAACAGAGGAATTTGGTGGTTTAAGGATGGATTTGCAGAAGTATGGAGAGGAAACGGTGGATGAAGATATATGTAGTGGAGGTTTGTGTAATGGTGAGCAGTGATGAAGAGCGTGACTGATTGGATTGAGAAGAAGGATGCAGAGAGAAGTTCAATGATGAACTGAACGAAACAGAGATGGAGGACGATGTTGGTTCGAAGGAAATTGGAAAATTGAAAGGGAAGATGAACAGTAGAGGTGAGTTTGTGGAGGGAGGTTGATAGGAGTTGGCGGTGATTGAAACTTTTGTTGCAAGAAATTGTTGTTGTTGATCGGCGGATGAGCTATTGTCGGTGGTTTACAATGGCAAGTGAGTTACAGTGGTGGAAACGGAAGAGTTGTTCTGGAAAAACAGAGATTGAGAGAGAGGAAGGTGGTTTATGTGGGTGGAATTTTGTGGAATCGTGAGAGGGAAAGAGAGGATTTCTCTCTGGTTTTTTCAATTTCGTTTCAAGTCTCCCCCTCCATCCTTTACAACTATCTCTCAATTTATAACACAAAAATTTAGTTTAACTAATTTTCGAAGTGACCAAAAAATCCTCCAATAATAAAAATGACATAAAATCTGAACGATAAAAAATAACATATATAAAAAAAAATTGTTTTAAATTTCTGAATAAAAAATAGAGACCCAAAATGACTAAGAACGATAAAAAATGGACATTAATCTATCCGAAAAAATGAAATGAACACATTAAAATAAACTACATGTCACAAAGATTAATAAAAAATTAACCAAATGGTCAAAATCGAAATAAAATAAGAATAAAAATATCAGGTTGAACAAACGCTTATGGTTAAAAACGAGACTTCAAACTGTACAGAAAAAATGAAGCGAGCATACCGTCATGATCTACGCGAAACGCAGATTCATAAAATAATCAGTAAAAGGTGAAAACTTGAAATATTTTCTCGCTAATTTTCCGCACAGTGTCGAATCGCTTTTAACCGTCTGCCTGTAAAACCGAAATATTAATATTATCGACATATAAACAACTTGGAGCAATGCAAGGAACAAGTAAAGAGATAAAAATGCATGAAGTGAAATATCGGGTATTTTTCAACTACAAAATGATGCAAAATTTGACTTAAACTGACTTTTGGTCAACTTAAATACGACAAATGATGCAAAATATGATGAATGAAGATATTTATTAATGATTGTGACCAAATAACAAAATATGATAAGATAATGCGACTAAAAAAATTAGGGTCGAAATTTAGGGTGCAACACATTCCATTTATCTTATGGACACTTTTGCCTTGATTTTGTGATCGATTGTTGACACAGCCCGGGTATGCCTAATCATTTTATGGAAGAAACTCAAGGAAACATTCAATAGAGTTTTCTTACCACGTGCACATTAAATAGGCAACAAACCTTCTTCGTTAGGTATCATCATACCTCTCTTTATTCTCGCATATTGATACATGATTAAAAGTCTTACCTCTGTAAGCATGTTTTGATTGTTTAATTGTTACCTTTCCTCTTACTTGACTACTTGTTTAGGTGTCTACCTATGTTCATGATCTTTCTTCCTTACTTTCTTATCTAAGCATGTTTTCTTTAGGTATCTTATCAAAGTACCTTACATCTTGAGTAAGTCTCTACTTCTCATGTGCGATGTGTGGTTGTCTAATCTCTATCTCCTATCTTTTATCCTACTTTGATTCTTAATATTATTGTTAGGTGTGATGTTTTACCATCTCTTATTTTTCATCCTACTTTGATTTTCTATATCATTGTTAGGTGTATCTTTTTCCACGTGATGTTCCTTCATTGTTTCTTATCCTACTTTGATGACATGATATCATTGTTAGGTGGATGTTTTATTGTTCTTCCCTCTTATTTAAGATATGATGTTTTGTCATCCTAACGTGTGTGTTCTTAATGTTTATCATCTTCTTATCTTGATGATTTAACATCTTATTATCTTGATGTTTTACATCTTCTTATCTTGATGCTTTATCATCTTCTTATCTTGATGTTCTATCATATTTTTATCTTGATGTTTTATCATCTTCTTATATTGATGTTTTATCATCTTATTATCTTGATGTTTTATCATCTTCTTATCTTATTGTTTTATCATCTTCTTATCTTGATGTTTTATCATCTTTGATCTTGATGTTTTATCATCTACTTATCTTGATGTTTTATCATCTTCTTATCTTGATGTTTTATCATTTTCTTAATTGATGTTTTTTCATCTTTGATCTTGATGTTTTATCATCTTCTTATATTGATATTTTATCTTCTCTTTTCATCTCATTTATCATGCTTTTTTAATCCTTGGTTGAGTACTCATTTACTAACCAACACGGTGATATAAAAAGAAGCTATATTCTCGTTTCTAATTGTTGTTTTGTGCATCATTGTCTAATGATTGTCTCACGAGCTTTTGTGCCATGTCCCATGGATGTATCTTGATGTTGGCTACTTTCCGTAACATCTAAGAACATTGACTTTGATTTATTTAAATCAATTTTATTTTGTGCATCAAGGGACTATATCTTGCCAAATATCATGACACTTGAGTATATTACCTTGTTGACATTTCTCAAGTCTTTTAGATCATGATTGGTATCTTGTGAGGGTTTCATCATCACCCTATGATATACAAGATGTCATTTCACTCTTACTTGAGCTTTATCAATTTCATTTGAGGATATATTTGTGCATTTATCACAACCTAGAGGATAAATGACACGAGGATAGGCTTATGTATTTATCACGGCCTAAAGGATAAATAACATAAACCTGATAATTCGTATGCCTACTACAACCTAGAGGATAGATAATATGAGTTAGGGTTTTGAAAAGTGTTTTGATAATCGATTCTTAGATAACTAAATCAAAGATAAGATCAAAGTTTACCGGTTGCGTCCGTTCTTAACCAAGGTGTGCGTTTGTTTTACGGATAAGATAATTCAATAATGGGCCCCAAGAAAGTTTGTAGTTTTAACCAAAGTAGATTTTAAAAATGTCATGCATGGTGTATATGCATAGTACCCTTAAGTGACATGGAGCCAAAATATATATGCACTAAGCATTTTATATATGTGCCAAATGTTTGTATATGCACCAAATATTTGTATATGCACCAAATGTTTTTTTTGTAAATGTTTTGATATTTTTCTCCTTTTAAACCATTGGTTTTTTCTCTGTGTCACCGACTCTCCAATGTTGTATGTTGCATTGTCGTGGTATCTTTGAGTTTATTTGAATAAGGTGAATAGTCTCAGCTCGATTTTGATAATTGTATCGCAAGCGCAGGAGTAGGCGCGGACGTAGATGTGGATGTAGGCGTGAATTTTCCTTTGATGTTTTTCTAACCAACATGCTCTTTTGATGTTTTATCAAATGCTTCTTTTTGTTTGTCAAATCCCCAAAATGATTTCAATGCGGTATTCACAAGAAATAATCCTAGTATTTTGCAAACAAATCCGAAAAAAGAAAAACCCAAATTGAAAAGATTGAAAAAGTAAATGTATTATTGGTAAACATGCCTTTGAATAGGCGGTATTACAAGATGCAATTCCTAGAAAGAGGTAACCACATAAAGTTTTAACAAAAACTAAAAATGGAAAAAATGATAATTGCTACTGTTGTTTCTCCAATGCCCCTTTTGATAACTCTAATCTCCTTTGCATCCGAGTCAAATGATTTGTATTAATCCCTCTCATTCTTGGTCGTATTCGTGGTTCTTAGATCGCAGTCTATTTGTTCTTTATTTTGAATAAGATCCCTAACTTTTTTCTGGACCGCCCTTTCGGGTTTTCAATCCACCAGGATAAAATTTTCTTGTTTATGTCCCTAATTTTTTCCTGGACCGCCCTTTCGGGGTTTCAATCCATCTGGACGCCCATTTTTTCCTAAGTCGTCCATTTAGGGTTCGAACTCAGTGGATTTTTCATACATAGTATTTTTTTGACTGCGTCAGAATTTATCGGATGTGGCAGTTCTTCCTTATCCATTGTTGTGAGGATGAGACCGCCGCCTGAAAATGTCGTCTTAACCATATATGAACCTTCGTAGTTGGGTATCCATTTACCATGTGAGTCAAGGAGAGGTAGTAGAATCTTCTTGAGCACCAAATCTCCTTCTTTGAACACTCGAGGAAGAACCTTCTTGTCAAATGCCTTCTTCATCCGCTTTTGGTATAATTGACCATGGTACAAATATGTCAAGAATTTTTCTTCAATGAGGTTAAGCTGATCAAGTCGTGTATGAAACCACTCTAATTCTTCGAGCTTTGTTTCCTTTAGAACTCGTAGCGATTGAATCTCTACTTCAACAAGGAGTAATGCCTCTATGACATATACTAGAGAGAAAGAAGTTGCACCTGTTGATGTACGTACAGAAGTACGGTAGCCAAGTAGATCAAAGTAGAGCATTTTGTGCCAATCTTTGTATGTCTTAACCATTTTCTAAATGATTTTCTTGATATTCTTATTGGCAGCTTCAATGGCCCCATTCATCTTGGGTCAATATGATGAGGAATTATGTTGCTTAATCTTGAAGTCATCGCATAACTCCTTCATCATTTTGTTGTTCAAGTTGGACCCATTGTCTGTAATATTCCTGCTGAGAACCCCATATCTGTATATGATGTTGTGATTGATAAACCGAGTAACAACTTTGTGTTGTTACATTTGCATATGACGCATCTTCGACCACTTGGTGAAGTAATTAATGGCAACTAGTACGAACCAGTGTCTGTTAGAAGCTTTTGATTCAATCATTCCTATCATATAAATTCCCCACATCGAAAATGGCCAAGGAGAACTTAGAACATTCATAGGAGTCAGTGGCACATGCATTTTGTCGACGTAGATTTGGAATTTGTGACATGTATTTATATAATGGTAGCAATTGAAGGGTGAGAAAACACTTAGAAGGGGGGGTTGAATAAGTTTTTTCCTTTTTCTCGCACAATAATAATAGAAGGACACAGGTATTTTTATCCTGATTTGTTTGAAACTCAAACTACTCCAGTCCACCCGCCAAGGTGATTTCACCTCTCTCAACGAACTATAATCAACCTGATTACAAATGCACAACCAAACTGTTGTGACTAACAATACAATGCACAAGCCAAATGCAAGTGACTAACACCTCTAAGACTCAACTAGTCCTAGCCCTCTTGAGAAATCTGACCCAACTGGTCTCTCAAGGAACACTTACAAAGATTATCTCTTAACAGTAGTGAATCATAATGCTTCTAATAAGCTGTGTCACAAATTGTGATTTATCACTAAGATTTTTTCCCAATACTTAAGAATTACCCACTATATACTATGAGTTTACAAGAATGAAAACAATGAGCTTTAGTATGTTTTTCATGAATCAGTAACCTTGCTTTGAAACAAATGGTCTTCTATATATATCTTCCAGTCTTGACCGTTACTTCCTTGAAGAGAGTGTATGCATTAATGATGCGTGTTAGCTTGGCCTTTATGTTTCCAATGCTCTCGTGCGTAGTACCACTTGAGTGTGTTAGCCGTCTTAGAATTAAATGATCAACGGTACTGTCAGAGCTTGTCTCTGGAAGTGTAAGAGTTTGCTTGCAGCGTTGCCACTTCAGAGTTTGCTTTAACTTTTCTTCTATCAGAGTTTTCTTCATTTTATGTTCATCAAAGTTTGCTTCAGCTTGCATTATCAAATGTTGCTTTTAGTGTGATTCTTTCAAATCTTTGCTTCAACTAGCTTTATCAGAGGTTTCTTAAGACTGCTTTTCATCAGAGTTTTCCTAGGAGTGCTTCCTTCAGAGTTTGCTTTAGAATTGCGTAGAATGATGTTTCTCTTTTGAGATGCTTGAGTCAGAACATCATATGAATTAAAGAACATGCACATCAGAGTATAAAATATATTTTACAAAATTTATTTCATTGTTATCATTAAAACTCTAAGATATGATTAGAACCCAACTTTGTTCTAACAGCAATCAGTTTCCATCATCAACAAATAATAACCTGCTCAGAAGATCTTTCTAGCCATGGAATTTCCATTTGTATGAGTTCCAAAAGTGCCTTCATGGATTTCTCCGTGCACCTGAGTAACACCATATCGTAGTTTCGTTTGTACAACACATCACCATTTAGAGAAAAAAAACTTTGAAACTAGCTTCCGCAGAGTTCGCTTGTCAATCATAGAGGCATCTTCTAAATATTCTTGCTTCTCGATATACCTCTTGATGTCGTAGAACCAAGGCTTGTCATCTAGTCATTCTTTGATGGTAAGGCAATGTGCAGGTTCTTCAAAATGTCTGATTGTAATGCGTTGTTCATGATTTGGCCAAGTTACTTTGAACATGGCTGATAAAGTTACCAAGGCATATGCCATATGATTTTCTTCTCACAGAATGTGAGTGAAGGTAATCTCAGTAAACTCCATAGCTTGATTCAAAACATGATCCCAATATGGAATTAGTTTGGGATGTTTAGCGTCCCATTCACTGTTGATTTGGTATATGAATAATGCTGAGTCTCCATACACCTTAAGGTGTTTTATTATTAGATCAATGGCATCTTCTATACCTAAGATACAAGCTTCGTATTTAGTGATATTGTTGGTGCAGTCAAAACATAACCTTGTAGTGTAAGGTTTTTGAAAATTTTCTGGAGAAGTCAACAATGCCCCGATAGCATGCCCTAACGCGTTTGAAGCACTATTAAACATGAGTGTCCAACATTCCCCTGGCTCAGGTCCTTCGTTGGGTCCTGGTATTTCGTAGTCACCTATAACCCTGACATCTTTGTCTGGAAAGTCAAACTTCATTGGTTGATATTCTGGAAACGACTGATGAACTAGGTGGTCAGCTAGTATACTACTTTTGATGGACTTTCGATTAACATACTGGATGTCATACTCAGATAATAACATATGCCATGGGGCTATTCTTCCTGTAAGAGTTGGTTTTTTGAACACATACTTCAAAGGATCCATTCTTGCTATTAACCAGGTGGTGTAAGTTAACATATATTTCCTTAAGCGTTTAGTATCCCAAGCCAGTGCACAACAAGTCTTCTTGAGAAGTGAATACTTGGTTTCACAGTCGGTGAATTTCTTACTGATGTAATAAATTGCATGCTCTTTTCTACCTATTTCATCATGTTGTCCTAATACGCATCCCATTGACCCTTCAAACACTGTTAAGTACATGACAATTGGTCTTCCCGGTACTAGTGGCATCAAGATTGGTGGCTTTTGTAAATGTTGCTTTATTATCCCGAAGGTTGTCTAACAATCATCATTCCTCACCACTGCTTGATTTTTCCGAAGTAATTTGAACATAGGCTCGCACATAGCTGTTAGGTGCAATATGAACCTCGAAATGTAATTCAATCGTCCTAAGAAACAAGGAACCTCTTTTTCTATCCTTGGAGATGGCATTTCTTGTATAGTCTTCACCTTGTCAGGATCTACCTCAATACCTTGCTGACTTACAATAAAACCCAAAAATTTGCCAGACCTGACACCAAAGGTACACTTGTTTGGATTCAACCTCAGTTTGAACTTTCGTAGACGCTCAAATCACTTTTGTAAATGTATGATGCGATCATCCTTTGTATGATATTTGGAAATCATATCATCTACATATACCTCACCTCTTTATGGATCATATCGTGAAACAGTGTAACCATAGCTCGTTGGTAGGTTGGCCATGCATTCTTTTGACCAAAAGGCATTGCCTTGTAATAGAAAGTGCCCCCAAGAAGTCATTAAAGTAGTGTTTTGCATATCCTCGGGTGCCACTTTGATATGATTATAACCTGATAATCCATCCATGAATGAAAATACTGAAGCTTGAGCTGTATTATCCACCAGAATATCTATGTGAGGTAACATGAAGTCTTCTTTGGGACTTGCATTGTTCAGATCCTGATAATCTACAGACATGCATAATTTTCCATCCTTCTTTGGAACTGGAACGATTTTAGCTATCAAAGGTGGATAATATACCACCGCTAAGAACCCTGCATCAAATTTTTTAAGGACATCACTCGATTTATGGTTCACATCCGAAAGTGAGCATGGAAATAAGCTGAAATTTTCAATACGGTGAAATAGGTCCACTATTTCTCGCCATTTGAAAAATCATAACTTGTTTGATTTTTATCGTATCAGAGTGATTCTTTTGGAACAACGTCATAAATTTTTTTGCTGACATTTTTGCTTCAGGGTTCGCGTCGATATTTTGCATCGAACATCGTGAGTTTCTGGTTTGTTCGCGCACGTACACAAAATAAGCTATAAAATTCTGCACTTTGAATTTTTACACTGCATTTCTCGTCATTCAGGGCGACACAACTTTATAATTTTTTATAGTATCGATACAATTCTTTAGGTGTCGCGTCACAAATTCCGTCATAAAGAGCTTTCTTTTAAGTCGCGCGTCAAGATTTCACAACGATTATTATGAGCTTGTGGTTCGATCTTGCACTGTGCACAAAATAAGTTGAAAATTCAAGTTTGGAGCCAAGACTATATATTTAAAAATTCAAAATTCAAACACAATTACACTCTCATTTTCATAATTCACAAGATCAAACCAAAAACTCTCTTTTTTTCTCTGATCTTCTTCAAGAATACTCATTCAAATTGAACAAAAACTCACATAAATCTTCATCTTCTTCTCCACCACCGAATTCTGTGAGCTTCCTTCCTCCCTCCACGTCACCGGCCAGAAACCACCGCTCTCTCCCTTTTTCGACGGCCTGTTCTCCCTCTGTGCCTTGCGTTTTCTATGAATCATCTCCTTCGCGTGATCTTGTTTCCAGACATCGTCAATATTATCTTCTCAGATATGTTTTCTGGTAATATTTCTTGAAGCTCATATTGAATTAATTGTTTAATTTGATAATTGATTTTAGATATAATGTTTAATTGAATTTTATAAATTGAATTGAGTTTATATCTTGAAATTGAAGTTTGATGTGTGTTGATGATGATGATTAAAAGTGGAATTAGATGAATAAACATTGAATTATTGTGAATCTTGAGATTCAAGTTGATGAGATTTTGAATTTTTGAATTGTTGGGGCTTAATTGAATGTTATGTGAATTCATGAGATTATCTTGATTCTTGAATTGATTATGAGCGTCGAATTGTTTTTTTGACATAATTTCATGAGTTGAATATTCTTGAGGCATTTGTTCATGAACCGATATTGTTGAACTGTATCGAACTAAGGATTTTTTGAGGATAATTTATCTTGATTTCATGAGTTAATGTAAATTTACATCATGTTGTTGATAAATTTGATTTTACGATATTGAAAATGTTTTGATTTGATAAAATTGCATTAACTCATTAATGATGTTTTGAGTTTGGAACTAAGACATTCTGAATGGTTTCATTGTTTGAAACTTGTTCACCATTCTTAAGTGATAATACTTGAACCAAAAGACGTGTTTTCTTGTTCGTTTGCGCTTGTTGAAATTGATTTCATACGACATTGGTTTAAGTATAAGTTGCTTCCCGGAATGTGTAAACAAGGTGCAAATCACTTCTAAAATTTGTTTGAGGTTTAATTGATCATATTCAAACATTTATGGATGGTTGAGATTGATTTTTACCGTTGCCGATGTGATTTTCTGGGTGCATTTGTGATACAATGTAGTGCTGTCCGGTTTTCGAAAACCCACTTAGAACTTGTTTTAAATGTTGGCTTTAGTTCCGTTGCATTCATTTTGGCATTCAAGTGACGATTATGTCAAGTTTTATCGATTTCAGAACAACTTTTTGCACGATGTTGGGATACGGTGTAGTGTTGTCCGAACTTTGAAAATACACTTGGTTTGAGTTTTATTTTGTGGTTCATGTGTTTCTAGTTGTAATCTGATAATTGAGGATCATTGATGTTAATTCCAGTTAATTTTGTTCTGACTTTTCGTGCACGTTAAAATTGAGTACAATGATGTCCGTTTTTCCATTTAACATGTACTTTGAGTTTTAATATTCATATGATGCATGTTTTCACTTCATTGGTTGATTATTGGACATTATTATTGAGTTGGCTCGATCTCGGTGTGTTTTGCAGGTTAATTCTTAAGATGACGTAGGTGCTGCCCCGGTTTTGAAATTTACACTTGGAATAGATTTTAATTGTTGATTTATGCATCATTGTGCTTGCTTTGGTCTTTGTTATACATTTGCATCGAGTTGTATAAATTTTGGACCGACATTTTGTGTGTTTCATTATAGGATGTACATACTGCCCGATATTCCATTTTGCATTTCTGTTGCTTGTTCAATCTTGCCTAATGCATGATAATATGCCATTCCGAGTTGTGGTGTCGATTGTTGAGTTACATTTGATATTCCTTTTCATTTTCTAACTCTTCTTGTGAAGTTGTGCAAGTTTTGGAACACGATTCACCGCGATGCATTTTGCTCGAATTTTATTCTCTTTGCTTGTGTAGCATTTCTTGGTGCAGGACATTAGTTGGATGCATGCATAGCTTGCGATTTATTTTCGCATTGTGATATTGGATGACTGTATTGGATATTGTATTTGATTTTATTTCTTGTTGATGCTAGCTCGCTCGAAGACCATCGGGTTTCTTGGCTTGTATTTTCTAAATAACGAACTCTTATCCGTTTGGTATATTTATTGCGTTAGGCGGACAATGCTGCTTTAAAAGACTTTTAGAAGGTAATTCCTATGTGTGCTTGTTTGTTTACAATTAGTTTTTTTATGTTTGTTTCAAAGACCTCGATGAAGGCATCCCATTCCCATTACTCATTGATAAGTCCTCAAAAGGAGGCATAAGCGATAGAGGGTCCATAATCGACCCCACCATTTCTAGTCCCCAGGTCGTTTGTAGCTTGTGTCGTGCATTGATGCTATGAATTATGTTTCTCATGTTCTCGAGTCGGCTAGATGGAAAAGGGATTTGTAATCAATCCCCTACACTTGTCTTTAGCTCGTGTTTTTGAAACATTGACGCTTTGATATGATCTCATTATTGCCTTCTATCTCCTACCTTGATTTTTAATATCTTAGTCAGGTGTTTAGTTGGTTATGACGATTCACTTCTGCTCTTATTTTGCCTCGACTATTTGATATCTTGGTTTAGATTCGACACCCCTTTCTTTATTTCCCTGGTGATTTGATATCATAGTTAAGAACCATTATTCTCCCATTTCACTTGCCTCGACGATTCAATGTCTTGGCTAAGTATTCCTCTATCCTACCTTGATGATTTGATATCATGCTCAGGTACTCCCTTTCTTTATCCTACCTTGATGATGCAATATTGTGGTTTGTTATCCATCTCCTTATCCTATCTTGGTACCAAGATACCTCGATTAGGTGCGTGCTACTTGAGTGAGTGGATACTCCTCAAGCTTTGTTTGTTTATTTTGGTTTCCACTTTGTGTTCGATTGCACTTATGTTGTGTTTCTCTTTCTACCTTTGCATGATCCCTTAGGATTGCTTGTTTCATTTTTTATTCAAGTTGGATTTTAGGTTGTAACCTTTGCATGTTCCCTTAGGATTGCTTGTCTCGTTATCTATTCAAGTTGGACATTAGGTTGTAATCTATGCATGCTAACCTTATGGATTAGATTTAGGATATTTCCCCTTAGACTTTTTTCTTTCCCTTTTGCATGTTTAAGACTAAAACCTTTTTCTTGGGAAATGCATAAAACACTTTAATAATACAAAAATCCTTTTTAATGTAAAAAATACCAACCAATTAAAACTTCATTTTACCACTTGGCTTTTCTTTTAAAATCCTTTTTCAAGGTGAAAACATACAAAAAATCGAAACATGTGAGCCGAACTATGACACTCTGATTCCTTAAAAGGGATACGTAGGCATTTGGTCGCGGGGCTCAGCCGAGTGAAACTTTGTAAATATTTCCTTCTTTTCCCTATGTTTTCCTTTGCATGCATTCCTTCTTTGCATTTTTATTTTTAGCTCGTGAGCTTTAGATTTAAACACAACCTTTGATTAGAATAACAAGGGTGGATCCCGTGGAGTACCACATATGGAAGGGTGCTAATACCTTCCTCTTGCGTAATCGACTCTCTTACCCGTATCTCTCAGTCATTTGACCTTGATTTCACCCTTATCAGGTTTACTCGATGTTTACCTTTCCCTTCCCGTGTGATAAAAAATGTTCGATGGTGACTTCATTGATTTGATCATGATAATTTGTTCCCCCAATTGTTTCAGCTGGCGACTTCACTAGGGACAGGTTAACCAAATGTTGGTACATCCCAGAGTCGCTCCTAGCTCTCGTTTTCTTTTCATTGGGTGTTTATTTTTATGCTTTACAATTATTCATTTGTACATGTTTATCTGAGCACATGTTTGTATTGCATCTTTATTGGTTTCCATATACTGGTGTTGTGTTGGCTTCTGTGTTTCCTTGTTGGGTGGGTGTTACTATTGAGGTAAGAGGCTCAATACCCAGACCCAAGTTGTA
Source organism: Vicia faba (assembly GCA_948472305.1). Lineage (NCBI taxonomy): Eukaryota > Viridiplantae > Streptophyta > Magnoliopsida > Fabales > Fabaceae > Vicia > Vicia faba. The sequence continues at coordinate 904,023,354 of OX451739.1, read as the reverse complement.
AACTCTTAGGAACACATAAGGTAGAATGGAACTTGATGGCTAGGGGATGTAGATATTTCTAGTGTGGTCATCTAGCCCACGCTCATTTGAGGCTTTAATGAGGTACTATCATTATCACGTAGGTGTACATTGATAGTATTTTCAAGCGAACCCGAGATTCTGAATTACCATTAACCTTACTCAGACCTAGTCTTGACCCGTGAGTCGGGCGGGAATAATCTTTACAGGTATAAATGGTGACTTTGTTCTGATGGTGACCGTATGTTCTGTTGGTGACTATAGTTTTCTGGTTATGTTCCAGATTTATGGTTATGGTATTTTTGGCATGTTCAGAGATAGTACAACAACCAGCATTGTGGAAACCTTGATTCCATGGTTATTTCACTTGCATCATAGCATATTTATATTTACAAAAGAATTGTATAAAAAATATGTATGAAAAAAGAGTTAATCTGCATATGCAAACCATTTTCAGGTTAATCTGAGATTGTCATTTCCATCAGGGATGGATAACAACACAAATATAGGCAAAAAGCTGCTTAGGAAGACATCTTGTTCTATTTTCATGGCTTTGCTCTGGCTTCATTGAGAGAAGTAGGGATTCTTGTGACCGGTCCTAATGAGAAGATTTTCAGAGATTGTTATGGGAATCTGTTGCCTATGTTGAATGACAGGTATGAGAAGTGGGCTATGGTGTCGCTGTTGCAATCCTATGATCTGCAGCTGCGTTGTTTCCCTTTCCAGGACTATCAACTAGCACCAACACTTTAGGAATATGATTATATCCTTGATATCGATATCATGAGCCATACATATTTCATCTGTGCGCTTGAGATTCCCGATTATGTGGCATTCATTAAGGCTCTTTATTTGAAACTTAGCGATGTAAAAAGCAATTGGACAGAAAGGAGCAACACATCCGGTTTTCATCTGATGTTCTTGACAACCAAAGCTAAAGAGTTTTCAAGAAACAAAGATTGGGTCATGCTCAACGCACTTTTATCCACCATGATTTATGGTATTGTCATCTTTCCCAATGAAGAGAATTTCGTAGACTTCTCAACAATTTGTGTTTTCATGAATGGAAACCCGGTTCGGACGATTCTTGCCAACACTTACTATTCCATACATTCTCGGCATGGAAAGAACGGAAGTGTTGTCTGTTTCATTCCTCTTTTGTACAAATGGTTTATGCTGCATATGCCCACGAGGGGGCCATTTGTCAACTCCGCAGATACTTTCCTTTGGTCTCGAAGGATTATGGCTCTCACTTCTTATGATATTGTCTGGAACAACATGAGAGGTGTAAGAGAAATAATCGCAAGTTATAGAGGATTTTCCAATGTTCCGCTCATGGGGATAAATTATAATCCTATCTTAGCACGATGTCAGCTAGGGTACATTATGACTGATAGACTCACCGATTGAAAAGTGGAAGAAACCGTTTATTTTGGCAAACGTGAGAATCCAACCTTGTTAGAAAGGATAAAAGCTGCTTGGGGGCAAGTTCACGGGAAGGGAACCACTTTGTTCAGAGAGGATTCTTAGCCCTTGATCCTTATGTGCAGTGGGTCAAGAATCGGGCGAAAGTGATGTTGATGCCTTTCAAATGGGAAGTGCCTTTATATACGCAACCTACTTTTGATCCACCGGTTGATGTTCACTCAACACCAAATGTAGCTGTCAATCAATCGCTTCCTCCCGAATCGTCTAGTCAATGGTCTGTTTCAAATGTATTAAAGTTTGTACCTTTGGAAGTCTACAAGCAGACTAAAGATGATAGTCTCAAGTTAGAATTGGAAAAGTAAGACCGGATTATGGAGCTCTTATTTGCTGCACAAGAAAAGAAGAAATTTCATCATGAAGCTAAGCTGAAAGACAGAGTGCTAGAATAACATGGTTTTCTTGAAAGATTGAAGAGGCAAAGAGTAAAAGGTTCTCACACTTTAGTTCGAAAAGAAGTTATGGGGAAGGTTCAAGCTGATCTCGCAAAAAGTCAACAGAAGCTCGAAAATCTTCAAATGTCCAAAGACAAAATGCAAGCAAATCACATAGAAGATGTCAAAGCTTTGAAGAAAAGGCTTCAAGAAGAAGAATCCAAATCTCAAGAATCTTGCAAACAACGAGAGAGTTTGGAGAAGCATGTCTAAAGTCAACAAGTGCAGATGGACCAACTCAAAATTTAGCTCAAGATGAAAGATGATTAGTGTCATACCCCCAAATTTTCCCCTCTAGTGGCAATAATCAATTCGTTTTACTGTTCATTTTGTTATTTAAATCTTGGTGCTATTGTATCTTTTTGTTGTTGGTAATTTATAATTTTATCTTATTGTTGGTAATAGGGGGTGTAAACTAATTTGGCTTAGCAAGTTGGTGAGCCTTCAAAAGGGGAGGGGTGTATTGGCTAACACGAGGGTGTATGTTTTTGGGCCTAATTAACTCATATGTTTTTGGAGCCCAAGTAAATAATATAATTTTGGATTTAATCTTGATTTTTTTTTAAAGTTGACGGTGGTCAAAATTTATTCTATTATTATTATTATTATTATTATTATTATTATTATTATTATTATTATTATTATTATTATTATTATTATTATTATTATATATAGAGGAGGGGTTGACCCGGAGTCAACTCCATCTGATTATGAATTTTTCTTCTTTTTTATTATTTCCTATTTTTATTGTGTGTTATTATATTATTTAAATTTCGTTGACCAAGTCAACAAAGGGTTTTGAAACCCTAAATTGCAAAGATGCGCCTAAATCTCATATTCTTCACCAAGACATCCAAGCCCAAAATCCAGAACTCAGATACTTCACGAATCAAATCTTTTGGGATCAAATTAAAATTTTGTTTTTATTAAATAAGAAACTAGTTTATACAAGTATCATGTCCAGATCCATTACAAATTACAAACCCTAATCTAAAAAATAACAAAATCTAAATCTAATCAAATCAAAATTAAAAAATTGATTCTGATTGAATCAATCAAACAATAAAATTGCTAATCATATAACTATTTTCCTAAATCAACCTATAACTACTAAAATTCTAAAGCCTATTAATTGAAACCCTAAGCTACTGAAGAAGGGAAGAATAAGAATGCAGTGAAAACCCTTGTTGTTGTCGTGATTACCCCAAACCCTTACCAAAGCTCTGCATCAGTGAAGACTTGAGTTTCACGGCTGAAACTTCAAGTTCTTTGAGCTAAGCCTCCAACCATCCAAAGTACCTGTGAAGAAAGAAGAAGAAGGAGATTAAAAGAAGAGTACCAGAAAATCAGAAGAGGAAAACTTGTACGAAAACATTCATTGCATCAGACGGTAAGCCTGAGAACTCTTAGCTTAAGGTTTATTGATGATGATAGATGTTTGATATTGCTTTGGATTGGGTGTTTGTGAGGGGAATTTTGTATTTAGGGTTTGATTTAGGGTTAGGGTAAATGCCCCAGGGTTTGGTGATTTGGGGTTAGATTTAGTATATGAACAAGTTAGGTTTGTTTGATTTGGTTAGGTTTTGGGAGAAGGGTTAGGGTTTGGATAAGGTTGTTAGGGTTTAGGGTTAATATTCATAGGGTTCTTACAAACCCATATGAACATTGAAGGGGATCTGGAAATTGGGTTGAAGGTTGGATGAATATCTTAAAGATCTTCATCGAAATCTAGGTTTGGATCAAGATTCATGGTGGTTCAACATTGAAGCTGGTGGTGCCCCGGAGCTTCCACCGACGGAAACGATTTCCGGCCGGTGGCGCCCAGGGCAGGGCCTCTCTCTCTAAATTTTTTGAAAGGTTTTGGTTTCGTTTAGCTAGAGAGATAAAGGAGAGTGAAAAATGAGCCAAGAGCTCATGACTTCACTTTTATAATACTCCCTCCGTTCGCTAATCTCAAACGCGTGGCTTCATAAGGGCCACACGATCAACATTCTCTGACTTATCTCCTATGCACGTACTAATCATACTCCCAGTAAATATTCAAATCACAACCACCCATTTTGATTACCAATAATCCAACACTTCAGGACTAGATTTTAGAGGCTGTTGGATGAAAGCAACACGCCAGATCTTGTGGCCACACAATAGCGACATGGACATTCCCACATCCTGTCTAAATGAACCCAAAGTTTGTTTGAGCCTTTGGATAGATTTCTGGGCTAAGGACCTTTCTAACAACATACACTTTTTTCTTCTTACGTTCAAATTCATACCCCTAGCCACTGGACTTGAATCGGATGTTGGGCTTATGTCCCTAATTTCTGCGCCCCCAAAATTACTATCTCAATTCAAAACACACCCCCTACATGTTTGGGCTCAGATTTAATTTAGGCTTGAACTCCTTCATATTTGCACACCCAGATTTAATTCTTGCAACCCCTGCGTAAATTTAATTAATTTCTTTTAATTTAAGTTATTTGTTTTGTTTATTTTATTTACATATTATGTCATATGATTTTTCTACATATTGCATAAAAAGCATTTTTTCATAAATTATAATAAATAAATACTGGATTAATATTAAATATATTTTATATATTTTAATAATAAGAAAATAATTATTTATTAAATACTTTTTTTAATACTAACCACATTTTCATTTTTTATCAAATATTTTTATCATGTGAATTCCTTTTTTCATATTGCATCATAAATTCTAAGGAAACTAACCCATCAAACACCAAACTTTTTCTACTGATTTAATTCAAATTCAACTTATTTTCAAAAAAGGATTGTGGATATATTTTCATTAACTGCGAACTGCGTCTATGATTCAACTATTTTCAATCCCAGAAAGGTTCAAGGAGAATTCAAGATATTCACAAAGTCCATAAAAAAACTAACCAAACACATTTGAACTATAAAATTGGACTCTGATTCTTCATAAGGAGATACGTAGGTACGTAGTTAAAACCAAGGCAAGTTCACAACTAAAGAACTAAAATTATTTTTTCAACATATAGAAACATCAACTACAAAACACCCATTCTAACCTTAAACCTAAAAGTGAAGCCCTTTGAGAACAAGGGAAATTAGGGGTGCCTAACACCCTCCCCTCATCTAATTGACTTAAGAAATTAGAATCTCTGAAACAATTAGGGTTATCTGTTTTTCCCCATCCTTAGGATGAAATTTAATGATGGCGACTCTTTTTTTGCCGTTTACGATAGCTGACGACTCTAATGGGAAGGAAACCCTAGGGTTTAGAGTCCTCCCTATCTTTTAGGTCTAGGGTTTCTTGGGTGCTTTCTATTTTTGGCATGTCTTGCTTATATATATGTTCATTTATTCGTTATTTTATTTATTCATTTTATTCATATTATCATGTTATATATTGTTGGTATGGGATTTAATTTAAAATAAAAAATCAAACCTTAGAAAGAAAGATTGTCTATTGGCCAAGGGGGGTAAACACCCCTATGAGCTTTTGTGACGACTTCTCCTAGAGTTGGTTGAATTTCAAAGAAGGAACATCTCTTAGATGGATAGACTCTTTAGGAGGTAGGACTTCAAAATTTGGCGAATGACTCTTTGTATAACCCTAAAACAAAATCTCACGGTGAGACCTTGTACGACCTAAGAGACAAAAGTGTCGGTCTACAAAGAGGCTCAACTTAAGGGAGGCCATTGTGCCTTTCCTTCTAGCATTATCCATGTTAGCCTTAAGGAAGCCACCTTATGGGGAGGGTAGAATATCTATAGGACGAAACTAGGAACCTACATACTAAGGATACATTTCGATCCCACAGCCATGTTACATCACCGTGCATACATACATACATTTTACATTTCAAATATTCATTATTTCTGCATTTTGTGTTGCCTTATTCACATGATTTTTGAGAAAAAAATAATAGAAGGTTTTTGGTGAGTATCTTAAAAATGAATACCAATAAGAAACAAACCATCCGAGTTAGCATTGTGATTCATAATATGCAAAAGACAAAATTAATTATGGGAAAGTTGACTGACAAAGCTATGAAAATGATTGTTCGGTGCTATGGATACATCCTTGATTTTACCAAAGTGACTGTACAAAAGGAAGTTTTTACTGCCCTAGCACAGTTCTATTTCCCTCCACTCCGGTGTTTCACTTTCCAGAATATTCAATTAGCGCCTACGTTGGAAGAATTTGATAGAATCCTGGATTTTTCTAGAATCAAGGATGGACCTTAAATGGGGATTGGGAAGACAGTCAATGTCAGATATTTGGCTAAAGGATTAGGAATACCCTTCACTGACTTCTTGCTTAATTACAAGAAAGATAGTGGAGTTCAAGGGATTAAAAGACAATACTTGGAAGCTAAAGCCCTCAGTTTTGCTAATAAGAAAGAATGGGAGCCTTGTGTAGATTGTTTGGCATTACTGATTTTTGGTTTGATTCTCTTTCCACATACTGTGGATTACATATATCCTATTGCTATTAGTGTGTTTTAGGTCGTAAAGGTGTTAAATGTTGATCCTCTCCCGCTTTACTTATGGATGTTTATTACACTCTTCATACTTGATCTGAAAAAGGAAGAGGCGTGGTGAACTTTTGTATCCCTCTCTTATATTCTTGGCTTGTCACTCATCTATACAAAGAAGACTATATGGTTAAGAATCTAACCCGAGAAAAATGGTCCCAAAAATTGAGGACTCTCACTACTGATTCAATTTTATGGTACTGAAGGATACTAAAGATAGAGGAAATTGTCATTAACTACGAAGATTTTCCCAACATTCCCTTGATTGGGCCAAGAGTATGTATTAATTATAACCCCACTTTAGCTTTACGCCAACTTGGATACCCTTTGGAAGATAAGTCTTTCGACGAGCAACTTCGACAGTTAATTTTTCATGACATGGGAGAAAATAACCCCGAATTACTCAATAAGATCATCTGAGCTTGGAATAGAGTTCATAAGAAAGGATTCAGAAGAAATAATGTTGTGGAAAGAGAACTATATACACAATGGGTTTTGGAGAGAGTTAAAGTAGTCAAACTACCATTTGTTATTGATCCTACTTATACACTAGATGTGCCAGATCCTCTTCCAATGTCTATAAAGGAGATAGAAAACTTGAAGAAAGCCCTTGACCAAGCTCAAAAAGAAAAATAGGGATTGGAGCATAGCCTCTATGACCTTACTAGGGAGAGAAGATAGTTGCAACAAGAGCTTGAGTCAAAAGATCAACAAATTCAAAGAGATTGTGAAGTGTTTGAAAAGGAGAGTCTTAAACGACAACAATCAGCCGAAGGATTGTTGAGTGCTACTTTCAGCTTGGATTCCCACAACCAACGTTTGGATGATTCTCTTAGGGAAATTGGGAGGCTAATTACGTGGTATAAAAAAACCCTACAAGACAAAAACGAGATGGAAGAGAATCTGAGAGCCTTAATCCAAGGTCTAGCATAAGATTCTCTAGATCAAGAAGAGAAAATATAGTATCTCACCACAAGACTCCAGGATAGCCAAGAATTAGATATAGGAGAATGCCTCAAGAGGATGAGGGAAGAAAGACTTCTCGCCCAAAATCTGTCAAGAACTAGAATGCCTCCGAAAAGATTTCCTCATTCAAAGGGAACTCTATAAGGAGACGAGGGCTGAAAATATGTATTGGGAAGGACAGTATGTGAAGATTTCCGAAGCGGGGAAAAATAACAAGGTTATAATCCCGACACTTTATAAAGAGTATCTGAGGTACAAAGACAAACATGCAAGGCTTGCCTTTTTTGGCGAATAATCTTATTGGTGACATCCCTAGAAGCTTGAGAGATGCAGAAACCAGGATGGTCCCTCTTCCAAAGGACGTTGAAGACTTCCTCAAGCTTTATAAGGGAATGGTTGATGGTTTTAGGGCAGGAATCCGCAAGCGTGTTTAGGAGATTTTAGTTCTGCCTTTTTTTTTTCGTTTTATGATGTTTTAGTATAACTTATGAAATATGAAGTTTGATGGTGTTTTAATTTGGAGTATTTAGTAAAGATGTTTTGAGACAATAATTCTACTGTGATATGTTGAAGTTTAACCATGATGATTTCAAAGAGATAGATGTTTTAATTTAAGAACTCGTGTTATGGAGAAAGATGTGTTTTACTAGGATGTTTGTATGAAGTATGTGACGCCCTTTTGTTGCATTACTCTTATTTAATTATTGAATTATTTGTGAATATTCCTTGTGTTTTAGAAGGGTGTTACATGTTTCCATCTAAGGTAGTGGCCATGAGGGCTACATTAGCACACTCCTCTTCAGATTCTGATTCTTCAGAGTCTGATTCATCCCATGTTGCTAATGAGACCTTTCTTCTTGTCGTTGAAATAATTCTTCTTAATGCTTTATTTTCTGGTGATTTCTTTCTATAGCATTGGAAATTCATCTCTATAGTGTCCAGGCTCTTTGCACTCGTAGCAAGTTACTTTTATGCTTGCTCTTCCTCTTGCAGATGATTCTGAATGATCTTCTCTACTTCTGGGTCTTCAAAAGTTGTTTTGTCTTTTCTTTTGCTTGACTCTTCTTGAAAGAAGGGACAATTCATCTTCGTCATCAGAAGATTCATTATTTGAATATTCTACTTTTTCAGCTTGGAGAACTTTGCACTTTTCTGACTTGGTCCTTTCTGACCTCGATATTAGAGCAACAAACTTGCCTCTTTTATGGGGCTCATCTTCCTCTATCTCTATTTAATGACTTCTAAAGGAGCTAACAAACTCTTCAAGATTTAAGTTGTTTAGATCCTTATAAAGCTTTAAAGAAGTGACCATAGGTCTCCATTTCTTCCAAAGGCTTCTAATGATCTTTTTAACATGATCAACTGCAGAATAACCGTTGTCCAAAACTTTAAGTCCTACGACTAAAGTCTGAAACCTTGAAAACATGATTTCAATGGTTTCATATTCTTCTATATTGAAGGTTTCATATTTTTCTATTAAGGCCATATCCTTAGTCTCTTTGACTTAAGTGTTACCTTCATGCGTCATTCTCAACGAACCAAAGATATCTTTCGTTGTTTCTCTATTAGTGATCTTCTAATATTCATTGTAAGATATTGAGTTAAGAATAATAGTTCTAGATTTATAATGATTCTTGAGCACACTCTTTAGATCATCATTCATTATGTTTCTTGGAATGGGAATACCAATCGTAGATACAGGTTCTTCATATCCAACTAAAACAAGATCTCAAAGATCGGCATCATAGCCTAGAAAGAAACTTTATAGTCTATCTTTCCAATAGTCAAATTTCTCTCCATAAAAATAGGAGGCTTATTATGATAACCATCTCTTTCGTTTGTATGAGCACAACCATAGAATATTTTCTCACTGAATCTTTCTACAAGGTTAAGTATTTGATAAGCTAGAAATGCTTCTCAAAAATGAATAATGATAGATAAGCTAGAAAGAAAAAGTGACACGATTAGTTTATACTGAAACAACCGGTGAAATCATCAAAGATTAAAACTCAATGAAGTCGCCATCAGACGTCTTTTATCTTGTCGAAAGGGAAAGGTAAACATCGAGGAAACCTGAAGGAGGGGTGAAATCACGATCTTCTGACCATAGAGATCGGGTAAGGAAGTCGATTACGCGAGGGGAAGGTATTACCACCCCACACCTCTGTGGTACTCCACATAATCTACTTATGTTTATTCTAATCTATGGGTGTGTAAAATCTATGTCTAGAGCTTAAAAGCTAAAAAAATGCAAAAGGGGGAATGAATGCGAAAGAGAAAACACGGAAAAAAGAAGGAAATATTACAAAGGTTTCTCGGCTGAGCCTCGTGACCAGATGTCTACGTATCCCTTTTAAGGAATCAGAGCATCGTAGTTTGGCTCAATAGTTTCTATTTGTTTAATTTCTCCTTCTGCCGCAACTCGACCTTTGGATACTTACGCGTCAGCACAGAAGTGAATTAACATGTCCTTTTGAAATTTTTTGAAAGAAAATCCAGAAGGAAAAAAGAGTTTGTATTGGTTGGTGTTTTTGTTGCGAATAATGACTAGTTGATCTCAAGAGAGAGATATTAGCCACTTCTCCACTTATGCATGAAAGGAGTCTTTGAGACTTGAACCACACCAAGGCTTAGAATGGAAGAACAATAAGATTGAGAAGAAACCCACTTATCATCTTCCATATTCAATAAAGGTATGATTCTCATCAGTAATTTTTAAATGTTTTGAAGTTTGCAAGAAAAAGAAGTTTTGTTTTAATGAGATGCAAAAGAAGAAAGAAAAGTCTAATGGGAGACTAGAAAAATAGCCCTAAATTTGTCATGCATTATTGATCCTATAGTTTAGGATAAAAGAGGGAAATATCTACCTAATATTGGCATACATGGATACAAGCCTAAGGTATATTCAATTCAAACTTAGAAAATAATGAATTAAAGATCCTATGGGGAGCATATGATAGGGTAATCCAATAAAGGAGGGAAAAGAGATGATATATCATCACCCAAGGGATGACCAAGTATCAAGAACACTCAACATTTTGTGACAAACAAAAACTATAGATGAAAATCTTAAACACACCAAGAGAGGTGGATAAGATGCATTCAAGGTTTGATGGGACGGAAAAAATTTAGGAGTATGAGAAAAAAGTAGGAGAAATGGAATTCAGTATCACCAAGTCAATAGTATGTACTATTCTAAAAATTGGCCCTAAACTATGCATACAAGTTTTCACATATAAATCTTTTAGTCAAGGTAAAACCCTATGCATGCCCCTAAATCAAAATTAGCTTAAAAATAGGGAAAAATATTGTAAAATCAAATAAATCAAATCCTAAATTTCTAAAGACTTATAAAAGTCAGAAACATGATTTAAACTTCTTGGATTAACTTGAAGAGATGGAAATGATTGGGAATCATCAAGACTATTTGACAAAAGGGTCAAACTAGAGAGTTTTTATCAAAATATTTGTGAAAAATGTAAGATACAAAATTAAAATTCAACTAAAATGATTTTTATGAACCTAATTCATCCAAAGCATTTAAACATATTTTCTTTGATTTTTAGAAATAAAGGAAGTTAGGTTTTCAAATGTTTCTTTAGGCTTAAGCAAGAAGAAAGTCCAAAAACTAATATTAATTTCTAAAATTTGGAAAAATAGGAAAGCTAAAATTTAAATTCAATTAAAAATCATGGAAAATTAGGTTAATACCTAAGAGTCGGCAAGTCTATTTTTATGGAATTTTATCACTGGAGGAAAATATCAAACAAAAATTATTTGTACAATATAACAAAAAAAGAAAAGAAAATGATATAACTAAGGATTGATTTTATTTGCTTGTCACGAAATTTTGTAAAATCAAACAAAAACTATTTTTATGAAGTATATTCAAAATGAAGCTCGGGATTTTTTTGTGAGGTTAGTAAAAATTGGAAAATAAAATTCTAGAGCCTAAACGATGATTAAAATCCTACTTGAACTAATTGATTTATTTAATCTTCTAAAAATGATAAAAATAAGAAATAAAATTCATAATATGAATATAAACTAAAAATAAAGTCTAATATATTTTGATAATTTTTGAGTGAGAGAAAATATTAAAACAAAATTAAAGAAAACAAATAAAAATGCATTAAAATTCAAATATGCTAAAGCCTATTACACTTGTTAAAGTCCAAACGCGTTGTAAAAGAAAATCAAAACATGTTCAATTGGATACAGACACGTCATCATCCTTGTTCTCTAGACATGCCCTAACGTGTTTCATACAATTGGTTATGCTTACTTCAGATTGCGATATCTCTTCCATTTCTTGATGAAAATGCATGATGTAAACTTCAAAGTTCAAGATCAAAATACGTAGAATACAATAGGATCAAGAATTGCATGAAAATGATGCATTAATCATAGAGAAACTAAGGCGTAAAAGTTGTTGTATGAACATGATTTTAACTTTTCACAACTAACAACCATATTTCAGATCCACATATCTCATTCATTTCTTAACCAAATCATTTGATCCAAACATCAAAGTTCATCATAAAAGTGAAAGGAACAACGAGATGAACATAAATTTCACAAATAATGCGAGATTAAATAGACACCTGAGCATGAAAGCACTGTTTCAATCAAAGTTCCAAGCAACTTGCAGAGCATAATTTACACATCAATTCACACATGGATATACATCAGATCTAAGATCTGGTCAACTAATCCACAATGCATATAATCTTCAACAAGAATGAAAACTGAACCACGAATTTGAGTTCAATGATGCGTACCTCAATTTGTGAAAAACAAATTCACAAGGTGCCTCTTAACTTGAAATAAATCCGACGAACCTTTCTCTTTCACTTCAATGAAGCGTAACTGTGTAGGAATTGGAGCTTTGAGCAAAGAACTTGAGAGAAAATTTGAAGAAGAAAATTTTGTTTTGAGAGAGAGGATTGAGCTTCGAGTAGAGTTTTTTCAAAGGTTTGTTGTGAATGTAAATCAAGCTCCCTCGAAATGAGAATGAAGAGGAGATTATATAGATTAGAGAAGTATGTTGAAGAAGATTTGCTAAGGGTATAAGGGTCATTGGGGTTTTGGAGCCGCTAGAAACAAATTTGGAATTTTGTGGGAAAAATGATATGGAGCAATGCATGTGTGATACGGTGGCAGAACTGACTAGAGGTTTTGCGTTTGTTTTCGCAAATGTTTCGGTTGAGCAAGAGTCGCCACCGACTTTTTATTTTATCCTAAGGAAAGGTTTAAAAAGCACAGCAAAAACCTTTGAGATTTTTCTTGGGTTCGGGGAGTAGATTATAGAAAGGGAAGGTATTAGCACCCTTTCTATCCATGTTTATCCATGGGCTCTTAGTTACTTGCTTAGATCAACTTGCCTTTATTTTCAATTGTTTGAAACGGTGCTTTGTGTGTGTGGATTTGAAAATGTTTTGAAAAGAGGCCAATGTGGTGGCAACCTTTGTAATGATCTATGTTGGGATCTATACAAAGGTGTATGTCTTTTGAAAAGGTTTTCATTGTTTTTAGAAGTTGTTTTGAAAGTGTATTGATGTGTGGTTTTGAAAAAAAATAGGCAAGTGTTTTGTTTTGCAAATTGGCAAGTAATCAAGAGTTATCTACCCTAAATTTCTCAAAGATCTTTGTTATGTTTTTTAACCCTTTTAACAATTTTGTTCCACCATTGTATTTAATGGACAATCTTGTGTTAGGATGTGAGAGGGAAGGGCGTAGGTCATCGTTTAGACCATAATTGCAATAGTGTTTAAATGTCTTTGGGCAATTTTCTTTAAAAGGGACTTGATCATTCGTTTAGGCAACATTTTGAGGGACTATGATCATTTGATTGTTTGTTTTACCCAAAGAAATCTAACATGCAACATGGCCCAATTTTCGAAAGGCAACAAGAGGATGTAACCCTAGGGGTGTTAGTGTACAAGTGTGTTTTATTGCATACAAGAGTTTTTTCTTTGAATTAGGTTTTTCTATTTCATTGATTTTATCTTGCCATACACGTCCTAATTACTAGCAATAAGAAGCGGAAATGTAAAATCCTACGCTATTACAACAATTAGGGGAGGGGGATACACATTTGTACATGGGGGTTCAACGAGAAAAATAGACAAAAAAGAAAATAGCAAAAAACAAGATATAGAGAGAGAGAGAGGGAGCCCGCGCGCTGTTGGGAGGTCATCAGAAGTTCTGATTCAGATCCGCTGCCAGATGATCAACCTGTTAGTGAAACTGGATGAGTCAGAACTTCTGAATCTATCACCTGCAAAACAGAACCTTGTTAGTGGGGAAATCAGAAGTTCTGATTTCCCTGCGCTGCAAGATAGAAGTTTGTTAGTGGAGAAACCAGAAGTTCTGATTCTGCTGAAAAGGCAATAACTCTCAGAGGTTCTGATATCATTGACAGCAAAACAGGCTTCAGATGTGCTAACGTCAAAGTCAGCACTTGGCTTTTCCCTGTACTAATCAGAACATCTGCAATTCTGCTGTTATTCCACAAAATAGGAAACATATTTGGAACAGATCCAGCAAATAGCAAAAATGTTTCAGAGGTCAGAATCACCAAGTTCACAGGCAAGTCCTATACTGGCTCAGAATGTTCTGAGGTATGAAAATCCTCAGAACATAAACAGCAATAACATGAATATTTACATTATGTTACTTGAATATGCACAGCTGATGATGCTTAACAGTGTGATGAGGGTCAGCAGGTGCTTACCTGACTGTTTGGAAAAGTTGGTGAGTGAAAGTTTAGCTTTTGGTTCTGGTTCTGGTGGTGTTCTGGACAGATTTGAAAAGGGGAAGTAAAGGTGTATACGTGTGTAGGGTCAGAAGTTTGGAAAGAGTGTTTTTGGTTTACAGAAAAGAACTGGATATTTGATGAAGTTGAAGGTGAGAAACTCAAAGTTATGGAACAAAACTGGAGATTTTGGCAGAGTTTCAGAATGCTATGTTGCTAAGAGTTTTGTTTCTCTCTTTAGCAATTTTTCTGTTTCTTTTCTTGAACGCCTTTTGCAGTGGTGAAGCCTCTCTATTTATAGGAAAAGTTCTTATGGATGCCTTGAACATTTAAGGCGCCAACAAAGTTTGAATTTGTTCTTTGACAGAAATTCCTGGGAAGTTGTGATAACAGCTAGCTTTCAGCCTAGGTTGCAGCAGCAGGCGTAGATTGGGGAGAAGTGACCTCTGAAGTGGGCGGTGGCATGAAGACCCATGCCAGAATCTGTGCAAAAGTGTTTTCCAAGCCACACGTGAATGCTCAAGAGTGGTTGGAAGCATTAATGGGCATTAAATGGTGACAAGACCTGTCAATACCAACGTTCAGGTAATGGAAACCAGCGTTGAATCAGCAGCGTAAACCATGCTCTGGCCTTGGCTACCTGTTGTCTTAGTAAGCTCTAGAGGTTCTCCTAGTTTTCTGGTATGTTCCTTGGATTTACTTCTGGACAATCTGGACTTAGAGATTCTGTATCAGTGTAACACCCATTCTTCTGACCTTTCATCTTCTGATTTCAACCTGTTCTGAAGGAGCCTTCAGACTTTCCTGCTTCTCTTGCATTCCTTTAGCAAATTCTGACTGAGCTTGTGTAACTGCTGAAGGGGCATGTTCTGTTTGAGGCTTACATTCTGAACCACGTTTACAACTTCTGATTGAACTGATGTAGCTGCTGAAGAGCCAACTTCTGACCACGCTGAGCTAAGCTTGCAACTTCTGACCGTCTTCATCTGGAATGGGTCCAGAAGTTCTGAAGCGCTGATTTTTCTAAAAACACTTATTTTAGAGAAGCATTCTAAGTACTTAGAATTTGATTTTTTTCTCAAGATAAAAAGTGTTGTTTCTGAAGTTCGTGAGATCATCTTGCTCTTGTAAGCGACTTGCTTGGGCAAAGGGATAACTCAGGACTTGGATTTGTTTCAGAGGGACCTTGAAAATCCAAGATGGTTTCCTGAAGAAAGGGAGGGAAAATTTTGGGGTACAACAGTTGCCCCTGTTCAATCTTCTTGAACCTGAAGAGTTAGATTGGCAAGTTTGCCTTTCGCGACTCGAAGGTAAAAGGAGATTGGACACCAGAGTGCCCGGAAATTTGCACTCGCATAGTAGAGTATCAGCAATGCGATGGCGGGAATGGGCTTATAGATGCCATTTGGAGAGGTGGTGGATAGGGGGATGGGCTTATAGATGCCATCTGGAGATGTGACAGATCTTCGTCGGGAATGGGCTTACAGATGCCATTTGGAAGTGTTGATCGCACAAGAGATTCCTTAGCGAGAACTTTACGTATCTGAGAAAGGCAGATGTTTTCCTGGCTTGTTACAGGTGTTTGATCTTCAATCTCCTTATGCAGATATGTCCTGGCTGGATACAAGAATCGAATCTTCGAACTCTTCAGACGTGCCCTGGCTAGATACAGGAATCGAGTCTGGAAAGATGGTCAACAGATATGCCCTGGCTAGATACAGGAATCGAATCTGGAAATGTTGTAGTTGATAGATGTGCCCTGGCTGGATACATGAATCGAATCTTCGAACTCTTCAGACGTGCCCTGGCTAGATACAGGAATCGAGTTTGGAAAGATGGTCAACAGATATGCCCTGGCTAGATACAGGAATCGAATCTGGAAATGTTGTAGTTGATAGATGTGCCCTGGCTGGATACAGGAATCGAATCTTCGAACTCTTCAAACGTGCCCTGGCTAGATACAGGAATCGAGTCTGGAAAGATGGTCAATAGATATGCCCTGGCTAGATACAGGAATCGAATCTGGAAATGTTGTAGTTGATAGATGTGCCCTGGCTGGATACAGGAATCGAATCTTCGAACTCTTCAGACGTGCCCTGGCTAGATACAGGAATCGAGTCTGGAAAGATGGTCAACAGATATGCCCTGGCTAGATACAGGAATCGAATCTGGAAATGTGACAGTTGAAGGTAGTTGTCTTTGGGATTGTCTTTTTCCCTGAAAAGGCAAAACATAAGTTGTATGCAATGTCATGATGTATGATATGCATGATGTTTTAACATGAGACAGCGTTGTATGTACTTTATCATGTATGTAAGTGAAATGTTTATGAATGTATTTTCGTTTTAGGAAAATAAATCCTCGACAATCGGCCGGGGAATTGTTCTGTGGAAGAGATACTTTGCTGAAGTTTTTGATGAGAGGCCTGCTAAGGACTTCAATGATGGATTCCGCTGGGGATAATGATGATAAACTCCGCTGGGGATACCAAAGATAAACTCCGCTGGGGATTGAAAGAACTTTGTCGGGGGCGATCTTCCGTGGTAATTAACTGAGGATAACCCAGTTATAAGCCCTTGTGAGGAATAACTCTGACTAAAGCTCGGGAGAGACGTCCGTATTCTGCAGGGGACAAGCTTCCAGAATCTACTGGGGATAAGCTTTAAGACCTGCCGGGGAAAGTTGTGCCTTTTCAAGATTGACGGGGAGTCAAATCCGCTTGGGGAAAGTATTGTTGAATCTTATCTTACTCTGCGGGGCGTTGAGATGATTTGGTCATATACCTCAGTCGAATCTACCTTGGTACCTTGGCGGACAAAGCAACCAGACTGCATCAGACAACCTTACATTGCCCTTGTTTCTGATGTCACCTGTAATTGATCTTTTGCAAACATTTATAAATTAGCAATTTAATGTCAAATGCATATATCAAAAATGAACATTGGACGTTCTTCGCAAGACAAAACAGAAAAAGGAAAAACAATGGCAACTTGTATGGACAAGTGAATTTGTATTGATTTGAACTTTGCCTGTGAATAGGCGTTTTTGTACAAGAAGCTGACATCCTAGTAAGAGGACGCCGCCGGATAACATAGAGTTTATAATTTTTGAAAAGAAAACAAAACAGCTATGTGAATAATCCCACTGGGTTCCAACTCTGCTATCGCCTTTATGTCTTCAAGCGTCTCATCACTTTGCTGCTTGGTTGAAGATGAAGCTGATTGGTCGATGCCGAAATTTGAGCCAGATAGTTGATACCGAATCCTGGATGCAAAGTGATCCAATGAAACATAGTGTTACGCTTTATCCCTAACTTTTGCCTGGACCGCCCTTTCGGGTTTTCAGTCCACCGGGATACCCATTTTTGCCCAAGCCGCCTTTTCAGGTTTTCGACTTGCCGGGTGTACAGATTTTTCATTTCATCCCTTATTTTTGCCCGAACCCTTTTGGTTCGTCGGGAAGCCCTTATTTTTGCCTAGGTATGTCAACCTAGCGGGTCTTTTATTCATGCGTAGTATCTTTTCACTATGTCTGCATTGGCGGGGTGAGGAAGGTCGTCACCATCCATGGTGGTTAGGATCATGGCTCCCCCTGAGAACATATGTTTCACCACAAATGGCCCTTCGTACGTAGGGGTCCATTTGCCCCGGGGATCACCTTGAGGAAGGATGATGCGCTTGATTACCAGGTCTCCAACCTGATACTCTTGTGGTCTGACCTTCTTGTTAAATGCCCTGATCATTCGTTTTTGATACGTCTGACCATGACAGATAGCGGTGAGCCTCTTTTCGTCAATCAGGTTTAATTGATCAAGTCGAGTCTGGATCCAGTCATCTTCATTTAAGTCTGCATCTTTCATTATCCGGAGAGAAGGTATCTGGACTTCAATGGGCAAGACTGCCTCCATGCCATAGACCAAGGAGAAAGGAGTTGCCCCGGTTGACGTTCTTGCTGAGGTACGGTACCCATGAAGAGCAAATGGTAACATCTCGTGCCAGTCTTTGTATGTCACTGTCATCTTCTGCACAATTTTCTTAATATTCTTATTCGCCGCTTCTACAGCCCCATTCATCTTCGGCCGGTAGGGAGAAGAATTGTGGTGCTGTATCTTGAATTGTTCACAGAGTTCAGTGATCATTTTGTTATTGAGGTTGGTACCATTGTCCGTGATGATTCTTTCCGGGACACCGTACCGACAGATCAGATTATGCCGGATGAAACGTGCCACGACGCTCTTGGTTACCGTCGCGTAGGAAGCTGCCTCAACCCACTTTGTGAAGTAATCGATTGCTACCAAGATGAAGTGATGCCCATTGGATGCCGTCGATCGGATCTCACCGATCATATCAATGCCCCACATTGCGAAAGGCCAAGGTGCCGTTATGACGTTCAGAGGGACTGGGGGAATATGCACCTTGTCAGCATAGATCTGGCATTTGTGACAAGTTCGAGAGTGTTGGTAACAATCGGCTTCCATGGTGGACCAGAAATATCCTGCCCTAAGGATTTTCTTTGCCATGGTGTGTCCACTGGAGTGTGTTCCAAATGTACCTTCATGCAGTTCTATCATGATTTTCTCTGCTTCAGCCTTATCCACACAACGTAGTAGAGTTGAATCATGATTCCGTTTGTAGAGGATGCCGTTACTGAGGAAGAATTTTGACGCAAACCTCCTCATGAACTTCTTGTCATAGACAGATGAACCTTCAGGGTATTCCTGAGCTTCCAAGTATCTCTTCACCTCATGATACCAGGGTTTTTCAGTTGCCTTCTCGGCCTCGAGGTCGCAGCAGTATGCCGGTTCATCCAACTTCCAGATAATGATCCGGTGAGCCTAATTGTCCCATTTAACCTTGAACATTGAAGACATCGTAGCTAGTGCGTCCGCTAGCTGATTCTCCTCTCTTGGGAAATGCTCAAAAGTTATCTCTTCAAAGTGGGGAAGCAAGGTTGACACATACTCCTTGTAAGGAATAAGATTTGGGTGTTTCGTATCCCACTCGCCTTTGATCTGATTGATCACGAGAGCGGAATCTCCGAAGACACTCAGAAATTTGATCTTTAAGTCGATTGCAGCTTGTAGACCCATGATACATGCCTCATATTCTGCCATGTTGTTGGTGCAGTTGAAACATAATCGGGCGGTGAGTGGAGTATGCGTTCCTTTGGGAGATATGATTATAGCGCCGACGCTGTTACCCAAAGCATTGGAGGCTCCATCAAAATGCATAGACCATCGGGATCCTTCCTCAGGTCCTTCATCCGGTCCAGGTACTTCACAGTCAGTTACCATCATGATGTCTTCGTCCGGAAAATCAAAGTTCAATGATTGGTAATCGTCCACAGGTTGGTGTGCCAAATGATCTGCCAGTACACTTCCTTTAATTGCTTTCTGAGTTGTATACTGGATATCATATTCTGTTAAGATCATTTGCCATCTCGCTATTCTTCCAGACAGAGCGGGCTTTTCAAATATGTACTTGATGGGATCCATCTTTGAAATCAACAAAGTGGTGTGAGTCAGCATATACTGTCTCAGCCGGCGAGCAGCCCATACTAGAGCGCAGCAAGTTTTCTCAAGCAGTGAGTAACGAGACTCACAGTCGGTAAACTTTTTGCTCAAGTAATAAATAGCATGCTCTTTTCGGCCGGACTCGTCATGCTGTCCCAGCACACACCCCATAGAATTGTCAAGTACTGTCAAATATAGTATCAGAGGTCTTCCTTCCACTGGCGGCATAAGAATGGGTGGCTCTTGGAGATATTCCTTTATCTTTTCAAAGGCAGCCTGACATTCATCGTTCCAGCGTACTACTTGATCTTTCTTCAGTAATTTGAAGATTGGCTCACAAGTAGCAGTCAGATGTGAGATGAATCGGGCAATGTAATTCAGTCGTCCTAGGAAGCCTCTGACTTCTTTCTCTGTCTTTGGAGTTGGCATCTCTTGTATGGCTTTTACCTTGGCAGGGTCCACCTGAATACCTTTATCACTTACAATGAAACCTAGCAATTTTCCGGACCTCACCCCAAAGGTGCATTTGTTGGGATTCAACCTCAGCTTGTATAACTTCAGTCGGTCAAATAGCTTCCTCAGATGATCAAGGTGCTCCTCCTCAGTTTGAGACCTTGCAATCATGTCATCAACGTATACCTCAATCTCGTGATGGATCATATCATGAAATAAAGCAACCATGGCACGTTGATAGGTTGCCCCAGCGTTTTTCAATCCGAATGGCATAACTTTGTAACAGAAGGTGCCCCACTGAGTCACAAAGGTAGTCTTTTCCATATCTTCCGGGGCCATCTTGATCTGATTATACCCTGAAAAACCATCCATGAAGGAGAACACCTTGTGTTGAGCAATATTGTCAACGAGAACGTCAATGTGAGGTAGAGGAAAATCATCCTTGGGGCTTGCCCTGTTTAAATCCCTGTAGTCAACACACATTCTGACTTTACCGTCCTTCTTCGGCACTGGTACCACATTGGCAACCCACTGAGGGTAAGAAGTTACTGCTAGAAATCCGGCATCGAATTGTTTCATAACCTCGGCCTTGATCTTTTCAGATATCTCTGGGCGCATGCGGCGAACCTTTTGCTTTACCGGAGGGCAGTCTTCCTTGGTAGGCAAGTGATGGACTACAATTTCGGCATCCAAACCAGGCATGTCTTCATAGGACCAAGCAAATACCTCCATGTAATCATGTAGCATCTGGATCAATCGTTGCCTCACGCTGAGCTCTAGATTGGCACCAATCTTGACCTCTTTCCTATCTGTCTCAGTACCCAGGTTAACTGTTTCCACAGGCTCTTCATGTGGTTGAATAGCCCTCTCTTCCTGGAGTAGCAGTCTTGCGAGTTCACCAGGCACTTCACAATCATCTTCACCTTCGTCCTCGGCCAAGTTGATCGGATTCTCGAAGTCATAACTGGCGGTAGCAGAGCTGTTACCAGTGAGATCCAGAGTGGATTGAAACCTGTATAAGTGAGTGTGTGTAAATATAGCTGTTTTGCAATATATAACACAGAAAGAAAAGAGCACAAGATTTGAAATGCAACAAACTTCCAATGTTTTGATTGATGATATATGGAAATGTCATACAAAAAGCCCTCACAAATGGAGCTACGATATCCCGGGTAGGACACCGAGCCAATAAAAGTTTTAACACATTGTTTGTTACAAATTGAAAATCAAAAGAAATAATTACTGCGTGACAAATGTGATAGGTGTAAAATCCTTTGCCGTCCAGTTGCTTGGTCCGTTGCTGGTAGTCGGGTAGATCCAACTGTCAAACTCTGCTTCCTCTACATCCTCCTCAATAGCATTCACCCTTGGACTGGTGATAAACACTGGAGTCTTTTTGATCTTTTCCTTGCGTACAGCCTTCTGAGCCTCTGTAGTAAAGCCCAGCCCAAACTTGTCGTTCTTTTGAGCAAAGTCAGGAAGCTGACCCCAGTTCGCACAATTGCCTTTCTCGATTACAGCCCGGGCATCCTTCAAGGATGCCATCTTCAACGGAGAGTCTTCTTCAACTACTGCTTCAGCTGATGCCAAAATTGGAGGTACCTCCTCAAAATGTTGAAAGGGGGTTTCAATAAACTCCCCGTCCATCTCGATATACCGGAATGAATTCAAGTGACTAACCATGTATTCCTCCTCGCCCTGCACAGTAACAATCTTCCCTTTGACAGGATATTTGAGCTTTTGGTGTAGAGTGGAGGTTACTGCCCCAGCCTTGTGAATCCAGGGTCGACCCAATAAGCAGGAGTAAGATGGACGAATATCCATTACATAGAACGTTGAGTCGAAGACTTGGGAACCCACACGAATAGGAATGTTTACTTCACCGTGCACCATCCTCTTAGAATCGTCGAAGGCTCTAACAATGATGTTGCTAGGTTTCAATTCCAAACCTTCACAATCCAAGCGATCCAATGCCTTCTTATGCAAAACATTCAGGGAAGAGCCGGTATCTACTAACACGTGTGCGAGAGTAGTGCCCCTGCATTCTATGGAAACATGCAGGGCATCATTGTGATTTTTTCCTTTGGCGGTAAGGTCAGCATCCGAGAACCCCAAGCCATTGTCAGCTGTCAAATTAGCCACACAGTCCGTGAATTGATCCGCGGAGGTCTCTTGCGGCACATGGGCCGTTTTCAGAAATGAAATCAGGGCTTTTGCATGGGCCTCTGAGCATAGCAGCAATGATAGCATAGAGATTTTGGAGGGAGTATGCCCCAACTGTTCAACAACGTTAAAGTCACTCTTTTTGATGATTTTCAGAATTTCCTCCATTTCTTGTTGGGAGGCTTCTACAGCAGTCTTTTTTGGTGCCTCCGTCCTGGCAGGCAAATCGGTAGCAACTTCTTTGCCCCGAGTATCAGAGGACCCGGCGGCAGTAGTAGACACAGGAACTTGAATTGGAATATGCACACTTGCGGGTGTGATGGTGAGAGGTTTTCGGATAACTGGCGGTGCAATGTTAGGCGAGAAGAGCCTGCCACTGCGAGTAATCTTGGCGGGACCAGTGATGTTACTGATACTGGTATTGGTGCTGAACTCCTGCTTCACCCCAAGCACATACACGTCGGCTCCATAATGCCATGGGACCGCTTTATCAGACTCATAGGGGAGAGGTCCTGGAACAGTAATAGTAATGGGTGCAACAGACATAATTCGGACTGGTTTCTTCACGGGAGCTTTGGCAGGATTGTAAATTGTGACAACAAATATTTCTTCAACGGAAACAAACGGAACAACAGTTTTCTTGAACAGAATTTCCTTGCTATCCATCAGGCTTTGGATGCCTGATTTCAGCAGTGGACAACCGGTAGGGATAACAGCACACAGGAGGCAACCCTTACTACAACCCGGAAATAAACCGGCTAGTAGCAAGTCCCTCTTAACAATCAACAGAGGGGTAGCAACATCATTCACTGAAACAACATACAACTCTTCTTCAATGGCATTTACTCTATGCTGGGGCATAGGAGCAGTTACAACATTCGGTTTTTCAGGCGCTTCAAACTGAATTTCCTTTGCGTCGATAAGATCTTGCACTTTGTTTCTCAAGGCCCAGCAATCATCAGTAGTGTGCCCGGGGCTATCAGAATGATAAGCACACCGGGCATTTGGGTTATACTTAGGAGACGCAGTGTTGACGACCTTAGGAGCCTCTTTGATGGTCACCAAGTTGGTTGATAACAGTTGGGGTAAAATTTGTGATAAGGTCATACTCAGCCGAGTATACTGCCTCTTGGGCCTTTCACCTCTTTGTTGATTGTACTGCTGAGGAGCAGCAACAGGTTTTGAAATGACCAGAGCATTGACGGCTTGGCGACTTTCTGGCTTGACTTGTCTTCTAGGACCATAGACGGCACTTGCTTCCTTCTTAAAAGGCCTCTTCTCAGTACTTGCAGCAACACCCTTCTGAATCTTTCCTGATCTGATGCCAGCTTCTATTCTTTCGCCCGTTAAGATCAAATTGGTAAATCCCGCGGAAGAGTTACCAATCAGATGATTGAAAAATGGCCCAGATAGGGTCCCTAGAAACATATCAACAAGTTCACGATCGGTTAAAGGAGGCTGCACCCTGCCAGCCAAATCCCTCCATTTTTGTGCGTACTCTTTGAATCCTTCGCCTGTTCCTAACGACATACCCTGAAGTTGGGTACGAGTAGGGGCAAGGTCAGAATTGTATTGGTATTGTTTGTAGAAAGCGGTGGCCAAATCTTCCCAATTTCGAACGCTGGTTCCTTCTAGCTGATAAAACCACTCCAACTGAGCTCCAGAAAGACTGTCTTGAAAGAAATGAATCCAAAGGTTTTTATCTGCCGTATAGGGTTGAATTTTTCTCACGTAGGACCTGAGATGCATTTTGGGACAGGACAGCCCATCATACCTCACAAACACTGGCACTTTGAATTTTGGGGGAATCACAATCCCGGCAACCAAACCCAAGTCTTCAAAATCCAAACCCGGTACTCTTTGTAGCTCCATGGCGGCCAACCTGTCTTCTAGCCCTTTGTATTTATCATCAGCTGGAGGGTATTTCTGATCGGTATAATCTTCATCCTCTTCGACCTCCTCCTCTTCCGCATCAGACTCGGAAGGTACCGCAGCCCCACCTCCTTTGCTGGTTCCTTCATCAGAGATAGGAGGAAATTCAAGCACTCTCCGAGCTTCTCCGTCAAATCTTCTCCCCAAAGTAGCCATCCCGAGTCTCTTTTTCTTCTTTTTTACTGGGTCTTTGTTCCCCAATTGAGTCTTGATATCCTCCTGACCCTTAGCCAAGGTCATCAGGAGTTGCTGGAACTGTGCATTCTGAGCTTGTAGGTCTTTGATTGTTTGCTCGAGATCCATCCTGACTGACATAAACAACAGATAGATAAGGAAACTTGGAGTGAGACCTGCTTATGCACATGATGAATGGTATGCTTATGTATGCAATGCATTCAAGGATTTAGGACATTCAAAATTGTTTCAGACAAAGAAGAACGCACGTCATATTAATAAGAAGAAATTTGTTAGTACATAAATGCTCCATGGGCCAAATATTACAAAATAACTTCTCAAGGTAAAAAGACATTGCACATCCTCTTTGGTGCGATGTAGGTGTTGAGGGCCTCTTGCTCATGGAGTCGGTGGGTAAGCTCTAGAACCTTCTTCTCACTGGCGTAGAAGCTAGCTTCAAAAGTATTCTGTTCCTCCTTGAGCTGAATCCAACTTTTCTGCATTTCCTCCCACGATGTAGGCATGTCTGGATGTAGGATGGTGTAGGGAACCTCTCCTTCATTGACGGGCTCTTTAATCACAGGGAGAATATGAGGATAAGGCATCATCAAACTTTGGGCTCGGGCTCGTACCCACTTGAGATAAGGCTCAAGAGGGATGGAGTTCTTGTGTCCCAGAGTCTTGCTGTCAACCTTGTTGAGTTTTCCCCAGGCTCTGATGAATCTTTGGCAAAGCCCTTGCGCATCGTTGTCGAAGTCAAAAACTAGGTCAGGAATCAACATGTCATGAGGACCATCCCTCCGTGCATATCCAAATTGTCTCAAAGCTAGGCAAGGGTTGTAGGTGATACCTCCTCTAATTCCAAGTAAAGGAACATTAGGGAATTCTCCGCAACGATCGACGATGATGACATTTTCTCTGGACCGAGAACACCAATGTACATCAGAGTGAGTAAGAGTCATCAACCGTTGGGACCACCTTGAGCCTTGGTCGTTCTTCAAGACAGATTGTGGAAGGTGCGAAATAAACCACCTTGCAAGGATAGGAGTACAGCACATAAGAACACCCCTCTTTCTCATTGTTCGTGTGTAAAATGAGTGAAGGATGTCCCCAAGCAATGTTGGTATTGGATTTCTGGACAAGAAGATTTTGACGGCGTTAACATCTATCAATTGGTCAGGATTTGGGAACAAGACCAACCCATAGATAAGGAGTGCCACAATTTCTTCAAAGGCTTGTAGGTCCAATGAGTTCCAACATTCTTGTGCCTTCTCAAACAAGAATTTTGCTAAGAATCCCTTGACGCGGCTTCTGGTTTCCCAATGCCCCTTGATGTCGGATGGTTGTAGATGTAATGCTCGAGCAACATCTTCCGGCTTTGGTTCCTTTTCCGTACCGTTGAAGGGTAGTTGATTAAGGATAGGAATTCTCAGGAGTTGAGAAAACTCCTCCAAAGTGGGCACCAACTGGTAATCGGGGAAAGTGAAACAGTGGTGAAGAGGGTCAAAGAACTGGAATAGCACTTTCATCATGTCTTCTTCAATGTTGGTGTTGACTAGGCTGAGCAGTCTACCATGTCTTTCACTGAAGGATGAGCTTTCCGGAATTCTTGAGGTGAGCTCCTTGAGTTGAGGAGAGATTCTTACAAGGTTGACTTGAATGGTGTTTCTGCAAGGAATTTCCATGTCCTACAAAACAAGAACAAAGATGAAGATCCAAAACCCTTGAAATGGTTAGTGAATGCATATGATGTTTTATGATGTTTATGATGTATGTATAAAACATATGTACAAGCAAATCACACCAAACCCTAGTTTCAGGCTTGCATGGGGTTTCATAGGTAAGTACCCTCTTGAGTGTAGTTGGCTTAAAAACCTGTCCTATAAATAGTAACCGGGTTCTAAGGAGCTCAATATCACTGGATTGTTTTCATTGTTCATTGTTTTGGTTTAGCCACTTAACTAGCGACCAAAATATTCCAAGAAAACAACCCTCAATGAGTGTAGTATCGAGTATCTACCAACTTTGGACTGCACCAAAGCCGGTCATCTCACTACCCCTAATAAAAGGCCAAGATGGTCAAGTAAGGTTCTAGGTCATTAGTGCTTAGTGACATCACTCAGCGGCCCCGTACTCTCCTTGATTGAACTCAAGGGTTACCGGTACTCACAAATATGTCGCACTAATATAGCTATTGCTTCGACCGTGTCGGTATACCCCGCACAGTTTCCACAACGTATTGCTATCTATGAATGTTTCCCAAAATCCGGGTGTAGGATTTGCAAACCCAAACAATAGAGCCAAAGTATAAAGCAAACAATCCAAACAATTAGTCATGCAAGAGGGTGATCTAAGCCCTAAGGTTACTCCACTTTTAAAATAGTCCCCAGCAGAGTCTCCAGTTCTGTGATACGGTGGGAGAACTGACTAGAGGTTTTGCGTTTGTTTTCGCAAATGTTTCGGTTGAGCAAGAGTCGCCACCGACTTTTTATTTTATCCTAAGGAAAGGTTTAAAAAGCACAGCAAAAACCTTTGAGATTTTTCTTGGGTTCGGGGAGTATATTATAGAAAGGGAAGGTATTAGCACCCTTTCTATCCATGGTTATCCATGGGCTCTTAGTTACTTGCTTAGATCAACTTGCCTTTATTTTCAATTGTTTGAAACGGTGCTTTGTGTGTGTGGATTTGAAAATGTTTTGAAAAGAGGCCAATGTGGTGGCAACCTTTGTAATGATCCATGTTGGGATGTATACAAAGGTGTATGTCTTTTGAAAAGGTTTTCATTGTTTTTAGAAGTTGTTTTGAAAGTGTATTGATGTGTGGTTTTGAAAAAAAATAGGCAAGTGTTTTGTTTTGCAAATTGGCAAGTAATCAAGAGTTATCTACCCTAAATTTCTCAAAGATCTTTGTTATGTTTTTTAACCCTTTTAACAATTTTGTTCCACCATTGTATTTAATGGACAATCTTGTGTTAGGATGTGAGAGGGACGGGCGTAGGTCGTCGTTTAGACCATAATTGCAATAGTGTTTAAATGTCTTTGGGCAATTTTCTTTAAAAGGGACTTGATCATTCGTTTAGGAAACATTTTGAGGGACTATGATCATTTGATTGTTTGTTTTACCCAAAGAAATCTAACATGCAACATGGCCCAATTTTCGAAAGGCAACAAGGGGATGTAACCCTAGGGGTGTTAGTGTGCAAGTGTGTTTTATTGCATATAAGAGTTTTTTCTTTGAATTAGGTTTTTCTATTTCATTGATTTTATCTTGCCATACACGTCCTAATTACTAGCAATAAGAAGCGGAAATGTAAAATCCTACGCTATTACAACAATTAGGGGAGGGGGATACACATTTGTACATGGGGGGTTCAACGAGAAAAATAGACAAAAAAGAAAATAGCAAAAAACAAGATATAGAGAGAGAGAGAGAGGGAGCCCGCACGCTGTTGGGAGGTCATCAGAAGTTCTGATTCAGATCCGCTGCCAGATGATCAACCTGTTAGTGAAACTGGATGAGTCATAACTTCTGACTCTATCACCTGCAAAACAGAACCTTGTTAGTGGGGAAATCAGAAGTTCTGATTTCCCTGCGCTGCAAGACAGAAGTTTGTTAGTGGAGAAACCAGAAGTTCTGATTCTGCTGAAAATGCAATAACTCTCAGAGGTTCTGATATCATTGACAGCAAAACAGGCTTCAGATGTGCTAACGTCAAAGTCAGCACTTGGCTTTTCCCTGTACTAATCAGAACATCTGCAATTCTGCTGTTATTCCACAAAATAGGAAACATATTTGGAACAGATCCAGCAAATAGCAAAAATGTTTCAGAGGTCAGAATCACCAAGTTCACAGGCAAGTCCTATACTGGCTCAGAACGTTCTGAGGTATGAAAATCCTCAGAACATAAACAGCAATAACATGAATATTTACATTATGTTACTTGAATATGCACAGCTGATGATGCTTAACAGTGTGATGAGGGTCAGCAGGTGCTTACCTGACTGTTTGGAAAAGTTGGTGAGTGAAAGTTTAGCTTTTGGTTCTGGTTCTGGTGGTGTTCTGGACAGATTTGAAAAGGGGAAGTAAAGGTGTATACGTGTGTAGGGTCATAAGTTTGGAAAGAGTGTTTTTGGTTTACAGAAAAGAACTGGATATTTGATGAAGTTGAAGGTGAGAAACTCAAAGTTATGGAACAAAACTGGAGATTTTGGCAGAGTTTCAGAACGCTATGTTGCTAAGAGTTCTGTTTCTCTCTTTAGCAATTTTTCTGTTTCTTTTCTTGAATGCCTTTTGCAGTGGTGAAGCCTCTCTATTTATAGGCAAAGTTCTTATGGATGCCTTGAACATTTAAGGCGCCAACAGAGTTTGAATTTGTTCTTTGACAGAAATTCCTGGGAAGTTGTGATAACAGCTAGCTTTCAGCCTAGGTTGCAGTAGCAGGCGTAGATTGGGGAGAAGTGACCTCTGAAGTGGGCGGTGGTGTGAAGACCCATGCCAGAATCTGTGCAAAAGCGTTTTCCAAGCCACACGTGAATGCTCAGGAGTGGTTGGAAGCATTAATGGGCATTAAATGGTGACAAGACCTGTCAATACCAACGTTCTGGTAATGGAAACCAGCGTTGAATCAGCAGCGTAAACCATGCTCTGGCCTTGGCTACCTGTTGTCTTAGTAAGCTCTGGAGGTTCTCCTAGTTTTCTGGTATAATCCTTGGATTTACTTCTGGACAATCTGGACTTAGAGATTCTGTATCAGTGTAACACCCATTCTTCTGACCTTTCATCTTCTGATTTCAACCTGTTCTGAAGGAGCCTTCAGACTTTCCTGCTTCTCTTGCATTCCTTTAGCAAATTCTGACTGAGCTTGTGTAACTGCTGAAGGGGCATGTTCTGTTTGAGGCTTACATTCTGAACCATGTTTACAACTTCTGATTGAACTGATGTAGCTGCTGAAGAGCCAACTTCTGACCACGCTGAGCTAAGCTTGTAACTTCTGACCGTCTTCATCTGGAATGGGTCCAGAAGTTCTGAAGCGCTGATTTTTCTAAAAACACTTATTTTAGAGAAGCATTCTAAGTACTTAGAATTTGATTTTTTTTCTCAAGATAAAAAGTGTTGTTTCTGAAGTTCGTGAGATCATCTTGCTCTTGTAAGAGACTTGCTTGGGCAAAGGGATAACTCAGGACTTGGATTTGTTTCAGAGGGACCTTGAAAATCCAAGATGGTTTCCTGAAGAAAGGGAGGGCAAATTTTGGGGTACAACAGCATGTCTGCGTTTTGTGTTGCTTTGGTGTGAGCTGAGGGTCGTTTTGATGAGCTCATATGGAGTAGAATGAAAGTGTTATGTGTGTGCAGCATGTGACACAAGAGTGTGTGCATAAAACAAAATATGGTATACTGCATGCATGGCTCATGATCAGCTCAGTTTCAACCTAAAGATCTCTCAATTGGCTCGTGCAATTTCTTTGCTTAAGAGGCCTTTAGAAAGCTCTTTCAATGTAGATCAATATAGAACTTTTAATTTATGAAAATGATGCTTGCATCATAAAGATATCATGGCCTGAAGTTGAGAAAAATAATGATTTGGAAGCCTCAGCCTTGCACGTGTTCCTAGCTTACATGGTGTGCATGCCTGGTCAGGTTGAAACACTAACTTTGAAACACTAACTTCCTCGGTCATTTTGGATGATTCCAAGTTCAATAAAAAGCCCACACAATTAACAATAAAATGCTCCTTTCGAATTTTCCAATTGGGACCTGAGTGAGAAGAAATTAAGCCATGAAATGGCACACCAGGTGTTTGTCAAAATGACGCGCCTGTCAACCAAGTCTACCTAGCAAAATTCAAGCTTTATGCCCTAAATTTCCAAGTCATATATCTTTCAAATGCTTCATTTTTGGGCTTTCCACACACATTGTCACTCTTTTAGTATTTTTCAAGAGCTTTATGAATATGTATGATTTGCCTCTTTTGGATAAAAAATGAGAAATTTACAGATGTCCAAAGTTCAGTACTATAGGGACTTGAGGACTTAGAAATTTTTCTAAGTATCCAAGTAACTTCTTAAACAAGTTATCTCCAATTTGACCTCTTCTCTTTATTTTATGACACCAATGATCATGGAATATAAAAATAGGATACTTGAATTGATAGTTGACCAAAATTCCACTTGGTCAACTTTGGCTTTGGTTGACTTTTGGTCAAAATGAATATTTTGCCCCTTTTGATCAATTGAACCTTTTCCAAACAAAATTGGCACTCAATACTTCAATCATAGGTGTTTATTAACATGTAGAGAGGCATGGAGTCAGGTTTGGGTGAAAAAGTTATAGAACTCCTGATTAAAATCAAAACCCTAATTTTAGCCCCTTGTGCTAGGAGATGGTGATCAATCTTCAAAACCCTCATTACTCTTGACAAATTGAGATATTATTTGAAAAAAGATGCTTCATATAATGATGAGAAGATGATTATTCACAAATTTGACTCCTACAAGCTTCAAACTCTTCACCTGGTTAAAACCCTAATCTGAGAGATGAATAGGAAGTAATGTGATTTTGAACACTTGCAATTTTGAGCTTCTAGTGAACCAAAGAGATAATTTAGATGTATTGGGGTGTAAGAAACTCTTGTAGATTGTGAAATTCAAAGATTAAGGGTATGATACCTTTCTTGTCTTGACTGTCAAGACAATCAACCTTTCAATAGCTTGTAGAATAACTTAGGAACCTAGATACCTTGATCTTATCATGATAATGCATGAGTATGTAGGATGAACATAAGCCAATAAGGTAAAATGAAGAGGGAAATTTTTGGGGTGCAACAACTGCCCCTATTCAACCATCTTAAACCAGAGGGTGAAATTGGCTGACACATTTCGAGCAATCAAGGTGGAAGAGGATTAGATATTTAACAGAACCGTAAAATTTGCGCTCTGTAAGCAGCCGAGTACTATTAAATTTTTTGGCTTTGTGTTCTTTTTTATTTTTGCTTTTTGAGTTATAGAGGTTATCTAAGTAAATCTCTTGGATGTCAGGTTAAGGTAAGACACAAATCAGATACTCATGAAAAAGATCCACTACTGCGGACTTTTAAGATATATCTAAGAAAGAGACCTAACAATGTGGACTCAATCGAAGATGTCAGGAAAATATGGGATCTCACAGTGATTTCACCCAAAGATAACAGAGATGGATGACACCTAACAAAGCGGTCTCAAATGAAACTATTAGAAATGGAAGGGATCTAACAAAGCAATCTCGACCAGATATCGAGGAGGGAGGAAATCTAACACAACAATTTCGACCAAAGATAAGGAGGGAAGAAATCTAACCCAATCATTTCAACCAAGGATATCAAAGAAGGAAGAGACTTAACACAGTAGACTCGACCGAAGATATCGAAGATGGAAGAGATCTAACAAAGCGATCTAGACCAGATATCAAAGAAGGAAGAAATCTAACACAGTAATTTCAACCAAGGATATCAAAGAAGGAAGAGACCTAACACAGCAGACTCGACCAAAGGTATCGAAGATGGAAGTGATCCAACAAATCGATCTCGACTAGATATCAAAGAAGGAAGAAATCTAACACAACGATTTCAACTAGAAAACACCGATCAAAGGCGAACTCGAATATACATGTCCTGGGTTGGTGGTTGACATAAGGAAGATATTGGGTGCATGCCATGTAAAATTAGATATATACAAACAAGGAAGAGACCGACCAAAGAAGGCTCTAACAAGGAATACTAACCGCAAATAGACTCCTGGAGAAAGAACACCGGTTGAAGGCAAACTAGGATAAAATATACATGTCTGGTCAGAGTTAGACACATATATGAAAGAGACCGGTCGAAGCAGACTCTAATAAAGATACAACAATCAAAGGTGGACCCACCAATGAAAAGAAAAATATCCAAAGATAGACTTTTGGAGGGAAAATTTTACCAAAGGCAGACTTACTGGGGATACAACGTGACAGATTCCGCTCGGGAACTGGCCCAGAATTCTGACCAAAGTAAATTCAAATAGAACGCCAACTCAAAGGCAAACTTTACAGGAGAAAGAGACCAGCCGAGAGGTACTTTGAAAAGTATTTCCAAAACACATTGGACTTTTAAGATGTTGCATGTACGCAAGAATTACAACATCCCTTAAACCAAAGGCGGGGTATTAATTCTTAAGGAGTGGAAATTGTCTGAATTATCATACACCAAGCATGGATACTCAAATACTCGAGAAA
Source organism: Vicia faba (assembly GCA_948472305.1). Taxonomy (NCBI): domain Eukaryota; kingdom Viridiplantae; phylum Streptophyta; class Magnoliopsida; order Fabales; family Fabaceae; genus Vicia; species Vicia faba. The sequence goes on along the minus strand of OX451739.1, from coordinate 903,990,690 downwards.
TAAGAAAGGTTATACACCGACTCTTATTTGCACTCAGAAGTCGGTGTTAACACGGGTAAAAATAACCAAAGGCTTGCAAGGGCAAGAGAAAACCACAACTTACTAGGGAAATGGAAAATACCAAAGACCCGACTGGTGGTAAACCAAAACAGATTCCGTTGGGGAAACATGATAGGATCACCCTAGGCTCGCTGTAGAGATAATTCAAATTTGAGTGCATAACAATCTGGTTACTGCAAGTAAACATAATTGGCTTATACTTATACATATTTGCATTTTTTTATAGTGTAATGCCCCATACAATGGAAATGATACACATTTTTATAGATGCAATATATGATGCATGTTTAGCAATGCACTGGGGAAAGCACGTCAATAATCGACTTTTGAGAAGACAATGAAATTATGTATGATTATTCTTTCCCATCTGATCTTCTGTAGAGAAAAGGCAATCTAAACTTCAATGGGGAACCGAGATCCGGAACCACCAACCTCTAAAGAGTGATATCATTGAGGAAGTAACTTCCTGGAGAGCAATACTGCAAAAATAAATTGCAGTTCAGAGAAAATCTTGAATCATGATCAAACTCCCAATTTCCTGGGGAACAAATTCTTTATCTTCTGGTTAGAAAGAGGAAAGCTCCGCTGGGGATGGAAACTTTCTGCGTAGAATTTCTTGACGAAGATAACTTCTACTGGGGAGTATAGAAATTCTTAAATAAAAAATAAATCTACTCAGACCACACTGGGGATAACACCACCGTGGGAAAAGAATCTTCACTTGAGGAAGATACAAACATCTTGGGATAGAAACTCCATTGGGATATCTCAACAAAATCTTCTATCATTGAGGATGAAAGAGTTATGATTGTCACTGCCATGTACACCACGATGGGGAGACAAGAAACTTGCTCCACTAGGGAAAGAAAACTTGCTCCATTGGGGAATAATAGACAAGTTAATCCGGTAGGTCATCAAAATCTGGCTTGGACTGGGGATAAAGACTACCTCTTACACTGGGGAGTCAATAAACTTTAGATGGTAACATCGACAATACCCATTGCACTGGGTGTAGCAATCTCTGCACGGTTCAAGCCAGCAAGGATTTTTATACTAGGGAGTAGGAATCACTTCATTGAGGATGATGGTCGTCCTCATGAGGATACCGAACCAAAATCTCCTATAGGTAAACATGAACCTTTTCAAGAAATTATAATATAGGCAGACCGTATTATAGAGAGATAATGCACCCCTCACTGAGGAGGAGAATGCATACTTCATGGGGAGAACGAGTGTGAACCTCACCGAGGAAACATGGAAATATCTACTTCAAGGGGACTATATCAAGAATATCTAGTTGGTGAATAAAACATTTCTTCTGAGAAAACCTGGAGAGAAACAGACTGCACTGAGAAGGAGGATTTATACTCGGACGAGAGTACACCTTCACCGAGGATGAATGATTCTGTCCTGAGCAGAGGTGAGCATTCACTGAGGAAATTGGACGCCATTCTATAGAAATCTTCATGTTGGTTGTATACATACCCTTCTTATTTATTTTGTTGGTGTGTGTCTTGTCATAAAAGACCAACAATATTTGCAAAAATAGAAATTGTGGCAAAATGCCCCATGTGTAGAATGGAAACCTCTGTTAAAGAATAAATAGTTTGAACTACTAACCACTGGGTAAAAACTGTGATGTAAGATGGCAACTCCAACATGTCAACTCTGAGGAGGAATGTCACTGAAAAGTTTACTTTGGAGAGGATACTTTCAACATATCCCTGAAGCAAATTGTCCCTTGGGATAATCAATCTTTCATCTGATGCATTGTGCAAGCTTGCTTGATGTCTACACACTTGTTCATATGCAAAGAATATTTATTCCAGGAATTATAATTCTAATGTGAAGCTCTTGTTTGTCTTGAATTTTAAAAACTTTTATTGAAAAGGTTACACAAAAACATTTTGTACGAAAGAAAGTAAAAAGACAGAGTGACACCAACTCGAATTTTTAGCAAGCCTTCTAGGAGTCATATTACCGTACTCTCGTTACGGCCTTGCTTTTGAATTAACCCTTGCTTCAGTTAGGGCTTTTAAGGGTTGTAACATGGCCTGATTTATGGTTTTTTTAAGGCTCGAATATTTGGTTCCCACCCATTCTCCATGATGTTCTCCAGTCCTATGTTCAATTAAACCAATGCGAGCACTAGTCTCTCGAGAGGAGCTTAGGATGGTTGAGGAACCATTGATGTTTTTTGGACATGGCACTCAATCACCTCTTTCGTTCTTGGTATTTGATCACACAGATTTATTTTTTGCTGAGGATCTTTATCTGGTAATCCTGTTTCGCTTTTTCGCGCTTTTTACTTTCCCTAAATTTTGCCTGGACAAATTCCTTTTGAATTTTGACTCTGAAGTCCAGTGGGATGCCATGACTTTTGCCTAAGCGACTTTTTTTTCCAAGTTTCGACTTAGCGGGGCTTTTTGTCTCTTTTTTTATTTCCTTTTCTTCCTTTTGAACAAGTCGTGATTGTTGATTCAGACTATGTTATTAAACTTAAGTGATCACTCTCGTTGTTTCATTCAACATTTAAAAATACTTTCTGAAAACAAATAGATTATAATTAATCGTAAACCGCTCTCGCTGTATTTAAAACCAATGTTTGATGACCACTATCTGGATAAAAACTTACACTCTCATGATTATTGATTTTAGCCTTTTTGTTCGTTTCTTACTCTCGTAATAAAACAATTTGTATTAAATTTGGAAATAAAACCAGAAAAGTATTTTTGTAAAATGTTTATGCCCATTTATCACCGAATTCCTTTGGTTGGTGACCTTACATACTGATATCAAGGAGATTAGCCAGACATATTATTTTATAAGAACATAAAACAATAGCAATCATACAATAATACATGCATGATTGATAAAAAAAACAGTAATAAAATTAAACTAAAAGAAACCTAAAATTAAATAATGAGAATGCAATTCTTTATGTACTTGCAGAAATCCTCCACAATATGCCGATAGGATTTGCTTGCGAAAAATTTACTTGGATGCAGAATAAAATATTAAAATAAAACAAGTTCAGGAGGCTATGAAGAAAATCTAATGTTGCAATAGTTTCCCGGTGTAGAAAACGATTGCTATTTGGGTGAAGGTTCTATCTGCCTAGGTTCCAAACAAAGCTCTGAATGTTAAATTGAATAATTTTGTGGAAGGAAAAATAATTTCAGAGTAATGTAACAAAAGTAAAAATAGTAGAGATGAGAGAAAAATTGCACAGAACGGAGAGAGCTGAAAAGAAAGAGAAGCCCCCCTGTAGAGTAACTTTTTTTCTTCTTTTACATTCTTCTCCTCATAACAAAACTTCTCTTTAGAAAATATAGGGACGTGACATCGTATTTCCAAAGGCTTCGCTTATGGAGAAAGACCAGGAGGAATTTCAACTTCCAATTATGCAGGTCGTTCGCGTGGAATAATTATGGAGAAATCTTCGCGGATAAACAAAACAAAACGCATGTTTTTGCTGTGCCGAGTGGAACCCATTGTGTGCCGTGGGGCACACATGTTTTGTTATGTGTCGCTCGGAATGGTTTGTGTGTCAAGGGGAACACAAATTACACCTGTGTCGGGAGGTACAGAAGGTGTGCCGAGGGGCACAACCTTCTGATATGAAATCTTCTATTTTTTTCCTGATTTTTAACTCATTTCTTTTCCATTTCTTCTCCTCTTCTCATGTAGGCCTTGGATGGAATAATTACTTGAAACATACTTGAAAAGTCAACATAATGCAACATAATTTAGATTAAACGGTAACTTTATTTATGCAAATCGGGTCGAATAAGCTATGTATTTTCGTGTTATCATTTACCAAACATGAGTTGACTATCAAAAACAAATAAAAACATTTAAAATAAATTGGGAATGGATTAATTCAAGACAAACATATTTAATGCATTATGGTTAAAATTAAAATATACGCAAGTTTTGCATACAAGAAAGTACTGAACCAAACAAGGAAGATTGCAAATGAGAATGCAAATGTAATTTGAAATTTCCATGTTTTAGGGACTAGTCTCTGTATGGACTTATTACTTTATAAAATACTCTGGCAGTCTCGGCCTTCACTGAGTCAAAGGAGACTTCAAATCTTACCAATTGGTACGAAATTGATATCATTTTCACTAAGAAAGCCTTACATATCTTCTTGTGAAGAATCAGAGTCCAAATTCGTAGTTCGAATGTGTTTGGTTAGTTTTTTTATGAATTATGGAAATGTTTGAAATTATCCTTGAACCTTGTATGGGTTGAAAATAGCGTAGTTGTAGACGTAGTTCGCGGTTAATAGAAAATATCTCCACAATCATTTTTGGATAATAAAGTTGAATTTGAAATTAAGTTAGTAGAAAAGATGTTAAGTTTGATGAGTTAGTTGTTTTAGTATGATGCAATTTTTTTAAAAAAAAGAAGTTTGAATGATAAAAATGTTTGATAGAAATAAAAGTGGTTAGTATTTTAGAAAATAATCAATAAATAATTATTTTCTTATTATTAAAAATATGTCAAATATATTTAATATTAATCCAATATTTATTTATTAATGATTTTATGATAAAATGCAAAAAAATATTTTAATGCAACATGTTAAAAAAGTGATATGAGATATTATATAAAAATAAAATAAATAAACAAAACAACTTATTTAATTAAATAAATAAATTGATTGTTAACTTTACGCAGGGGGTGTAAATATTAAACAAGAGGGTGTAAATATTAAAGGATTAAGCCCAAAACAAAGCTTGAGTCCAAAAGGTGCAGGGGGTGCAAAATTGAACTTGAGTAGTAAAACAGAGTAAGTTGGAGATGTAAAGAGAAAGTGCTTTAGCCTAGATAATTTGTTTTATCCCGTTAGCCATTCTGAGGTAAGGAGGATGGTGCTATGGTGTGGCAAGTGTATTTGAGACGTTCATCTTAATCCAAAGGTCTTCAAGAGTTAATCATGGGCCATAGATTAAAAGTACTCAAAACAGAGGGTGAGGATTTAAGATTGACTGAGGGAGTATGATATGCCCGGCACAGATGACCGGTCAATGGTCACCTTATCCAGGGGCTCTCATGGAGCCACCTGGCACACATCATGTACAAAGGGAGAGTCTATATAAACAGAATTCTGAGCCCATGGCTCATTTTTCCGTTCTCCTTTTCTCTTTTCTCGCTTCTCTCTAGATTTCCATCACCAGAAATCACCTTCGCCTTGGGCGCCAACGATCGGAAATCGCTTCTGTCGGCGGCTGCTCCAAGGTACCACTACCTTCAAACCAAACCACCATTTGGGTTTATCCCCTAAACCCAAATTCATATGAATTTGGAACACAAACCCAGAAAACCTTCATACCTTCATCGTAACCCTATCCAGATCTTCATGATCTTCAACCAAAACCCACGAACCCTAACCTAACCCTAGGGTTCTGGATGAACCATAACCCTTGTCCAAGTCCAGAAATGCAAAATCTTAGAACCCTAGCCCTTCAACCTGTGAACCCTAAACGTAGGTCTTTAGAACCCTAACTCTGAACATGACCCTAACCCTAAATTAAACCTAGAAGACCCAAATTCAACCAAAACATCATAATTAAATAGAATCCAAACACCAATCACAACAATTAATTGAGTCCCAAAATCTAAGTATTGTGGGTTATCGTATGTGTTGTGAATCTTTATGTAATTTCCTCTTCTGATTCTCTAATCTCCTCTTCTAATCTCCCTTTTCTTTCTCTTCGCAGGTACCGATTGCAAGGAGGTTTAGCTCAATATTGTAGGGTTCTAAGGATGTACCCTAACTATTTTTTGAGGATGAAGAGCTCTGGTGAGGGTTAGGGATTTAGCAACGACAATCCAGAATTATCCAAGGGTTTTCAGCGTGTCCTGAATTAATAGTTTAGGGTGTAATTTATAGGCTTTAGGAATTGTCAGTTATAGGTTAGAATTAGGAAATTTTCGTAGTCATTTGTAGTTATATCAATTAGTTTTAGGTTGATTGAAAACCAAATATTTGATTTAGTTAGATTTGATTCTGTTGTAATCTTAAAATTAGGGTCTCTGATGTATTTGGACACTTCTCTTGTATAAATTCGTTTCAGTCAATATAACAAATTTTAGTCAAATGCTTGATTTGATTCAATCTTCTAGAAATTGGGCTTGTTAGGTTATCTCAGGGAAGAAGGAGGTCCAAATGGCGCAACAGCAAAAATTAGGGTTTTACCCTAATGTTGACTTGGTCAACAAATTTTGAGTGAAAAATTATAAGGGTTAAATATGATTTTGGTCCCTATAAATATCTTAAATTTCAATTTTTAGTCCTTATTAAAATAATGGCAAGTTTTAGTCCCTACAAAATTATTATGCACATAGTTTTAGTCCCTGTTGTTAAACCAATATATATTTTTGAATGATTATTTTGTAGACATGCTTAGAACATTATAAAAAGTTCCTTGGAAAAAAAGAAATTCAAAATTTGATTTCTAAGTCGATATTTTCATTATTTTTATCAATATCTTTTGAAATTTAAAAAAAATCATATTTAATTCTTCTTATTTTTAAATAATTCTAAAATTTGATAAAGAAACAATTTATAGTATTCTAACCACGTATGAAAAATATTATTAAAAAATTTAAAGGTTTAAGGGTAATTAAACAGTTTTTAAAATTTTAGAAAATAGTAGGGACTAAAACTAAATGAACACAAATTTTTTAGGGACCAAAATTTATCATTTTTTTAATAGAGATTAAAAATGAAAATTGAAATATTTATAAGGATCAAAAATATATTTAACTCAAATTATAATAATGCAATGTGAAATAATAAAAAATAAATTGTATAATCAGAGGGAGTTGACTCCTGGTCAACCCCTCTTTAATACTTATATTTTTTCCAAGAATAATAATAGTGGTAAATAATATAACAATAATTGCAAAAAAAAAAAAAACAATACCAATAATTATAATAATAATAAATAAATTTATATAAAAGGATCAGGCGTTGACTTCATCCAACCCCCTATAAAAAAACTAGTGGGCCTTCCCAAAAAAATAACTTAACGGGCCAATGAATTTATTTGAATAACAAGCCCCTTTAATAAAAATGATAAACATACCACTCCTAAAACTTAAACCCCCTTAAATCTAAACAAACTTTAAAATAGACACAATATAACTATAAGTAATATTTTTAAAAAAATAAAAATATAATAACACTAAAATAAATAAATTGACCAGTAATATCAGTAGGGCAAATTTGGGATATAATAGTTGTCCCTATTTAACTGCTCTTCGATTGAGGGTGCGAAAATACGAAGGTCTCGCACACTCGAATTGGAGGGTTATTAAATAATAGAAGACCTCAAAATTTGACCATAGATTTGAAAAGATATGAAAAGATAAACCCCAAAAGATAGATAGGAAATGGTGATGCAGTTAACTCACCCATGCCCGAGCAAAGAGTATAATTGACTTAGATATGACAACACGGATGATCCGTCACACTTAGAAAAGTAGTCGTAGATTTCGTGTATTTACCGTAACCTAGGAGGTAAATAGCATAACTTTGAAAATATATGACTTATTGTTGTTTTGAGACTGATCCAATAAGCTATATTGCAGCTAATGCTTATTTACCACGACCTAGAGGGTAAATAACATCAGTTTGACAATTAACTTACTAACACTTCGAGACTAATATAGTAAGCTACAACGTAGATTTTGCCTACTCATCACAACATAGGGGATGAATAGATTAAAGTTTCATAATTCATTGTTGCTTGGAGACTAACACAATGAACTATATCATAGAAGATATATAACTTATTCCTGCTTTGAGACTAACACAATGAGTTATATTGCAGATTTCATATATCTACTACAACCTAGGGAGTAAATAATATGGGTTTGAAAATATATTACTAACACTTCGAGACTAACATAGTAAGGTATAACGTGAATTTGGGTATTTATTACAACCTAGAGGATAAGTAGCACCCACTTGGTAATTCATTGTTGCTTGGAGACTGATACAGTGAATAGTATCGTAGAAAATAACTTACTAAAGCTTTGAGACTAACATAGTAAGCTATATCGCAGATTTGCATATCTATTACATACTAGGGGATAAATAATGCAGATTTTAAAAAGAGTGTTTTGATAATTGAATCCTAGGTAACTAAACCAAAGATATAATGATTTATCGGTTGTGTCTGTTATCAACCAAGGTATTTGTTTATCTTGCATAGATAAGCTAATTTAGAATAAGCCCCAAGATATGTCTCATTATTCTTGGACTAAGCGGCTTCAAAAATGAAATTCACAAGGTATATGCATAATGCCCTAAATATGATACCCAAATGCATTATTTTGTATATGCACCAAATGTCTCGTATGTACATGCTCCAAGTGTTTTTTGTAAATTTTTTTGATAACTTCCTCCTGTTAAACCATTGGGTTTTCTAATTCACCAACTTCCCAATGTTGTTTGTTGTTTCGCCGTGATGTCTCCAAGTTGATTTGAATTCGATATGTCACGGTGAATGAAGTCAATTTTGACAATGGCAATTATATCGCATGCGTAGGCGTGAGTACCAAATTATTTTTAATGTTTTATCAAATGCTTTTATTTGTTTTTTCAAATTCCCGAAATAATTTCGACGTTGTGTTTACAAGAAATAATCATAGTATTTTGCAAACAACTCAGAAAAAGAAAAACACCTTTGAATAAACTAAATTATATTATTAATGAAAATGTCTTTGAATAGGCGCGAGTACAAGATGCAATTCCTAAAAAGAGATAATTACAGAAAATTTAACAAATTTGAAAATGGAAATGAAAATGATAATTGATACTGCTATTTCTCCAATGTCCTTTGATAAATCCAATTTCCTTTGCTTCTGAGTCAGATGATTTAGATTGATCATTCTCTTTCATAGTTGTGGTAATGGATTCTCGTATCGCATTCTATTTATTCAGTTTTTGAATAAGATCCCTAACTTTTGCCTGGATCTCCCTTTCAGGTTTTCAATCCACCGAGATAATGATTTTGTTGGTATGTGTCGTACCCCAAATTTTTCCTACCTCGACGATCTTATTTTTTGAGATTAAAATAGAAGAAATATTTAATTAAAGATGGTACAACTGTATCTGATGGTCCATCCTTATCTGATTAGGGGGTGTATTTTAATTCAGGAAAATGGGGATTTCTAAATCGGCAAGACTCATAAATCTGTTTGCGGGGCATGTTGGCCAAGGGCCCATGCAATTCGAAAATAAAGAAATCATTCGAGTAATTACTAAGTTATTAAATTATTAAGGCGACTTAAGCCCATTTGAATGTTCGTTGTTGTCAGTAAAAATAAAGGGTGCAATTACGAGTGCGAAGCCCATTAAAGGTCTTGTTAAAATTTATTGTTTTTGTTTCAATAGAAGAAAAAAGATATACAAAAGAAATAATATTGATAAAAAGGATGTTTGTTGTTTTAAAATAAATAAATAATGTTCGTTTCAAGAAATGAGAATGTAACATTTTTGCCTTTTTTTATAGTAATGTTCTAAAGTTTGTTATTAAAAAAATAGAGTTAGGTTGAAGGCCAATTGGGACTGGGTTAAGAGAAAACGTTTTTTGCTGCAATGAATTAAAAAAAAAAAAGAAGTTTTGTTGTAACTAAAAAAATGATGTTGGATCAAAATTTTTAAAAGGGAATTTAGGCCCAATTTAATTAAAAAAGAAGCTTTTTATTGTAATTAAAATAATGTTGTTGGGTTGGACTTAATCGTGCAAGGCCCAATTGGGTTAAAGATTTTTTTTTTGCTGTAATGAAAAACATGCTATTGGGCTGAATTAACGGTTACTAAGGCAAGGCCCAATACGCACCAGTAAGGGAAAAATAACGCAAGGCCAGTTCAAAAAATACTATTACTGTACTAATTGACCAAGATTCATGCACGTTTTGTATCACAAACAAATACTGTTCAAATTTAAATCATATCTTTTTACAGTACGAAACTAAAACAAATCTGAAAATCAACCAAATCAAATCTTATCACTACAAGATCAGATCTCCAGAAAATCTATACATAATTAAATCAAAAATTACAAATTAAGTCTAAAATTACAGTAATCAAAGAATAATCAAATTCAATCATACAATCAATTAAATCCATAATTATCTCAACTAAATCCCTAATTTCTATCTAAATCTCCCTAAATTTATGATAATTCTAAACCAAAACCCTAAATTAAAATCACCCTATAAATAACTATAAAGAATGAACAGAGGGGAGGGGGTTGACAGAAAGAAGAAAAAGATGGAGGGTTAAAGACAGAACAAAGAGGAAGAGGGAAACTACAGTAAAAGAAAAGGGCATAAATTTGAAGACAAGAGAACTTAAAGAAAAGCACCACGAACCAAAGACAAAAGTGGTTGGCGTTTCGATATCCGAAACCCTAATCGCTAGCCGCTAACCACCTCGCCGTCCACCGCGCCTTCGATCTCTCATCACCACCATCTCCACCACCATTACTGTAACATGTAAAAAAGGAGAAAGGGAAGATTAAAGAAGAATCAGAGGCGGAACCGAGAGTTCAAAATCGAGAATGGCAGGGTAACTTAACTAGTTTTTCTTTTTGATTGTTGTTTGGGAATTTGGGGTAGATCTTGATTTTTTCAGGGCCGCCATGATGGGTGTTGGGGCTTTAGGGTTTGGGTAGGAAGAATAAGACTAAGGGTTGTGTTCTGCTTGCGCAAGAGAGAGAGAGAGAGAGAGAGAGAGAGAGAGAGAGAGAGAGAGAGAGAGAGAGAGAGAGAGAGAGAGAGAGCTGAAGGGTTTGCGAACAAAATGAATAAGTAATGTAAAAAGAAACAATAACTTATGTGCCGAATAAACCATATACGCCGCGCCTAGCATATTTAACATGGTCCCTCATTTTTATCCGCTAGATTGTTATCAGACGGCCACTAGGCCAAGTCTATGTTAGCAATCGTGCACCCTCGCAACACACAATAACATGGACCCCTCCAAACGCGTTTGGGCCTAAGCCCGTTAATGTTTACACCCCCAATCCTTAGTTTAGTAAAACAACAAAGCATTCACACCCCCCCGGCATGGACTCATGTCTGGGCCTAATTAAAATTATTTACAACACCCTTTGTTTTACTTGTTAGTTAGAAATTGCACCCCCTTTTATTTAATTTATTTATTTTCTTTTAAAATTCAATTATTATTTCTAATTTTTTTATAAATATACATATATATTATTTATTCATAATAATAATAATTATTATCAAATATTGATTTTTTATTATTATTATTATATTATAATTATTATATTTGCTATTATTATTATTATCACTATTTATTTTCTATTTACTATTCTTATATTTTATTTACTATCTAAATATTATCATATGATCAAATAAATTATTTTAATATCAAAATTGCATATCTTATTTTATATATTATTTGCATTAAAATATTTTCTAATCATGCATTAATCAAGATCTTCGCAATCAATACGATTAAAAAAACACAAACAAAACAACAAACTTTTTTTTCGCAATCAACTAATCTAATCAACTATTTTTTTGCAAAAGGGTTTCAAACAGATTTTGACTCACTGCGCATTTAGTCAAAATCTTCGCAATCACTATTCTCGGCCGAGTGCGAGGTGATTCAAAATACGTTTGCAACCCCTAAAAAAACCAACCCTATACGAACTACAGATTGGGACTCTGATTCCTCATAAGAGGATACATAGGCATACGATCAAAAATCGTGGCGAGTCTTTCTAATTAAAACTTAAAATCATGTTTACCCCAAACCTCCTAGAACCTAATATCCTTGTGAACAAGGTAGATGAAAGGTTCCTAACACCTTCCTTTTATCTAATTGAGTCCGAAACCTAGAATCTCTGTCTTCGAATTAGGGTTTTTTGTTAGATTCCCTTCCCTTAGGATAAAAAATAATAGTGGCAACTCTGATTTTAAATCCAGTCGCAACAGTATGTCCCTAAGTTTTGCCTGAATCTCCCTTTCGGGTTTTCAATCTACCGGGATGTCCTTTTTTGCCTAAGTCGTCCATTTAGGGTTTCGAATTAGCAGGCCTTTTATACATAGTATTTTTTTACTACATTGGAGTTTGTAGGATGTGGTAGTTCTTCCTTATCCATTGTCGTGAGTATAAGACCTCCGCTTGAGAATGGTGTTTTAACCATATATGGACCTTCTTAGTTGAGTGTCTATTTACCACGTGAATCTAGATGAGGTATCAAAATCTTCTTGAGAACCAAATCCTCTTCTTTGAACACTCGAAGATAGACCTTCTTATTGAATGCTTTATTCATCCGCTTTTAGTATAACTGCCCATGTCACAAAGCCGTTAAGCATTTTTCTTCAATAAGGTTGAGCTGATCAATTCGTTTTTGAACCCATTCTGATTCTTCAAGCTTGGTTTCTATGAGGACTCGTACTGATGGAATGTCCACTTCAATAGGGAGTACAACCTCCATGCCATAAACAAGATAGAAAGAAGTTGCACCCGTCGAAGTATGTACTGATGTACGATAGCCATGTAAAGCAAAGGGAAGCATTTCGGGTCAATTTTTATATGTCTTCACCACTTTCTGAATGATTTTCTTGATATTATTATTGGCAACTTCAACGTCCTCGTTCATCTTATGTTGATAAGGTTATGAGTTATGATGTTCAATCTTGAAGTCATCACATAACTCCTTCACCATTTTGTTGTTCAAGTTGGACCCATTGTCTGTAATAATTCTGCTAGGAACCTCATATCTACATATAATGTTCTGTTTGATGAACTGAGTAACCACTTGTCTTGTCACATTCGCATAGGACGCAACTTCTACCCACTTGGTGAAATAATTAATGGCGACTAGTATGAATCAGTTACCATTAGAAGCCTTCAGTTTGATCATTCCTATCATATCAATTCCCCACATCAAGAATTGTCAAGGTGAACTCGAGACATTCAGAAGAGTCGGTGGCACGTGCATCTTGTCAGTGTAGATTTGGAGTTTGTGACATGTCTTTGTATAATGGTAACGATCATATTCCATTGTCAACCAATAATAACCTACTCTTAAAATTTTTCTAGCCAGGGCATATCCATTTGTATGAGTCCTGAAGGTTCCTTCACGGATCTCTCTCATAAGCTTATCTGCTTCATGTTTTTCCATGCACCTTAGTAACACCATGTCATAGTTTATTTTGTACAACACATCACCATTTAAAAAGAACTTTGTAGCTAGCATTCATAGAGTTTAATTGTCAATTATAGAGGCATTCTCTAGATATTCTTGTTTCTCCAAATACCTTTTGATGTCATAGAACCAAGGTTTGTTATCTGGCCCTTCTTCAATGGAAAAAGTGTGTAGGTTCTTCAAAATTTCTGATCATGATGCACGGTTCATGATTTGGCCAAAGTACCTTTAACATGGTTGACAAAGTTTCCAAGGCGTCCGCCATCTGATTTTCTTCTCGCAGAATATGAATGAAAGTGATCTCTGTGAATTCCGTAGCAAGCTTCAAAACATGATCCCGATATGGAATAAATTTGGGATGTTGAGTGTCCCATTCATATTTGAGTTGGTATATGACCAATGTTGAGTCTCCATATACTTCAAGGTGTTTAATCCTTAGATTAATAGCAGCTTACAAACACACGATACAAGCTTCATATTCAGCGACATTGTTGGTGCAATCAAAACATAACCTGGCAGTATAAGGTTTGTGAAAATTCTTTGGAGAAGTCAATACTTCTCCAATAACTTGTCCTAGTGAGTTTGAAGCATCTCCAAACATGAGTGTCCAATGTGTCTCTGGTTCAGGTTCCTCATCAGGTCCTGGTATCTATTAGTCACATATAACCATGACATATTCGTATGGAAAGTCGAACTTTATTGATTGATATTATGGAAATGGATGATGAGCTAGATGATCAGCTAGTACACTATCTTTGATGGCCTTTTAAGTAACATATTGGATGACTTACTTGGATAGTAACATCTTCCATCTGGAAATTCTTCCTGTAAGAGCTAGTTTTTCAAACACATACTTCATGGGATCCATTCTTGCTATTAACCATGTGGTGTAAGTTAACATGTATTGTCTCAATCATTTAGTATCCCAAGCCAAAGCACATCAAGTCTTCTCGAGGAGTGAGTACTAGGTTTCACAGTCGGTGAATTTCTTGCTAAGGTAGTAGATTGCATTCTCTTTTCTATATGTTTCTTCGTGTTTCCCCAATACACACCCCGTAGATCCTTCAAGGACTGTTAAGCACATGATAAGTGATCTTCCTGGAACTGGTTGCATCAAAATTGGTGGCTCTTTCAAATACTACTTTATTGTTTTAAAGGTTGTCTGACAGTCACCATTCCATGCCTCTGATTGATCTTTTCGGAGTAGTTTGAATATAGGCTCGCACGTAGCAGTAAGGTGCGATATGAACCTTGAAATTTAGTTCACCCGCCCTAAGAAACCACAAACTTATTTTTCTGTCCTTGGAGATGGAATTTCTTGTATGGCCTTCACCTTATCGGGATCCACCTCAATACCTCGCTGACTTATAATAAAACCTAACATTTTTCCTGACCTGACACCAAATGTACATTTGTTCGGATTTAGCCTCAGTTTGAATTTTCATAGACGTTTGAATAATTTATGCAAGTTAACAATGTGATCCTCCTCCGTATGGGATTTGGATATCATACCATCCACGTACACCTCAACCTATTTATGGATCATGTCATGAAAAAACATGACCATTTCTCATTGATACGTTGCCCCCGTGTTCTTTAGACCGAAGGGCATTACTTTGTAATAGAAAGTGCCCTAAGGAGTCATGAAGGTAGTTTTTCCATATCCTCGGGTGCCATTTTGATCTAATTATAACCTGAGAAACCATCTATGAAAGAAAATACTGAAGCTTGAGTTATATTGTCCACCAAAACATCTATGCGACGTAACGGGAAATCATCTTTGGGACTTGCTTTGTTTAGATCCCAATAGTCTACACACATGTATATTTTACCGTCTTTCTTAGGCACTGGATAATCTACAATGGCTAAGAACCCTACATCAAATTTTTTAAGGACCTCTTCTCGAATCTTATTAGCCATGTCCGGACGAGTTCTTCTGAGTTTTTGTCTAACTAGAGAACAACCTTCTTTGAGTGGTAGTCTGTGCACTACGATATTTATATCTAATCCTAGAATATCTCTGTAATACCATGCAAATATGTCCACGTACTAAAGTAAAAGCATGATCATAATTTCTTTGACGCTTTTCTCCATGGTTTCCCCTAGCTTGATCTCTTTTGGATCTTTTTTTGTGCCAAGGTTGATGATCTTAATATATTCTTGATATGGTTATATATTATCCGCTTTTTTCTCTAATAACCTTACCAATTCTTTGGAGATTTCAAGATCTTCCTCATCTTCCTCTTCAGCTTGGTTAATTGGTGCATCAAAATTATATCAGCAGTAACATTATCGGTGGGTTTAGATGTGGAACTGCATATTTATCATGTTTTGGTGCATTTTAGAATGTGAATTTGAAAAATGTATATGAGGAAAAGTATTTCCATTTTTTAAAAGAAAAGGGAAATGCAAAAGAAAGACACAAATCTTAATTGAATGTAAAACATAACTCTTATTAATTGAAAATACTGTTTGAAAATAAATGGGGGCCCTTACAAGCTACCCATATGCCTCGGGCGTGACATATGTTCTTTTAAAACTAGAAAAATTACTTTGGAAAGAAAAAGATCTTTGGAACCTCCACAGGTGTCCAATTCTTAAGCTCTTCGCATGGAGTGCATTCACAGATGAAGTTATATGCTCATTTAGTGTTGATCTTGTTTGATATCATTATTACTTGTCCACCATGCTCTACTCCTATGCTGACTAAGGTTTCCTGGATGGGAGGAAATTTCCCCTTGCCTTTCAGAGTAGCCTTTGACAGTTTGTATCCCAAACCAAAATGATCCTTCTTCTCAGGTATCTCTATGATTTTACCCCAATCTTTTGAGGTATGATCCTCCACATATGTTTGTATATCTCTCCATGAAGTTATAGTTGTTCCCAGTTTCTTGATTTTCTCCACTGGTAGGGTTACTGGTCAGTGGTTTTTACACAAATATTTAACATTTATTTTAGTTATCGTTTCCTTTACTTATCGAGTTTTGATTTTGTTTTATCGTATATTATGTTTTGGTTTTATGTTTTAGTATTTTCAGGTTCAAAAATATAAAACAAGACAAATCAGAGCGAAAAAAGTGCATAATTCAAAGTTTCAAAGGAAATGCTACAGAAGCCCTGACACGGGTGGTCGTGTCACCTGACACAGGCTATGTCAGGGGGAATACTTAGAAAGCGTGGAAAATAGGGGCTGACATGGGTGGCTGGTTCGCCGGACACGGGTCTTGTCAGCATGCCTAGAGCAGAAAATTTCATGATGGCCAACACGGGCGGCCGTGTCGCCTGACGTAGGCCGTCTCGGCCAGTGACGCTGATTTTAAGTGTTTTTATGATTTTTCACTATTTGGGACCCAAATGGGCATTTTGGGTATTTCCGACCAAGACAAATGGATTGTTCACTATTTAGCTAAGTTTGAAAGAGGAATTAAGGAACTTTTTGCCACACGAAGAATGGAGGATTAAAGAGAGCAACATATGAGATTCATGGAGAATGGAGATTTTTCATGAGTCGCAGCGATTTAAAATCAAAGTTCTTCATTTATCTGTAATGTTTAATCTTTATATCATTGAAATTATTTTGAACATTATGAGTAGCTAAACCCCCCAATGCTCGGGGGTGTCCCTGATTTGAATCTATAATGACTTTGAACTTTTGATTTCATCAATTAAATGGTTTTTAATATTCAATTTAATCGTGCAATGTTTTTATGCTTTCCCGATCGTACCAATTATGATTGATCTACGGTTAACAACCGGTTGAACCGTGGTTGTTAAGGTTTTTGTATGATTAGACCATAGTAGATATCACCTAGAACTAGGGATACCCTATAAGTTACCAGAAACTCTTGATAAAACAAAGGCTTGAATCCATCAGATATATCTCAGGACTTAGGATGTAGGATGGATGTTTAAAGGTTTTCTCACTAAGGACTTAGGGTAAAATAACCTAAAGGGCCGGTAATTGGTTTTATGAACTTGTTGAAGAAATCAGGATTCAAGGTTGTTACAGGGAAAATTACACACCACACCCTAGCACGTTGCTCATACTTGCGAAAAGCCATAAATTACATTCTGCTTATTTTTAATTTATGTTTAAATTACAAATCTAAAACAAAAACCCATATCAATTTTTATTTAATTGAACGACAAATTTAACTTGATAATTGCATGCAGTCCTTGAGATCGACATTCGGGGAATCTCCCTATTATTACAAGAGGCAAAAAATAGTACACTTGGTATTTTTCCTATCAAGTTTTTGGCGCTGTTGCCGGGGACTGCCTAGTTATTGGGTGTAATTTCAGTTCAATAAGAATTTTGTTGCTTTGCATCTAAAATTTCTTTTCTATAATTTTTATATTTTTGTTATTACTGATTTTTCCCAACCTTTGCATGCGAGGAAAATCCTCAGCTGAATTTCCTTTTGATATACAAACTTAGGTTCATAATGAGAACCCGAAATTATGGGTGAACCCACCACCACCAGAGAGAATTCTTGGGGATTACGAAGGAGCAAATACTCCAGCAGGTCGGTTGACTATTGTGAATCAACCAGTCAATGTTACAAATTTTCAACTGCATCCTTCAATAATCCACCAGCTCGAGAACATGTCTTTCACCAGAAAGATCAATGAAGATGGCAATAAGCATTTGCAAACATTCCTCACCATGAGTACTACTTTGAATATTTAGGGGCACTCTGAAGAAGCCAAGAAATTGAGAATGTTTTCATTCACGTTGTCTAAAGATGCTGAAGAGTGGTTTTACTCATTACCGGCAGGGAGTATTACTACTTGGGAACAGATGGAGAAGACTTTTCTAGATGAGTATTTTCCTGCTTCTATTTACATTTGCAAAAGACATGATATTGTTAATTTTAAGAAGAAAGAAGGAGAGTCACTGGGTGATGCATATAAGAGGTTCATGAGGTTATTAGTATCTTTCCCCACCTACAACATGGATCAAACTGAACAAATACAGATGTTTGTTAATGGCCTCCGAATGAAGACAAAGCAACTTATTGCTACAATAGTCGGTGGCTCATCCAACTTTATAATAGCCACTGGTGTGAAGAAGATTATTGAAGCCATTGTTGTAAATGAGCATCTGGAGCTCTATGACAGGGTTGTGAGTAAACCAAAGGGGGTGATTGATCTGAAGTTAGAAATTAATAAGCAACTAAAATTGAAGAAGCAATTGCTGCAGAAGTTGAGAAAAAGCTTAAAGCAATGAACATGGTTACTCAACAGGTACCTCGGTTTCAACTAATCACTTCAAAAGTTTCAAGGATATTTCACGTGGAAGATGTCTAATGATGAATAAAGATTACAAGTCCTCTAAATAGGCCATCAAATTCCCTTATGTAACTTCAAAATATCATAACATGGTCAATTTTTATCTCCTTTGGTCCATTCTTTTTCCATAATGATCTTAAGGATGTGAACTTCAACTCTTATTTTATGTGCAAAGCTTGAAAATGGATGGAAGATGCCCTAAGAATGCAAAAGATTATAGGTCACCTCATAAATTTTCACCAACTTCACAAAGTCATAACTTTCTCAATTCTTGGAGTTTTTAAGTGGTTAAAATCTCAAAATTTCATTTAAGAGATCTATTTCATGCTATCTTTTTTTGTCAAGGGAATATTTTGAGTGGAAGGCCATGTTTGGATGCAAAACATTATAGGTCATTTTTGAAGAAAAACTTAAAATTTTTCTAAGTACAAAAAGTCAGCATCTTTTTCCCAACATTGACTCATCACAACTTTTAGTTCAAGCATCGATTTGATCCCATTCTTTGCACACTATAAAGTTTGTAAACTTATCTTTAAAATGCTTCAAGAATCATGCCCTAAGACCCCTTGAGCTATGAACACCATGGATTCAAAGTTGGTACCTTGAAACTGAAGTTTCATCCAAAGTCAGAATTTGAAATCCATAATCCATCTTCTAATCATCAAATTTTTGTGTGTTTTTACTTCTAATTATGTTTAATAATCTTTCAGAAGTGATTAACACATTGAAACACAAGCTTTGAGTTTTGAGAAAAATAGAAGTCACACTTTTCATGTTTGAAATTCTACACGAATTCCCTCCAAACTTCATCATTCCACATGCTTGAGCATTCCATTTGCTTCCCTATAAATAGAGGGTCATACTTCATTTATTTTCTCAAGCTTGAAGAGCCAAAATCACTCTTTCAAACTCCCTCCATAACACACCTTTCTGAGATTTTGAATTCCTCTTTTCACCACTTTTTAATCCAATTTCTTCATTGATCCTTCATCCTTGAACTTCCCTGAAGCTAATAGAAGAAGAACCAAGCCTTAAGGTGCCCTGAATCGTGCTAGCCAAGTCCATTTATAGAGCGAGTTCATCTGACTTCGTCCAGGTAGTTTAAGGCACCAAATCTTCTAACTCAAATTACTGAAAAGGTCTATGATGTTCATTGATGCTCGCTCTTGACTCAATTTTGGTGAAATAATGCATTTGATACTTCTGATTTTCGATTTTGACATTTTTAAACATCTTTGGTTTTTTTCAAATTGACTACGTTGTGCTTTATATAAATTTTTCGCGAGCATATGGCCGTGATCGTCTCAAGTAGACACATCTAATGGTACCTCTATGAATGCATAAATTTACAGATTCAAGGATCTTGGATTTTCCTTACTTGCAAGAGGCTGGAGGTTGAAGACGACCTACGTGTCGGTCTTCAACCAATGGCACAGAGCCAATTGTTTTATTTTCATTGGATGGATTTTCTTGTGTTCTATGTGCGCGCTTCAACTTAGATCCATGATGCGCCCTCACCTTAGATCCATTGGATCTGCCAGCGTGTATTAGTGAGAGAGATCGAACGCGTGTGGTTTATCTGATTTATTTTATTTTACAAAATTATTTTTTAATTTTGTTTTATCTTTAAAAATTCATAACTCTTTTATTTTTTATCCAAAAATTATAAAACAAATATTCAAAAATACTTGAATTATTTCTGATTTTGTGAATATTTTTTCATATTTTTATTATAATGTTTGATGTTTTTCATAATTTTTATTTTGTTTGCCTTATTTTAATTATTTTAAAAATACTTTTTAATGTTTTTAAATTCTGAAAATTTTTATAAAAATCATTTTCATCATCTCTGACTTTTCTGAAATTTTTCTATATTTTTATTTTAACTTCTACTATTTTTGATCTTTTTTCCCATTTATTTGAATGATTTTAATCCATTTAAAATACTTTTCTGTTTTAAAAAATTACCAAAAAGTTTATAAAAATATTTGAGATTACTTCTTATTTTTTTCTATGGTCTTTTAAATTTTTCTTTGATATTTTGGATGTAGTTTGCTATTTTGCCTTTTATTTTCATTTTAAAAAACTATTTAAAAATCATTTTCCTCTCTTTATTTCATTCATTAAATGCAACTTATTTTTTTAATATATTCTGACTATGTGATTGTTGATCTAAAACTTCATTAACATCATTAGATCTTGGGTGTTGAATTTAATTCTACCAAAAATGGATGGATGATTTTAATGATAGTTTGATCAAATGTTTTGACTCAAATTTTCCCTTTCCCTCTTCATTTCATTCTCTTCTTACTTGTACCACATGTTGTTAGAGAATAATCTATATACCATTCCTCTAAACATATGGTACATATATTTCTATTGCCTGACCTCAAAATAGGTGTGACTTCTATATAAGTCCACTTACGATTGCTTAACATAACGCTAAATTTTGTCCCGATTCGAGAAATGATCATTTGTGGCCCAAACTCATGTTTGCAAGCCCATGAATGTTTTATTTGAAACCTTTGATCCAATAATCTTGATATTCTTTGTTAGGAGGCTTTGGTCTTATCAATCCTCTAATGAATCTTCATAAGCTTTGGTCAAAGTGAATCATTTAAACATCGTTGATCATTTATTGTTGCCTTGAGATTTTGAAATGAATGATATACGTGACAAAAAGAAAATGAAACTTGTTGTTGAGAGGCTTTGATTTTATCAATATTCTAATGAGTTTTCAAATGCAATTTTCAAGATGGTCATTTAACTAACCTCTAATTTCTAACAATTGACTTTATTTTATGCTTTTTACTTTAAGCACGTTTATTTTAGCATTTACATTTCATGCTATTTTCATATTTGCTCACTTGAGCATTTATCTTTATGTCGTTTTTATTTTGCTCACTTGAGACTTTATTTCTTTTTGAAGATACCTAATAATCAACTTGAACCATAAAAAATATTAATGTTACTTGGACTATTTGGTTACTATCCTTGGCATTTTGGAGTTATGGACTTCTTGGACTTAGGATTAGAGACCTTGACCTACCTTAAGACCTTGTGACTTCTACTTCATTTTTGTCTGGATTTCTTGGGGTTTACCCCCAAGACATTGGGTTGTTTGTTTTATTTGTGTGCAGGCTATTCTAATTATGTGCTTTGTCTGTGATTGAGAATTCATCTGTATACAGTTATTACTCTGCCCAATTTTTGTGAAGACTTAATGCCTTTAAAGCTTGGTTTTCTTAAGAGGTTTTATTATCTTTGCTTGTTTGGTTTCAAATCCAAAGGATGGAAATTCTACATTGACTCATTGTGTCAAGTGTTGGCTTCTTGTTGGTTAGATGGTTCTTTTCCCTATATTTTATCTTATGTTTTAGGATAGTCCCTTCATCTCCTCCCATCTTCTTTAATTTCAAAAATATTCTCCCTCCTTTTCAAAACTATTCTTGTTTTTTAAACTTGAACTGCTTTCATAATAAATTTGGACTTAGGTCCATGCATTTTCAAAAATCTTTTCTTAATAAAAATTTAAACAACTTAATAATACTTTGACATTTTTTGTGGGAATAATAAAAGTTAATTAATATCATTCAAATCATTTTTCCACTTTGGCTATTTACCTTAAAACTTTTCTCAAAAGATTAGACTCTTGTCAATCCTTGTAGTGATGTGAACTATTATACTTCTACGATATATAGTGAAGTGATATATTTTCCACTTGGGTGTTAAGCGAGACTTTTTTGATTTTAAAATCCAAGCCATATCCTCCACTTTGAGATGACGCAAATTCTCCTTTCTCATAATCGTGGGTAGTAAGTATATTTTCACTCGGATAAGACGATGACGTCTAGTCTCCTAAAAATTAACCAACACACATGTCTTTTAAAATTTTTAAAGGTGAACTACAAGTACACTGATCCCCTATTGCATAGAAGGTGGTACGTAGACACTAAACATTCGAAACTGTGGCGGGTGTAAAAATTATAAAAAAATACTTCTTTTCTCATCTCCACAATCTTTTTTTTGTATACAACATTTATATCCCAAATACACAGATTTACAAAGAGGTCCCTGCGGAGTAACGTAGATGTTTAGGGTGCTAATACCTTCCCTTTGCATAACCAACCCCCGAACTTAGATTCTCTCCCCCTTTTGGGTTATTCGCTCTTTTCCCATTCCTTTGGAAACAATAAAGCATGATAGAGATTTTTATTTTGATCTATATGATTCAAGTCAATCCAATGGCTTAGTCTCAACATTTCTACCGCTATAGAAAAAAATGGCGACTCTGTTAGGAAAAGATTGACCAAATGCTGGTTCATCCCTAAGTGGGTTGAGCTTATCTTTATTTATTTGTGTATGTGCGATTGTTGTTTATATGTTATATGTTATGTATATGTTTGTCTGGATTTTCCTGGTTTTCAGGGTGCTTGGTGATTTCTCATAAGTCCTCTATCTAGAATTGGGCAAACTTAAGGTAGGACAGGTGATATAGTCATGTTAACTTTGAGGGAGTAATCCCAAAAAAGGAGACATGAGATCCCCCACTTAGTGGAGGCCCCTTTGACTGTAGTATCATTTACCGAGTAATCAAGAAGACGTGCTGCTTTCGACCTGGGAGCCTGCTGAAACTGAGGACTGTAGAACCTTTAAATCATCTTGTCCTTTTAGGTGTAGTGCGGAAACTATGACAGAGTAATCCATAAATGTTTGTCACGTGATACTACACTCAGACGAGTTTTTCTTGAGAATATTATTAATTACCGAGTCAATCGGGATGTTACTAATATCCGAAGGAAGGATGTAGACTCTGGGAGCCTCTTAGAACCTTATTCGGCAGGTAATAAACTATTAGACCATACCTTGTGGGTAGTACCTTTGACCTCATGCTCATGACGTCAAACCTATGAACCCCCATGTTTATGATCTTGTGTGTGATTGTTGCATCATGCATTCATGCACCCATGAGCATCTTCTAAGACAATTTGGCTCAAGAGACTTAAAGTTGACTTTTTGCGAATATCTTAGGTACTTTTGACCATGGATTCTGGAAAAAGAAAGACTCGGAAGTACAGTTTCAAGAATCCCAAGATAGATAATTTAATGAGTCTATTTCCCGAGATTGAGAGTTCTACAGATTTTTGGAAGAAGTATGGATCCATTGTATCTCTTATGAAGCTTAAGACGAATGAAGGTATTCTCTCAAATTTGGTCTAGTTATATGATCCGATGTATCAATGTTTCACTTTCCCTGATTATCAGTTGATGCCTACATTGGAGGAGTATTCTTATTTATTGGGTTTACCTATCACCGATCGTGTTCCTTTCACCGGTTTGGAGGAGGAACCAAAGTACCATGATATTGCTGTTAGGGTTCATTTGGGGAAGTTTGAGATTGAGGCCCACATGAATACCAAAGGAGAATTAGAGGATTACCCGCTCAGTTTTTATTAGAGAAAGCTCGTTAGTTTGTTAGGATGAAGAGTACAGTTGCTTTTGAGACCATCTTTTCTCTACTTGCTTATGGGTTATTCTTATTTCTGAACATCGACAACTTTGTGGATATTAATGCCATCAGGATCTTTTTGATAGGGAATCTAGTCCCTACATTATTAGGTTATTCTTATTACTACATTCATCTTCAGGATTCTTATCATGGAGGGATGATCATTTGTTGCACGCCTTTGTTTTATCAGTGGTTTATTTCTCTTACCCCGGTCTGATGCTTTCTAGGATGTCAAGAAGGAACCGTGTTGGGCTCTGAATATTATGGCCCTCACTCATTCAAATATTGTTTGGTATCATCAGGCTTACCATGATGTGGAGATTTTTGATAGTTGTGGTATTTTCCCCAATGTACCTCTTCTTGGTACAAAGGAAGGAATTAACTACAATCATGTTCTTGCATGATGACAGCTTAGATATCTGATTAGAGACCATCCAAATAGTATTCATTTGAGTGGTTTCTTTCTCAATGAGGGAGAGGATCATAAAAAATATAAAGAGGATATTGCAAAGGCTTGGCACCATATTCACAGGAAGAGTAGAAAGGACTTGGGACCTAGAAAAGCTGTTTCTTTGGAGCCTTATCTCCGGTGGGTACAGGCAAGGACAATTCAGTTAAAGATGTCGTATTCCCGTGAAGCACCTATGTCTGATATGTTTGTGAAGACCACTCCTCCCCTTTTAGATGATGTGGAAGAGCTTCAGCTTACCCTAGTCAGGATGCAGCAGGAGAAAGAAGCTTGGAAGAATAAGTGTCAGACTTTAGAGATGTCCTACCGAGCAAACTTGGAGGAGAAAGATAACTTGATCGAGATTCTTGAGAATCGTGCTATAGAGATGATGGAGAGGCAAGAGGATTTATTTTACTCTAGAGCTCAGTCAGGACTTAGTCATTCACTTCCCTACTCTGGTGATTAGAAAATGGTCACTGACAGGTATGCAGAAGAGAACAAGCAATTGAAGGCTCAGATTGCAAGACTCACAGGAAAGCGTCAGTGTGTGGAGTATCTTCATCAGCTTTGCTTTCTTAGGATTTTAGATTCTATCTTTTCTTGTACTTGGGATTGTTGAAACTTATACTAAAATTTGTAATCCATTTTTGAAGTTATTACAACAAGATTTTCAATATTTCAAAATGTGTTAGTACTTGCTTTGATGGAATTATTGGTGGCTACTCAGAATCAGCCACCACTTGCTCATCCTCAACAAACAACATTTACTTCTGAAGGTCCATCAATTCCTATTTTTCCTACCCTACTTACTATT
The DNA here is from genome assembly GCA_948472305.1 of Vicia faba. NCBI lineage: Eukaryota > Viridiplantae > Streptophyta > Magnoliopsida > Fabales > Fabaceae > Vicia > Vicia faba. The sequence continues at coordinate 903,965,350 of OX451739.1, read as the reverse complement.
TCTCAGAATCGTATGCCTCAGGGTTACCCATGAGGAATTCCTAAAAACTTCATGACATAAGGTTTTAATCTTAACACTCAAGCTACTTCAGTTGTGGAAGATGTTGCTACTCACGCACCTCCTGTGGTGCATGTTACTCCTGCTGCTAGAAATGAGATCCACTATGTTGCACCTCCTTCGGTGAATGCTATGTCATTTGTTAATGATAAAGTTTATCTTTTTGTTCCTCCACAAAGTGAAAGTGTGGGTTTCTATGACGGGTTGGATGACTTTCAAGACCAGTTCGATGAGATGCAAAAGGAAATGTAGGCCCTTCGAGGAAAAGAATTGTTTGGACAAAATGTCAGTGAACTCTGCCTAGTGCTCAATTTAAATGTGCCAGTCAAGTTTAAAGTACCGGAATTTGAGAGGTACAAGGGAAACTCTTTCCCTCGTGACCACCTTGTGATGTATATCAACAAAATGTCCACCCATACTAATGATCAATGTTTTCTCATTCATTTTTTCCAAGATAGTTTAACTGGTGCTGCTCTGAAGTGGTATACGAGTTTGGAAAGTATTAGTATTCGTACCTTCAATGATCTGGGAGAAGCCTTCATCAAGCAGTATAAGTACAATGCGTCCATGGCGCCTAACCGTGACCAGTTAAGGGCAATGGCTCAAAGAGATAAAGAGTTGTTCAAAGAATATCCGCATAGATGGCGTGAGATAGTTGCCTAGGTGGTGCCACCTATGGGAGAACAAGAAATGACCAAGGTCTTCTTGAAAACCCATGGATAATTTTATTATGAAAGGATGGTCGCCATTGCGCCAAGTAATTTTAACGAAATGGTAAGCATGGGTGTTCGCTTGGAAGAGGCTGTTAGAGAGGGGCGTTTGATAAAAGATGAAGGGACAAAGAAGTCGTCATACGGGTTTTCTCAGAAGAAAGAAAGTGAAACTAATGTTGTTATTGGAGAAAGGAAGCTTATACCAACTAGAAGGCATCAACGGTACCAGCAACAGGTTGCTTTTGTGACTCCATTCGTCAATGTAGCTCCAACCACAATTGCCTATCAAAGACAATCCCCTCTGGGAAATCAAAGGCAGAGTCAGAAGAGAGAGGCTTTTGACTCTATTCAAATGAGCTATGCAGAGTTACTTCTGACTTTGATTCAGAAGAAGTTAGTTCAGACCAGGCGACCCCCTGCTATACCATCACCTCTACCTTGGTATTATAAGGCAGACTAGACGTGTGCTTTTCATCAGGGAGCACCAGGGCACAGCGTTGAGGACTTCTATCCTTTCAAATCTGAAGTATAAAAGATGGTGAGATTTGGCCTCTTATCCTTTAAATATGTTGGGCCTAACGTGAAAGATAATCCTTTGCCAAAGCATGGAGGAGAAAATGTTGTAAACATGGTTGTTTGTTGTCCAGGGGACTTCTGGATTTTTAATATCAACTTGGTTAGAGATTTGGTAAAGATTCATGCTGACCTCTACGAGTTTAGTTACTATACACATAACCATGCTGGTTGTGGTATCTACAGTATAGATATCCATGGATGTGATAAGATAAAAGATGATCTTTGGGAAATGATGGACAAAGGCCTCATTCATATAATCAGGCCTAGGGTAGAGTACGAAGAAGATGTGAATATGGTCTTTGGTTATCCCGATGAATTCCAAATTTTTGACGTGAACCATATGAATGATGATTTGGTACAGTTGCACGTTACCTTCTGTCATATGGAGGGTCAAGAAGAACACCATTATGGGTCTTGTCATATCTGCTGCAGAGATTCCCCAGGTTGTTCCATTATGAGAATGGGTATTCATTTGTTATTGGATAATGGTACTATCAAAGTTTCAGGCAATAGAGATGATTACATTGGGATTAATATGATTGAAGATTGTTTGGTTGATACTGTGTTAGATGATGAGTATGCTTTTGCAGAAGAATTATTTTCCTCAGATGAAGATATGTTCTCCAGCAATGATTATGTGATGTCTAAGTATGCTGAAGAGGGGGTAAATGTTATTGTGCCTTGTTTTGGTGTTCTCGCCCCTATAGAGATTGAGTATCATAGCAAGCCAGTTGTTGCTCCAGTGGTGATTTACTTGTCGGTAATGTTCCTTATGAATCAGACAAAGCCGTGCCATACAAATAAAATTATACAATCCTAGAGGACGGTGTGGAAGTTCCCATCCAACCTTTGTCTGATGTCAAGAATATTGTTAAAGCCAGCCGAGTGACCCCCAGTGGCCGTGTTTTCGCACCTGTCATTCAAGGGAGTGTTAATGCTGATAAAAAGGTCGTTGAAAGTACTGAACCCAAGAAAGCAATGGGGGAATCTAGTGGTACTACTCTGGAAAAAAATGTGGATGATATATTGAAGATTATCAAGATGATTGACTACAGGATCGTAGATCAATTATTGCAGACTCCATCAAAGGTATTTATTCTAGCCTTGCTAATGAACTCTTCTGCCTGCAGGGAATCTTTGATGAGAGTATTGGATCAAGCTTTCATGGAAAGTGATATGCCTTTGGACCAATTCAGTAGTGTGGTAGGGAATATTACATCCTGTAATAACCTGAGTTTTTGTGATGACGAATTGCTCGATGAAGGAAGGAATCATAACTTGGCTCTCCATATCTCCATAAACTGCAAGAATGGTTCATTATCAAATGTGCTGATTGACAATGGGTCCGCTTTAAAAGTCATACCGAGGAGCATGCTTATGAAGTTGAAGTACCAAGGAACTCACATGCACCCAAGTGGAATAATTGTGAAAGCTTTCGATGGATCAAGGAAGTCTGTCGTCGAGGAAGTAAATTTACCTATTCATATAGGCCCGCACTTATTTCAGATTACTTTCCAGGTTATGGATATCCTTCCCGCTTACAGTTGTTTATTGGGACGACCATGGATACACGAGGTAGGGGTTGTTACTTCAACTTTGCACCAGAAGATGAAGTTTGTGCGTGAAGGAAAGGTGGCCATCATAAATGGAGAACAAATATTGTTAATATCTCATTTATCCTCTTTCAGTGTTGTGGAAGCGAATGCAGATGTTGTTGGAACTCAGTTCTAAGCTTTGTACGTTGATAATATAAGGGAAAATTAGAATTCTATAGCTTCGTTTAAGGATGATCAACAGGTAGTGCATAATGGCCTTAGTAAGGTATGGGGGCAGATTTTGGATCCACATATGAATAAGAATAGAGCTGGTTTAGGATTCTCTATGAAGAACGATAAAGGTAAGGACATGAAGCCGAAGTCTGCTTTGGGAAAATATTAACATATCTTTCGTAGCGGGGGTTATCTCCATCCAACTGTTCCTAGGATCAATGCTATTGTGGAAGATGAAGCAGAGCAGAAGATGCCGAACTACGTGACACATGGAGTTAGAGTCTAAAATTGGATCACCGTTGATGTTCCTTCTTTCATTCATGTCTCAAAGTAAAAAAAAATTGTTAATCTTTTCTAAATCTTTCACTCTGCCCAAGGTGAAAGCATTGATGTTGTATGGGCTTATCTGTTGCTTTGATCTTTAAAATCAATAATAAAAGTTGTCTTTGATTCCCAAATTGTGTCTTTATTTTCTATTTTTTCTTGGAAAATGGTAATTAAAAAAACCTTTCAAAATAAATAATAATTGAATTTTCATAATCACTTGCTATATGTGTCAGTTTCTAAAAGCAATCATAAATCATATGTGCATATTAATTAAAAAACCTGTTGAATACAATGATTCTGCACCCTCTCCCAACTTTGAATATCCTGCATATATGGCCGAGGAAGAAGAATATGATGAAATTCCATAATAGGTTTAACGGTTGCTTGAGCGTGAGGAAAGTTCCATTCAGCCATATAAAGATTCGTTGGAGATGATTAATTTGGGTATAGAGGAAGATCCAAGAGAAGTCAAGAGTTGAAGTCCGTCCCAAATTTTGCCGAAAAAATTTGTTTTGTTCAAAGAACTTGTTTCTCATAGAGTTTAGGAATAATATTTAGAGACAAAGGGAAGTTTGTTTGAGGGGTAGGATGTTCAAAATAACGTCACAGGGATAAGAGTCTAACGTGTAGATTTGTTCCATAGTATTTGAATCCTGAGAAGTATTCCTTGAGTAGTTTATCTTGACAATATGGCATAATATAGATTCACATGCATGTATGATTGGTTGCAAAATAAACAAAGTGGGCACCAAATGATGAAAAGGCGGTAAAAGGAAAATGGCTCACTAAGTTGGGTAGCCCTCACCCGGTTATTCAGCCCAAAGGGGGTTGATCCCCAAACATCGTCCAAAAGGACAATATATAACTGCAAAGTTTGAAAATTTCATCGATAATTAATAGTGGAAAATTATGCTATTTGGTGCCTAAACAAATAAAATTCTTGATGAATCTTGTGAATGTGATGATAATCATAAGTTCCATTTCCTTAATTTGATTGTCCGAATGAAAAAGGAAGAAAATCGGAAAAATACTTAAGTCCAAAGCATAGTTAGAGAGGTATCTGAAGAGTAAGCTCAGATTAAAATGTTCTTACACAAACTTTTTGCATCATGTGAACATCAGACGAACTGCTTTTTGATCAATTGGAACGAATGTCTCACGTATGATTACCGGTGTGTTGTGATATTTATGAGTACTTGTAATGGTCGCTTAAGGTCAAGCAACAGTTTAAGTTTGGGGGAGTTTTATCAGTGGTTTTTACACAAATATTTAACATTTATTTTAGTTATTGTTTCCTTTACTTACCGATGGTTTATTTTGTTTTATCGCATATTATGCTTTGGTTTTGAGTTTTAGTGTTTTCAGGTTCAAAAGAAAAAAATAGAACAAATCAGAGCGAAAAAAGTGCATAATTCAAAGGTTCAAAGGAAATGCTACAAAAGCCCTGACACGGGGGGTTGTATCGCCTGACACGGGTCCTGTCAGCATGCTTGGAGCAGAAAAATTCATGATGGCCAACACGGGTGGCCATGTCGCCTGACACGAGCCGTGTCGGCCAATTATGCTGATTTTAAGTGTTTTTATGATTTTTCTCTATTTGGGACCCAAAGGGGAGTTTTCGGCATTTCCCACCGAGACCAATGGATTGTTCACTATTTAGCCAAGTTTGAAAGAGGAATTAGGGGACTTTTTTCCACACGAAGAATAAAGGATTAAAGAGAACAACGCTCGAGATTCTTATAAGACATAGATTTTTCATGAGCCGTGTTGTACCCTAAGATTTGCCCCTAAGATTCCTCTATCATCTCATATTAAATCAATCACAACAAGATCACACTAGGGTTTGGTTCTTTTCCTTATCTTTAGGTTTGCTCATGAGGAATCACCAAGCACTTTAAATCATATATGTCTTGTATTGATTAACTTATAACTAACAAATGCAATGAATGTTTGCTCTAATTGATGATGCTATAGGTGAAAGCACAATGTGATACAGTGGCCAGAACCGGGACGTGTTTCCCTTTTTAAGGAATTTGCTGGTTTGCGTTTTGCGTTTGTATTCGCAAAATGTCGCGGTAAGCAAGAGTCGCCACCGACTTTTATTTTATCCAACAAGGAAAGGAAAAAAGCACAGAAAAATTCCTTTTTCGAGATATTTCTGAGTACGGGGGGTAGATTATAGAAAGGGAAGGTATTAGCACCCTTTCTATCTGTATTTATCTACGGGCTCTTAGGTACTTGCTCATCATTTTCAAAATTGTTTTCTTTGTGTTTGTATGCTTTGAAAAGTTTTTGTTTTGACTTCGATTTAACTCTTGCTTCTGTCTTCAAGAGTGTAATGAAGTGTTTTTGAAAACTTTGTTTGTAAAGGAGTGTAAGTGTGAAAAAGTTTGTTTGGATTGAGCAAGTACTTAAGAACTAATCTACCTACTCGAAAAAATAATTGTTCTATGTTTTGTTTCCTTTAGACAGCGCTATCCCACTATTAGTGAGTAGGTAGCACCGTCGTTGGATTTTTGAGGGTCAATTCGAAAGGGACGTACGGTCACTAAAGCAATGTTAGGACGTCTTAGTAATAACCCTAATGTCTTAGATCAATTATCCGAGGCAACAATATTCGAGGCAACCTTTCTGAGGCAACTTTGATCTTTGGACAAAAGGACGACCACTAAAGAATCCTATACTCAATGACCGTTTACCGAAGGCAACCAAGTGGGACTGTACCTTAGGGAGTGCGCATGTGCGAGTGATTCAATTTCAGATTATTTATCTTTGTACATGTTAGGGTTATCTAACTGTTTTAAAGTTTTTCACATACATTCTTGTCATGCATCCTAATATCATACATCTAAGAGTTGAATATTTGTGGAATTTAAAACGCGGAAATTAAACTATGCTATTATAAGGCTTCGGGTATTTACATAGCCAAAAACAAACCCTTGAAAAGTAAAGCGGTAAATGAAAATGAAGTCCTAATTAAAACTATTACACCTTATGAGCAGTTACAATAATAGGGTAAAAAATAATAAAATAAAACGCGCGATGAAAATTAGAACGAATGAGAACTAGGGTTTTGACCCTTCTATCCTAATTAAAAGAGAAAATGTTTTTGTTGTTTTTAATAAAAGAATTAAGTTTTCTAAACTAAATACAAAAATTAATTAGTTAATTAATTAATTAATGAAAATAATGACATGGCCAATTTTTGTGTTTTTGTTATTTTTAAGAAAAAGAAAATAATTAAATTATAAATAAAACCTATTTGTTCTAATTAATTTTAATTATGTGCAAAAAGAATTAAAGTTGTCTAAAATTAAAATCTAATTAAATTAACTAATTTTTTAATAAAAATAATATCTAGACCTAATTTATGAAAAGTAATATTTTTGTGATTTTTGATAAAAAGAAAATAATTATTTGTTAGTAAATAAAATAAATAAATAAATTAAGCAAAATAAAAAAGAAAGGTGAAGAAAAAATGGGCCTGAAAGTAAATCAGAGGGGTGCAGATAACAAGCTTTTGGCCCAAAAGATTTGATCCATTATTGACTTCTTGAATCCAGTGCATTGCGTTGACTAGGCTCCATGGTGCTCCTTCATGGATGGCCTTTGGATTTGGCCATCTGGCCACTTGGCAGACTGGATCTTGAGGGAGCATGATGGTCATTAGCTTCATGTGCGCGCTGGAACCTGGAAAGCAAAATAATATAGAGAAATTGGGGGACCTGGGATTCGAACCCAGGTCCTGAAGCAATTACCATGCACTCCACTACCACTGCGCCATTTGCTTTTTGTTGTACATAAGATAAGAAATAATAATAATATACAAAACAAAGATTTAATGGAAAATACTAAAAAAACGCGCGCCAGAGGTTTGAATACGCCAATGGAGAGATGCCACGCAGGTTATCCCTAACCTTGCTCCGTTGGTAAAAGTTGGAAACTTTTACCTACAGACATATGTCTGTCGCTATATCCCTGTCATTTCTCAAAATCAAGCATGGGTAAGATAAATAAAAACTAAAGCCATGAATGGCTTCGTATGGACCTGCTGAGTTCAATGATGGCCCTTTCATGGCCCAATTTTGCTTGCACACAGAAATCCTAAATCGAGCTTGTAAACCCTAATAATGGTGAAACTTCATACAAGCCATGAAAACACAATTAAAGAATATAGAGAGCTTGCAAATGTTCTATGGATCAACAATATATGGTTAATTCATGCTAACAATGCCTAAATCATGCAAATCGAATTCAAAAATTCATGGATGTCGTGGATGACTTACAACGCTTTTTGGTATTGGAAAGGCTTTGTTCTTGATTGCTTCTGCTTGCCTACACTCCCAGGAATCGATTGGAATGGGAAAAGAGTCTTGAATTGGTCTGGAACAATGAAATCGTGTTTGCACTTTTTCTTGATTTTTTCAAGTTCTGTTCTTGATGTTGCGCCTCCTTCTAACCTAGTTTTTGGGTTTGCATACGTTCTATATGTATCAAGGAATAGATTAGGGTTCCAAAACTGATCTCAATCTTCCTCCATCAATGAATTTGATTTTGATTTGATTCTCTTGAATATCATTCCAAAATTGGCCTAAAATCAGTCTTTTTGTCCACCCTAATGCCTTGCACGATTTCAAATACTTGCCAACTGGATTTGTGACCTGAAATAAGTATGAAATCTTGAGTTTTCAATGCTTTAGATTTTCTCATGATTTATTTTGATTAAAATTGATTTAATTCAAATCAAAATCAAAATAAATAATAAAAACATGATAATGACAAGTGGCAATGGCTAGGGCTCGTGGGCTATGTTTCCAACTCAAAACAAGTGAAAAATATTGGGCCCATTTGGCAAAATTTGAAGTTTATGCATAGTTGACTTTTGGCAATTTTGCAAAAAAGGTCAACTTTACCAATGCATAACTTTCTCAATTTTGACTCTTTGGAGGTGTTCTTGGACTTTTTAGAAAGATTGAGATGTACTATAATAAACCCTTTTTGTATCATCTAAATTTTATATTCCATTCTCATGTATGAAGCTTTGACAAAAAAGGTGTTTTTGTTGACTTTTCAAAATGACCTATAATGTCCAAATTCATAACTTCTTGTGAGTGCATATTTTGAACTTTGTAGATAAAGATGGATTGTAGAGAATTTCATCCTCTTAAAAATGAGCTTTGGATGGGTCATTTCTCATAAATTATGAGAAAGTTATGCTTGGTCAAAGTTGAGTTGACTTTTCCTGCAAAATGCTAATTTAGCAACTTTTGGTTCTTGATGAATTATGAGCAATCCTTGATGAATCATGATCAACCCTTGATCAAATGATGAAATATACTTAAAAATGAGGATTTTGACCAAAACTCTTGAAGTTTGACTGCATGTGAGCCACAATTGACTTTTGCCCTAGCACGGTCGATTTTCAGGCCTTTGAGCAATTGACTGAGAAAACTTCCTCTACAAGGCTTGAAAATTGACATGGATAATCTTGATAACATATTAATACATTTGGTGAGAATTTGGGATCCCTTGGACTCAAGTATATTGATACAACATGAAACCCTAATTTGAGGTATACTGCCTTAGGAGAGAGCTTGTCTGGCCAACCCTTGGACTACCTTGAGCAACTTGGGGATCTTTCTTGAAATGTTTTGAGAAATATGGGAGGGCAAATTTTGTGGTACAACACACAATACATTTCATCAGGTTGATCTATAGGTTCATGAGTTTATTTCAATGCCTTCTTCAATAAAGCTTCATTGAGATTCAAGCTTCATCATTGAAGATACTTTGAAGTGATATCATGACAAGTTCTACTATGATTCATCATGCCTCAGTTTGTCAAAGATAATCAAAATATGCAAAAGTTTATTGAATAAATTTGACCTAATTGGACAAGTTCTTGATTTCTTGATCACAAGTGCATAACTCTCTCAATTCTTAATGTTTGGAGGTGGTTTTTGTTGCTATGGGGTCTTATTATCATCCAAAACAAATTCTATTCACATGGAAAAGTATTTGTTCAAGAAAGTTTGTCAAAATTGAAAGGGGTTCCCAAGGCATTTTGTTTCTCTAAGAGCTAGGGTTTTGAACTTCTAGGAGTTATGCTTTGCCCATATTTTGAGATTTTTTAATTAATTCCAAAGGCATGCTTCTCTTTAAATGGTTTTCAACTAGACACTTCAAAAGTTTCAAGAATATTTTATGTGGAAGATGTCTAATGATGAAGAAAGATTACAAGTCCTCTAAATAGGCCATCAAATTCCCTTATGTAACTTCAAAAGATCATAACATGGTCAATTTGTATCTCCTAGGGCCCATTCTTTTTCCATAATGATCTTAAGGATGTGAACTTAAACTCTTCTTTTATGTGCAAAGCTTGAAAATGGATGGAAGGTGCCCTAGGAATGCAAAAGATTATAGGTCACCTTATAAATTTTCACCAACTTCACAAAGTCATAACTTTATCAATTCTTGGAATTTTTAACTTGTTAAAATCTCAAAATTTCATTTAAGATATCTACTTCATGCTATCTTTTTTTGTCAAAGGAATATTTTGAGTGGAAGGCCATGTTTGGATGCAAAACATTATAGGTCATTTTTGAAGAAAAACATAGAATTTTTCTAAGTACAAAAAGGCAGCATCTTTTTCCGAACATTAACTCATCACAACTTTTAGTTCAAACATCCATTTGATCCTATTCTTTGTAAACTATAAAGGTTATGACCTTATCTTTCAAACGCTTCAAGAATCATGCCCTAAGACCCCTTAAGCTATGAACACCATGGATTCAAAGTTGGTACCTTGAAACTGAAGTTTCATCCAAAGTCAGAATTTGAAATCCATAATCCAGCTTCTAATCATCAAATTTTTTTGCGTTTTTACCTCTAATTATGTTTAATAATCTTTCAGAAGTGATTATCACATTGAAACGCAAGTTTGGTTGAGTTTTGAGCAAAATAGAAGTCACACTTTTCATGTTTGAAATTCCACACGGATTCCCTCCAAACTTCATCATTCCACACGCTTGAGCATTCCATTTGCTTCCCTATAAATAGAGGGTCATACTTCATTTATCTTCTCAAGCTTGAAGAGCCAAAATAACTCTGTCAAACTCCCTCCATAACACCCTTTTCTGAGATTTTGAATTCCTCTTTTCACCACTTTTTAATCCAATTTCTTCATTGATCCTTCATCCTTGAACTTCCCTGAAGCTAATAGAAGAAGAACCAAGCCTTGAGGTGCCCTGAATCGTGCTAGCCAAGTCCATTTATAGAGAAAGTTCATCTGACTTTGTTCAAGTAGTTTAAGGCATCAAATCTTCTAACTCAAATTACTAAAATGGTCTATGATGTTCATTTATGCTCGCTCTTGACTCAATTTTGGTGAAACAATGCATTTGATACTTCTGATTTACGATTTTGACATTTTTAAACATCTCTGGTTTTTTCCAAATTGACTACATTGTGCTTTATATAAATTTTTCATGAGCATATGGTTGTGATCGTCTCAAGTAGACGTATCTAATGGTACCTCTATGAACGCGTAAATTTACAGATTCAAGGATCTTGGATTTGCCCTACTTGCAGGAGGCTGGAGGTTGAAGACGAACTACGTGTCGTTCTTCAACCAATGGCACAGAGCCAATTGTTTTATTTTCATTGGATGGATTTTCTTGTGTTGTATGTGCGCGCTTCAACTTAGATCCATGATGCGCCCTCACCCAGATCCATTGTATCTGGCAGTGTTATTAGTGAGAGAGATCAAATGCGTGTGGTTTTTCAGATTTATTTTATTTTACAAAATTATTTTTTAATTTTGTTTTATCTTTAAAAATTCATAACTCTTTTATTTTTTATCCAAAAATTATAAAACAAATATACAAAAATACTTTGAATTACTTCTGATTTTGTAAATATTTTTTCATATTTTTATTTTAATGTTTGATGTTTTTCATAATTTTTGTTTTGTTTTCCTTATTTTAATTATTTTAAAAATACTTTTTGATGTTTTTAAATTATGAATTTTTTTATAAAAATCATTTTCATCATCTCTGACTTTTTGAAACTTTTCTAGAATTTTATTTTGACTTCTACTATTTTTGATCATCTCTGACTATTTTTGAAACTTTTCTGAAACTTTTCAGATTACTTTCAGATTTACCTATTCATATAGGCCTGCCCAAGATGAAATCATTGATGTCGTATGGGCTTATTTGTTGCTTTGATCTTTAAAATCAATAATAAAAGTTGTCTTTGATTCCCAAATTGTGTCTTTAATTTCTATTTTTTCTTGGAAAATGGTAATTAAAAAACCTTTCAAAATAAATAATAACTGTAATTCAATTTGCATAATCACTTGTTATATGTGTCAGTTTCTAAAAGCAATCATAAATCATATGTGCGTATTAATTAAAAAAACATGTTGAATACAATGATCATGCACCCTCTCCCAACTTTGAATATTCTGCGTATATGGCCGAGGAAGAAGAATATGATGAAATTCCATAAGAGGTTTCACGATTGCTTGAGCGTGAGGAAAGTGTCATTCATCCATATAAAGAGTCATTGGAAATAATTAATTTGGGTATAGAGGAAGATCCAAGAGAAGTCAAGATTGGAGCATTGTTGCATCCTGACGTGAAGAGCAGGTTGATTGAATTGTTGAAAGAATATGTGGACATCTTTTCTTGGTTATACCAAGATATGTCGGGGTTGGATACTGATATTGTGGAACATCATTTGCCGCTAAATCCAGAATGCCCGCCAATCAAGAAGAAACTGCGAAGAACTCACCCTGATATGGCAGTGAAAATTAAAGAAGAAGTTTTAAAGCAAACTAATACCGGTTTTCTTGTGACATTAGTGTACCCTTAATGGATTGCCAATATTGTCCTAGTACCAAAGAAAGACAGAAAATTTTGCATGTGCGTTGATTATAGAGATTTAAACAAAGCTAGTCCAAAAGATGACTTTCCATTGCCACATATTGATATGTTGGTTGATAGTACAGCGAAATTCAAAGTATTCTCGTTCATGGAAGGATTTTCCAGATACAATCAAATTAGAATGGCTCCTGAGGACATGGAGAAAACAACTTTTATTACACTATGGGGAACATTATGTTACAGAGTGATGCCCTTTGGGTTGAAGAACGCTGGTGCAACGTACCAGAGGGCTATGACAACCCTATTTCATGATCTGATGCACAAAGAAATTGAGTTATATGTTGATGATATGATTTCCAAATCCCAGATTGAGGAAGGGAATATAGAGGATTTTTTGAAATTATTTCAGTGTTTGAGGAAGTATCGTCTCCGCTTGAATCCAAATAAATGCACCTTTGGTGTCCGATCAGGAAAATTGTTAGGTTTCATTATCATCCAAAAACGAATTGAAGTTGATCTTGATAAAGTTAAGGCAATTCAAGAAATGCCTGCACCAAGAACTGAAAAGCAAGTTAGAGGCTTCATCGGGCATTTGAATTACATTTCCAGATTTATTTCCCATATGACTGCAACATGTGAGCCGATCTTTAAGTTGTTAAAGAAAGATCAGGGTTGTGTGTGGACTGATGATTGCCAAAATGCATTTGAAAGTATTAAAGAGTATCTACTTGAACCTCCTATCTTGCTCCCGTCTGTTGAAGGAAGACCATTGATTATGTATCTGACAGTGTTAGATAATTCTATGGCTGTATTTTGGGAAAACAAGATGAAACAGGGAAGAAGGAATATGCCATTTATCATCTCAGAAAAAAGTTTACTGTCTGTGAGTTACGGTATTCTATGCTGGAAAAGACATGCTATGCTCTAGCCTGGGCGGAAAAGCGATTGCAGAAATATATGTTGAATCATACTACTTGGTTGATTTCCAAGATAGATCCAATTAAGTAGATTTTTTGAAAAGCCTGCTCTTATTGGGAGAATTGCCCGTTGGCAGATGTTGTTGTCTGAATATGATAATGAACACTCTACTCAGAAGGCTATAAAAGGCAGTATGTTGGCGGATTATCTTGCTCACCAACCGGTTGATGGTTATCAGTCTGTTAAATATGATTTCCCTGATGAGGATATTATGTTTTTAAAAGTGAAAGATTGTATAAACCTTTGCCTGAGGAAGGTCTTGATCCTAAATCTCGTTGAGGAATGGTGTTTGATAGAGCTATAAATGCTTATGGGAAAGTAATTAGTGTTGTGATTATCACTCCTCATGGATCGCATATCCCATTTATTGCAAGGTTGGTATTTGATTGCACCAATAACATGACAGAGTATGAAGCTTGTATCATGGGTCTCGAGGAGGCTATAGATCTCATAATCAAAATTCTAGATGTATATGGCGATTCAGCTTTGGTAATAAATCAGATTAAAGGAGAATGGGATACTCGTCACCCTGGCTTGATTCCTTACAAAGATTATGTTAGAATATTATTACCTCTCTTTAATAAAGTTGAATTCCATCATCTTCCCATAGATGAAAATCAGATGGCGGATGCTTTAGCCACTCTGGCTTCTATGTATCAAGTGAATACTTGGAAGGATGTGCCTCGTATCACAGTGCGGCATTTGGATAGACCAGCTCATATGTTTGCAACAAAGGAAGCGTTAGATGAAAAACCTTGGTATTATGATATCAAACATTTTCTCCAGACTCGGGAATACCCGGCTGGTGCGTCAAACAAAGATAGAAATACATTGATAAGGTTGGAAGGAAACTTCATCCTCAATGAAGATGTGCTATACAAAAGAAATTATGACATGGTCTTGCTCAGATGCGTGGATAGACATGAAGCAGACATGCTTATGCATGAGATCCATGAAATATCCTTTGGCACTCATGCTAATGCACATTCGATGGAAAAGAAGATTCTTAGGGAAGGTTACTATTGGATGACAATGGAATCTGACTGTTACAAGTTTGCAAAAAGTTCCATAAGTGCCAGATTTATGCTGACAAAATTCATGTGCCTCTGACACTTATCAATGTTATTTCTTCCCCGTGGCCTTTCTCTATGTGGAGTATTGACATGATTAGAATGATTGAACCCAAAGTGTCGAATGGACATCATTTTATCTTGGTAGCAATTGACTACTTCACCAAATGAGTGAAAGCAGCTTCATATGCTAATGTTACTAAGCAGGTGGTAGTATGCTTTACCAATAACAATCTTATATGTCAGTATGGTATGCCAAGCAAGATTATCACCGACAATGGCTCGAATCTGAATAATAATATGATGACACAACTTTGTGAAGAATTCAGGATTGTCCATCACAATTCATCTCCTTACAGGCCAAAGATGAATGGGGTTGTTGAAGATGCAAATAAAAACATCAAGAAGATCATTCAAAAAATGGTTGTTACCTATAAAGATTGGCATGAGATGCTCCCTTTTGATTTGCATAGGTATCGTACATCCATCCGCACTTCAACAGGGACAACCCCCTTCTCTATTGTGTATGGTATGGAAGCAGTACTCCCCATTGAGGTTGAGATTCTCTCCTTACGTGTGATAATGGAAACCAAGTTGTCAGAGGCAGAATGGGTCCAGAACAGGTTTGACCAATTGAATTTTATAGAAGAAAAGATAATGATAGCCTTGTGTCATGGTCACTTATACCAAAAGAGGATGAAGAAAGCTTTTGACAAGAAGGTCAAGCCTCGTGAATTCAGAGAAGATGGCCTCGTGCTCAGGAAGATCATGTCTTTTAACGCTGATTCTAGGGACAAGTGGACTCCCGATTTTGAAGGCCCATTTGATGTCAAGAAAGCCTTCTCTGGCAGTGCATTGATTCTTGAAACTATGGATGGCGAGGAGTTCCCACGTCCTATGAATGCTGATGCAGTCAAGAAATACTTCTCCTAAAGAAATAAAAGAATAACTCGCTATGTCGAAAACCCGAAAGGGCAGCTTAGGAAAAAAAGAGCGTCTCGGTAGGCTGAAAACCCGAAAGGGCGGTCTAGGCAAAAATGAGAGGCATAAACAGAATAAATTTGTCTGATGGGTTAAAAACCCGCAAGGGTAATCTAGGAAAAAGTTAGGGATTTCTTGGCAAGTAACTGCATCAGACAAGACTTGATCATTGAAGAAACAATCTTCTTGGATCCTCACCATACTTCAATAGAACTCGTTGTTCAGGAATTCAAATTTGTTAGGGAGAATAGTGGTCATTGTATTTCAATGTATCTTTTCCAATATATTACCATTTTCCAAACTTTGTAATCCATTATGGAGTCTCGCCATTCGCAGACTACCATTCTATTAATAAAGTTTGAGCTTTTATCCAATTCTTTGCAATTCTTATTTTATTCTGCTTACAAAGACTCAATTTATTATTGATAGTAATTTTCAAAACAGAAAGATTAAATAACAAAATTGTTTTTTGAAAAGAATTTACAAATTACTTTTTACTTTAGATTTTGTGACTCAAGAAAAACAAAAATAGTGATTCCAAGGATGGATGAACTCTGAAATTTCGGAAGTTTGTTTTCCCCAAGAAGGTTCTCTCAGGTCACTTTTGCTGGTATGCGTATGATCTTTATGTGTTTCTCAGATAGTTGGAGATGATACCAATTGAGGTATGGTGCAGTGTTGGGTTTGTGATCCCATTTTCCCCAGTCAAGTCTTGGTTCATTTTGATTTCGGTTCTGCATGGTCTGAAGCCTCCATCCCAAATTCCCTAGTAAGGTCTTCCCTCATATGAAGAAATTCCCTTCTCCCTTTTCATGCTGAGGTGGAATCATTTGTAAAACGTTTCCCTTTTACAGTGTGGAATTATTGTTGTAATTTGTTTCCTAGGAAACTAGACAAGGGCAGTGTCTTTTTCTAAGAAGTGTTGAAATAGTTGTTAACTTTTTGGGTTTTCTCCCACCAAGTGCTGGGTTTGATTTAAAATCCTCATAAT
Organism: Vicia faba; assembly: GCA_948472305.1. NCBI lineage: Eukaryota > Viridiplantae > Streptophyta > Magnoliopsida > Fabales > Fabaceae > Vicia > Vicia faba. The sequence goes on along the minus strand of OX451739.1, from coordinate 903,949,000 downwards.
TTTGATTTCTTGCAGTATTGTTTGACTTCTTAAATCCCCAAGTAAAGCTGAGATAATGTTTTTCTCTGAAAGTTGTTATCCCCATGTGATTTCATAATTTCTCCCCAAGGAAGTTTGTGTAATCATCACTCTTTGTAGTAAAAAATATATATTTTAGGCTCCCCTCAATGATCTAGTGTTTCCCTCCCCAATGAAGTCATTACGAGATCCCCAGTTGATATCTCGATGATACGGTTTTCATCTGCCCTAATGAAGTTAATATTATAATCTCCAGTGGAAGCCTAAACAGTGAGACATTTATTTTCCCATTGAAGACTGTGTGATGTTCCCCAGTGAAGCCAGAAGGAGGATGTTAGATCCATGTATTTGCATTGATTTTATTGTTTTGATTTGATTACTTTCGGATTATGTTTCTTCTCAATGAATTTAAGCCATGGGACAGGACTTTGTTTCCTCAATTGGTGCTTACTTTCTTATAAATTTTCATCCTGGATGTGATTTAGCCGAGTATCGACTTTAGCCAAGCTGGTTTTGTCTGGTTATTCCTAGTGTTACGTGTCTGTGTTGTCAGCATATACATGATAACATTCATACATTCATACATACATCATGCATAGCTGAATTAAAATTCATTGCTCATTTGCATTTATTATAATATTTTGTTGGCATATTACCCTATTTACAAAGTTATGTTACCCTCTCTCCAATAGATTGTCAACCTTAAGCAGAAAGTGTATATCCTTTCAATTTCCCCAATAAGTTACCCCTCGTGGAAGAATTTTGCTTCAGCCTTCCTATTTTAGCTCATTGTCTGGTTAGATCCGTTTTTACCTTTTGAGTTTATTTCTCATCAGGTACTATCTTGGTTGACTGTTTCACTCCGGTTTATTTCTGGTTTGGATCTGTAGTTCTCGACAACATTGTTATTCTGATTTCTGCAGGCTTTAGGCCCGAGTTTGAGAATGTGCGTTTGTTTTGCACGAGAAGACTTTACCTCCTCAGCAGGAATATATTGGCATTTCCCCAGGAAGTCATAATTCTTTTCCCAACAGCATTATTGTAACTCTTTCTCATAACAGTAGATGGCAAGTCTCTTTATTTGAGAAACTTGTACTTCCCCAACAAGTTTGTTAGCTCCCAGAGAAGATTCATGATGTGTTACTCTGATGAATGGTAGTCTCGTCATTATGGGAGATAGTTTGTTGTTGATATTTGTTACTCCGATGAATGGTAGTCTCATAATTACAGGAGATAGTTTGTTGTTGAGATTTGTTACTCCGGTGAATGGTAGTCTCGTCATTATGGGAGATAGTTTGTTATTGAGATTTGTTACTCCGACGAATGGTAGTCTCGTCATTATGGGAGATAATTTGTTGTTGATATTTGTTACTCCGATTAATGGTAGTCTCGTCATTATGGGAGATAGTTCGTTGTTGAGATTTGTTACTCTGATGAATGGTAGTCTCGTCATTATGGGAGATAGTTCATTGTTGAGATTTGTTACTCCTATGAATGGTAGTCTCGTCATTATGGGATATAGTTTATTGTTGAGATTTGTTACTCTGATGGATGGTAGTATCGTCATTATGGGAGATAGTTCATTGTTGAGATTCTACTCCAATGAATGGTAGTCTCGTCATTATGTGATATAGTTCGTTGTTGAGATTTGTTACTCCGATGAATGGTAGTCTCGTCATTATGGAAGATAGTTTGTTGCTTATATTTGTTACTCCGATGAATTGTAGTCTCGTCATTATGGGAGATAGTTCGTTGTTGAGATTTGTTACTCCAATGAATGGTAGTCTCGTCATTATGGGTGATAGTTCCTTGTTGAGATTTGTTACTCTGATGAATGGTAGTCTCATCATTATGGGAGATAGTTCATCATTGAGATTCACATTGCTTTGAAGAAGTCTGTTTTTTCCCAGTCATGAGTACTGATGATGTTCATTCTTGACTTACCCTAGTATTGATATTTGTTGATGTTATCCTACCACTTCTTTCCCACCTGTGGGTCGACATTACCTTTTTTCTATATTCTTAGTGAATGGATAGTGTTCGGTTATCTACTGATCACTATTATCCTTTACTTTCTCTCCTTAATGTTTGAGTTGATATTACTTTGTCTCCTCCATGGGGTTTACCCCAATAGAGTCAAGTCTTCTGTTCACCAGTGATTTATTTTTCTGGTCTATTTTTCTTTTGATCTTGTATTTTCTTTTTCCCTAGTGGTGTCCCGTGTCACCTTTTGGATCTGTTTACTTGCATGCATAATCATAAGCATTGCATGGCCTCTTAGGGCCAAAAATAGGGTTTGTTTTATATTTAAGTATCTTCAATCGCGTTGACATGAAGATTTTTAACTTTCGTATCTCCAGATAGAAGACACTTAAATAAGGGCAGCTGTTGTATCCCACTTTTTGCCCCTAAGATTCCTCTATCATCTCATATCAAATAAATCACAACAAGATCACACTAGGGTTTGGTTCTTCTCCTTATCTTTAGGTTTGCTCATGAGGAATCACCAAGAACCTTGAATCATATACGTATTTTATTTATTAATTGTTAACTAACAAATGCAATGAATGTTTGCTCTAATTTATGATGCTATAGGTGAAAGCACAACACATTTCATCAGGTTGATCTATAGGTTCATGAGTTTATTTCCATGCCTTCTTCAACAATGCTTCATTGATATTCAAGATTCATCATTGAAGATACTTTAAATTGATATCATGACAAGGTCTACTATGATTTATCATGCCTCAATTTGTCAAATAAAATCAAAAGATGCAAGAGTTTACTGAAGAAGTTTGACCTAATTGGACAAGTTCTTTATTTATTGATCACAAGTGCATAACTCTCTCAATTATAAATTTTTGGAGGTGGTTTTTGTTGCTATGGGTTCTTATTATCATCCACAACAACTTTTATTCACATGGCAAAAGTATTTGTTCAAGAAAGTTTGTCAAAATTGAAAGGGGTTCCCAAGGCATTTTGTTGCTCTAAGAGCTAGGGTTTTGAACTTCTAAGGGCTATAACTTGCCCATCTTTTGATATTTTTGAGTAATTAAAAAGGAATTCTTCTATTTAAAGGTTTATCAACTAATCACTTCAAAAATTTCAAGAATATTTTATGTGGAAGATGTCTAATGATGAAGAAAGATTACAACTCCTCTAAATAGGCCATCAAATTCCCTTATGTAACTTCAAAAGATCATAACTTGGTAAATTTTTATCTCCTTGAGCCCATTCCTTTTCCACAATTATCTTAAGGATGTGAACTTCAACTCTTCTTTTATGTGCAAACCTTGAAATGGATGGAAGATGCCCTAAAAATGCAAAAGATTATAGGTCACCTTATGAATCTTCACCAAATTCACAAAGTCATAACTTTCTTAATTCTTAGAGTTTTTAAGTGGTTCAAATCTCAAAATGTCATTTAAGAGATCTACTTCATGCTATCTTTTTTTTTCAAAGGAAAATTTTGAGTGGAAGGCCATGTTTTGATGCAAAACATTATAGGTCATTTTTGAAGAAAAACTTAGAATTTTTCTAAGTACAAAAAGTCAGCATCTTTTTCCCAACTTTGACTCATCACAACTTTTAGCTCAAGCATCCATTTGATCCCATTCTTTGCATATTGTAAAGTTTGTAACCTTATCTTTCAAATGCTTCAAGAATCATGCCCTAAGACCCCTTGAGCTATGAACATCATGGATTCAAAGTTGGTACCTTGAAACTGAAGTTTCATCCAAAGTCAGAATGAAATCCATAATCCAGCTTCTAATCATCAAATTTTTGCGCGTTTTTACTTCTAATCATGTTTAATAATCTTATAGAAGTGATTATCACATTGAAACACAAGCTTTGGTTGAGTTTTGAGCAAAATAGAAGTCACACTTTTCATGTTTCCAGTTTCACATGAATTCGCTCCAAACTTCATCATTCCACACGCTTGAGAATTCCATGTGCTTCCCTATAAATAGAGGGTCATACCTCATTCATTTTTTAAAGCTTGAAGAGCCAAAATCACTATGTCAAACTCCCTCCATAACACCCTTTTCTGAGATTTCGAATTCCTCTTTTCATCACTTTTTAATCCAATTTCTTCATTGATCCTTCATCCTGGAAATTCCCTGAAGCTAACAGAAGAAGAATCAAGTCTTGAGGTGCCCAGAATCGTGCTAGCCAAGTCCATTTATAGAGCAAGTTCATCTGACTTTGTTGAGGTAGTTTAAGGCACCAAGTCTTCTAACTCAAATTACTGGAATGGTATATGATGTTCACTGATGCTCGCTCTTAACTCAATTTTAGTGAACCAATGCATTTGATACTTCTGATTTTCGATTTTGACATTTTTAAACATCTCTATTTTTTTCCAAATCGACTAAGATGTGCTTTATATAAATTTTTCGCGAGCATATGATTGTGATCATCTCAAGTAGACGCATCTAATGGTACCACTATGAACGTGTAAATTTACAGATTCAAGGATCTTGGATTTGCCCTATTTGCATGAGGCTGGAGGTTAAAGACGACCTACGTGTCGTTCTTCAACCAATGACATGGATCCAATTGTTTCATTTTCATTGGATGGATTCTCTTGTGTTGTATGTGCGCGCTTCAGCTTAGATCCGTGATGCTCTCTCACCTCAGATCCATTGGATCTGCCAGCGTGTGTTAGTGAGAAAGATCAAACGCGCGTGACTTTTCTGATTTATTTTATTTTACCAAATTATTTTTTAATTTTATTTTATCTTTAAAAATTCATAACTATTTTATTTTTTATCCAAAAACTATTAAAAAATATATACAAAAATACTTTGAATTATTTCTGATTTTATGAATATTTTTTCATATTTTTATTTTAATGTTTGACATTTTTCATAATTTTTCTTTTGTTTGCCTCATTTTAATTATTTTAAAAATACTTTTTGATGTTTTTAAATTCTGAAAAAAAGTTAAAAATCATTTTCATCATCTTTGACTTTTCTGAAAATTTTCTAGAATTTTATTTTGACTTCTACTATTTTTTATCTTTTTTTTCTTTCATTTATTTGAATGATTTTAATCCATTTAAAATATTTTTCTGTTTTAAAAAATTACCAAAAATTTTATAAAAATATTTGAGATTACTTCTGTTTTTTTCTATGGTCTTTTAAAAATTTTCTTTGATATTTTGAATGTAGTTTTCTATTTTACCTTTTATTTTCATTTTAAAAAACATTTTCCTCTCTTTATGTCATTCATTAAATGCAATTTATTTTTTAATATATTCTGACTATGTGATTATTGATCCAAAACTTCATTAACATCATTGGATCTTGGGTGTTGAATTTAATTCCACCAAAAATGGATGGATTAATTTAATGATAGTTTGATCAAATGTTTTGACTCAAATTTTCCCTTTTCATCTTCATCTCATCCTCTTCTTACTTGTATCACATGTTGTTATAGAATGATCTACATATCATTCCTCTAAACATATGGTACATAGATTGCTATTGACCGGCCTCAAAATAGGTGTGACTTATATATAAGTCCACTTACGATTGCTTAACATGGTACTAAATTTCGTCCCGGTTTGAGAAATGATCATTCATGGTCCAAACTCATGTTTGCAAGCCCAAGCATGTTTTATTTATAACCTTTGATCCAATAATCTTGAGATTCATTGTTAGGAGGCTTTGGTCTTATCAATCCTCTAATGAATCTTCATAAGCTCTGGTTAAAGTGAATCATTTAAACATCGTTGATCATTTACTGTGTCCTTGAGATTTTGAAATAAATGATATAATTGACAAAAAGCAAATGAAACTTGTTGTTGAGAGGCTTTGATTTTATCAATCTTCTAATGAGTTTTCAAATGCAAGTTTCAATATGGTCATTCAACTAACCTCTAATTTCTAACAATTGACTTTATTTTATGCTTTTACATTATGCTTTTTACTTTAAGCACATTTATTTTAGCATTTACATTTCATGCTATTTTCATATTTGATCGCTTGAGCATTTATCTTTATCTCTTTTTTATTTTGCTCACTTGAGCTTTTCATTTCTTTTTGAAGATACCTAATAATCAACTTGAACCATAAAATTTTTTAATGTTACTTTGATTATTTGGTTACTATCCTTGGCATTTTGGAGTTATGGACTTCTTGAACTTAGGATTAGAGACCTTGACCTACCTTGAGACCTTATGACTTCTATTGCATTTTTGTATGTAGTTCTTGGGGTTTACCCCAAGACATTGGGTTGTTTGTTTTTTTTTGTGTGCAGGTTATTCTGATTATGTACTTTTTTTGTGATTGGGAATTTATCTGTATACAGCCGTTACTCTGCCCAATTTTTGTGAAGACTTAATGTCTTTGAAGCTTGGTTTTCTTAATAGGTTTTATTATCTTTGCTTATTTGGTTTCAAATCCAAAGGATGGGAATTCTACATTAACTTATTGTGTGAAGTGTTGGCTTCTTGTTGGTTAGATAGTTCTTTTCCCTAGCTTTTACCTTATGCTTTAAGATATTCCCTTCATCTCCTCTCATCTTATTTAATTTCAAAAATCTTCACCCTCCTTTTCAAAACTATTCTTGTTTTTTAAACTTGAACCGCTTTCATAACAAATTTGGACTTAGGTCCATGCATTTTCTAAAATCTTTTCTTAATTAAACTTTAAACAACTTAATAATGCTTTGACATTTTTTTGTGAGAAGACTAAAAGTCAATTAATCTCGTTTAAATCATTTTTCCACTTTGGCTTTTTACCTTAAAACTTTTCTCAAAAGATTAGACTCTTGTCAATCCTTGTAGTGATGTGAACTATTACACTTCTACGATATATTGTGAAACGAGATATTTTCCACTTGGGTGTTGAGCGAGGCTTTGTTGATTTTAAAATTCAAGCCATATCCTCCACTTTGAGATGATGCAAATTCTCCTTTCTCATAATTGTGGGTAGTAAGTATGTTTTCCACTAGGATAAGACGATGATGTCTAGTCTCTTAAAAATTAACCAACACATATGTGTTTTAAAAATTTTAAAGGTGAACTACGGGTGCCCTAATCGCCTATTGCACGAAAGGTGGTACGTAGGCACTAAATGTTCCCAACCCCGGTGGGTGCCAAAATTGTAAAAAAAATACTTCTTTTCTCATCCCCATAATCTATTTTTTTGTATACAACATTTATAGCCAAAATACACAGATTTAAAAAGAGGTTCCTGCAAAGTACCGTAGATGTTTAGGGTGCTAATACCTACCCTTTGCATAACCAACCTCCGAACTTAGATTATCTCCCCCCTTTTTTGGGTTATTTTCTATTTTCCCATTCCTTTGGAAATGATAAAGCGCGATGGCGATTTTTATTTTGATCTGTACGAGTCAAGTCAATCCAATGGCTTAGTCTCAACATTTCTACCGCTACAAGCCGCAGCGATTAAAGATCAAAGTTCATCATTTATCTGTAATGTTTAACCTTTATATCATTGAAATTATTTTGAAAAATATGAGTAGCTAAACCCCCTAATTCTAGGGGTGTCCCGAATTTGAATACGTAATATTTTATAAATTCCATGGTTTTTATTATTCAGTTTAATCGTGCAATGTTTTTATGCTTTCCTGATTGGACCAATTAGGATTGATCTATGGTTAACAACCAGCTGAACCATGGTTGGTAAGGTTTTTGTACAATTATAATATAGTAGATATCACCTAGGACTAGGGATACCCTATAGGTTACCAGAAACTCTTGATAAAACAAAGGCTTGAATCCATCGGATATCTCTAAGGACTTAGGATTTAGGATGAATGTTCAAAGGTTTTCTCACTAAGCACTTAGGGAAAAATAACCTAAAGGGATGGTAATTGGTTTTATGAACTTGTTGAATAAATCAGGATTCAAGGTTATTATAGGGAAAATTACACACCACACCCTAGCATGTTGCTCATACTTGCGAAAAGCCATAAATTATATTCTGCTTATTTTTAATTTTTGTTAAGTTACAAATCCAAAACCATAACCCATATCAAGTTTTGTTTAATTGAACTAAAAATTTAACTCGATAATTGCATGCAGTCCTTCAGATATACATTCGGGGAATCTCCCTATTATTACAAGGAGGCAAAAATAATACACTTACTATTTTTCCTATCAAGTTTTTGGCGCCGTTGTCGGGGACTCTCTAGTTATTGGGTGTAATTTGAGTTTAATTAGAATTTTGTTGATTTGCAACTAAAATTTCTTTTCTCTAATTTTTATATTTTTGTTATTACTGATTTTTCCTAACCTTTGCATGCAAGGAAAACCCTCAGCTGAATTTTCTTTTGATATACAGATCCATGTTCAGAATGAGAACCCGAAATTATGGGTGAACCCACCACCACCAGAGAGACTTCTTGGGGATTATGGAGGAGAAAATGATCCAGCAGGTCGGTTGACTATTGTGAATCAACCGGTCAAATGTTACAAATTTTCAACTGCATCCTTCAACCATCCGCCAGCTCGAGAACATGTCTTTCACCAGAAAAATCAATGAAGATGCCAATAAGCATTTGCATAGATTCCTCACCATGAGTACTACTTTGAATGTTTATGGGCACTCTGAAGAAGCCAAGAAATTGAGAATGTTTCCATTCACATTGTCTGAAGATGCCGAAGAGTTGTTTTACTTATTCCCGACAGGGAGTATTACTACTTGGGAATAGATGGAGAAGACTTTTCTAGATGAGTATTTTCCTGCTTTTGTTTACATTCGCAAAAGATATGATATTGTGAATTTTAAGCAGAAAGAAGGAAAGTCGGTAGGTGATGCTTACAAGAGGTTCAAGAGGTTATTGGTAGCTTGCTCCACCCACAGCATGGATCAAACTGAACAAATGCATATGTTTGTGAATAGCTTCTGGATGAAGACAAAGCAGCTTACTGATAAAGCAGATGATGGCTCATCCAACTTTACAATAGCCACTGGTGTGAAAAATATTATTGAAGCCATTGCTGCAAATGAGCATCTGGATCTATATGATAGGTTTGTAAGTAAACCAAAGGGGGTTATTTATCTAAAGTTAGAAATTAATAAGCAGCTAAAAATTGGAGAAGCAGTTGCTGTAGAAGTTGAGAAAAAGCTAAAAGTAATGAACATGGGTACTCAACAGGTACCTCAGGTTCAACAGGTAGAGTAGGTTGTTTGCGAAATTTGTAGTGGATCATACATTACTGTGCAATGTCTTGCAACTCCATAACAAATTGAGATAAAATTCTTGAAGCAAAATAACTTGTATTCTAACACCTATAATCCTGGGGGGAAGAATCATCCTAACTTCTCTTGGAAAGATCAGCAGCAACAAGCTCTACAAAAAGCAGAATGGGATGTGGCTATTGAAAGGATGGTTGCCAACACCTCTCAATTTCAAAAAGAGACAAGGATCAATCACAGAAATACCACAACTACAATAAAAAATTTAGAAGTTAAAATGGGATAGATTGCACAACATGTAGCATTGTAAGTACAAGGAAATCAGAAAAATCATGAGAATGTTAATGTTGTCACAATAAGGAATGAGAAAGTTGCTGAAGAGAAGAAAGATGGGGTAAAATTTGATGATATTATCATATAAGTAGAGTTGGAAGTGAGAGAGAACGGGAAAAAACAGGAAGAAGTGGTATCACATGTGAAGCCAGTTGAAGAGAAGACTAAACCAGTGAACAAGTTATTGTATCCGTATCGAGCGGAAAAGAAGAACACAAAAGAGAAATGGTTTGATAAATTTGTACAGTTGTTCAAAAATCTAGAGATCAATATACCATTATTTGAAGCAATCGAGAAAATTCCTTTGTATCAGAAATTCATGAAGAAGGTATTATCAAAGAAGAGATCAATAAGAGAGGTATCATTACCACATGATGAGAAATTGTGTGTGATTGCACCCGAGAGGAAAATACCTGTCAAGCAGAAGGATCTGAGATCAGTTGCAATACCATGCACCATAAAAGACAGAACTTTCAAGAGGGTTCTAATTGATTCTGGCTCTAGTGTGATTTTAATTCCATTATCAATTATCAAGAAGCTTGGTATTGAGAAGATAAGCGAGATTGGGACAAAATTGAAATTTGTTGATCACAACATCAAGCCGTCATATGGGATAACTAAAGATGTGTTGGTGGAAATTGACAATTTTGTTTTTCCAATAGATTTCCAAACCATGGACATTCCTGAAGATGAAGAGACTCATATCATTCTTGGTCAACCATTTATGCTTACTAGTCGATGCAATTTTGATATCGAGATAGTTAATCTGACACTGAAATCATTTCATGAGGAGATAACCTTGAAGGTTTTGGAAGTCAAGAAGTAAGGTGCGGGTGGAAAGAATAAATCTTCAGTTGGTATGATCAAAGTAGAAGGAGAAAGCAAAATCTCAAAATCACTCCCAGAAGAAGTCTCGAGCATAATCTCTCAGGCGGCATCAATAAAAATTCCTAAGCTCAGTCAAGAAGGAAAGAAGAGAAATAAGAAGGAACACTGACATGAGAAGTGGAAGTTGGAAGTGGATGGAAGCACAAATGGGTTAATACTTTTTATCTGAATTAGTTCTAGATTGCAGAAGAGATAAGCAACAAGGTGTGGAGGAGGAAGTATCCCCCTTAAGGGGATGAACCATCGAGCCATGCGACGTTAAATGAAGCTCTTCGTGGGAGGAAACCCACGCTTTTAATAACTTAGTTTTTCTTTTTGTTTTGTTTGCAGGTAACAAAAAAGGAGTCTTACTGGTGAAAGCTAGAAGGAAGTAGCTGGTGCTGCATTTCCCTCTGTGAGTCACCTTCCTCGCGCTTGTTCTGAAACATTAGGGTAAATGTTTAATCCAAGTTTGGGGGAGGTATTATTGCTTTTAGTTTCGAATTATTTTTTGGTTCTATGCTAATTGTTGTGTAAATCCACCAGTTGAAGTCCTTCCCAAATTTTGCCGACAAAATTTGTTTTGTTCAAAGAACTTGTTTCTCATAGAGTTCATGAATAGTATATAGAGACAAAGGGAAGTTTGTTTGAGGGTAGGAAGTTCGAAATAACATGATAGGGATACGAGTCTAACTGTAGATTTGTACCATAGTACTTGAATCTTGATAAGTATTCCTTGAGTAGTTTATCTTGACAGTATGGCATAATATAGATTCACATGCATGTATGATTGGTTGAGAAATAAGAAAAGTGGGCACCAAATGATGAAAAGGAGGTAAAAGGAAATTGGATCGCTAAGTTGGGTATCCCTCACCCAGTTATTCATCCCAAAGGGGGTTGATCCCCAAACATCGTCCAAAAGGACAATATATAACTGCAAAGTTTAAAAATTTCATCGGTAATTAACAGTGGAAAATGCTGCCTATTTGGTGCCTAAACAAAGAAAATTATTGATGAGTCTTGTGAATGTGATGATAATCATAAGTTCCATTGCTTTAATTTGATTGTTCGAATGAAAAAGGAAGAAAATTGGAAAAAGACTTAAGTCCAAAGCATAGTTAGATAGGTATCCGAAGAGTAAGCTCAAGTTAAAAGGTTCTTACACAAACTTTTCGCGTCATGTGAACATCGAAAGAACTGCTTTTTATTAATTGGAACAGATGTCTCACGTATGAGTACCAGTCTGCTGTGATTTTCATGACTACTTGTATTGGTCGCTTGAGGTCAAGCAACAGTTTAAGTTTGGGGGAGTTTGATTAGTGGTTTTACACATATATTTAACATTTATTTTAGTTATTGTTTCCTTTACTTATAGATGTTTTATTTCATTTTATCGCATATTATGCTTTGGTTTTGTGTTTTAGTGTTTTTAGGTTCAAAAGAATAAAATAGGATAAATCGGAGCGGAAAAAGTGCATAATTCAACGTTTCAAAGGAAATGCTACAGAAGCCCTGACACGAGCGATTGTGTCGCCTGACATAGGTCGTGTCAGTATGCTTGGAGCAAAAAAATTCATGATGGCCAACACGGGAGGCCGTGTCGGCCAGTGGCGCTGATTTTAAGTGTTTTTATGATTTTTCACTATTTGGGACCCAAAGGGGTGTTTTGGGCATTTCCGACCGAGACAAATGGATTGTTCACTATTCAGCCAAGTTTTATAGAGGAATTAGGGGACCTTTTGCCACACAAAGAATTGAGGATTAAAGAGAGCAACATACGAGATTCTTGGAGGACAAAGATTTTTCATGAGCCGCAACGATTGAAGATAAAAGTTCATCATTTATTTGTAATGTTTAATCTTTATATCATTGAAATTATTTTGAACAATATGAGTAGCTAAACCCCCAAATGCTAGGGGTGTCCCTGATTTGAATCTGTAATGACTATAGATTTCTGATTTTATCAATTCCATGGTTTTTAATATTCAATTTAATCGTGCAATGTTTTTATGCATTCCTGATTGGACCAATTAAGATTGATCTATGGTTAACAACTAGTTGGACTGTGGTTGGTAAGGTTTTTGTACGATTATACTATAGTAGATATAACCTAGGACTAGGGATACCCTATATGTTACCAGAAACTCTTGATAAAACAAACGCTTGAATCCATCGGATATCTCTAAGGACTTAGGATGTTGGATCAATGTTCAAAGCTTTTCTCACTAAGGACTTTGGGGAAAATAACCTAAAGGGCTGGTAATTGGTTTTATGAACTTGTTGAAGAAATCAGGATTCAAGGTTGTTACAAGGCAAATTACACACCCCACCCTAGCATGTTGCTCATACTTGCGAAAAGCCATAAATTACATTCTGCTTATTTTTAATTTCTGTTAAGTGACAAATCCAAAACCAAAACCCATATCAAGTTTTGTTTAATTGAACTATGAACTTAACTCGATAATTGCATGCAGTTCTTGAGATTGACATTCGAGAAATCTCCCCATTATTACAAGAGGCAAAAATAGTACACTTGCTATTTTTCCTAACAGTTACCATGGAAACGACTTTTAGGGCTTGGAATGGTGTTGCCACACAGTCTTCACCCACACTGATATATTATTATAAGACTCTAAGTGGCTTATAAAGATGTACTCCTCTCCATCGATCACAACCAACTTTCCTTCAATAAGGAACTTCAATTTTTGATCCAAGGTTAAGGTAAAAGCCCATGCCGCATGAATCCAAGTTCACTCGAGCAAGCATGTATATGTTGGTTCTATATCCATCACTTGAAAGGTAATGTAGAACATATAAGGGTCGATATTGACATGAATATCCACTTCTCCAAACATTATACTTTGAGAACCATCGAAAGCTTTAACTATCGTAGAACTTGGCCTTATGACAACACTATCTAGCGTTAGCTTCATTAAACTAGCTTTCGGTAGTTTATTGAGGGCGGAACCAGTATTGATGAGCACCATGTATAGGTTTGTTGTTCCTATCTAGATGGAGATATGTAATTCATTATTATGAGCCCTACCTTGTGGAGGAAACTCACTGTCATTGAATTCTAAGCGTAATTCAGATGTTATATTTTCTACGACTCCATCAAATTGATTGACTGTAATCTCCTTTGTAATATGGGCAAAACTTTGAATCTTCATTTAGAGAGTCTCGACGCGCTTTAAATTTTATGAGCAACGAGAGTATTGAAATCTTGGCGAGGGTTTGGTGTAGCTGATCCACCACCTTATAATCATTTTTCTTGATTATTTTTAAGAATTCTTCCGCCTCTTGGTCGATAAAATTCTTACTTGGAGATTTTTGTTCTTGACTTATCTCCACCACATCTTTTCCTTTATCCTTAACCATAATATCATTCCTCTTTTGTTGTTCAGGTCCATATATTCAACCGTTGAGGGCCATGCCCCATGTTTCTGCTATATTTGTAACTGCAGGCCCCTGGCTTATTGATGGTTCACATTCTTGCTTTAAACCATTGACATAGACAATAGTATCATAGTTCCATGGCACGACTTTATCACTTTCATAAGGAGTGGGAGATGGTCCCCTAATCACCATTGTAGTCTTTAGAGGTATTGGTATCTGTGATACGGTGGGAAGAACTGAATGTTTTTTGGAATGTTGGTTTGCATTTTGCGTTTTTTGTTTGCAAAATGTCGTGGTACGCAAGTATCGCCACCGACTTTTATTTTATCCAACAAGGAAAGGAAAAAAGCACAAAAAAATTCCTTTTTTGAGATATTTCTCGGGTTCGGGGGGTAGATTATAGAAAGGGAAGATGTTAGCACCCTTTCTATCAGTAGTTATCTACGGGCTCTTAGGTACTTGCTCAATTGTTCTCAAAGTTTGCTTTCTTTGTGCTTGTGGGTTTGAAAAAAGTTTTTGTTTGAAACTTCGATTTAACTCTTGCTTTTGTCCTCAAGAGTGTAATGAAGTGTTTTGAAAAACTTTGTTCGAAATAGAGTGTAAGTGTGAAAGAGTTTTGTTTTGAAAGAGCAAGTATCTAAGAGCTAATCTACCTACTCGAAAAAGGAATCATTCTATGTTTGTTTCCTTTAGACAATGCTATCCCACTATTAGTGAGTAGGTAGCACCGTCGTTGGAGTTTGAGAGTCAATTCGAATAGGGACATACGGTCACTAAAGCAATGTTAGGATGCCTTAGCGGTAACCCCAATGTCTTAGATCATTTGTTTGAGTCAACAATATCCGAGGCAACCATTTCGAGGCGACTATGATCTTTTAGACAAGAGGACGACCTCTAAAACGACCTATACTCAATGACCGTGTATGAAGGCAACCAAGTGGGGTGTACTCTAAGAGTGCGCATGTGCGAATGTGTTGTTTTCAGTTTATTTTTATCTTTGCACATGTTTGGGGTGATCTAACTGTTTTTTAAATTAGGCATTCATTCTTGTCATGTAAGCCCTATTATCAAACATCTAACAGTTGTATAATTTACGGAATTAAAATGCAGAAATCAAATTACAAGGCGTCGGGTATTTACATCGCCAAAAGCAACTCTTTAAAAATAAAATAAAGCGGTAAAATAAATAAAGGTTCTAATTAATTATTACAAACCGGGAGCAGATACATCAATAATTAAATAAGGAAAAATAAATCGCGCGAGTGAAATTGAATTGAACGCGAGTTTAGGGTTTTGACCCTTTTTTAAAAGAAAATGTCTTTTTTTTGTTTTGTTGTTTTTATTTTAAAGAAAAAAATTAAATTCTAAATTAAATACTAGGTTAATTATTAAATAAATTAATTAATGAAAAAAATAAATTAATGACATGTTTTTGGAGTTTTTATTATTTTAGGAAAGAAAAATAAAATAATTAAATGAATTTAAAACCTAATTAAGTCTAATTAATTTTAAATATTTACAAAAATGAATTAAAGTTTCCTAGAATTAAAAACCTAAATTAATTAATTAGTATTTATTAAAAAAAGAATTCTGAAATTTATTGGATAAAATTATTTTTTTGTGATTTTTGATAAGAAAAGAAAATATGTGATTGGTTAGAAAATAAATTAAAATAAAATAAAAAGGATGAATTAAATAAACAAAATATAGAGAGAAAGAGAGAAATGGGCCTTGTAAGACTCTTGAGGACTTCAAGAGGATGGTTTGAGGCTTGATGTCAATTGAGAGAGACCGGAACCTCGAGATATTGGAGAGCTTTTTGAAGAGCTTTTAGAGAGCTTTTTGAAGAGCTTTTTGAGAGATTTTTAGAGAGGATTTTCCTCCCTTTCAAGCTTGTATGGCTCTATATTTATAGAGGAGAATGAGGAGACAAGAAAGCATGGAAAGAATCTCCCTCATAATGTTGTGTTTTAAGACCATGATCAAGATTTGAAAAAAATGCCATATTTGATGATTTTATGTCATTTTCACATGTGGATGAATCTGGACATATTTGAAAAGTTATTGCACAAAATCAATTGACATAAACCATCATAAAACTTTCCCAAAATGGATTCACATCAAAATTTACATTATTTCCATTATTTATTTATTTAATTCTGAATTTTAATGAATAAAATATCAAAATAAATAGTAGAAAAATGTATGGGTGGGCTTAGAGGTCGTGTACCATGTTAGGAATGAGTTTCAAACTTGAAAAGATAGGCCCATTTGGAAAAAATTCAAGTTTGGTCAATATTTGCTTCATGCATTTTTTCAAAAATTGTCCAACTTTGACAATTCATATCTCTCTCAATTTTAATCTTATGAGGGTGTTCTATGACTTTTTAGAAAGCTTGAGATGTCCTATAATCAACACTTTTGGTATCATCTCAATTTGATATTCCATGCTCATGTATGAAGCTTTGACAAAAAGGATGTTTTTGTTGACTTTTCAAAATGACCTATAATGTCCAAATTCATAACTTCTTGTGAGTGCATTTTTTGATATTGGGATATGAAGATTGATTGTAGGGAATTGCATCCTCTTCAAAATGAGATTTGGATGGGTCATTTCTCATAAAGTATGTGAAAGTTATGCCTGGTCAAAGTTGAGTTGACTTTTCCAACAAAACCCTAACTTAGCAACTTTTGAATCTTGATGAATTTTGAGCAATACTTGATGAATCATGATAAACCCTTGATAAAATGATGAAATATACTTCAAAATGAGAATGTTGACAAAAAATCTTGAAGTTTGACTGTTTGTAGGTCACAGTTGACTTTTGCCCTAGCATAGTCGATTTTTGGACCGTTGAGCAATTGACTGAGCAAACTTCCTCTGCAAGGCTTGAAATTTGACATGGATGACCTTGACAACATATTAGAATATTAGGGAGCACTTTAGTTCATTTGGATTCTGCTATCTTGATGCAATGTGAAACCCTAATTTGGGGTAGACTGCCTTAGGAGAGAGCTTGTCTGACCAATCCTTGAGCAACCTTGAGCAACTTGGAGATTTTTCTTGCAATGTCTTTGAGAAATATGGGAGGAAAAATTTTGGGGTACAACAGCTTCCCCTGTTCAATCTTCTTAAACCTGAGGATGTAGATTGGCTTTCATGCCTTTCGTGATCCGAAGGTGGAAGATGATTGAACACTAGAGTGCCCAGAAATTTGCACTCGCATGAAGTGGTATCTGCCTTGTGATGTCGAGAATGGGCTTACATATGCCATTTGGATATTGGTGACGAGGGGATGGGCTTAAAGATGCCATCTGAAGGAGTGTCGATCGCCTAAGACATTCCTTAGCGAGAGCTTGTATACATGTTGTTTAAGGAAGATTCTGCCGAGGAAGTCTGATCTTTGTTCAGATTTAGGAACTTTCTCGTAATTCAACTGAGGTGTCAAGATTTAGGAACTTGTCCGTAATTCAACTGACGGGGAAACATCTTCAACTAGATTTAAGAATTTTCCCGTAATTCAACTGAGAAAACTTCTCTGTTGAGATTTAGGAACTTGTCTGTAATTCTACGGAGGAACTTTGTCGAGATTTAGGACCTTGTCTGTAATTCAACTGAGGAAAACTCTGTTAAGATCTAAGAACTTGTCAGTAATTCGACTTGGGGAAAATCTTCATCGAGATTTAAGAACTCGCCCGTAATTCAACTAAGAAAACTTCTGCTGAGATTTAGGAACTCGCCTGTAATTCGACGGAGGAACTTTGTCGAGATTTAGAACCTTATCTGTAATTCAACCGAGGATAATTCCGTTGAGATTTAAGAACCGGTCAATAATTCGAATGATGGAAACATCTTCATCGAGATTTAAGAACTCGCCCATAATTCAACTGAGAAAACTCTGCTGAGATTTAGGAACTCGTCTATAATTCGACGGAGGAACTTCGTCGATATTTAGAACCTTATATGTAATTCAACTGAGGATAATTCGGTTAAGATTTAAGAACTGGTCAGTAATTCGACGGAGGGAAACATCTTCATCGAGATTTAGGACTTGTCTGTAATTCAACCGAGGATAATTCTGTTGAGATTTAAGAACTGTCAGTAATTCGACGGAGGAACTTTGTCGAGATTTAGAACCTTATCTGTAATTCAACTGGGGATAATTCGGTTGAGATTTAAGAACCGGTCAGTACTTCGACTGAGGAAAACATCTTCATCGAGATTTAGGACTTGTCTGTAATTCAACCGAGGATAATTATGTTGAGATTTAAGAACTGTCAGTAATTCGATGGAGGAACCTTGTCGAGATTTAGAACCTTATCTGTAATTCAACTGGGGATAATTTGGTTGAGATTTAAGAACCGGTCAGTACTTCGACTGAGGGAAACATCTTGATCGAGATTTAGGACTTGTATGTAATTCAACTGAGAAAACTTCTCTGCTGATATTTAAGAACTGTCAGTAATTCGACGGAGGAACTTTGTCGAGATTTAGAACCTTATCTGTAATTCAACTGAGGAAAATTCGGTTGAGATTTAAGAACCGGTCAGTACTTTGACTGAGGAAAACATCTTCATCGAGATTTAGGACTTGTCTGTAATTCAACCGAGGATAATTCTGTTGAGATTTAAGAACTGTCAGTAATCCGATGGAGGAACCTTGTCGAGATTTAGAACCTTATCTGTAATTCAACTGAGGATAATTCAGTTGAGATTTAAGAAGCGGTCAGTACTTCGATAGAGGGAAACATCTTCATCGAGATTTAGGACTTGTCTGTAATTCAACCGAGAAAACTTCTCTGCTGATATTTAAGAAATGTCAGTAATTCGACGGAGGAACTTTGTCGAGATTTAGAACCTTATCTGTAATTCAACTGAGGATAATTCAGTTGAGATTTAAGAACCGGTCAGTACTTCGATAGAGGGAAACATCTTCATCGAGATTTAGGACTTGTCTGTAATTCAACCGAGGATAATTCTGTTGAGATTTAAGAATTGTTAGTAATTCGATGTAGGAACCTTGTCGAGATTTAGAACCTTATCTGTAGTTCAACTGAGGATAATTCGGTTGAGATTTAAGAACCGGTCAGTACTTCGACTGAGGGAAACATCTTCATCGAGATTTAGGACTTGTCTATAATTCAACCGAGGATAATTCTGTTGAGATTTAAGAACTATCAGTAATTCGACAGAGGAACTTTGTCAAGATTTAGGACCTTATTTGTAATTTAACTGAGGATAATTCTTTTGAGATTTAAGAACCGGTCAGTACTTTGACTGAGGAAAACATCTTCATCGAGATTTAGGACTTGTCTGTAATTCAACCGAGGATATTTTTGTTGAGATTTAAGAACTGTCAGTAATTCGATAGAGGAACCTTGTCGAGATTTAGAACCTAATCTGAAATTCAACTGAGGATAATTCGGTTAAGATTTAAGAACCGATCATTACTTCGACTGAGGGAAACATCTTCATCAAGATTTAGGACTTGTCTGTAATTCAACCGAGAAAACTTCTCTGCTGAGATTTAAGAATTGTTAGTAATTCGACGAAGGAACTTTGTCGAGATTTAGAACCTTATCTGTAATTCAACTCAGGATAATTCGGTTGAGATTTAAGAACCGGTCAGTACTTCGACTGAGGAAAACATCTTCATCGAGATTTAGGATTTGTCTGTAATTAAACCGAGGATAATTCTGTTGAGATTTAAGAACTGTCAGTAATTCAATGGAGGAACCTTGTCGAGATTTAGAACCTTATCTGTAATTCAACTGAGGATAATTCGGTTGAGATTTAAGAACCGGTCAGTACTTCGACTGAGGAAAACATCTTCATCGAGATTTAGGACTTGTCTGTAATTCAACCGAGGATAATTTTGTTGAGATTTAAGAATTGGAAGTAATTCGATGGAGGAACCTTGTCGAGATTTAGAACCTTATCTGTAATTCAACTGAGGATAATTCGGTTGAGATTTAAGAACCGGTCAGTACTTCGATAGAGGGAAACATCTTCATCGAGATTTAGGACTTGTCTGTAATTCAACTGGGAAAACTTCTCTGCTAAGATTTAATAACTTGTCTAGAATTCGACGGAGGAAAATTGTCGATATTTAGGACGTTGTCTGTAATTCAACTGAGGATAATTCTGTTGAGATTTAAGAACTGTCAGTAATTCGATGGAGGAACCTTGTGGAGATTTAGAACCTTATCTGTAATTCAACTGAGGATAATTCAGTTGAGATTTAAGTACCGGTCAGTACTTCGATAGAGGGAAACATCTTCATCGAGATTTAGGACTTGTCTGTAATTCAACCGAGAAAACTTCTCTGCTGATATTTAAGAAATGTCAGTAATTCGACGGAGGAACTTTGTCGAGATTTAGAACCTTATTTGTAATTCAACTGAGGATAATTCGGTTGAGATTTAAGAACCGGTCAGTACTTCGATAGAGGGAAACATCTTCATCGAGATTTAGGACTTGTCTGTAATTCAACCGAGGATAATTCTGTTGAGATTTAAGAATTGTTAGTAATTCGATGTAGGAACCTTGTCGAGATTTAGAACCTTATCTGTTGTTCAAATGAGGATAATTCGGTTGAGATTTAAGAACCGGTCAGTACTTCGACTGAGGGAAACATCTTCATCGAGATTTAGGACTTGTCTGTAATTCAACCGAGGATAATTCTGTTGAGATTTAAGAACTATCAGTAATTCGACAGAGGAACTTTGTCGAGATTTAGGACCTTATTTGTAATTTAACTGAGGATAATTCTTTTGAGATTTAAGAACCGGTCAGTACTTCGACTGAGGAAAACATCTTCATCGAGATTTAGGACTTGTCTGTAATTCAACCGAGGATAATTTTGTTGAGATTTAAGAACTGTCAGTAATTCGATGGAGGAACCTTGTCGAGATTTAGAACCTTATCTGAAATTCAACTGAGGATAATTCGGTTAAGATTTAAGAACCGATCATTACTTCGACTGAGGGAAACATCTTCATCGAGATTTAGGACTTGTCTGTAATTCAACTGAGAAAACTTCTCTGCTGAGATTTAAGAATTGTTAGTAATTCGACGAAGGAACTTTGTCGAGATTTAGAACCTTATCTGTAATTCAATTGAGGATAATTCGGTTGAGATTTAAGAACCAGTCAGTACTTCGACTGAGGAAAACATCTTCATCGAGATTTAGGACTTGTCTGTAATTCAAACGAGGTTAATTCTGTTGAGATTTAAGAACTGTCAGTAATTCAATGGAGGAACCTTGTCGAGATTTAGAACCTTATCTGTAATTCAACTGAGGATAATTCGGTTGAGATTTAAGAACCGGTCAGTACTTCGACTGAGGAAAACATCTTCATCGAGATTTAGGACTTGTCTGTAATTCAACCGAGGATAATTCTGTTGAGATTTAAGAATTGGAAGTAATTAGATGGAGGAACCTTGTCGAGATTTAGAACCTTATCTGTAATTCAACTGAGGATAATTCGGTTGAGATTTAAGAACCGGTCAGTACTTCGACTGAGGAAAACATCTTCATCGAGATTTAGATCTTGTTTGTAATTCAAACGAGGATAATTCTGTTGAGATTTAAGAACTGTCAGTAATTCGATGGAGGAACCTTGTCGAGATTTAGAACCTTATCTGTAATTCAACTGAGGATAATTCGGTTGAGATTTAAGAATCGGTCAGTACTTCGACTAAGGGAAACATCTTCATCGAGATTTAAGACTTGTCTGTAATTCAATTGGGAAAACTTCTCTGCTGAGATTTAATAATTTGTCTAGAATTCGACGGAGGAAAATTGTCGATATTTAGGACGTTGTCTGTAATTCAACTGAGGATAATTCTGTTGAGATTTAAGAACTTATCAGTAATTCGACTTGGATAAAAGCTACATAGCTTTGAATTTTATGAGAATTTAACTGCATCCTTCCTGAAAGGTAAAGGTCAGTTTTATGTAATGCATGATATATATCAAGCAATGATGTTCTCAAAATAAATGAGATTGTGTTGTATGATGCGTATATGCATGTGTCATGATGTATGGAAATGTAATGTTTTTAGCTGGGGAAAATAAATCTCGGATAGCTGCTGGAGAAAAGAGTTGAATTCTTCATTTCTGCTGGGGATGGCGAATGAAGATGATTGTGAGAATAAACCTGCAGGAGAGGATAACTCCATTAGGGGATAAACTGATGAGGAGACTAACTCTGTTGGGAAGAGATGTTCTGCTGAGGATTCCACCGATAAATTCCACTGGGGATGAATTACCGTTGCTGGTGATGCTGAATCCTGTTGGGGATATTCTGTTTGTGAAAGGAATGAACTCCGCTGGGGATGATCTTCAGTTGCGACTTTGCTGGGGATAACCTTTTAGGCTCTACTGGGGACAATTTTCCAAAGTTTACTAGGGATGATTCTCCACACTCCACTGGGGAAGCTTTTTCAGACTGCACTGGGGAAAATTTTCAAACTCCACTGGGGATATTTTATACTCCACTGGGGATGATAAGACTTTTCAGTGCTGATAGAAGATAAACTCTGCTTGGGGAGAATATTACCGATTCATTCTCAGTTGTGAGCCTTAGCTAGGGAGAGTTAATATTACTGTCTTTTTTCTTTTACTCTGCGGGGAGTGAATGTTACTGGAACGCGTGCTAAGGATATGATGATGGCTTTGCATCGAGACTTTTTTGCCCATGTTTCTGCGGGAGAAGGTGCCTGCAGAGGCCTTGTGGATCGAGTATTATCCCAACCTATGAGGTGCTTGGTAACTTTCGATTGAAGTGACAAGTCTTCTTCTGGTAGGCTAGTGACAAGATGACGGGACATAGTCGTATGCTTTGATCCCTAATTTTTGCCTAGACCGCCCTTTCGGATTTTCAGTCCACCGGGATACCCTTTTTTGCCCAAGCCGCCTTTTCAGGTTTTCAACTTGTCGGGTGTACATATTTTTTCATTTTCATCCCTTATTTTTGCCCTAACCCTTTTGGTTCGCCGGGAAGCCCTTATTTTTGCCTAGGCCAGTCAACCTAGCGGGTCTTTGATTATGCGTAGTACTTTTTTGACTATGTCCACGCTCTCAGAGTGTAGGGAGTTGTCACTTTCAGTAGTGTCGTGTTGCCATACTACCAGAAGATGTTTGATCATGCAATATTCGTTGCTGGAA
Organism: Vicia faba; assembly: GCA_948472305.1. Taxonomy (NCBI): domain Eukaryota; kingdom Viridiplantae; phylum Streptophyta; class Magnoliopsida; order Fabales; family Fabaceae; genus Vicia; species Vicia faba. The sequence continues at coordinate 903,926,041 of OX451739.1, read as the reverse complement.
TTCATGTCCAATGCCCTAATTAATTCAGATGGAGATTTTCCCCTGGCTATTTGGCATTTTGAGAGATTCCTTGAATCTTGACTTGACTGCCCCAGATGATGGAGAATGATCATGCCGTGCCCCTTGATTGGAAGTGTTTTTCCACTTGAGGTGATCCTTTTTATTGAGAAGGTTTTTGTTCACTAGATATTCTTCGTGCGAACTTCTCTGCTGTTTGAACAAATAGTCATATGCAAACAATGTTATTTCAAGAATGCAAAGCTTATGTCTGTCTTGAGGTTTTGAAAATGCAGTTATTTTTAGTAAAACAGGCGAATTTTTGTAAAATGTGATGTCAACTCAGGATTTACAGCAAGCCCTACAGGAGTCAGGATACCTTTTATAACAGTATGCTTTCGAACTAACCCATGCTTCAGCTAGGACTTTTAAGGGTTATAACGTGGCCTGGTTCACGGTTCAAGAAACAAAGGATAAAGGCTCAAAATGTATTTGTACCCACCCGTTCTTCGTGATGTTCTTCGATCCTAAACTCAGTTAATTGTGCATTTAGACCCTATTTGAGTCTTTGCTCTGATATTCCAGTGATGATTCGGATACTGACAGTTTATTTTAAACAGGCAGTCATTTTGTTGAGAGTTTGTAGGATCTCTTTCTTTTTGATTTTATTATCCCTGTCTTTTTCTTGAATTGTTTCTTTTTGTGATTACAGTCAGCGGGATGCCCCAGTTTTTTTTCTTAAGTCTCCTTCACAGGTTTTTACTTAATGGGCTTTTATTTTTGAGAGATAATGACTGCATGTCCTTATGATTATACGGAACCATCACCGTCTTTTGTTTCGGGAGGATTTCTTTGATGCCATTCATTGTGCACCTGGATTAACTGAGAAAACTACCCTGCCCCAGGTTATAATTAAGGGTTTTAATTTGTGAAAAGAAAAACTCCAACTTCTTTGGCTCAAAGGGTTTGACTAGGGATTATCTTCCTTATAACTCCATTGTTTAGGATTTGAAACAATGCTTGTACATCGTCAGCAGGGTCTGTTCAAAAGCGTACTATAGAGATTTTTTATATCATTTTCGTCATCCTCCTTCTAAAGGCTTAGAATTTTTTTAATCGAGAGTTAAACATCATAAAAATGAAAGCAATTTGAATATAGTGAATATGAATGGATTGATTCAAAACAGACATATGCAATGCATTGATGAAGTAACAAAGTTTGACATGAATAAATGTCTGAACAATCAAAAGAAAATTACAAATTGAAAATCATAATGAACAAAAAGTCTTCTCGTCTCGGGACTTGTCACTTCAAATGGTGAGCCTTGGAGGGATGGTAGAAGAACTCAGCCTGACCATATTGCGTAAATTCCAATGCTCCTTCATCAATTAGGTTTTGAATTTTGTACTTCAACTTCCAACAGTCGTCAGTGTCATGCCCCGGGCTGTCAGAATGGTATGCACACCTTGCATCAGGATTGTAGTTGGGTGAAGAAGTCTTAGGATTCGGATGAGGTCCTACCAACGTCACCAGATTCAATCTCAACAGGTGTTGCAAAGCTTGGGACAGCGGCATGTTGAGCTTTGTAAATGGCCTTTGATTAACCTATTGTTTATGGCAAGGTTGTTGTTGGACTCGTGAGGTAATAGCAACTTGGAGAGGTCTATTCTTCATCAAACCAAACCTTTGACTTCTCGGAAGTTGATTAATTAACTTGGTCCTCGGCCTTGACTGTTTGCTTCATGTTGTTGTATCTGTCTTGATGAAGCTGGTTGATAATGGTTCTCAACTCTTCTTGTTCCCAAGCTAAGCCTTGGATAAGAGCCATCTGCCCCAGCATCTGGGTTTTCATGGCACTGAACTCAGCTTGCAGTTGTTCCAGTCGTTCGTCCTTATTGTCTTCAGGACTTTTCTTGACCAAGTTCCCAACGAGGAGTGTTTTCAACTCTTTCTGCCCCTTGGATAGGTTTAGGAATACGTCCCTGAACTGAGCTTCTTGAGTTTGAAGATCTTGGCTGTCTGGTTAGAAAGCCATTGCTGAAATAAATAGCGAGAACATGAGAGACCTGTACTGGGAGACATGTTATGCAATGATATGTATGATATATGTATGCAATGTTTTTAAGGATCTCGCGGGGTAAACAAGAAACTGTTAGAATTTGATTGCAACTTGATTGAAGAACTTCGTGTCGTTGAGAATCTTCCTTCAAGATTCAAGCTCAGCATATCGAGTGGGTCATAGCCACCGACTCAAATCATCGTGTTTTGATCTCTAGACGACATTGGTTAGAGGAAAATAAATCCCATTTTCCCCTTTCTAGACATTTGATTTGCCAAAACCTGCATCACAAACCCTCGAGATCCTTGAAATGGTTAAGGAAATGTTAAGGCATGATGTTATGATGTGTATGCTATGCGTTTAAGAAAAAGTGTGAGGTGATGTAAGTGAACCCTGCAATAAATCCAGATTATTGGATAAGGACTGTAAACAAAACATGCAAGGAACTCATGTTGTCAGATAACAAGAATGTGCAAGTAGTTCAAGTTTGAAAGCACACAAGTCACACAATAGCCCTTAAATTTCAGGCTGGCATGGAATTTAGGTATTACCCTCTTTCAGTTTAGTTGGTTCAACCCGTCCTAGTAATAGTAACTGGGTTCTAGATGATCTCAATATCACTGACCACCCTCGATCGTTCATAATTCCAATTTAGCAACCTTTTCTTGCGGCCGAAATCATCGCGGGAGTTTGGTCTCAATGAGTGTAGCATACTGCTACTGTTCTATGGCCGAGTTGGTCAATTATAGGTTCTAAGGTTAGTTGGTGCTTAATGACCCCTTAGAAGACCCATATTCTCCTCGTTGCGCTACAAGGGATATCGGTACAAACTAAAGTGTCACACCAACATAGCTACTACTTCAACCGTATCAGTCTATGCTGTACAGTTCCCTCACAGTTTATTGCTACTTACCTAAAGGGTATCCCCCAGATCCGAGTTAGGATCTATAGTAACTCCGATTCAAACCCACAAAGATAAAGCATACAAATCAAGCAATTGAAAACATTATGATGAACTATTCCTAAGGTACACCCCACTTATAAGCGTCCCCAGCAGAGTCGCCAGTTCTGTGATACAGTGGGAAGAACCGACTGTTTTTTGGAATGCTGGTTTGCATTTTGTGTTTTTTGTTTGCAAAATGTCGCGGTACGCAAGAGTCACCGCCGACTTTTATTTTATCCAACAAGGAAAGGAAAAAAGCACAGAAAAATTCCTTTTTCGAGATATTTCTCGGGTTCAGGGGGTAAATTATAGAAAAGGAAGGTGTTAGCACCCTTTTTATCCGTAGTTATCTACGGGCTCTTAGGTACTTGCTCAATTGTTTTCAAAGTTTGCTTTCTTTGTGCTTGTGGGTTTGAAAAAAAAATTGTTTGAAACTTCGATTTAACTTTTGCTTCTGTCCTTAAGAGTGCAATGAAGTGTTTTGAAAAACTTTGTTCGAAAAGGAGTTTAAGTGTGAAAGAGTTTTGTTTTGAAAGAGAAAGTATCTAAGAGCTAATCTACCTACTCGAAAAAGGAATTGTTCTATGTTTGTTTCCTTTAGACAATGCTATCCCACTATTAGTGAGTAGGTAGCACCGTCGTTGGAGTTTGAGGGTCAATTTGAATAGGGACATACGGTCACTAAAGCAATGTTAGGACGCCTCGGTAACCCTAATGTCTTAGATCATTTGTTTGAGGCAACAATATCCGAGGCAACCATTTTGAGGCGACTATGATCTTTTAGACAAGAGGACGACCTCTAAAACGATCTATACTCAATGACCGTGTACGAAGGCAACCAAGTGGGGTGTACCCTAAGAGTGCGCATGTGCGAATGTGTTGTTTTCAGTTTATTTTTATCTTTGGACATGTTTGGGGTGATCTAACTGTTTTTTTAAATTAGGCATTCATTCTTGTCATGTAAGCCCTATTATCAAACATCTAACAGTTGTATAATTTGCGGAATTAAAATGCGGAAATTAAATTACAAGGCGTCGGGTATTTACATCGCCAAAAGCAACCCTTTGAAAATAAAATAAAGCGGTAAAATAAATAAAGGTCCTAATTAATTATTACAAATCGGGAGCAGATACATCAATAATTAAATAAGGAAAAATAAATCGCGTGAGTGAAATTGAATTGAACGTGAGTTTAGGGTTTTGACCCTTTTTTAAAAGAAAATGTCTTTTTTTGTTTTGTTGTTTTTATTTTAAAGAAAGAAATTAAATTCTAAATTAAATACTAGGTTAATTATTAAATAAATTAATTAATGAAAAAAATAAATTAATGACATGTTTTTGGAGTTTTTATTATTTTAGGAAAGAAAAATAAAATAATTAAATGAATTTAAAACCTAATTAAGTCTAATTAATTTTAAATATTTACAAAAATGAATTAAAGTTTCCTAGAATTAAAAACCTAAATTAATTAATTAGTATTTATTAAAAAAAGAATTCTGAAATTTATTGGATAAAAATATTTTTTTGTGATTTTTGATAAGAAAAGAAAATATGTGATTGGTTAGAAAATAAATTAAAATAAAATAAAATGGATGAATTAAATAAACAAAATATAGAGAGAAAGAGAGAAATGGGCCTTGTAATACTCTTGAGGACTTCAAGAGGATGGTTTGAGGCTTGATGTCAATTGAGAGAGACCGAAACCTCGAGATATGACATGCACCAATTCTTTGATTTCTGGAGAGCTTTTTGAAGAGCTTTTAGAGAGCTTTTTGAAGAGCTTTTTGAGAGCTTTTTAGATAGGATTTTCGTCTCTTTCAAGCTTGTATGGATCTATATTTATAGAGGAGAATGAGGAGACAAGAAAGCATGGAAATAATCTCCCTCATAATGTTGTGTTTTAAGACCATGATCAAGATTTGAAAAAAATGTCATATTTGATGATTTTATGCCATTTTCACATGTGGATGAACCTGGACATATTTGAAAAGTTATTGCACGAAATCAATTGACATAAACCAGCATAAAACTTTCCCAAAAATGGATTCACATCAAAATTTACATTATTTCCATTATTTATTTATTTAATTCTGAATTTTAATGAATAAAATATCAAAATAAATAGCATAAATAGTAGAAAAATGTATGGGTGGGCTTAGAGGTCGTGGACCATGTTAGGAATGAGTTTCAAACTTGAAAAGATAGGCCCAATTGGAAAAAATTCAAGTTTGGTCAATATTTGCTTCATGCATTTTTTCAAAAATTGTCCAACTTTGACAATGCATATCTCTCTGAATTTTAACCTTATGAGGGTGTTCTTGGACTTTTTAGAAATCTTGAGATGTCATCTAATCAACCCTTTTGGTCTCATCTCAATTTTATATTCCATGCTCATGTATGAAGCTTTGACAAAAAGGGTGTTTTTGTTGACTTTTCAAAATGACCTATAATGTCTAAATTCATAACTTCTTATGAGTGCATTTTTTGATCTTGGGATATGAATATGGATTGTAGGTAATTGCATCCTCTTAAAAATGAGCTTTGGATGGGTCATTTCTCATAAAGTATGAGAAAGTTATGCCTGGTCAAAGTTGAGTTGACTTTTCCTACAAAACCCTAATTTAGCAACTTTTGAATCTTGATGAATTTTGAGCAATCCTTGATGAATCATGATCAACCCTTGATCAAATGATGAAATATACTTCAAAATGAGAATGTTGACAAAACATCTTGAAGTTTGACTGTTTGTAGGTCATAGTTGACTTTTGCCCTTGCAAAGTCGATTTTTGGACCTTTGAGCAATTGACTGAGCAAACTTCCTCTGCAAGGCTTGAAATTTGACATGGATGACATTGAGAACATATTAGGACATTAGGTAGAACTTGAGGTCATTTGGATTCAGGGATCTTGATGCAATGTGAAACCCTAATTTTGAGTAGACTGCCTTAGGAGAGAGCTTTTCTGACCAATCCTTGAGCAACTTGGAGATTTTTCTTGCAATGTCTTTGAGAAATATGGGAGGGAAAATTTTGGGGTACAACAGCTGCCCTTGTTCAATCTTCTTAAACCTGAGGATGTAGATTGGCTTTCATGCCTTTCGTGATCCGAAGGTGGAAGATGATTGAACATTAAAGTGCCTAGAAATTTGCACTCGCATGAAGTGGTATCTGCCTTGTGATGTCGAGAATGGGCTTAAAGATGCCATTTGGAGATTGGTGACGAGGGGATGGGCTTAAAGATGCCATCTGAAGGAGTTTCGATCTCCTAAGAGATTCCTTAACGTGAGCTTGTATACCTGTTGTTTGAGGAAGATTTTGCTGGGGAAGTCTGATCTTTGTTGAGATTTAGGAACTTGCCCGTAATACAACTGAGGTGTCGAGATTTAGGAACTTGTCCGTAATTCAACTGAGGGGGAAACGTCTTCATCGAGATTTAAGAACTTGCTCGTAATTCAATCGAGAAAACTTCTCTGCTGAGATTTAGGAACCTGTCTGTAATTCGACGGAGGAACTTTGTCGAGATTTAGGACCTTGTCTATAATTCAACTGAGGAAAACTCTGTTGAGATTTAAGAACTTGTCAGTAATTCGACTTGGGGAAACATCTTCATCGAGATTTAAGAACTCGCCCGTAATTCAACTGAGAAAACTTCTGCTGAGATTTTGGAACTCGCCTGTAATTCGACGGAGGAACTTTGTCGAGATTTAGAACCTTATCTGTAATTCAACCGAGGATAATTCTGTTGAGATTTAAGAACTGGTCAGTAATTCGACTGAGGGAAACATCTTCATCGAGATTTAAGAACTCGTCCATAATTCAACTGAGAAAACTCTCCTGAGATTTAGGAACTCGTCTGTAACTCGACGGAGGAACTTCGTCGAGATTTAGAACCTTATCTGTAATTCAACAGAGGATAATTCGGTTGAGATTTAAGAGTTGGTCAGTAATTCGATTGAGGGAAACATCTTCATCGAGATTTAGGACTTGTCTGTAATTCAACCGAGGATAATTATGTTGAGATTTAAGAACTGTCAATAATTCGACGGAGGAACTTCATTGAGATTTAGAACCTTATCTGTAATTCAACTGAGGATAATTCGATTGAGATTTAAGAATCGGTCAGTACTTTAACTGAGGAAAACATATTCATCAAGATTTAGGACTTGTCTGTAATTCAACCGAGGATAATTCTGTTGAGATTTAAGAACTGTCAGTAATTTGATGGAGGAACCTTGTCGAGATTTAGAACCTTATATGTAATTCAACTGAGGATAATTCTGTTGACTTTTAAGAACCGATCAGTACTTCGACTGAGGGAAACATCTTCATCGAGATTTAGGACTTGTCTGTAATTCAATTGAGAAAACTTCTCTTTTGAGATTTAAGAACTGTCAGTAATTCGACGGAGGAACTTTGTCGAGATTTAGAACCTTATCTGTAATTCAACTGAGGATAATTCGGTTGAGATTTAAGAACCGGTCAATACTTCGACTGAGGAAAACATCTTCATCTAGATTTAGGACTTGTCTGTAATTCAACCGAGGATAATTCTGTTGAGATTTAAGAACTGCCAGTAATTCGATGGAGGAACCTTGTCGAGATTTAAAACCTTATCTGTAATTAAACTGAGGATAATTCGGTTGATATTTAAGAACCGGTCAGTACTTCGACTGAGGGAAACATCTTCATCGAAATTTAGGACTTGTCTGTAATTCAACCGAGGATAATTCTGTTGAGATTTAAGAACTGTTAGTAATTTGACAGAGGAACTTTGTCGAGATTTAGGACCTAATCTGTAATTCAACTGAGGATAATTCTATTGAGATTTAAGAACCGGTCAGTACTTCGACTGAGGAAAACATCTTCATCGAGATTTAGGACTTGTTTGTAATTCAACCGAGGATAACTCTGTTGAGATTTAAGAACTGTCAGTAATTTGATGGAGGAACCTTGTCGAGATTTAGAACCTTATCTGAAATTCAACTGAGGATAATTCGGTTGAGATTTAAGAACCGGTCAGTACTTCAACTGAGGGAAACATCTTCATCGAGATTTAGGACTTGTCTGTAATTCAACTGAGAAAACTTCTCTGCTGAGATTTAAGAACTGTCAGTAATTCGACTGAGGGAAAAATCTTCATCGAGATTTAGGACTTTTCTGTAATTCAACTGAGAAAACTACTCTGCTGAGATTTAGTGACTACGTTGATTGCTTTCACAATTGGCCCGCCATGCGGGGGCATGGGGTTTGTATTGATATTAAACTTATCAAAAGTGATTTCTTATGAGTCCAACAAATCTTTCACTTTATGTCTGAAGGCCCAATAATTCTCTATTGTGTGACCTAAAGAGTTGGCGTGATATTCACACTTGGCGTTTGCATCATATTTTGGTGGGAGTGACCTAATTGATGGATCTAGTGGCTTGTGATCTACCTAAGATTCCTTGAGTAAGTGCTATAGTAGTTAACTGTGAGGCATGGGGAGAGGATCAAATCTTCTCATAGGCCTTTCAAACCTGTTATGTTGTTGTTCTCGCGGGATAACCAATGGTTGTTGAGCTTTTGGATGTGATGTAACAACATTAATTTCTCCTTCCTTCTTTTTGGAGAAGTTCAGAGTATGCTTCTTTGGGTTATAAGGAGTACTAGAAGATGCCTCTTGTATCTTACAACTTTTCACACTTGCTTCAATTCTTTCTCAAATTGTTACCAAATCAGAAAATTCGGAAGTGACGCTTCCTACCATTTTATCATAATATAGGCCTTATAGCGTAGTCATGAACATATCAACGAATTCCTTCTCAAAGAGTGGTGGTTGTACTCGGGCGATCATTTCTCTCCATCATTGCGCATATTCTTTAAAGGACTCATCTTTCTTTTGAGATAAGTTCTGGAGTTGCATGCGATTAGGAGACATGTCCAAGTTGTACTTGTAGTGTCTCAAGAAAGCATTATCAAGATCTTCCCATATTTGGATATGGACTCACTCCAGTTGCATATACCAATATAGAGATGCCCCACTCAAATTGTCTTGAAAGCAGTGGATCATCATCTACTGATCTTGAGCATAAGCATACATTTTCCTACAGTACATGAATAGATGGTTCCTTGGGCATGTGATCCCCTTATATTTTCCAAAGTCATGTACTTTGAATTTTGGAGGGATCACTACATCTGGAACTAGACCCATTTCAGAAATATCGACATTGAAAGAGTTGTATCCATCCATAACCTTTAACCTTTCTTAAAGAACTTTAAATGGATTGATTTCCATAGGATTTTTAGCAGTGTTAGTATGGGAAGCCCTTTGAGACACCTGGTTGATTCCATGCAAGTTATGGTCTCCATACTGCAGGTCTATGTAGTTATCCATGTTGTGTGGATTATTGATTGGAATCTGCAAAGTATGAGATGCCCCTACTTTCGGAGGAGGTGGGACAAAGCCTTCAGTATCAGCTTTCTTGACCTCGTGCTAAGCCATAGTTGACTTTGGAGGACTGGATTCAGGTTCTTGTCTTGGTTGGTGACTGCTCGATGCTCCAATAGTCTGAGCTACTTCTTCAAATGCTACCTTAGGATTCTGATCTTTCCTTTCAATGATGTTCTTCAAGGCTAGTAGAACTTGACTCGTGTCTCCTTTCATCAAGTCAATGCTACCCTTCACTTGATCTAAATCTTCTTGAAAGATGGATTCCTTCTGTTCGATTTGTTCCATCACTTTCTTTTGATGAGCTCTTGTTTGATATGTAGGTCGGAGATGCGGTGCTTTTTTACCAATGATTTAACTGGAAATGATTTTGAAAATGTGAGTTTTATGTATGAAATTTACTAAATGATATTCTTGTGAATGAATGCGTATGAATATGCCAAAATTTTAATCTTTGTCTTATTCACGTTGGATTTCCTTTTTCTTTTATATATATTTTTTTTGTATATATATATTTCAGGTTTTGCTTTTTATTGGTGAGTATCCCGAAATAGATACACAACTTGAATGCGGAAACAAAAGTGCTTTTATTGAATAATAACCATCTTTGAAGAAGGGAATTACAATCCAAATATTGAATGGGAAATACTGAAAGTGGGAAATCAAAACCAAATGTTGAATACTAAAATAAATAACAAAAGGAAAAATAAAATCTCCTAAGCACGATTGCGAATATCTTCCCTAAAACCATTAACCATTCCCCTACAAAGATTGAGGAAGTCTTCAATGTCCTTTGGAAGAGGGACCATCATGGCTTCTGCATCTCTTAAACTTCTAGGGATGTCTCCAATAAGATTGTTCACCAAAAAGGCAAGCCTTGCATTCTTGTCTTTGTACCTCAGATACTCCTTGTATAGTGTTGGGACTATAATCTTGTTATTTTCCCCCGCTTCGGAAATCTTCACATATTGTCCTTCCTAATACATCTTTTCAACCTTTAAATGAGGAAGTCTTTTCGGATGCCTTCCAACTCTTGACAAACTTCTTCATACTCTTCTGTCTTTTGGGCGATAAGTCTTTTTGCCCTCATCCGCTTGAGGCATTCTCCTATATCTGATTCTTGGCTATCATGGAGTCTTGTAGTGAGATACTGAATTTTCTCTTCGTGATTTAGAGCACCTTGTGCTAGACCTTGGATTTGGGCTCTCAGATTATCTTCCATCTCCTTTTTGTATTGTAGGGCTTTTTCATACCACCTATTTAGCCTTCCAATTTTTCTAGCACCATCATCCAAGTGTTGGTTGTGGGAATCTAAGTTTAAAATGGAACTCAACAATCCTTCGGTCGAACGCTTTCGTTTAAGTCACTCCTTTTCAAACACTTCACGGTCTCTTTGAATTTGTTGATCTTTTGACTCAAGATCTTGTTGCAACTGTCTTCTCTCCCTATTAAGGTCAGGGAGGCTATGCTCCAATCCCTCTTTTTCTTTTTGAGCTTGATCCAGGGCTTTCTTTAAGTTTTCTATCTCCTCTACATACATTGGAAGAGGATCTGGCATATCTGGTGTGTAGGTAGGATCAACGACAAATGGGAGTTTGATTATTTGAACTCTCTCCAAAAACTCATTGAGTGTAGGGTTCCCTCTCCACAACATTCTTTCTTCTGAATCCTTTCTTATGAACTCTATTCCAAGCTTGGATGATTTTATTAAGTAATTTGGGGTTGTTTTTTCTCATGTCATGAAGATTTAATTGTTGAAGTTGCTCGTCGAAAGGCTTATCTTCCAAAGGATATCCAATTTGGCATAGAGACAAAGTGGGATTATAGTTAATACATCCACTTGATCCAATCAAGGGAACATTGGGAAAATATCTGCAGTTAATGATAATTTCCTCTATCTTTAGCTTCCTTGAGTTCCATAAAATTGAATCAGCAATGAGACCCCATAATTTTTGGGACCATTGTTCCCGGGTTAGTTTCTTAACCATATAGTATTCTTTGTATAGATGAGTGATAAGAAAAGAACACAAGAGAGAAGTATAAGAATTCAACACGCCTCATCCTTTTTCAGAACGAGTATGAAGAGTGTAATAAACATCCGTGAGTAAAGCATGAGTAGGGTCAGCATTCAACACCTTTACAGCCTAAAACACACTAATGGAAACAGGATTTATGTAATCCACAATATGTGGAAAGAGAATCAAACCAAAAATCAGTAGTGCCAAACACTCTTCACAATGCCCTCATTCTTTCTTATTAGAAAAAGTAAGAGCTTTGGTCTCCAAGTACTGTCTTTTAATCCCTTGAACTCCGCCATCTTTCTTGTAATTGAGAAACAAATCAGTAAAGGGTATTCTCAATCCTTTAGCTAAATCCAGGACATTGACAGTGTGCCCAATCCCCATGTAAGGTTCATCCTTGATTCTAGAAAAATCTAGGATTCTATCAAATTCCTCTAACGTAGGTGCTAACTGAAAATTCTGAAAAGTGAAATATCAGAGTAGAAGGTCGTAGAACTGAGCTAGGGCAGTAACAACTTCTTCTTGAACGGTTAATTTGGTTAACTCAAAGATGTATCTATAGCATCGGACAAACATTTCCATAACTTTATCAGTCAATTTTCCCATAATCAGCCTCATCTTCTGCATATCAGGAATCATAACGCTAACTCAGATGGTTTATTTCTTATTGGTATTCATTTTTGAGATACTCACCAAAAAACTTTGATTATTTTTCTCATAAATTTTGTGAATAAGAAAACACAAATGCAAAAAAAAAAACAATTATTATTTGAAATGTAAAATGTATACATGCATGATAATGTATCATGGTAATAGGATTGTGAAAGGTATCCTTAACATGTAGGTTCCTAATTTCTTCCTACGGATATTCTACCCCCACCCCCCTCCCCCCCATGTCCCCTTCCCCCCATGTAAGGTGGCTTCCTTAAGGGTATCATATATAACACTAGAGGAAAAATCACAAGATCCTCGCTTAAGTGGAGCCTCTTTGTAGACCGAAACTTTCGTCTCTTAGGTTATACAACGTCTCACCATGAGATTTTGTTTTAGGGTTATACAAAGAGTCATTGGCCAAATCTCGAAGTCCTTCCTCCTAGAGAGTCTAGCCCTCTAAAAGATATCCCTTCCTTAGAATTCAATCGACTCTAGGCGAAGTCGTCACAAAAGCTCGTAGGGGTGTTTACTCCCCTTGGCCAATAGACAATCCTTCTTTCTAAGGTTTGATTTTATATTTTAAATTAAATCCACACCAACGATATATAACATGATAATATGAATAAATAAATAAAATGAATAGATAAACATACATAGAAACATACCAAAAATAGAAGGCACCCAAGAAACCCTAGACCTAAAAGATATGGAAGACTCTAAACCCTATGGTTGTGTCCCCAACAAAGTCGCCAGCTGTCGTAACCGGGAAAAAATAAAAGAGAGTCGCCACCATTAATTTTTGTCCTAAGGACGAGGAAATAACAGATAACCCTAATTCGTATAGAGATTCTAAATTCGTGAGTCAATTAAACGAAGGGAAGGTGTTAGGCCCCCTTCATCTCTCTTGTTCTCAAGGGGTTCCAGTTTTTAGTTTTAGGGATAAGATGGGTAATAGAAAATATCTCTACAATCCTCTTTTGAAAATAAAGTTGAATTTGAAATTAAGTTAGTAGAAAATATGTTAAGTTTGATGGGTTAGCTGTTTTAGTATGATGCAATTTGAAAGAAAAAAAAAAGAAGTTTGAATTATAAAAATGCTTGATAGGAAGAAAATATGGTTAGTATTTTAGAAAATAATCAATAAATAATTATTTTCTTATTATTAAAAATATGTCAAATATTTTTAATATTAATCCAATATTTATTTATTAATGATTTTATGATAAAATGCAAAAAAAAATTAATGCAACATGCATGTTAAAAAAGTGATATGAGATATTATATAATAATAAAATAAAATAAATAAACAAAATAACTTATTTATTTAAATTAATTAATTAATTATTCAATTTACGCAGGGGGTGTAAATATTAATCACGAGGGTGTAAATATTAAAGTATTAAGCCCAAAACCAAAATTGAGTCCAAAAGGCACATGGGGGTGCAAAATTGAACTTGAGTAGTAAAAGGGAGTAAGTTGGGGGTGTAAAGAGAAAGGGCTTTAGCCCAAATAATTTGTTTCAGACCATTAGCCATTCTGAGGTAAGGGGCATGGTGCTATGGTGTGGCAAGCGTATTTGAGACGTTCATCTTAATCCAAAGGCCTTCAAGAGTTAATTTTGGGCCATACATTAGAAGTACTCAAAATGGAGGGTGAGGATTTAAGATTTACTGATAGAGTATGATATGCCAGACGCAGATGACCAGTCAACGATCACCTCATCTAGGGGCTCTCATGGAGCCACCTGGCGCGCATCAGGGACAAAGGGAGAGTTTATATAAACGGAATCCTGAGCTCATTGCTCATTTTTTCGTTCTCCTTCTCTCTCTTCTTACACAATCAAATAACAATGCTGGGGAGGCTAGAGAGAGAAGCTCTCGCTTCTCTCTATATTTCCATCATAGGAAATTGCCGCCACCTTGGGCGCCACCGACCAGAAATCGCTTTCGTCGGCAGCTGCTCCAAGGCACCATCACCTTCAGACCAAACCACCGTCTGGGTTCATCCTTTAAACCCAGATTCATATGAATATGCAACACAAACCTAGAAAACCTTCATACCTTCAGCTTAACCCTACCCAGATCTTCATGATCTTCAACAAAAAAACCTATGAATCCTAACCTAACCCTAGGGTTATGGATGAACCCTAACTATTATCCAAGCCAAGAAATGCAAAACCTTAGAACCCTAGCCTTCAACCTATGAACCCTAAACCTAGGTCTTTAAAACCCTAACCCTAAACATGAACCCTAACCCCAAATTAAACCCAAAAGACCCAAATTCAACCAAAACTTCATAAATAAACATAATCTAAACAGCAATCACAACAATTAATCGAGCCCTAAAAGATAAGTATTGAGGGTTGTCGTCCATGCCGTGAATCTTTATGTAATTTCCTCTTCTGATTCTCTAATCTCCTCTTCTAATCTCCATTTTCTTTCTCTTCGCAGGTACAAATTACAAGGAGGTTTAGCGCAAGATCTTAGGGTTCTAATGGTGAACCCTAACTCTTTTGGGGATGAAGAGCTCTGGTGAGGGTTAGGGATTTAGTAGCAACAATCCAGAATTCTCCAAGGGTTTTTAGCGTGTCCTGAATCAATAGTTTATGGTGTAATTTATAGGCTTTAGGAATTGTCAGTTATAGATTAGAATTAGGAAATTTCCGTAGTGATTTGCATCTATATCAATTAGTTTTAGGTGGATTGAAAATCAAATATTTGATTTAGTTAGATTTGATTATGTTGTAATCTTAAAATTAGGGGTTCTGTTGTATTTGGACACTTCTATTGTATAATTTCGTTTCAGTCAATAGAACAAATTTTAATAAAATGCTTGATTTGATTCAATCTTCTGGAAATTGGACTTGTTAGGTTATCTTAGGGAAGAAGCAGGTCCAAAGGGTGCAACAACAAAAATTAGGGTTTTACCATAATATTGACTTGGTCACCAAATTTTGAGTAAAATATAATGCAATGTGAAATAATATAAAATAAATTGTATAATCAGAGGGAGTTCACTCTGGATCAACTCCTCTTTAATACTTAAATTTTTTCCAAAAATAATAATAATGATAAATAATATAACAATAATAGCAAAACAAAAGGGTTAAATTCCTTATACCCCTGCAATAGTAGCGATATTTGATTTACCCCCCCCCCCCCCCCAAATTTGTGATTCCCCCCTCAACATTTCCAGATTCCATCTGAAAAAAACCTTGATGTAGATTTTTGTCCAAGATTCTGTCTATTTGGCCTACGTGGCCAATTCAATGTGGCTGACTGTAAATAAGTTGTCATGTTGTACCTTGTATAAGCTAGAAATTATCTCAAAAAACAAATTTTAGTGGGATTTGAAACCCATGAATATCCCCGCGAAGGCCAAACGCCCAACCACTAGACAATCAACTTTTACTTTGTAAACGAATTCCCTCAAATTGTATTTATTCTCTGAATTTATCATAGAAGCATGATTTCAACCCATAGAGTATAAGGCATTTTCTTCACCAACATGGTTCTTTTTTTGTTTCTATAATCTATAATACAAGAAGTTATCTTGTACATCCTCAGGTAATATATGTAAATCTATAAAATAAGCAATTATCTTGTACTTCCTCCGGTAATATATGTAAACAAAATAAAATATTTCCTGTGAAGCCACAATTAGATAGTGATGTGATAATGCATAGTTTTTGCCCTCTCTTGGAGTTTCTCGATAATTAGTCCTCCTGTCTTTGTATGAAGTATCAATCTTCCAATACTAATCTTCTCTTTGGAAATGTTGATGATATGGGCTAGGACCATGTTCCTTCCAGCTTTCATAGCCTATTTTGTACTTATTTCTTTCCCTGTTAAACACGTTTTGCATACGCCTTATTCGTTCCTACAAAGAGCAGGTGGAAAATCACCCAGTGATTCAGCATAGTGGGGAATATTTATATACTACTGTTTGGTTTAGGAATTATTATGCAGTTCTTATAATTTTGTTTCTCTCTTATTTAAGAAATCTTTAATCATTTTTATAAATATCTTAAATAAATTTTATGTTATTATGAAGCTATTTTCATTTTAGAGTTAGTAGTAGAAATCGTACATACCCTGCCTAGACCAACTTTTTTTGAAGAGTACATGAGGAGAGCAATATATATGGTGGAAGCAAATTAGGCAACTGCACCAAAAATTAGCATGACGGAGGAGGCACGACATGTGCCTTTGAACTATTGGACCAAGCACAAAGTTGAGTGAGAGAAAGAAGAGTCGTGAGGAAAATCTTGGAACAGAGAGAAGATAAAGTTGAGGAAAAATCTTGAAAAATATTGTTCTTCTTTTTATCAATCAGGTATTAGAGAATAAATACAATTTGAGCGAATTCATTTACAAATAAAAATTGATGGTCTAATGGTTGGGCGTTTGGCCTTCATGGGGATGTTCCTGAGTTTGAATTCCACTGAAACTTGTTTTTTGAGATAATTTTTAGCCTATACAAGGTCCAACATGGAAACTTGTTTACTGCCATGTTTGTTTTTTCAGATGGAATCTGGAAATGTTGAGAGGGGAATCACAAACTTTTTTAAGGGGGTAAATCAAATCTCGCTACTATTGCAGGTGGTATAAAGCATTTAACCCAAAAAAAAAAAAATAACAATACCAATAATTATAATAATAAATGCATTTATATAAAAGGATCAGGCGTTGACTTCAGTCAACCCCCTATAAAAAAAACTAATGGGTCTTCCAAAAAAACAACTTAATGGACCAACGAATTTATTTGAATAACAAGCCCCTTGAATAAAAATGATAAACATATCTCTCCTAAAACTTAAACCCCTTTATATCTAAACAAATTTTAAAATAGACACAATATAACTATAAGTTAATGTTTTTTTAAAAAATAAAATATAATAACACTAAAATATAATAATAATGTCCCATACAATGTGATTCAACATCGTAACTGGTTTGGGCTGGACAGTTGGATCGTTTTAAGATTTAACAAATGCAAAATATTTTAGGAATATTATGATATTTTGGGAAACAGATGGAATAGTCTTTTTGGTGCTTGCTAAGAATAATTCTGATGATTCTTTAGACAACAATCCTGAATCAATTAGAATATTTTATCTGCACACTCAACAAACTATTAGAACATAAAATTGTTACATATAAAATATATGCATTGTTATCATCAAAACTCAGAGATTATCTGCAAAACTAAATCTTGTTTTAATATCATTCTCCTCCATTTTAATCGATTCAAATTGACATTTCTGAGTTTGTAACCTCACCATCTTTGCCTTATCAGCCCCTGTGTATGCCTTTTCTAAGATTCTCCATGCTTCTTTTGCCGATCCGCAATCACCAACTTTCTCAAAATTGTCACCATCAACACATTGATGTATCAAGAGCAACACTTTATAATCTTTCTTCTTTTCTTCCTTATGCCTAGCCTTTTCTCCATCCATTATACCTTCGACAAGAGGATTCACCCCATTCTTGATCACTTCAAAAGCATTTTGGTATTCAAATAATACCTTCATTTGCTTGCATCATTTATCGTAACTCTTCGTATCAAGAGTTGGTAGGTTTGTAGGGAATCTATCATTGGAGACAAGATTCATGTTGTACATCAGATTATGAATCAGAACCAGGCTCTTGATGCCAAATGTTAGAACATGTAATCACACAATAGGTGAACAATGGAAGATTAGGGCATATGAAGAAGAAGATAGTGAGATAGAAGAGATAATTAGAGAGAGAGAGAGAGTAATTGATGGTGAGAATGGATAATTGCATTAGTTTAAGATGAGGATTCCTCCAAGACATTTATACAAGTATTACACAACAATTATGACCTAAAACAAAACAACACGCTACAAGAAAAAGAAAATAATTGCGCGCGTAACTGGTTAACACAACCAATTAACTGGTTACCACTGAACAACAAAAACAAATAAGTGTCAGGTGTAACCAGTTAACGCATTTTGTTATCCGGTTAACACACCCATAAAAGCGCTTTTTCCTTTCTCCAGAAGTACTTCTGATCAAGCTGTAACCGATTACACCCCCGTTTTAACTGGTTACAACACTTGAGTTATTGAATTTTCACTCAACAGGAGATCCAACAAATGTTCTGGTGTATGGGTAGGTATAAGGAAGCATGATTATGTAGATTTGACGGAGCTTCTTCACTGGTGGGACTGAGGACTGATGATTTTCCTGTGGAACAGACAACTCTCAAAGTTGCTTCAAGTAAAGTGGCAAACTATGAGAAAGCATGTTCCGACAATCAATATACTTTCATACCATTTAATTTTATTATTTTTGGTTTTCTACACAGACTTCAAAAGCTCATGCATAACAGTGTTCTGTCTCGTAAGACAATAAATATAGTTTTTAAAAAGATTGATTTTACCATTAAAAAAGAATAGCAACACAATTTATCTACTATTTTTATATAATGTTAATTATACAATCAATCTCATTGTTATTCTAAAACAACATTTAATTACAAGACATAGACACACAGAGAGAAAGGTGTAAATGATCGGGAAAAAATGAAATGTCAGAATACCGTCATTATTAACAATACTGACAACACATAATTTTGTCTTGGTGATATTGGCTACTAGCGACCGTTTGTTTTGATTTTTTTTAAATAATTTTTATAGTGTAACATAATTTTGTGTAAAAATATTTACAAAGAAACTTTTCATAAAAGTTTTAAATAAAAAATTAGTTTGAATAGTTATTCTTAAAATGTTATTTTAAATATTTTATAATTTTATTGAAATTATTTTTGAATATCAAAATTTCAAAAAAATCATTTAATTTTGAATTTATTTCAAATAATTTTTTATAAAAATCATGAGATACAATTTTAAAAAAAAAATTACAATTTCATTTATGTTTTGATCTTCAATAATATATATTTATATTATAAGATATTAAAATTAGCCTTTCAATTAAAAAAACGAATATAAAAAAACTTATAATATTTGGAAAACAATTTTATAAAATTCATTTTTTAAAATACAAAAAAAAATCTGTTTTTATTAAAGTAAAACAAACATGCCCATAATTTTCCGTTGTTTTTTTTTTATAATATAATTGCAACTCATGGCCGCTATTTAAACATGATAAGCGACATTTTATCGTGCAGCAGGTCAGTTTCTTTTAACTTTTGGATTTGAAATGTAAGTGACATTTTATCGCGAAGCAGTTACGAAGGCATTGTTATCTTTCTATTCTGTTAGCTGCAGAGGCATTATCTCCTTAGTGAAAGACAAACTACCTTGCTAGTTGCTTCTCTTTTTCTTCAATGCTATTTTCAATTGAACTCTTTCCGATTTTTGACTAAAAAATTATCTGATTAGTATTACTTTCAAATACTCCAATCTCAAATGGGCTCAACTCAGCCATGCCATGGAGTCAAGAAAAAATAACTCCAAATTTTAAACAATGTCAGAAATGGATAAAATGTTGAAATCTCAGCTACTGATTTTGATGTTTAGTTAAGATGAACTTTTCATGTCACACTTGTAGAAGAAAATAAAACAAGTTGAAGTGATTATAATCATGTATATTATAGATAATGACTTTCAGCATATGTTATTAATCATTAACACTTGCTGACAGTTATACAGCTAAAAATTTCCAAGAGTTTGTTTTGTTAAGTTAAAAAATCAAATACATATATATCAATTCTCAAATAAAAACTTACTTATGTCTTTTGGGGACGATTTTGGAAGATGCAAAAAGCATACCGAGTTTATATTTAAGGAATGTTTAGCTCAAAATCTATAACAAGAATTCAAAATTAAAGAGAAGAACTCATCTTTGATGACAATTTAAAGTGGTAATTATTTTTCCAGGAAAGAGTGCAGGTTACATATGAAACATAAAATGATTTTATATTAATACAATTCTATAACTATCTAAATTCTTGTTCTGATCTGACCCTCTTATAAGAAAAATTGATAGCATATTTGCTAAGTAAAGAACAATACATGGCTCAACAAAAAAGAAACAAAATAAAGTAGGATCAGAAGCAGCAGCAAGATACAACAATTGATTCATTTGAATTTTCATTCTGCAGAAGAAACATCATTGCGACTGCTTTCACCACTGCGTTCTGGTAACGTTTCCAAATCTACGCGGGATTCTTTATCATCCTGTGCAACTGAAGTATCAGAACTTCCCTGATCATTCAAGTTAGAATTGCTATCTCCGTCGCTGGGAGAAGATTCCTCATTCTCCTTTTTTGAATCCACTGATTCATTTTGAGCCTCACCTTCATTTTCACTAGTTTTGTTCTGAGCAGCGTTCTCGTTCTCATTGGCATCATTTGAGGCATTTCCACCGTCATTGGTACTTTCATTTTTGTTTGAGTCGTTCTGGTTAGAATCACTGTTGTTTTCCGAGTTTGTGTTTCCCTCTTCACTTTGTTCAGATGAATTGACCTGGCTAGAATCTTTGTTGTCATTAACACTTTCATCATTGTTCGTGTTGCTTTGACTCGAGTTTGCATTGTTATTCTGTGCAGATTCGGAATTACTTGAGGATTCATCTTTCTTTTGTTCTGATGATGCATCAGAGGTAGTGAGTTGAGCCTCCTCGCCAGTAGCATCTTTGTTATCAACTGTGTTGGATGATGAACCACTTTCTTGTGCTCCTTCTTGGCCAGAATTCTTTTCTGGGTTTTCATTACTGGTGTCCTTGTATTCACTATGATTTGTATTGCCGTCTTGAGTTTCCGACGAAGATTTAGTTGTGGAATCAGCCTGATCCCCAGCAGCATCTGACTTAGAATCTTCAGTTTTTGGTGTTGTATTTTGTGTGCTGGAATTGTCTTCCTTAGAATTTTCATCTTCTGATGTTTCATTCTGTTTTTCAGTTGAGTCATTCCCATTCTGCAACGATGAATCTTCCTTTAGTACATCATCCTTGGTGTCGTTGTTCTGCTCCTGCTTTGGTTTATCTGACTCTGACACAGAACTCTTCTGTGAATCATTCTGGGTCTGTGCCTGATCATTCTCACTCTCACTCTCATTTCCCTGGCTGTTTCCTGTAGCAGTAGAATCAGTGGATTCGGTAGTTTCATCACTATTTTTCTGAGAATTCAGCTCAGGCTCATTTGTATCCTTTTTTTTGTCAACCTGCTCTTCTTTGTTATTATCATTTTCTTTCGAATTGTCTTCCGATTTATGATCTACTACAGCACTGGAGGCATTATCTCCAGCATAATTTTCCTCCCTGGCCTCATTGTTCTTTTCGCCATCCTGAACCTGATTTTCAGATGAAGTCTCTTTCTGAATCTTATGTTCTTCTTTCTCCTCTTCTGTTCCACTGTTCTCCTCCGTTCCTTCTTTACTATCTTGCTTGTGATTTTCCTCCACTTGGTCCTTCGCATCAGTTCCATTCTGCTTGCTTTCTTCACTCTCCTTATCTTTGGAATCTACTTCACTTGACTCTTCATTATCTTGCTGACTCTTTTCCTCTCTAATTTCTCCAGTTTCTTTGTCCTTCTCTCCATCTTTGTTCTCTTCATTCTCTAAATGACTCTTTTCTTCATCTTTGCTCTCTGAATCACTCTTTTCCTCCTCCTTCTTCTCTTCATTCTCTAAATTACTCTTTTCCTCATCTTTGTTCTCTTCATTCTCTAAATTACTCTTTTCCTCCTCTTTGTTCTCTCCATTCTCTAAATTACTCTTTTCCTCACTAACTTCACCCGTTTCTTTGTCCTCCTCAACTTCATCTTTTATATCCTTATTCTTTTTCACCACACTTTCACTCTCCTTGTTGTCTGCATTCTCATTCTCTTCATCGTCTTTCTCCACATGCTGTTCACCTTCAGTGTCAGTTTTAGCATTTTGAGAACTCTCTTCACTCTCTTGGTCTACTCCGGAATCCTCTTTATGCTCAGAATCATCATCCACGACATTAACATCATCCAATTTGGTTGGATCTTCATGCTTATTGTCTTGTTCATCTTCCTCCTCGTCTTCCTTGTGTCTGGCATCTATAACAGAAGTTTCCTTCACATGAGGATTGAGGTTCTTCCTCCCTAACTTAATAACCTCATGGCCAGTTTTTGTATTCTCTACATAGGACACTTTTTTCTGGCGAGAGTGTCCAATTTGGTAAACCAACCAAATACAAACACCAACAAGAACACATATTTGTAAAGCATGCTTCACCTTGAAGCCTTTAGATCTTTGACTCCTCCTAGGAGATAACTTAAACATACCTAATATTCCTCAGCCTCAAACTTTGCTTCTTTTCTAAACACCTGCACATATTATAAATTTTACATTCTCAATCAATCATAACATCATAACCGTCATTCATTATAAATATAAAAGACTTCTGTCATGACCACTTCTAAAGTCATAACTACTTCTAAAGTCATATACATGATTGATTATGATATGTTATCACTTTAAATATATGTTTGGTTTCACAATAGGAGCACTTAGAATTGATTTTGAACGTGTAGAATTGATTTTGACATGTTTGGCTGCTCTAGAGTAGAATTGATTCTACTTGAAAAGTAACTTTTGAGTCTAAACGTGATTTTAAACTGAAATTTACTTATCAACTCACTTTTGAAAGAATTTCTCCAAACATAAATCATTTTATCTTCAACTCACGTTAGTCAGAATCAATTTACTCATAATCAATTTTTTCCTGGCCGAACCAAACACAACCTAAGACAGTGCATGTGAATTAAACTCAATCGCAAATAGCTAACTACAAATTGAACATATGAACATGTGGATGAAAACACCTTCATTCATGATAAATGCTATAAAATTATGCATTCATAACCTAATTTCAAACCAACTAAACCAAATCACACGAGAACAAGAAGCATATCATACAATCTCCATAACCAAATCCAGATCAAGTGCATTTCCATAGATCTACACTAATTTACGCAAACAACAAAAATGAACAAGATTCGAATTCACAAGAAATGGTTAACATTACCTAGTTGGCAAATTGAGCGCGCAGAATGAGTCTATATTCAACAGAAAGAAAACGTATCGTAATCTCTCTTCTCCGGTGGAGACAGTGGTTTTACGAAGCACAAGTGCATAAAACAAAGGGTTTGTTGAATTAGAGGAATGAAAACAGTTACAGAAAGTGAGATTTTGGAAAGATCTGAATTCTGATCCCAGAAATGTAAGGAAGTGGCCGGTAATGTGTCTTATTTATTTATAGCAACAACTTAACATTAGATCTACAGATTTCATAATTGGACTAATAATTAATGTGTATATTTCTTACTCTAAGTATTTATTTATTTTTTAACTGTTTTCTCACTCAAAGTTGAAATGAAAGCGGTACTAAACGACGTTGTTTTTGATTAGGGAAATAGGAAGCACCGTCAAGCGCAAGAATGATGCCTGGCTGGATTTAACACAACACGTCACGAGTGACTTTCTATAAATCTCAACCCTTCATAATGTCGGTTACACTCTACCACCGTCCGATATGATTCAATGTCACTCCAATAAGTAGGTGTAGGTCCAATGAAAACAAAGTCTTCTCTTTTTATAGACTCCAAAATAATATTCCTTTCATTTCACAATAAGTGACTTAGTTGGTCTTTTCTCACACACACACACATATATATATATATATATATATATATATATATATATATATATATATATATATATATATATATATATATATATATATATATATATATATATATATATATATTATAATTATTGATGGATAATTTTTTTTATATTACTTCAATTCCATTGTTTAAGAACATTATAATATGTTTTTTAGATACACATTACTCATATATTTAAAAATACTAGCATTTTGTGTTATTATAAATAAAGGGTTATTTTAATGTTTCCAATAAAAGAGATGTTTTTTTACATTTCCTCTCCATTTTGAAGGGAACCACTTTTTGGCATGGGTATGGACTTTTCCTCTGTATTTGGAAGGGATCCATTTTTTGGCTATGGGTTCTAAAAAAATCTTCTTTCCTTTACTGTTCATAAAACAATTAAATTAGAAAATCACAAAATTCAACAAACTTTAATCGCTCTTGTGTTTTTTTCCTTAATTTTTTTACTGTTTCAAACAATGTGTTATATTGTTGTTCAATAAAAATGTATCATTTTCCTATATCATATTACTATTTTAAAAATTAAAACTAATTTGATATAATAATAATGATGATTAGTTGATAGTGTAAATTAATACATATTTTATTTTTTTATAATACTAATTGGTAAGAAGGGAACGAGAATATGGTCGATTATTTTAAAATGTTAAATATATTTTTAGTATTTATAAAATTGTAAAATTTTGTATTTTATTCTTAAAATGGTTTTGCACATTTAGTCCATGTAAAAATGCTTTTGCAAGCAATTTCAAATTGTGTTGAAATAAATAAGTTTAATCAATATTTTTTTTTTTAAATTAATAATTTTTAACAAATGTATTTAAATATTATAAAAAGTTAGTGATAGTAATCCCATTTTTAAACATATTTTAATAAAATATATAAATTGTTTTGTGTGTGTTTACCATGATAAAAATTATTTTTAGAATTTTGTTATTAACAAGTGTAACAAACATACATTTAATTTGTACTGGTAAATAAAAGTATAGGTGTGTGTTCCTCTAACAAGAGCAAGCGGATTCAGAGGCCTTAGTAGATATACTACACCGTATGGTGATTAGTGTTGCACTCCAAAATTTACCCTCTTGATTTTAGAATTTTTAGGCTTATATTTCATCATAAACATCATATTGCATTACATTCATATATTGTGATGGGATCAAAGTATTTTGATTATCAAGTTTTCCTCAAGCTTTGGAAGTTGATTGTATTGACAAGTTGCTCAAGGAGAGCCTTATTATCTAAAACTATGGATCTTTCAAGCCCAAAGGTTTCACATATCTCAAGATATCTTATCCAACTCATTGGATCGTCAGAAGATTGAAGATTGTGTTGACCATGAGGAGAATCACATCCTTTGGATTCAACAGTCAAAATTAGGGTTTTGTCCAAATTAGAGTAATTGGAGTCTAGATGAGCCAAATTTTGAAGCATTATTCTCTTATCATCATTTGAATCAATTTTGTTTAAGAATTCTCTCATAATGCCCAGTGGAATTAGGGTTTTGAAGCTTGATCAATTATCTCCTAATGTAGAGTGTAAAACTAGGGTTTGAGTTTTAATCAGGGATCCTTTAGAATTTTGAGTGGAAACTCCTTCCATAGCCTCTATGTGTTTGGAATATGATATGTTTGAAGATTTGTTCACCAATTTTGAAGAGTAGTTGTTCAATTCATTCAAAGGGACAAAATGGTCATTTTGGCCAAAATCAGTCAAAGTTGACGAAGTGAACTTTTGGGTCAACCATCAAGTCAAAGATGTATTTTCCATATTTTAAGTCCATTTTTATCATTGGATCAAGAAGATTGAAGTTTGGATTGAAACTTGTTCATGAAGAAATCCTAAAAGTTTCTAAATTTGGAAAATGAGTATCAAACTTTGGAAATTCATATTCTATTCATCTTTGATCCAAAAAATGAAAATGAAATATGCCTGGAAAGCCAAGAGAGAGATCTTACACATGATTCCATGTTTGAGATCAATGCATAAAGTGGTGGTAAGTTATGAAGTTTGGAAGTCACAAAATTATGGGTCATTTCTCAAAATTTGTGATTTTCATGCCATATTTTGAAGGACTTGATGGAATCAAATATCAGGCCAATTACCACAAGGTTGAAAAGCATTGCAAGACCTTTCCAAATAGTGCTCGTTTGTGTCAAAATTCAAAAATATAAGCAAGTTATGAACTTTGGAATTTTGAGGCATTTTATTGTATTTTGGCCAAGCAAGCAAAATGCAATTCCTTGCAAACTCAAGTCTCAGCCATTCTTTTTGTTTCTAATCAAGACCATGACCAATTTGTGACATGCTTAGTCCCACCACACTCACCATTTCATACCCCATGTGGTGTTGCACTTGCTTGATGAAAAAATTACAAAACTTGCTCGATTTGGCAAATTCATCCACACTCTCTCATTTCAAATAATCATGACCTGGCACTTTGAGGATTTGTTGCTGAGGTCATTTGGCTCATGAAATGCAAAGAAAATGAGAGAATGCATGAGCAAAATGATGAGGCCCATGTGCACTAATTTTTTGGCCAAATTTTCCAATCAGGCCCTCTAACATCTTTGAGGACCAATTTCATCTTCTAACCTTCTATGCTTGCTATATATAAGGCCCTATAAGCCTCATTTCCAAGGGACGTGCTCATCACAAGAAGAAATCCAGATCAGAAGTTTTCTGCTCTTCTTTGTAGTTTTTGCAAATTCTTAGAATTCAACCGTGCATTCTTTAAATTCTTGGTGGAGTCAGCTTCAAGGAAGTGTGTAGATCAAGGTTGCAGGGTTTATTCGCATCTGTAACTAGGGAATAGTGATTTCAGTTTCTACATTGAGGTGAATTTTCTTAAACTTTGATTTTCCCTTTTCAACTTGATTTGATGAATCAATTCATGATCATGATGTTCTAGCTGGCCAGACTATAGGTCTGAGGTACTTGGTTCGCTTGATCGGAGTTTAATTCGTGTTATGTGATTTTTCTGCAACTTGTATATTCCATGTTTTCAGCAACTTTGCGTGCATGTTTCTTTTAGATCCCTGAACCAGAATGGAGTCCTCACTTGGGATATGGGAATCAAGCAACTAAGGAAAATAGATGGGTCCAACGAAGGAACCATTCAAAAGACACTCAAGAAGACCCCTTCAAATGAGGAAACCAAAGGCCCAATCGAAGGCTATACAAGAGGTCCAGTCGAAGGAGGCAATAGGCTAATCGAAGAGCAACAGTAGAGGGTATTCGAAGGAGCCAAAATGTCTAGGTTCATTCAAATTCAAAAAGAGACAAGTTTCCATTACTTTTGCAATGTTACAAAACATCATTCGCGGCTTTGAAAACACTTGTTTATGGCTATTTAAACCTTTGTTCTCTTGTCCCTTCCATTCCCTCTATATAAAGAAAACACTAGCAAGCTCCAAAGAAGGGTGGACACAACTAGAGAGAGAGTCATACGAAATTAAAAAAAAACATTCTTGGAGGTTTTTTGAGGATTTTCCAGTCATCCCCAGCCCTTAAACAAGTGCCTCCACATCTAGAAAGTGCCAAATCGAAGTTTCCAACTATTGGTAAGAGTGGGTAAAAGATCAAACTTTATATTTATATAATACATCAAAACTTGTAGTCATTTGATTTGTAATCAGGATTAAGGATCTGGGTTCGATCCCAGGTCTGCATTTTTTTTGTTTCTAACACTTGCTGCAGATACAGCCCGAGAAAGCCAACGCGCACAGAATCAAAGGACCTGGGTTCGACACCCAAGTTCTACGTTTTTGTTTTGCTAACATATCTTTGCAGATGCAGTTCCCTCACAAGTGCTCCATCAGGCTCTCTCAACAACACCCTTTGTATCGAAAGCCACATCTTGCCACTGGATCAAAGGGTAACACCCTTCACAGAATCGAAAGGCAACATCCTCTGAATCGAAGCCCCCATCTCTCCCTGCAATCGAAGGATGCCTCCCTTTGTATTTTTTACTTTTGTTTTCATTTCTTTATTGACTTCTTTTTATTTTAACTTTAAACCAAGAAAATCACAAAAAATATTAGGATAGTTTTTATTAATTAAATTAATTTGTAAATAAATTAATTAAAAATTTAACCTTTTCTTAATTAAAAATATTTTAGAATTTAGGACTAATTATTTTCTTTTCATAATAATAAAAAAAAAACTAAAAAAATAAATTAGATTATTTTTCTTAATTTAATTTTATTATATAGACTTTAGGATAATTGACTATTTTTTTCTTAAATTAAAAACAACAAAAAAGATTTTTCTTATTAGGTTTTTTCTTAGACAAATTTTCAATCTTTCGCGCGTTATTTATTTTTTGTATTTTTACATTATTGCAACTGCATACTGATATGTAATAACTAATTAGGACTTTTATCTGCTTTCTTCTTTTTTCTTCCCCAATTATTTTGGAATGTAAATCCTCCTCCTTGAAGCCATGTAATAGTCTAGGTTTTTACCTACTGCAATTTATTTCCTGCAAAATATTATTGCTAGTAACTAGGCATGTATGGCAAAACTAAAATTAAAATGTTAGCAAACCTAACACAAAAGATAAATACTTGAACTAAATACAATTGCACATATACACCTCTAGTCCCTAAATAGAAATTGCTAAAGCGTATCCACAAGTTGCCTTCATGACAGTAACATCCTTTCGATTGTCTCTCAAACATCCAACAATAGAGCTACCTACTCACTAATAGTAGGATAGCACTGTCTAAAGGATAGGAGGAAAAGAATGACCCTTTTTTCAAGTACAAAAGTAGATAGCTGTTAGAAGGTTGCTCAAAAAACATCTTTTTGCATTTACACAAATACTACTTTTCAAAAACATTTTCAAAACACTTTGTATACTTTCTCCACTATCTCAAGAAACATTACAAAGTTCGCCGCACTAAGGTATTTTCCAAACATTTTCAAAAACACAAAATATGAAGGTATTTAAAAAATGAGCAAACCTCTAAGAGCCCGTAGATAACTACGGATGGAAAGGGTGCTAATACCTTCCATTTCCATAATCTACCCCCTTACTCAGAAAACTCTAAAAAAAAGGTATTTTTCTGTTCTTTTCACACTTTCCTTAATTTGGATAAAAGAAAAGTCGGTGGCGACTCTTGCTTACCGCAACATTTGAGAATACAAAATGTAAAACCAGTATTAAACAGTCGGTTCTTCCACCGTATCACAGAACTGGTGACTTTGCTGGGGATTAATAAAAAGTGGGGTTTACCTTAGAGTTAGTTCATTATTAAACCGCTTTTTTATGTTTTGTATGCTTTATCCTTGGAGGGTTGTTTGGGTTGTTACTATAAATCCTACACCCGAATCTGGGGGAATCTTTTTTGGTAAACAACAATAGATCGTGGAGACTGTACGACATAGACCGATATGGTTGAAGAAATAGTTGTGTTGGTGTGACACTTTGGTTGGTACAGATATCCCTTGTGTTGAATCGAGGAGAATATGGGGTCACCGCGTGGTGTCGTGAAGCACTAACGGACCTTAGAACCTTAGTTGAACAAACTTGGCCATTAGAAAGTAGTGAGATAGCCGGCCTCGGTGTAAAGCTGAGGATTGGTTGATACTCAATGCTACACTCATTGATATTTGACTCCCGAGTTTTGTTTGGTGGCAAGTCAGTTATCGATCGGAACGAAACTTGTGGGAAAAATCAGTGATATTGAGATCCCTTAGAACCCGATTACTATTACTAGGATAGGTTGAGCCAACTAAACTTCAAAAGGGTACTTACCTACAAACCCCATGCAAGCCTAAACCTAAGGCTGCTTGTGTGACTTGTTTGCTTTCAACTTGAACTACTTGCAGGGTTTGATTATCTAAAAATATGATTTCCTTGCAGGATTTTTTTACAGTAATTATCCAATAAACAAGTTTTCTTGCAAGATATACTTGTCCTCATCACCCTACATTTTTCTTGATGCATAACATGCACATCATAAAATCATACCATAGCATTTCCTTAACCATTTCAAGGATCTCAAGGGCCTTTGATGTAGGTTATGATAAAGCAAACGTCTAGCAAGGGGCAAAGGGATTTATTTTCCTCTAACCAATGCCTTCAAAAGACCAAAACACGACAACTTGAGTTAGAGGCTATGACCCACTCGACATGGTAAGCTTGATTCTCGTAGAAGGACCTTCAACGATACAAAGTTCTTCAATCGAAGCTGCAGTCAGATTCAATTGCTAACATCTTCTTGTGTTTACCTCGCAAGATCCTTGAAAACATTGCATACGCATATCATACATGTCATTGCACAAACAGGTAAAAAAAGGTTTCTTATCTTTTTGTTGTTTATTTCAACAAAATGAAATGGCTCTTGAACAGACAGTGAAAGAGCTTCAAACTCAAAACGCTCAGTTCCAACAAATGTTCCTGACTCTGGCTAAGTGGCAGGAAGAACTGAAAAATCTCGTCATCAAAGAGAAGAAGAAGAAGGCAAATAAACCGGATGGTATTTTGAATATAGAAAGAAGACTCAAAGGATCAGTCAAGGGAGCTCTAGATCTTTCAACTCCACCAAATGAGGGGGATAATCAAGAAGAAGATAACAACCCGGGGACTGATGAAGACGAAGCTGATTATTCTGAGGAGCAATATCCTCATGCTTGTGATAAATACAAATAGATGGAGGATCGTCTCAATGCTATGGAGATTCAGCAAATACCCGACTTGGACTTTAAAGAATTAGGGCTGGTTTCTGGCGTGATCATCCCACCAAAATTCAAGATTCCCACATTTGCCAAATATGACGGGTTTCTTATCCTAAACTTCACTTGAGGTTATATGTCAGAAAGATCCATCCTCACATTGCTGACCGAAAGCTATGGGTCCATTTCTTCCAAGAAAGTTTGGCTGGCACTCAACTGGAGTGGTTCTATCAGCTAGAAGGAACTAACATCCATACCTGGAAAGACTTGGCTGCTGCTTTCTACAAGCAGTACCAATACAATGCTGACCTGGAACTAACTCGAGTGCAACTGCAGAATATGTCCATGAGCTCAAGAGAAGGGTTCAAGGAATATGCGCAGAAATGGAGGGATCTAGATGGCAGGGTACAACCTCCTCTAAATGATCGGGAAATGGTAGACATGTTCATGGGCACTCTGACGGGCCCGTTCTTTAATCTGCTGATTGTGAGTTCTTCATCTAGTTTTACAGAGATGGTTCTGACTGGGGAAAGGATCGAAAACGGTATCAAGAGTGGGAAGATTCCAATTGCTGCATCTTCTAATGTTGAGAGGAAGCCATTTGGTGGTAAAAAAGAAACTAATGTTGTCTATGGTCAAAGGCGCCATAATACAAATAACCACCATCAGCCCGTGGGAGCGATGTTAATATCTAATCCCACACTTGTTCAACATCAAAGGGGAAATAGGCGTAGGATAAAGTATCAAGAGAGGCAGTACACTGATATTAATATGCCTTTGTCTCAAGCATTACAACAATTGCTAAAAGCGGAGTTGCTTACACTAAAGGATCCTCCTCAAAAACCTGATACCTCTTCTCCTAAGTACAATCCTAATGTAAATTGTGCTTACCATTCTGATAGTCCTGGGCACGACACCGACAACTGTTGAACTTTGAAGAACAAGATTCAGGATTTGATCAACAACAAGGATATCGAATTTGACTCTCCTAAGACCCCAGTGTGATCACTTCTCCCATGCCAAATCATGGTCTAAATTGAGAGCGTTTATTTCATTTGAATTATCAATTGTAATTTCTTTGTTGCTTAAAAACATTTACTTTATGTCAAACTTTGGTTATTCATATTAATACATTGCATATGTCTGTTTTGAATCAATTCATTCGTATTCATTATATTCAAATTGTATTTTACTTCCTTTTTGTGATATTCAACTCCTGATTAAAAAGATCTAAGCCTTTAGAGGGAGGATGACGGAAATTATACCAGTCTCTACAGTATGATTTTGAACAGACCCCACTGACGATGTACATGCGTTTGTTTCAAAATCCTAAAACAGTGGAGTTATAAGGAAGATAATCCCTAGTCAACCCCTTTGAGCCTAAGAAGTAGGAGTTTTTCTTTTCACACAAATTAAAACCCTTAATCATAACCTGAGGCAGGGTAGCTTTCTCAATTAATTCAAAGGTGCGTTCAGTTGCAGGCTCATCCTTCATACACGGCAAATAGTGTAGAAGATGCCTTCCAAAAGATGGTGACGGTTCCGCATAATCATTAAAGCAGACAATCATTATTTTTCAAAAGAAAAGCCCGTTAAGTCAAAAACCTATGAAGGAGACTTAAGAAAAGCTGGGATATCCTGCTGACTGTAATCACAAAAGAAACAATTTAGGAAAAAGTAGGGATAACAAAATAAAAAAAAGAGGTCCTACAAATCCTTAAAAAGAAAAGGTTACAAAAATGAATGCCTTCTCAAACAAACGTTCAATTTCTGAACCATCACCAAGTATCATAGCAAAGGTCCCAGACTCAATCGGGATTTAAACGCACAATTAACTGATCATAGGATTGAAGAACATCACGAGGAACGAGTTGGGTACAAATAAATTTTAAGCCTTTATCCTTTGTTTCTTAAACCGTGACCCAGGCCACGTTATAACCCTTAAAAGTCCTAGCTGAAGCATGGGTTAGTTTGGAGGCATATTGTTATAAAAGGTATCCTGACTCTTGTAAGGTTTACTATTAAATCCTGAGTTGATATCACACTTTTACAAAATTTGTTTGTTTTACTAAAAAAATGAATTTTCAAACTTCAAGACAGACATAAGCTTTGCATTCTTAAAATACCATTATTTGCATATGACTATTTGTTCAACATCAGAGAAATTCACACGACGAATATTTAATGAACGAAAATCCTCTCAATGGATAAAATCACCTCAGATGGAAAGACATTCCAGTAACACGCCTTCCATAATCAAGGGGCATAACATGGTGTCCAGCTGATCTGGGGCAGTCAAATCAAGGTTTAAGGAATCCCTCAAAAATGCCAAATAACTAGGGCCAGATCTCCATCTGAATCACTTGTGGCATTGGACATGAATTCCAGCAACGAATCATGTACGATCAAATAAACACCTTCTGGCAAGTGTGACAACACTTACTACTATGGACAGTGACAATTCTCCATACCCGGTATACATGGACATAGTCGGAAAATACTACGCATGAATAAAGACCCGCTAGGTTGACTGGCCTAGGAAAAAAATAAGGACATCCCAACGAACCAAAAGGGTTCGGGCAAAAATTAGGGATATACATAAAAAATCTGTACACCCGACAAGTCGAAAACTTGAAAAGGCGGCTTGGGCAAAAAGGGGTATCCCGGTGGACTGAAAACCTGAAAGGGCAGTTCATGCAAAAGTTAGGGATTAAAGTGTACGATTATGTCCCGTCATCTTGTCATTTGTCTATCAGTAGAACACTCCGTGATCAACATACACCAAGGACTCCAGATGTTGGGATAACAGTCAAAACCATATACAAAATCCCAGAAGATACCTTTTCCAGCAGGTACAGAGGCAGGGGCATCCTCCTAAAAAAGGTCACTGCCGTATTCTCAGCATGCAGCCTAATGATATCATGTGTTTTCTCATCCCCGGTAGAGCAAAAACCTCCAATTACTGCTCCAAAATCCCCCAGTGAAGTCGCCAAGCTTGTCAAGATCCCCCTAGAGGATTTCAACAAAATCCCCAAGCAATTTATAGAGTTCACCTTCTGCAATAGAGTTTTATAAGTCTCAAGTAGTTTATAAAGCCTTATCCCCAGTAGAGTTTATTTTTATAGCTACGAAAGTTCATCCCCCAACGGAGTTTGTTTCTCCAAATTGGTGAAATCTTCTAACAGAACTCTTCCCCTCGGCAAAATCATTCTCAAACAAAAGTCGAAGAACCTCAGCAGAGAAAGGGAATCGCCAACAAAACTATCTCCATTCATTATCCCCAACAGAAATTGAAGAATCACTTTCTTCACACACCAACAACAGTCCAGGATTCAGCTTCCCGGTAGTCTCCAACAACAATCAGGGGTTCATTTTCCCTAGTTCAACAATACAACAATGGAATGACTGACACATTCGTGCATTGCATTCATACATCATTTTACATATGTCATAGCATAGGTAACACGAATGCATATATTATAAATCTCATTCATTTTAAGAGCATCATTTGCACTTCATGCATCATGACATTGCATGCAACTAAATCTTTATCTTTTCAAGTAAAGTCTATACACAGATGAATTTCTCATTATCCATTGAGGTAGAAATCGTCAAAGATTTCTTCATTATCTGTTTAGGAAGCAATAGTCAAAGATTCCTTCATTATTCATTGAGGTAGCAATCGTAAAAGATTCCTTCATTATCTGTTGAGGTAGAAATCGTCAAAGATTCCTTCATAATTATATTGAGGTAGTAATCATCAAAGATTCCTTCATTATTTGTTGAGGTAGAAATCTTCAAAGATTCCTTCATCATTCTATTGAGGTAGCAATCGTCAAAGATTCCTTCATCATCTGTTGAGGTAGCAATCGTCAAATATTCCTTCATTATCCGTTGAGGTAGCAATCTTCAAAGATTCCTTCATCATTCTATTGAGGTAGAAATCATCAAAGATTCCTTCATTATCTGTTGAGGTAGAAATCATCAAAGATTCCTTCATTATCCATTGAGGTAGGAATCATCAAAGATTCCTTCATCATATGTTGAGGTAGCAATCGTCAAAGATTCCTTCACTATCTGTTGAGGTGGAAATCGTCAAAGATTCCTTCACTATCTGTTGAGGTAGAAATTGTCCAAGATTCCTTCATTATCTGTTGAGGTAGAAATTGTCAGAGATTCCTTCATTATCTTTTGAGGTAGAAATCATCAAAGATTCCTTCATTATTCATTTAGGTAGCAATTGTTAAAGATTCCTTCATTATCTATTGAGGTAGAAATCGTCAAAGATTCCTTCATTATCTCTTGAGGTAGAAATCGTCAAAGATTCCTTCATTATCCATTGAGGTAGAAATAGTCAAAGATTCCCTCATCATTCTATTGAGGTAGAAATCATCAAAGATTCCTTCATTATCTGTTGAGGTAGAAATTGTCAAAGATTCCTTCATTATCCATTGAGGTAGCAATCATCCAAGATTCCTTCATCATCCATTGAGGTAGCAATCGTCAAAGATTCCTTCATATAACCCTCTAGAGGCAGTCCAACATAGACTCATCCTAGAACAGCCCTACACAGGCTCTTGCTAACACATTCCCAGATAACGATTAATTCCATTATCCCCAGTAAATTACTGGAAGCTTGGACTTCAACCAGAATATAGTAAACTGTCATCTCTCCAGAGATAACTCTTCAGCAGAGCCTTGGACAACTGAAGTTCCCAGACTCTATTCCCCATAGAGTTTTCCTCAAGTAGGAGAACAACAGAAACCCACATTCCCCAATGGACTCCTCCTCAGACAGCAGGAATATGAAACACCAAAGGGACCATGTGTGAAATCAGCATCTATTTTGGATAGCATCTTTAAGTCCATCTCTGAAAACTCTCTGTCATCTTCTTTAAATGGAATCTGCAAGCCCATTCCCGACATCACCAACCATCAGTGTTACCTCATGAGAGTTCAAATTTCTGGGCACTCTAGTGTTCAATCATCTTTAACCTTCAGATCACGAAAGGCAGACAAGCCAATCTACGTCTTCAGGTTTAAGAAGATTGAACAGAGGCAGCTGTTGTACCCCAAAATTTTCTCTCTCATGTTTTAGAAGATTTTTTCTTATATGGGTGGTCACAAGCACTTGATTAAAGAAAAATAAATTTTTTGAAGATGAACAAGGTGTCTTTCGATTGGCATTTTGACAGGCTTCGATTGAGCTCCTAACCTCCTCCAAGCTTGCCTTAAATTTCTAAGCTTCAATTGAAGCCTTGGCCTTTTGCTTGTTTGCTGTATACAAGCTTCGATTGGGCATGTGTTTCCTTTGAAACAACCTTCTTCGATCTAAAAGGGAAGGGCCTCCTGTTAGTGCTCATTTGATTGCACCACTAGCTCTGCATGCTGGCCTGATTCACAATGCAATGGCTACAAGCATGCAAGCTTAATTCCTGCTTGGATTGGGAATTTGATTTCTTTGGAGCAAGCTTGATTCATTCCTTCTTCGTTTGGGCATTTGGTTTCTTTGGATCCAACTTGATTCCTGCTTCGACTAGGCAAATACTCCCTCTGTGCGTGCCTTCAGCGTACAAAGCAAGAATCCCCTACAAGTGTGTTTCAATTCACCAGCAAATGAACTCTTACATACCAGCTTCGTTTAGGCGCTGAGTATCCTTCGAGCAAGACTTAGTCCAAGTTTCATTCAGGAGAGAACCCCCTACAAGCTCCCTTTGATCCACCAACAGTGACCTCATGCGTGCTTACTTCGATTCACAAAATAGTGGGTTCCTGCATGCCAGCTTTTTTCAAGGCAAAGGCCCCTTTCGAATTGCCTTCAATTCACAAGGCAAATGGCTTCTCAAGACTTTCCTTCAATTCACAAGGTAAAAGGTCCCCTCTTCATGCTTGCTTTGGTTTCACAAGCACAAGATTTCCACATTATGAACACACAAATGGTGCCTTCGAAGGACATACATTTGGTCTGCTCAAAAGACACATATTTGTTGGAGACAAACTTGTTTTGCCATTTGATGAGGTTTGGTTTAAGCTGCTTGTTGGGCAAGAGATTATATGCTTCCCAGCCCAAGCCTCATGCACCATTACATTCATGACAAATGAGGCTTCAATTGGCCAGAATGAAGTCCTCACTTGGGCTATTAGAATCAAGAAACTAAGGCAAATAGATGGGTCCAATGAAGGAACCATTCAAAAGACACGCAAGAAGACCCCTTCGAAGGAGGCAACTAAAGGCCCATTTGAAGGCTATACAAGAGATCCAGTCGAAAGAGGCAATAGGCCAATCGAAGAGCAACACTGAAAGGCATTCGAAGGAGCCAAAATGTCCAGGTTTATTCAAATTCAAAAAGAGACAAGTTCCCATGACTTTTGCAATGTTACAAAACATCATTCATGGCTTTGAAAACACATGTTTATGGCTGTTTAAACCCTTGTTCTCTTGTCCCCTTCATTCCCTCAATATAAAGAAAACACTAGCAAGCTCCAAAGAAGGGTGGACACAACCGGAGAGAGATTCATACGAAATTAAAAAAAAACATTCTTGGAGGTTTCTTGAGGCTTTTCCAATCATCCCCATCCCTTAAGCAAGTGCATCCACATCCATAAAATGCCAAATCGAAGTTTCCAACTATTGGTAAGAGTGGGTAAAAGATCAAACTTTATATTTAAATGATACATCAATACTTGTAGTCATTCAATTTGTAATCAGGATTAAGGATCTGGGTTCGATCCCAGGTCTGCATTTGTTTTGTTTCTAACACTTGCTGCAGATACAACCTGAGCAAGCCAACGCACACAGAATCAAAGGACCTGGGTTCGACACCCAGGTCATACATTTTTGTTTTGCTAACATATATTTGCAGATGCAGTGCCCTCACAAGTGCTCTATCAGGCTCTCTCAGCAACGCCCTTTGGATCGAAAGCCACATCTTGCCACTGGATCGAAGGGTAACACCCTTCACAAAATCGAAAGGCAACATCCTCTAAATCGAAGCCCTCATCTCTCTCAGCAATCGAAGGATGTCTCCCTTTGTATTTTTTACTTTTGTTTTCATTTCTTTATTGACTTCTTTTTTATTTTAACTTTAAACCAAAAAAGTCACAAAAAATATTAGGATAGTTTTTATTAATTAAATTAATTTGTAAATAAATTAATTAAAACTTTAACCTTTTCTTAATTAAAAATGAATTAGAATTTAGGACTAATTATTTTCTTTTCATAATAATAAAAAAAACTAAAAAAAGAAATTATATTATTTTTCTTAATTTAATTTTATTATATAGACTTTAGGATAATTTACTATTTTTTTTCTTAAATCTAAAACAACAAAAAATATTTTTCTTATTATATTTTTTCTTAGACAAATTTTCAATCTTTGGTGCGTTATTTATTTTTCGCATTTTTACATTATTGTAACTGCATACTGGTATGTAATAACTAATTAGGACTTTTATCTGCTTTCTTTTTTTTCTTCCCCGATTATTTTGGAATGTAAACCCTCCTCCCCGAAGACATGTAATAGTCTAGGTTTTTACCTTCTGCATTTTATTTCCTGCAAAATATTATTGCTAGTAACTAGGCATGTATGGCAAGACTGAAATTAAAACGTTAGCAAACCTAACACAAAAGATAAATACTTGAACTAAACACAATTGCACATATACACCTCTAGGGTACCCCACTTTGGTTGCCTTCGGAAATAAAGTAGTCATGTCCCTCGAAACGGGCACGCTTTAGCAAAGACCCGTAAATAAAAAAGATCATAGTCCCTCGATGAACCTACAGTTTCCTTTTGGTAAATGATCTAGTCCCTAAACAGAAATTGCTAAAGTGTCTCCACAAGTTTCCTTCGTGACTGTAACGTCCTTTAGATTGTCCCTCAAACATCCAACGATAGAGCTACCTACTCACTAATAGTAGGATAACACTGTCTAAAGGATAGGAGGAAAAGAATGACCCTTTTTTCGATACAAAAGTAGATAGGTGTTAGAAGGTTGCTCAAAAAACATCTTTTTGCACTTACATAAATACTACTTTTCAAAAACATTTTCAAAAACATTTTCAAAACACTTTGTATACTTTCTCCACTATCCCGAGAAACAATACAAAGTTCATCGCACTAAGGCATTTTCCAAACATTTTCAAACACACAAAGCACAAAGGTATTTAAAAAATGAGCAAACCTCTAAGAGCCCGTAGATAACTACAGATGGAAAGGGTGCTAACACCTTCCCTTTCCATAATCTACCCCCTTACTCAGAAAACTCTCAAAAAAGGTCTTTTTATGTTCTTTTCACTCTTTCCTTAATTTGGATAAAGGAAAAGTCGGTGGCGACTCTTGCTTACCGCAACATTTGTGAATACAAAATGCAAAACCAGTATTAAATAGTCGGTTCTGCCACCTTATCGCAGAAGGAAATACAAGAAATGCCCGAACCAAAAATAGAGAAAGAAGTCTGTGGTTTCTTCGGGGAGGTTAAACTACATTTCTAGGTTTATTTATCATCTCATGACCACGTGTGAACCTTTGTTCAGATTTCTAAAGAAAAGTAAGACGATAAGGTGGAATGAAGATTGTCTGAAAGCATTTGACAAAATAAAGGAGTATTTGCAGGAACCTCCGATACTCATGCCGCCGGTGGAAGGAAATCCACTAATCATGTATTTAACTGTATTGGAGAACTCTATGGGTTGTGTCCTCGGTCACCATGACGAGATAGGAAATAAAGAACAAGCCCTTTATTACTTGAGTAAGAAGTTTATGGAGTGCGAGTCGAGGTACTCATTGCTGGAAAAGACTTCTTGTGCACTTGCTTGGGCTTCCAGACACTTAAGACAATACATGTTAACTCACGCCACCTACTTGATATCCAAAATGGACCCTATCAAGTACATTTTTGAGAAGCTGGCTCTTACAGGTAGGGTAGCCCATTGGCAGATGATACTCACTGAATATGATATCCAATACACTATGCAAAAGGAAATCAAAGGTAGTATATTGGCCAGTCATCTTTCTCATCAGCCCATAGACAATTATGAACCGATGAAGTTTGAATTTCCAGATGAGGAAATAATGTATATTCGGGATTGTAATATACCGAACCCGGATGAAGGACCCGAGCCAGGATGACGTTGGACGCTTGTGTTTGATGGTGCCTCCAATGCCATGGGCAACAACGTCGGAGCTATTATCACCTCCCATGAGGGATTCCACATTCCTTTCACATCTCATATTTGTTTCGATTGTACTAATAATATGGCCGAATATGAAGCTTGCATTTATGGTATTGAAGCGGCAATTGACCTGAAAATCAAATATTTGAAAGTTTACGGGGATTCCAATCTTGTTATCATCCAGATTAATGGAGATTGGGAGACTCGTCATCAGAACCTGATTCCCTATCGTGAGCATGTTATGAAGTTGATTCCATACTTCGAAGATATCACGTTTGAACAAATTTCCAGAGAAGAGAACAATCCAGCTGATGCACTGGAAACTTTGTCCTCCATGTTCAAAGTTAAGTGGGCGAACGAGGCACCTTCCATTACCATCAGAAGGTTGGATGAGCCAGCTTTTTTCTTTGAATCCAATTTGGAATCAGATGATAAACCTTGGTTTCATGATATTAAAAGATATATTGAAACACAAGAGTACCTTAAAGAGGCATCCATCATAGATAAGAAGTTCTTGAGAAGATTTTCATCCAAATTGTTTCTCAGTGGTGGTGTGTTGTATAAGAGGCATAATGATGGTTTACTGCTCATATGCGTTGACAAGAGAGAAGCAGCTAGAATCATTAAAGAGATACATGAGGGTGACTTCGGGACTCATTCCACTGGGCATACCAGGGCCAAAAATATTTTGCGAGTTGGTTATTATTGTTCCACCATGGAAACTGACTGTTATAATCATGCACGAATTTGCCATAAATTTCAAGTCTATGCTGATAAAGTACATGTGCCGCTCGTGCCACTGAATGTCTTGACTTCACCTTGGTTATTCGCAATGTGGGGAATCGATATGATTGGAAATATCGAACTGACTGTATCCAATGGACACCATTTCATTCTGGTTTCCATCGATTATTTCACTAAAGGGTCGAAGCTGCGTCTTATGCCAATGTCACCAGACAAGTGGTAACTCGGTTCATTAAAAACAACATTCTCTGTCATTACAGAGTGCCTGAAAAGATCATTACCGACAATGGGTCTAATTTAAACAACAAAATTGATGAGGGAGCTTTGCGAGTCCTTCAAAATCAAGCATCATAACTCTTCTCCGTATAGATCGAAGATGAATGGCATTGTC
Source organism: Vicia faba (assembly GCA_948472305.1). NCBI lineage: Eukaryota > Viridiplantae > Streptophyta > Magnoliopsida > Fabales > Fabaceae > Vicia > Vicia faba. The sequence goes on along the minus strand of OX451739.1, from coordinate 903,885,301 downwards.
GAAGTGACCAATAAGAACTTCAAGAAGATTGTACAGAAGATGGCAGTAACCTATAAAGATTGGCATGAAATTCTACCTTTTTCTTTACATGGTTATCATACCACTGTGCATACTTCGACCGGGGCAACCCCATTTTCTTTGGTCTACAGCATGGAAGCAATGTTGCCTGTAGAAGTCGAAATTCCTTCTCTTAGGATCACGAGGGATGTTGAGCTTGATGAAAGTGAATGGGTGCATAATCGGTTGGATCAGTTAGAACTTATCGATGAGAAGAGGTTGACGGCTGTATGCCATGGTCAGGTATATCATCAAAGGATGAGGAAAGCTTTTGTCAAGAGGGTGCAGCCTCAGTGTTACAAGCCAGGTGACCTTGTGCTAAAGAGGATAATTCTCCCCCAGGGAGATCCTACAGGAAAATAGGCTCCGACTTATGAAGGATCATTCGTGGTCAGAAAGGTTTTCTCTGGTGGAGCGATGTTGCTCGCGACCATGGATGGACAATACTTCCCCCTCCTTGTGAATGCTGACGTAGTTAAAAAATACTTTGCATAAAAAAAAAAGAACCCGCTAAGCTAAAAACCCGAAAGGGCAGCTTAGGCAAAAAGAGGGTGTCCTGATGAATCGAAAACCTGAAAGGGAGATCCAGGAAAAAGTTAGGGACTTAAATCAAATGACTACACTCAGCAGGAGATCCTTTGTTTCTTTTTGATTCGGTCACTTGCAGAAGCCCGGAACTAGTCCAAGAATGTTTTGTCAGAAAGCAAGAAGACGAAAGCGTTAAAGTCATAAGAGTTATAGCAGAGTCGGAACTTGATGGATATTCGTGTTCACATTGCTATTTGTAAACACTTGTTTGTTTTGATTTTTACAATTATCTCTTTCTAGGATCTGCTTCCAAATGTAAACGCCTTTTTCATAGGCTGATTTCTCAGGTCAATAAAAGATCCTCTTTTACACGTTGACATAACTTCCTTTTTACTGTTTTGTTTGCAAAACGTCCAATATTTTGATAAATATGTGCATATAAGCTTTGTTGGCCTTACATAAACATGATAATCTAAGTCGTAATTAGTTGGTTTTAAGTTGCTTGCAATATGGATAACAAATACAACTGTCATACTATGCGATGGGCATGTTCAATTTTCTTCCTGATGGAATACTCATTTACTTACTTGGGGAAATTTTACTAAGCTATTTCATGGCTCCGTACTGGTGGCAAAAGTTTACCTCTCCCTATTGAATTCTCATTTCTCCAAAAAGACAAACGAAAGAAAAAACCATTGGAAATTTCTCTCCATAATAAAGAGATCATGTATTAGGATAGTATCAAGATTGCAGTACATTGACAAGTCCGTATGGAGACGTTTCTCTTCCATGGTGGCATTTTCTCTGCTTCATTTTCATGTGTATCTTAAGTGACTGTTTTGACATTGTCTGCCTGCAGGAACTTGTTTTTTTGTGAGTGTCAACCCTGACGCGTTGAATGTGTTTTACTTGAAGTAACCCTTTTGTTTTATTCAAGCCATTCTTTATCACTTTTTAGATGATTTTCTGGCATTTTGATACCAACTGGGCCAACTCTTTTGCCTAGTCAAAAGATTGGAGGAAGGATGGCGATAGTTAAAATCGATATCTCTGATTGTATGCTTTTGAGTAAAACCCTGTTGTCGATGTACATGCCTTGTTTCAATCCCTAAACACCAGAGATATAAGGGAGATAGACCCTTATTAACCCCTCCGAGCCTTCGAAGTAGGAGTTCCTTTTCTGTACGAAAGAAAACCCTTATTTTTAACCCAGGGTAGGGTAGATGTTCAGTTAATTTGATCGAGTATTCAAATTTCAGAAGGAGTGCCCCATCTGAGTATCACCACATTTTATCCCTTGCATTATGAGGTCGGCAAAATATCAAAACCACAATGGTTATTTCCTCACAAAAATCTAGAGGTCGAGATCGAATCGGTACAACAATGGTTATCCCTCACCGACTAAAGAATGAGGCAGTCATTTTCTTCCAAAAATTCAAATACTTAAGGTCACACGATTTGTTCAAAAAGGAAAAATGAATAAGAAAGAAACAAAAAAGCCCCTCTAAGTCGAAACTTGAAAACAAGTCACTTAGGCAAAAGTTAGGGCATTCCGCTGGACTTCCAAATTGAAATTCAAAATAATTGGTGCAGGCAAAAATTATGGAAAGTGAAAAGGAATTTGAAAATCCCAAAAGAAAAAAAGGATTATCCATTAAAAATCCTTATCAAAAGAAAATTCGTGTGTCGAACACCCAAAAAACCAAAGGTTAAATGACTATCGTGTCCAAGAAATTGTTGTGGTTCCTCAACCATCATAAACTCTTTTGAGAGATGAATGTCCATGTCAAGTTAACTAAATTTAGGAATGGAGAATATCACGAAGGGGGTGGGCACCAAATAACTTGAGCCTTAAAAACTTCTTTCTAAAAACCATGAACCAGGCCATGTTACAACCTTTAAAAGTCCTAACTGAAACATGAGCTTAACTTGAAATCATACTACAACAGGATAGCGTTTCCAAAACTCCCAAATATGTGTCGCATATCCATGTTGGTATCTTACCGCCTGCAACATGTTCATTTTAAAAAAAATGAAGAAGAAAAAGTTTTGAAATTTTGCACTCTAGCTAGTGATTCATTCACAACAGAGATGCGACATCTTTTTCAAGGTTTTCAATTTCAAGGCTCACGTAATTGCTGCGTCAGGGTTGCCATTCCCATAATAAACATCCTCCTGCATACAAAACAATTATTTGACATAAAAAAGAACATGCACAATGAACATCAATGAAGAGCTTAAGGTTTCCAGGAGAGGAAGATTCGACTACTTCGCTGGACAAAAGCCATATGTGTCATGAAAAGTGTTAGTGTAAAAATAACCCCTTACCATCCCTGTTCGTGTCGATAATTGAATGAAGCTTCCAATTCCCCAGTAAAGTTGATGTTGTTCGACTATCTTCGTGGTCTATTTATAGTTGTGTACCTGAGATTCAGGAATCCCCAGCGAAACACCCTTCAACAGAGTTTTATTTCCTCAGTGAAGTTCCATTTCCTCAACAGAGTTTTGTTTCCTCAACAAAGGTTTCATTTCCTACATCTGGTTTGTTATCTTGGTATCATCCTCAACACGGTTGCACGCCGTCTTTTCCAGAGATTACAGTCTTGCCCTGATTTTCTCCAGTAATAGTTGATTTTTATTTGGTATTCTCCTTTAGAAGTTACAAGTTTTGATTTGATCTTCTCCAGCAGAGTTCACAATTTATTTTTGCAACTCCTCTCAGTGTTTGTAGCCTGTTTCTACTGGTTGCTCAGTTGTTACTCCCCATGGAGTTTCAGCTCTTCAAGGGCCCCTCTCTAGTGGTTCCTCATATTTTCTCTTCTCCAGCAGATTTTGCAATTTATTTTTGCAAGTTTTGTCAGATTATGACTTCTTGGTTGTTGGCTTCTCGATTAGCCATTCCCCAGTGAAACATTTAAACATGAATCATTGCATTGCATCTACCAAAATGCGTAGCATATCCATTATATGGAGCATTGCACTATATAAAAAAAATCAAACATGCATATGAACATATGCCATTACTGTTTCTGTTTCCCCCAGTGAATTTGCTAATACTTCGAATTATATCCCCAACGAGGTCTTCACCCTCATTATCTCAATTTCACCCCATACAAATATCCTTTTTAATGTTAATCATTTGATTGGTTGATTGTCTACTCTTGATTGTAGTTCAGTTTTCCCTGGCACAGTCTTCTCGGGTTTAGTCTTCACTTCCCTCACCAGCTCATTCCAATGTCTATTAATGTACCTTTCAGATACCAGTTTCGTCCCGATATTCGCTTTCAGCAGGGTTTTTTGGTTGTATGCCCTAATCACCTTACTTTGGGCCGAGCTTTGAGTTTCGTCTCCTCACCCGTGCATGAAATCTAGTTTTGTCCTCATTCTTATCTAGTTTAGTTTCGTCTAACTAGTTATAGTGAGTCGAGTTTTGCCTCGTTTTATTTTCATACCTTAGACCCTTTATCAGTTTTCTTTTACCGAGTCTCTTTGTAGTGTTCGTACTGCGTCCCTGGTTGAAATCACTCTCTTTTGTTCTTTGGATTCTTCTGTCAGTCTTCGTTACTATTTATCCATTAATCTGGGGCCATCAAGTGCTCTGAGAAACATGCACTCTCATCACTTTTGCTTTGGGTCGAGTTTCGCCTTGTTACCCATGCGTGAAATCCAGTTTCGTCTAACTAGTTATTGGGTCGAGTTTCGCCTTGTTTTTGTTCCTCACTCCTGGGATTCTTTCAGTTCCTTCATACTATCTATCTTAGGTTGAGATTAGCAGGTGCTCCTAGAATCACACACTCTAGCCACTTTGCCCCGCGTACTTTTCCAGAGTTTAGTTTCGCCTATTCTCTGCGGTTCGAGTTTTATCTCAACCCTTTTATGGTCCGGTTTTATCCTGGCTTATCTACTCTGAAGTTTAGTTTCGTCTACTCTTCTAAGTTTTAGTCATGTTTCAATTTTATTAAAATCTGCATTACGACTTCATTCTGACGCACGTCTTGGGAGGTCCAATGTTCATTAAACCCTCTGTTTGCTAAATCCAATTTCATTTGGTATCTTCTAAATCCCGCGTCTGTTGGCATTCTTTATCCTTGGGAGGTTATGTTTTTTTTCACAAGTGTAAATTTTCAGGTTGTTTTGTATTCAACCATCTTCAACTCTGGACACTCGAAAGTTGTCACTTTTCTCACTTATCCGGTTAAACATAATTGAATAGGGGCAGCTGTTGCACCCCAAAATTTATCCTCTTGATTTTAGAATTTTTAGGCTTATGTTTCATCATAAACATCATATTGCATTACATTCATACATTGTGATGGTATCAAAGTATTTTGGTTATCAAGTTTTCCTCAAGCTTTGGAAGTTAATTGTATTGACAAGTTGCTCAAGGAGAGCCTTATTATCTAAAAATATGGATCTTTCAAGCCCAAAGGTTTCACATATCTCAAGATATCTTATCCACCTCATTGGATCCTCAAAATATTGAAGATTGTGTTGACCATGAGGAGAATCACATTGTGATACGGTGGGAGAACTGACTTGAGATTTTGCGTTTGTTTTCGCACTTGTTTGGTTTAGTAAGAGTCGCCACCGACTTTTTATTTTATCCTAAGGAAAGGTCAAAAAGCACAGGAAATACCTTTGAGATGTTTTCTTGGGTTCGGGGGGTAGATTATGAAAAGGGAAGGTGCTAGCACCCTTTTCATCCATGGTTATCCATGGGCTCTTAGTTACTTGTTTTAGATCACTTGCCTTTGCTTTTCAATTGTTTGAAATGGTGCTTTGTGTGTGTGGTTTTTTGAAAATGTTTTGAAAAAGATGCCTTGTCTAAGCAACCTTTATAATGATTCTTGTTTGAATATATACAAAGGTGTGTGTCTTTTTGAAAAGATAATTCAATGTTTTGAAAGTTGTTTTTGAAGTTGTGTTGTAGAGTGTGTTTTGAAAAATGGCAAGGATGTTTTGCAAGATTTTTGATCAAGTAACTAAGAGTTGTCTACCCTATTTTACTCAAAGATCTTTCTTATGTCTTTAACCCTTTTAACAGTGTTGTTTCATCATTGTGTTTGATGAACAACCTTGCGTTAGGATGTTTAACGGGACAGGCGCGGGTCATCGTATACAATCATTGAAGGCAACTTGTGAGACGCTCTAGCAATTTTGTAAGGGACAAGATCGTTTTAACAAAGGCAACATCGAGGGTCATCGAGGGACTACGATCTTTGTTTATCGAAGGGACATTTGCTAGAGTGTCTCATACTCGAGGGACATGATTATATTTTCCGAGGCAACAAGCGAGGTTACCCTAGAGGTGCAAGTGTGAATTGTGTATTGATTTTCATGCATTTGTCTTTGTATTAGGTCAACTAGCGATCGATTTTAGATTTTCGCATACAAACCCTAATCTCTAATCATGGCATATTTAAAAAAGCATAAAGTGCGAGAATTAAATTCTAAGCTATTACAAAAGAGTATCCGGGGATGGGGGTACAAATTATTTACAAATGGGGATGAGTCTCATCAGAATAATGTCCCAAATATTATGGGTTACAACCAAATTGAATCGACGCAATTCAAGTATATAAAAAAAATATGACAAAGTGTAAGATAATGGAAATCAAAGAAGTATGAGATGCGTGTACTTATTTACAAATGATCAAATAAAAATTCTAACCTAAAAGGATTAAGTATAATTATTATTTATTGTATTTTGGTTAATGTTATAAACAAGAGTTTTAAAGAAAAGAAAAATCATTTTTTAGTTAAAGCTTATTGTATATGTACTTTAAGTGTAATAATTGTTTTAAGAAACTATTAAGAACATTTTATACAAAATTTAATATCTTATCTTTATTTAACAAAAGAGAAGAAAAAGAATTAGGTTATAGAAAAAATGAAAATAAGGTGATAATAAAAAAAGTATTGGTTTTCAAAACATTAAAAAATTTAAATGGGCTTAAGGAATGCATTTGGCCCAAATAAAGGAAACAATATTAGACTAAAGGGGGGTGCAGCGCTGAAGGCAATTTGGGCTTTGGTTTGGTTCATGGGGCGAAGGCCCAATTGCATTGTTTAATGAATTTTAAGGGTTAATCAGTTTAGGGTTTGCAGTTTGCACAATGGCGCTCTTCTCCTCTCGTCTTCGTCCTCTTCGTCTTTCTCAAACCATGGGGCTGACTAATCCTTCAACCTCTCGCCGCCAGAACGCTACCTCCAGCCATCTCCTCTCCACGACAGTACAAGACAGTGGTTTGAAAAGGTACGTTTCTTTGTTCTAAACGCGCTCTCTTTTACAGTTTGCATGTTTAATCTGGTACATTTTGTTGTTTGCGAAGCTTTGATCTTTGATACTTATGCATGAGGTGTAGGAAAAGAAAACAATACCTTTGGGGTTTTGTTTCTGGAGAGTGGACGGCGGAACGACGGTGCTCTCGGTGGCCGGAGGTGGAGGAGCGTGATGACGCTTATCTGGTACTTCGTATCTTTTGACTTCTCTTGAATTGTTTGTTTGATGATGAATGTTATTTCTGAAAACCCTTGCTTCTGAGTTCTCTCTTCTTCTTTTGGGTACCCTATTTATTTAATGATGAACATGTGTTTTCTGAACAAGGGCTTGTTGTTAGCTTGACTGTGTGATGATGAAAATTTATTCTGAAAGCTTCTGTTTCGAACTGTTTTCGATGGTTGATGAGGTTAGGCTGTGTTTGTAGTTATGGCAGGTTACTGAGTTTGGCTTGCTTGAAGGTTTGTGTTTGAACAGGTTTGGATAGGTTTGTTTGGTAAGGCAGGTTTTATTATTAGCTTTCTTTCTGAGTTTGAGTAGGCTTGGATGGTTTCTGAGTTTTTGCAGGTTTTGAAACAAGCTTGCTTCTGTTAGTTTGCTTGTTGAAGGCCTGTTTGAATCGTTTTTTGAGGCAAGTTTGCTACTTGCAGTATATGGGCAAGTTTGAATTGGTTATGCAGGTTATAACAGGTTTGAAGGCTTGTGCTAAGCTTGCTTGTTTTTACAAGCAGTTTCGTAGGTTATGCAAGCTTGTATGATTTTGTATTGGGAAGGCAGGTTTGCTTGAAGGTTTGTTGTGCCTGGTTGTGCTTTTGTTACAAGCTGTTTTGCAGGTTATGATAACTTGCAGTTTGTGGTTCTGGCAGCAGGCTTATGCTTCTGGTCTTTTTGTGCTATCTCCCCCCCTTTTGAACTGTTTGCCCTTTTCTATTTATTCTTATCCTCTAAGCCTGCCAAAACTGCAAACCTTTTACTTCACTCTCTTTCTCTCTCCATAAAAGCATCTTTTGCTTAATATATTTTTTTTATCTGAAAAGCTTGTTTTTGGCCAGAATGTGATGATGAATAATGACAAGCCTTCTTGCTTGTATCTTGGTTTACCTCTGCATTGTACTTTCCACATTGTATGCTTTTTGACAGCTTGTGTACTTGTTTGACAGTTTTGCAACTTAGTTTGCTTTTTTGAAACTTAGTTTGGCAGTTCAGTTTGACATTGTGTGCAGCTTTGTGCCTTCTTTGTGTGCAGCCTTGTGCCTTGTATCTTTGCATTTAATTTGATTGTATGCTTTGCAAATTATTTTACTTTCCTCTTTGTGAACCAAGAAGAGAAATCTTCTTGTGATTTGCAAAGAGGACGAGTAAAACATGATGAAACCAAAAAACAATCTGATTCCGGCCAACAAGCTTTAATGATGACTTTATATTTATCTGCTTGAAAATGCTTTTCAATTTAACTGTACTGATTTCTTTTTTCTGTCTTTGCAGGTAAATACCAGTTCGATAATGGAAGAAGCAGTAGAAGATAGAAGATTTCAAGAGACTTAGGCTTTAGATTTTCTTTTCATTTATTGTAATAAATATTATTGTAAACACTGTAAATAAATTTACAATATTCGAATAACATTTGTAACAATATTTGAAATAAATAAATTTTTTTTGTCAACTAAGAATTCTTTACTGTCAAATATTTCATTCTTTCTTTTGCACTGCCTATTTAATTATTTAAAATCTCTTAAATTAAAACAACTGGAAATGCATCCCAATAATTTTAACTCAAATAAAATAAATAATCAACAAACTTTGCAGTCTCGCAACCTTGCATTAACCACAATATGACCAGCATTCCAATTAATCATATGCTTTGTACAGTTAAACAAACAAACATCCATACACCTTTCACTTCACTGATCAAACCAATGCTTCAAAGTTTCAATAAAAAAGCCTCAGCTCCTAGCCCAGATGTTTAGGTTTCGAGAAACAAACAGCAATCTTAAACAAGCGTAAAAACAATGTAACAGTCAATTGAAATACTGTGGATTCAATTTCTTCTGAGAAATACGAGTGAAAAACCCTAATTCCAGACTTGCCGTCAAAGAAAAGTCTGCTTGATCAATTCTTGAGCCAATCTCAACAAAAATCAGTGAAAACCCTAATTTTGGATTGACTGATAAAGAAAAGTCTGTTTGACCAATTTTTTGAGCCAATCTCAACAAAAGGTGGAAAACTCTGAAGTTGTGATTTCTTGTGAAAAAGGGAGGGCAAATTTTGGGGTATAACAGTTGCCCCTGTTCAATCTTCTTGAACCTGAAGAGTTAGATTGGCGAGTTTGCCTTTCGCGACTCGAAGGTAAAAGATGATTGGACACTAGAGTGCCCAAAAATTTGCACTTGTCAAAGCATAGTTGAGGGAATGGGCTTAAAGATGCCATTTGGAGATGTGACATAATCTTGTCGGAGACGGGCTTAAAGATGCCATCTGGAGATGTGACAGAATCTTGTCGGAGACGGGCTTAAAGATGCCATCTGGAGATGTGACATAATCTTGTCGGAGACAAGCTTAAAGATGCCATCCAAGAATGTTTGTTGAACTGTATGTCGTAGGTGAGTGGGTGAGTATCAGAAAGGTGTCCATGTTTTGGAACATCTCTGAGCTGGGGGTATGAATAAGCAATAGATTGACATCCATGTTGGGAAGCATCCATAAACTATTTTCAAAAGTCTTGAAGTTGAATAATCAATAGATCAGCATATGTGTCGGGAAGCGTCCGTAAACTGTTTTCAAAAGTTGAATTTGAACAAGCGATAGATTAACATCCGTATTTGGAGAATCCGTAAACTATTTTCAGAAGTCTTGAAGTTGAATAAGCAGTAGATCAGCATCCATGTTGGGAAGCGTCCGTAAACTGTTTTCAAAAGTTGAATCTGAACAAGCGATAGATTAACATCCGTATTTGGAGAATCCATAAACTGTTTTCAGAAGTCTTGAAGTTGAATAAGCAATAGATCAACATCCATGTTGGGAAGCATCCGTAAACTGTTTTCAAAAGTTGAATCTGAACAAGCGATAGATTAACATCCGTATTTGGAGAATCCGTAAACTGTTTTCATAAGTCTTGAAGTTGAATAAGCAATAGATCAGCATCCATGTTGGGAAGCATCCGTAAACTGTTTTCAAAAGTTGAATCTGAACAAGCGATAGATTAACATCCGTATTTGGAGAATCTGTAAACTGTTTTCAGAAGTCTTGAAGTTGAATAAGCAATAGATCAGCATCCATGTTGGGAAGCGTCCGTAAACTGTTTTCAAAAGTTGAATCTGAACAAGCGATAGATTAACATCCATATTTGGAGAACTCATAAACTGTTTTCAGAAGTCTTGAAGTTTAATAAGCAATATATCAGCATCCATGTTGGGAAGCGTCCGTAAACTGTTTTCAAAAGTTGAATCTGAACAAGCGATAGATTAACATCCATATTTGGAGAATCTGTAAACTGTTTTCAGAAGTCTTGAAGTTGAATAAGCAATAGATTAACATCCATGTTGGGAAGCGTCTGTAAACTGTTTTCAAAAGTTGAATCTGAACAAGCGATAGATTAACATCCGTATTTGGAGAATCCGTAAACTGTTTTCAGAAGTCTTGATCGAAGCTTGATGACCTTATCCTTGGAAAGGGTCAAAATTAGCTGAAACACAAAGTTATGTTGCATGAAATGTATGATGCAATTTATGTGTTATATCAATGTTTATGATATATGAATGTAATGTATGCATATGTAAGCCGATGAGCTATCTTGCTGAGGAAAATGAATCCTGGATAGCTGTAGATGATAAAATCTTGATTGCTGTCGGGGAGAAATAAATCCTTGAATGCTGCTGGGGATCGAGAATCTCTTGATCGTTGACAACGAGAAGTCCTAGAATCACTGTTAAGGAATATGTGTGTCTTCCAGCTCTTTGACAACCTATGCGGAGAGAAATCATACTGCCGGGAGAAGTCAGGAGTTTGGTTTGTATGCCAATCTACTGGGGATTCCTGTTTTGAGGAGATCTTCACTGGGGAATACTTTGTGAGGTACTGAGAATGAGAGTCTTCGTTCTGCTTGGGGAATAAGAATTCTATGGGGAATAGCCATACTGTTGAAAAGTAGCTATCCTGTCGGAGAGTAAAACTCAGGATTCTGGAAAAAGCTTATTCCTGTCTGGAAGAAATTCAGGTTTAGGTTGTATGCCACTTTAAGAATGAGAATCTTCAATCTGTCGGGAATACCATAAATTCAGATGTTATACCACTTTGAGAAATGAGAATCTTCATTCTGTCGGGAATATCAGGAGGTTGGGTGTATGCCAATCTACCGGGGAAGCCAAAATGAGAATCTTCATTCAGGTCTTGGGTCATAAGAATGGGTGTATGCCAATCTCTTGAGATTTTAAGGATGAGAATCTTCATTCTGTTAAGGGTCAGGAGGTTGGGAGTATACCAATCTTCCGAGGTTTCAAGGATGAGAATCTTTATTCTGTTAAGGGTCAGGAGGTTGGGAGTATACCAATCTTCTGAGGTTTCAAGGATGAGAATCTTCATTCTTGAGAGAAACAGATTTTTAGGAGCTTCAATTGTCCGTTATTCTGTTGGTGGCTGTAACTTCCAACAGGTGATGAAGGAAATTTTTAACGACTGTGAATTCTAACAGGTGATGAAGGAATTTTTTTGATGATGATCGTAACTTCCAGCAGGTGATGAAGGAAATTTTGAATGACCATTCAACTTGAAATGTGATTTGTTTTGGAGAATAAATCTTTGACAAATGTTGGGAAAATAAACCCATGACTGCTGGTCTGCTAGAGAGGTGATAACCTTCTCGAGGACGCCTGAACTTCTTTTCAGAAAGATTTTGGAGAGGTTTCATCATTGCCCCTAGTATCAAGTGCTTGTGGCACTGCCAGGAAACTTGAACTGTACGTAACCCTTTGATGAGATTGACGTTTAAATGCCCCAAGTGATGGTGACAGAGATTTGTCCCAGGTTAACCTGTAATTGAGAGATTTCTTGAAATCTTGACTGGACTGCCCCAGGTTCACTGAACTTTGAAAGATTTGTTGAAATCTTGACTGGACTGCCCCAGGTTAACTGGACAATACCATATCAAATCCCCTTTTGTTGATAGGAGATTTTTTTAACGGGAGTGTCATCCCACTTGAAGTGATTTTATTCACCGAGAGAGTTTTCGTTCCTCCGATCATTCACTGTTGTGAATTTCTTTGCCGTCAAACAAATAAACAGGTGCAAACAACGATATCCAAATAATTCAAAGTTTATGTTTGTCTCTAAGTTTTGAAAAATGCATTTTTTAGCAGGAAACTTTTTATAAGACAAATTCAACACAAGATTTAGGGCAAAGCCTTATAGGAGTCAGGATACCTTTTGTAACAGTATGCTTTTGAACTAACCCATGCTTCAATTAGGACTTTTAAAGGGTTGTAACGTGGCTCGATTCACGGTTTAAGAAACAAAGGATAAAGGCTCAAAGTATATTTGTACCCACCCTCTCTTCGTGATGTTCTTCAATCCTAAACTCAGTTAATTGCGCATCGAACTCTATTCGAGTTTGGAACGACATTTTGGTGATGGTCCACACCAGTTGAATTTATTGGAAGGCATTCATCAATTTTGCAACATTTTTCATATTGTTGAGGATTTATAATGACCTTTTTCTTTTGATTCGTTATCCCTAATTTTTGCCTGACTGCTTCTGTTTTCGAGATTATAGTCAGCGGGATGCCCCAGCTTTCTTAAGCCTCCTTTATAGGTTTTGGCTCAGCGGGCTTTTCTCTTTTGAGAGATTGACTTCCTATGAGATAAGGAACCATCACTGTCTTTTGGTTTCAAAGGAAATGTTTTTGATGTCATTCGTTGTATTATGAACTGCGAGTTTGCGACTTTAATGCGCATCTTTTGAATTATCTGAGAGACTACCCTGCCCCAAGTTTAAATCAAAGGTTTCAATTTGTGTTTAAAACAGAAAACTCCTACTTCTTTGGCTCGAAGGGGTTGACTAGGGATTATCTTCCTTATAACTCCAGTGTTTAGGATTTGAAAGAAACGCCTGTACATCGTCAGCAAGGTCTGTTCAAAAGCATACTGTATGAGATTATGGTATTGTTTCGTCATCCTCCCTCTAAAGGCTTGTAGCTTTTTTGCAAGAGTTAAATGTCATAAAGAAAGTAGAAAGCATAGTTTAAGAATAGTGAAAACGAATGGATGAATTCAAGACAAACATATGCAATGCATTAATGAAACATAGTTTGACATCAACAGATAATTGTTTGAATAACAAAAGAAATTACAACTTGAAAATTCAAATGGAACAAAAGTCTCTTGGTTCGAACTTTGTCATTTCAGGTGGAGAACCCTTAGCGGAAGATTTTCATCTCGCCATCCGGCATGAATTCCAGCACTCCTTCGTCAATCAAGTCTTGGATCTTATTTTTCAAAGCCCAACAGTCATCGGTGTCATGTCCAGGACTATGGGAGTGGTATACACAAAACGCGTCGGGGTGATAGCTAGGAGTAGAGATATTGGGCTTCCGAATAGGATCCCTTAAAGCAAGCAGATTGACCTCCAACAGGCGTTTCAGTATTAGGGATGATGGTATGTCAGTCTCAGAGAAATGTCTTCCAGACGTATTTTTCTTACACCGATTACCCCGCTGATGCTGGCGAGGTTGTGGCTGGGCTTGTGACCCTGAAGAAAGTTGGGGAGCCTTTCCCTTATCTTCTTGTCTCAAAGGAGGTTGAATGATGACTTGATCTTCAACCCTAGATGTTTGCCCCACTTGGCTATCTCGAAGCAGCTTGTTGACGAGAACCCTGAGCTCTTCTTGTCTTTGAGCCAGGTCTTGAATGAGATCCATCTGGCCCACCAGTTGTCCCATCATCTGGATCTTCATTGTTACCAGCTCAATCTGTAGTTCTTCCAACTGATCATTCCTGACACTGCTTGAATTTCCTAGGACCATGCCCCTTGTGAGGAGAGCTTTCACTTCTTCTTGCCCCTGGGACAGGTTCAAGAACATTTCTTGAAGTTGAGCATTTTGATCTTGGATATCTTTGACAGTCCTCTCTAGAGCCATCTGTACTGAAATAAACAATAAGAGAATAAGGAAACCTGAAAAGGAAAACCTGTTATGATACAATGCATGATATGTGGATGCATGTTTTCAAGGATCTCTCGGGGTAAACACAAGAAAATGTTTGAACTTTGATCAACATCTTTGATTGTAGAACTTTGTATCGGTGGATGTCTTTCCACAAGAATCAAGCTCACCATGTCAACTGGGTCATAGCCCCTGATCCAAGTTGTTGCACTTGATCTTTGACGGTGTTTGTTTAGAGGAAAATGAAACCTCTTGCCCTTTGGTAGACGTCTGGTTCAACGTGACCCTGCATCAAAAGACCCTCGAGATCCTTGAAATGGTTATTGAAAATGCTATGGTATGATGTTATGATGTTATGTACATGTATGCAAAAGCAAGCAAGTGTATATACAGGTAATCATATTCACACAAAGCAGAAAAGTCCTTAGGCTTGCATGGGGTTTGTAGGTAAGTACCCTCTTAAAGTTAGTTGGCTCAACCTGTCCTAAAATAGAAACCGGGTTCTAAGGAGCTCAATATCACTGGATTATTTTCTGTGTTCATTGTTTTGGTTTAGCCACTTAACTGGCGACCACAATATTCCAAGAAAACAATCCTCAATGAGTGTAGTATCGAGTATCTACCAACTTCAGACTGTACCCAAGTCGGTCATCTCACTACCCCTGAAAAGGACAAGATGGTCAAGTAAGGTTCTAAAGTTAATTGATGCTTCACACACCACGCGGTGGCCCCGTACTCTCCTTGATTCCACTCAAGGGTTACCAGTACCAATCCAAAGTGCCACATCAACGTAGCTACTGTTTCAACCATGTCGGTATACCCCGCACAGTTCCCTCACAGTTTATTGCTACTTACCTAAAAAGGTGTCCCCAAATCCGGGTGTAGGATTTAAAACAAACCCAAACAAGGAAAAAAGTAAAGCAATCAAATCAATCAAGGTAAGCATGTAAAGGTGATCTAAAACTCTAAGGTAACCCCACTTTTAGAAAAATCCCCAGCAGAGTCGCCAGTTCTGTGATACGATGGGAGAACTGACTTGAGATTTTGCATTTCTTTTCGCACTTGTTTGGTTTAGCAAGAGTCGCCACCGACTTTTTATTTTATCCTAAGGAAAGGTCAAAAAGCACAGGAAAGACCTTTGAGATGTTTTCTTGGGTTCGGAGGGTAGATTATGAAAAGGGAAGGTGCTATCACCCTTTTCATCCATGGTTATCCATGGGCTCTTAGTTACTTGTTTTAGATCACTTGCCTTTGCTTTTCAATTGTTTGAAATGGTGCTTTGTGTGTGTGGTTTTTTGAAAATGTTTTGAAAAAGATGCCTTGTCTAGGCAACCTTTGTAATGATTCTTGTTTGAATATACACAAAGGTGTGTGTCTTTTTGAAAAGATAATTCAATGTTTTGAAAGTTGTTTTTGAAGTTGTGTTGTGGAGTGTGTTTTGAAAAATGGCAAGGATGTTTTGCAAGATTTTTGATCAAGTAACTAAGAGTTGTCTACCCTATTTTACTCAAAGATCTTTCTTATGTATTTAACCCTTTTAACAGTGTTGTTTCATCATTGTGTTTGATGAACAACCTTGCGTTAGGATGTTTAACGGGATAGGCGCGGGTCATCGTATACAATCATTGAAGGAAACTTGTGAGACGCTCTAGCAATTTTGTAAGGGACAAGATCATTTTAACGAAGGAAACATCGAGGGTCATCGAGGGAATACGATCTTTGTTTATCGAACGGACATTTGCTAGAGTGTCTCATACTCGAGGGACATGGTTATATTTTCCGAGGCAACAAGCGAGGTTACCCTAGAGGTGCAAGTGTGAATTGTGTATTGATTTTCATACATTTGTCTTTGTATTAGGTCAACTAGCGATCGATTTTAGATTTTCGCATACAAACCCTAATCTCTAATCATAACATATTTAAAAAAGCATAAAGTGCGAGAATTAAATTCTAAGCTATTACAAAAGAGTATCCGGGGATGGGGGTATAAATTATTTACAAATGGGGATGAGTCTCATCAGAATAATGTCCCAAATATTATGGGTTACAACCAAATTGAATCGACGCAATTCAAGTATATAAAAAAAAAATGACAAAGTGTAAGATAATGGAAATCAAAGAAGTATGAGATGCGTGTACTTATTTACAAATGATCAAATAAAAATTCTAACCTAAAAGGATTAAGTATAATTATTATTTATTGTATTTTGGTTAATGTTATAAACAAGAGTTTTAAAGAAAAGAAAAATCATTTTTAGTTAAAGCTTATTGTATATGTACTTTAAGTGTAATAATTGTTTTAAGAAACTATTAAGAACATTTTATACAAAATTTAATATCTTATCTTCATTTAACAAAAGAGAAGAAAAAGAATTAGGTTATAGAAAAAATGAAAATAAGGTGATAATAAAAAAAGTATTGGTTTTCAAAACATTAAAAAAGTTAAATGGGCTTAAGGAATGCATTTGGCCCAAATAAAGGAAACAAAATTAGACTAAAGGGGGGGGGGGGGGTGCAGCGCTGAAAGCAATTTGGGCTTTGGTTTGGTTCATGGGGCGAAGACCCAATTGCATTGTTTAACAAATTTTTAGGGTTAATCAGTTTAGGGTTTGCAGTTTGCACAACGACGCTCTTCTCCTCTCGTCTTCGTCCTCTTCGTCTTTCTCAAACCATGGGGCTGACTAATCCTTCAACCTCTCGCTGCCAGAACACTACCTCCAGCCATCTCCTCTCCACGACAGTACAAGACAGTGGTTTGAAAAGGTACGTTTCTTTGTTCTAAATGCGCTCTCTTTTACAATTTGCATGTTTAATCTGGTACATTTTGTTGTTTGTGAAGATTTGATCTTTGATACTTATGCATGAGGTGTAGGAAAAGAAAACAATACCTTTGGGGTTTTGTTTCTGGAGAGTGGACGACGGAACGATGGTGCTCTCAGTGGCCGGGGGTGGAGGAGCGTGATGACGCTTATCTGGTACTTCGTATCTTTTGACTTCTCTTGAATTGTTTGTTTGATGATGAGTGTTATTTCTGAAAACCCTTGCTTCTGAGTTCTCTCTTCTTCTTTTGGGTACCCTATTTATTTAATGATGAACATGTGTTTTCTGAATAAGGGCTTGTTGTTAGATTAACTGTGTGATGATGAAACTTTATTCTGAAAGCTTCTGTTTCGAACTGTTTTCGATGGTTGATGAGGTTAGGCTGTGTTTGTAGTTATGGAAGGTTACTGAGTTTGGCTTGCTTGAAGGTTTGTCTTTGAACAGGTTTGGATAGGTTTGTTTAGTAAGGCAGGTTTTATTATTAGCTTGCTTTCTGAGTTTGAGTAGGCTTGGATGGTTTCTGAGTTTTTGCAGGTTTTGAAACAAGCTTGCTTCTGTTAGTTTGCTTGTTGAAGGCCTGTTTGAATCGTTTTTTGAGGCAGGTTTGCTACTTGCAGTATATGGGCAAGTTTGAATTGGTTATGCAGGTTATAACAGGTTTGAAGGCTTGTGCTAAGCTTGCTTGTTTTTACAAGCAGTTTCGTAGGTTATGCAAGCTTGTATTATTTTGTATTGGGAAGGCAGGTTTGCTTGAAGGTTTGTTGTGCCTGGTTGTGCTTCTGTTACAAGCTATTTTGCAGGTTATGATAACTTGCAGTTTGTGGTTCTGGCAGCAGGCTTATGCTTTTGGTCTTTTTGTGCTATCTACCCCCCTCTTGAACTGTTTTCCCTGTTCTATTTATTCTTATCCTTTAAGCCTGCCAAAACTGCAAACCTTTTACTTCACTCTCATTCTCTCTCCATAAAAGCATCTTTTGCTTAATATATTTTTTTAATCTGAAAAGCTTGTTTTTGGCCAGAATGTGATGATGAATAATGACAAGCCTTCTTGCTTGTATCTTGGTTTACCTCTGCATTGTACTTTCCACATTGTATGCTTTTTGACAGCTTGTGTACTTGTTTGACAGTTTTGCAACTTAGTTTGCTTTTTTGAAACTTAGTTTGGCAGTTCAGTTTGACATTGTGTGCATCTTTGTGCCTTCTTTGTATGCAGCCTTGTGCCTTGTATCTTTGCATTTAATTTGATTGTATGCTTTGCAAATTATTTTACTTTCCTCTTTGTGAACCAAGAAGAGAAATCTTCTTGTGATTTGCAAAGAGGACGAGTAAAACATGATGAAACCAAAAAACAATCTGATTCCGACCAACAAGCTTTAATGATGACTTTATATTTATCTGCTTGAAAATGCTTTTCAATTTAACTATACTGATTTCTTTTTTCTGTCTTTGCAGGTAAATACCAGTTCGATAATGGAAGAAGCAGTAGAAGATAGAAGATTTCAAGAGACTCAGGCTTTAGATTTTCTTTTCATTTATTGTAATAAATATTATTGTAAACACTGTAAATAAATTTACAATATTCGAATAACATTTGTAACAATATTTGAAATAAATAAAAAGTTTTTGTGAACTAAGAATTCTTTACTGTCAAATATTTCATTCTTTCTTTTGCACTGCCTATTTAATTATTTAAAATCTCTTAAATTAAAACAACTGGAAATGCATCCCAATAATTTTAACTCAGATAAAATAAATAACCAACAAACTTTGCAGTCTCGCAACCTTGCATTAACCATAATACGCCCGACATTCCAATTAATCATATGCTTTGTACAGTTAAACAAACAAACATCCATACACCTTTCACTTCACTGATCAAACAAATGCTTCAAAGTTTCAATAAAATAGCCTCAGCTCCTAGCCTAGATGTTTAGGTTTCGAGAAACAAACAACAATCTTGAACAAGCGTAAAAACAATGTAACAGTCAATTGAAATACCGTGGATTCAATTTCTTCTGAGAAATACGAGTGAAAAACCCTAATTCCAGACTTGCCGTCAAAGAAAAGTCTGCTTGATCAATTCTTGAGCCAATCTCAACAAAAATCAGTGAAAACCCTAATTTTGGATTGACTGATAAAGAAAAGTCTGTTTGACCAATTTTTTGAGCCAATCTCAACAAAAGGTGGAAAACTCTGAAGTTGTGATTTCTTGTGAAAAAGGGAGGGCAAATTTTGGGGTATAACACACATCCTTTGGATTCAACAGTCAAAATTAGGGTTTTGTCCAAATTGGAGTAATTGGAGTCTATACGAGCCAAGTTTTGAAGCATTATTCTCTTATCATCATTTGAATCAATTTTGTTTAAGAATTCTCTCAAGATACCCTGTGGAATTAGGGTTTTGAAGCTTGATCATTTATCTCCTAATGCAGAGTGTAAAACTAGGGTTTGAGTTTTAATCAGGGATCCTTTGTAATTTTGAGTGGAAACTCCTTCCATAGTCTCTATGTGTTTGGAATATCATATGTTTGAATATTTGTTCACCAATTTTGAAGAGAAGTGGTTCAATTGATTAAAAGGGGCAAAATGGTCATTTTGGCCAAAATCAGTCAAAGTTAAAGTTGATCAAGTGAACTTTTGGTCAACCATCAAGTAAAAGGTGTACTTTCCATATTTTAATTCTATTTTGATCATTTGATCAAGAAGATTGAAGTTTGGATTGAAACTTGTTCATGAAGAAATCTTAAAAGTTTCTAAATTTGGAAAATGAGTATCAAACTTTGGAAATTCATATTTTATTCATCTTTGATCCAAAAAATGCAAATGAAATATGCCTGGAAAGCTAAGAGAGAGATCTTCCACATGATTCCATGTTTGAGAACAATGCATGAAGTGGTGGTAAGTTATGAATTTTGGAAGTCACACAATTATGGGTCATTTCTAAAAATTTGTGATTTTCATGCCATATTTTGAAGGACTTGGTGGAATCAAATTTCAGGAAAATTGCCACAAGGTTGAACAGAATTGCAATACCTTTCTAAATAGTTCTCGTTTGTGTCAAAATTCAAAAATATGAGTAAGTTATGAACTTTGGAATTTTGAGGCATTTTATTGAATTTTGGCCAAGCAAGCAAAATGCCATTTCTTGCAAACTCAAGTTTCAGCCATTATTTTTGTTTATAATCAAGCCCATGACCAATTTGTGACATGCTGAGGCCCATCACACTCACCATTTCGTGCCCCATGTGGTGTTGCACTTGCTTGATGAAAAAAAATCATAAAACTTGCTCAATTTGGCAAATTCATCCACACTCTCTCATTTCAAATAATCATGACCTGACACTTTGAGGATTTGTTTCTGAGGTCATTTGGCTCATGAAATGCAAAGAAAATGAGATAACGCACGAGCAAAATATTGAGGCCCATGTGCACTTATTTTTTGGCCAAATTTTCCAATCAGGCCCTCTAACAGCTTTGAGGACCAATTTCCTCTTCTAACCTTCTATGCTTGCTATATATAAGGCCCTCTAAGCCTCATTTTCAAGGGGCGCGCTCATCACAAGAAGAAATCAAGATATGAAGTTTTCTTCTCTTCTCTGAAGTTTTCGCAAATTCTTGGAAATCAACCGTGCATTCTTCAAATTCTTGATGGAGTCAGCTTCAAGGAAGTGTGTAGATCAAGGTTGCAGGGTTTATTCGCATTTGTAACCAGGGAATAGTGATTTCAGTTTCTACATTGAGGTGAATTTTCTTAAACTTCTATTTGCCCTTTTCAACTTGATTTGATGAATCAATTCATGATCATGATGTTCTAGCTGGCCAGACTATAGGTCTGAGGTACTTGGTTCGCTTGATTGGAGCTCAATTCGTGCTATGTGATTTTTCTGCAACTTGTATATTCCATGTTTTCAGAAAATTTGTGTGCGTGTTTATTTTAGATCCCTGAACCATTGAGAATTCTATGAGCATCATGAGATAAATGATAATTTCAACTTTAAATTGCACTTTGATTCATGGATTTTGGTTGAGCAATGAGCGCGTATGGTGGATCTGAATATAGGCTCGTGACCTGTTTTATTGAACATATTTTGATATGCTGGAGGTTGAAGACGAAGTGAGGTGGCGCGCCCTGATTGGATGATTTGAATTCTTAATGCATTTTATTATTTGATTTTTATTGATTTCTTCTGATTTTATTTTGTGATCAAAACACCTTTAAAAATTCTAAAAAAATTACCATAGGCTAATATTAATTTCTAGTATTTGTCATAATATTTGTGGAATTTTTAAAGTCATTTGATTTGTTAAAAAAATTCGTGCATTAATTAATTTTCTTTAATTGATTTTTGCATAACATTTCTTGTTAATTTTTGTTTCTGACTTTTCCTTTGTACAAAAATTATATAAAAAATAATTTGAACACTTTGATTGGTACATTTTAGGATTATGAATTTTATTTTAGAATTTTATTTATTTTAGTTGATAATTAATTAATAATATTTAATTGCTTTTTATGCCTTTTCAATTATTTAAACCATATTGTTAAAATGTAGAAAATTCCAAAAAAAAAAAAAACCAGGGATGCTTGTTTTTAATTATAATATTTGAATATAATTTTGGTTGGTTATTTTTTCTGACTTTTGATTAGAATTTTTTTTTGAGATGTTAATATTTGTTTAATTGATTACTGGTTTGAATTTTGATTTTATTTTTGACTTTTCTTTAATTCTAAAAATGTGGAAAAATATGTCTTCTAATCTTTAGGGTTTCCTTGTGATTTGTATGATATTGGTTTGAATTTTTTGAATTTTGATCTTATCTAATTAATATTTAAGATTAAAATTCAAACAATTAGGGTTTTGTTGCTTACATTGAAAGTTTCAATCTTAAAAACAATTTGCCTTAGGTTTCCATTGGAATTTGGATCTTGTTTAAGGTTCATGGATGTATTGAGGATCTGAAAACCATTTTTCTTGAATTATTTGACTTGATTGGATATTTTTCCACAAATTATTTTGAAATCTTGTCTAGTTTGGTAGTTTTGCCAACTAGTTTTGGTCTTTGAGCCTCAGTAGATCCTCTCCTCTACCATCCATTAATTTCAAACTTGTTTTCTGACCTCTACATATCTCAAATATGTTATGGAAATTTTGTTTTAAATTATTGAATTCCTTTCCTATTTTTGATTTATTATTGAAGTGAAAGTGACCAATTGATGTTGCATTCTTTGTTACAATTTGTTTGATGGCTAATGAACTTGTGTGAGGCCCGTAATTTGGCACTTAATGATCATATTTCTTCTATTTTATCACATCAATTCAAGTCAATCGTATTGACTTCTCATAATTGGTTGATGAGCACTTTTTGATCCATACCTCCTAAGTGATGTTATTTTGTTAAATTTGCTTTGAGTTTTGAATTTTTGCTTTGAGTTTGAGTTCATCAAATGACCAATGATGATATGTTGGGTAATGATACATCAAGGATAGTATCATAAAGACTTGAGATCAATTGACCTCTAATGTTTGAACCATTTCATCTTATTGTGAATTTGATGTTCAATCTCTTCTTTTCATTTCAATCTTTAAGGTACATTGAATGCATTTGTACAACATGCTTTAGAATCAACATTTTAAACTCTTGATCATATCCTCATAGTATGTTAGAATCTTAATTTCAAGTCTTTGAATGGTTTAAGTCTTCTAACTTTATCTTTGTTTGAATTCCTTTCCTTGCTAACATGTGATCCAAACTTTGTGATGCATTTTGTGGCACCCCTCTTTTGTTATGCTTGTGAGCCATAATGGAATAAATGATTATGGATGTGTGGTGTTTGCTAATGACTTCCAAGGTTTTTGTTTGTATTCTTCTCTTTCTCCTTTGGTCCTTGATTAACATTAAATTGTTAATTTAACATGGTGACAAGAAAGGAGCAACATTTTTTTTAGTTTTGACCTAGTTGTTGTTTGAATTTGCTTGATGCTTCTTACATCTACTGTTTGGATGTTTTTTCCATCATGTTCTTCCATTTCTTTGTCATATCATTATCCATTTTGAGATCACTAATTTGTCTGTTGAATGTGCGAGGTACTCTGAGAAAAGTTTTCCATTTTGACTTGATGTTGTAGTGTTCCACTTTATTTGTGGAACACAATTGGTTGTGCCTGCACCACTCATGCACCACTTGTGTATATTTTTCACCATCGCATATGTTTGTCGCCGATGTTTCGCCATAGCGTATGTTTGTTATCCTACTTTGATCTTTGATATCATTGTTAGGTGTAATGTTTCATCATCTTTTCTTATATTTTGTTATCATGCTGACATGTTATCATCTTATCTGAGTTTGTGTTGCCATTGTTGTTCCTTCTTTGTTGTTTTATCATTGTTGTTAATGTTTTGTCGTTTTATCTGATGTTTTTCCATCTTGATTGTTGATTTTGTCTTCTTAACTAAAAAAACACAAACCAACCAAAATATATGAGCCAAACTACGGCTGCTCTGATTCCTTGAAAGGGATACGTAGGCAGAGGTTTTTTGTGGGGCCTAATCGAGCATATCTTTGTAAATATTCCTTTATTTTCCCCACACTTTCTTTTCCTTTTTCTTTGCATGCATTCCTTTTTCAGCTTTAAGCCTTAGACATAGATTTTTTTCACACCCATTAGATTAAAACAACAAGAGTGGATACCATAGAGTACTACGGGCGTGTGAGGTGCTAATACATTCCCCTCGCATAAAATACTCCCTTACCCGAACTCTCGGTCGCAAGACCTTGATTTCATCCTCTTCAGGTTTTCTCGATGTTTACCTTTCCCTTTCGGCGGGATAAAATACGTTCGGTGGAGACATCATTGATTTTATATCGGATGACTGTTTGGTCGGTTGTTTCAATTAGGATTTATCCATGACAACAAGAAACCTAATATAATGGTGTTTTATGTTGTTTTAGAGGTCCTACTCACATGAGGCGAGAGATTTTCTTATTGCATGGTGTGCTTAGGTACAAGCATATAAGGGGTGTCATCAGTATGAGTTAAGATATGTCTTTCCTCCCAAAGGAGGGAGAGTATTTATAGAGGCCTTTTGAGCCTAGGGTTTGGGTAACCCTGAGTGGCGACAACTTCTCCCTCCCGATCAGGAGAAGTTATTGACCACCTAACAATTAGGGAGTATGGGTGAACTTTCTCTCCCTTGATTAATGGCTTTACACACATAATCGATTCCAAGGGTGTGTCCCTAGGTCACCGCCTAGGCGGTACCACTCTTGGGTGAAGGTGCCCTCGTTTAGGACACTCGCAAATATAACACTACATAGTCCCTAAAGCACGAGGGCTTTGTTAAGGACTGAGTGTTTAAAGGCCCTTTTTTCATTTGAGGTACGCCTCTCGCTCTTTTAGTAAGTTCCTTGGCTGATGCCGTTCATTTACTAAAGTGGGAGTCCCTTAGCTCATGGCGAGTCTCCCTGTTGAATGCGACTACTTGTTAGAGGGAGAGTCTCTCAGCTAAATGCAAATATTTCTTAAAGGGTGAGTCCCCCGGTCTCGGGCGAGTCCCTTAGTTGAAGGTGAGTACCTCAGTTGAAAGCAACTACTCATTCTTACGCCTCTTAAACTACTAAACTATAAAGGCATATGTCATATTTCTTTTGATTAGACTCAAAGATGTCAAAACTTCAATCATTATTGAAAGCTAGAGTGCTTCAGTGAAAGAAAGAACATGAGTGACATTTAATGCACCTCATGACTGAGTCCTTTGAGAAAAACAATTTATCCTTTTTTTCTTACACGCATCTTCCAGATGTAGTGACTTTCGCGCTTCTCGTGGCATTTACCTTATTGGGTGAATGTATGACTTGTGCCATTGAGTTTCCCCTATATTATTTTCGGAACCTTTCCTTTCTTCTTCTTTCCCATTTCTCTTTTTTTCTTCTATAAAAATATACAGGGGTTAAAACATCTTGTCTTCAGTTTCTATGCCCCTAGTGATCATGGGAAATAAAACTAAAGTTGTCTATGTTCAAGATATTGCATCATTACATTCTAATGCGGATATGATCGATACGTTTCGTCGTGATGTTAAATTTTCCATCATAGGTCATGATGAATATGTGATTGTAGGACCTTGTTTAAAGGAAAAGAGGGCTAATATGGATACTTCCACTGCTATAAAATAGACATTTCGTAACACCATATTACAACAGACATCCTGTTAACCATGATAATAACTCATTTTCGGGTTTTTTTGTATTTAATAAAATACATTTCAATACAGCCGTAGTTAACAACCATAGTGAAATGTACCTGCAATGAAAGAGTTTGAATCTCAACACCAACAATTTTCGATTTATCGTGAAAAAATGGGCTTGACCTTGTATATTTCCATGATTATTATAATCAACCATGGTGTAAGGTGCAATCATTTCGTCACGATTCGTATTATCAACAATGGTGAAAGGTCTTAAATATTTACATATAAGCGAAATTATCTACCGTTTCAGTACATAACAACTATCTCTCTAAAAAAAACCTACATATCTTTGACTCGACTCTCTCAAAACAAAACTCTGACATCTTTCTCACTCGTCTCTTTCATATGGAAACTACAAACTCATGCAGAGATCTCGTATTCTTTGAAGGCTTAACTTTGTTGCATCAAATATTAGAAAATGGATATCTTATAGGTTCGTCTTCACAATAGTTTATGTTTCCAAATTTTTTTATGTATTATTGTTTATGTTTCAATAGCTTGTTTCATAATGTTTGAACTTTCTGCTTGTTTTTACTTGTAGGTAGGGAAGGTGAATGAAAAAAATTAATGAGGATGAATCTAAAGTGAGCGCTACAAACTTGTGTGAAAGACCCATAATGTCATCCATTCAAATTTAACACAAGTTTGTAGCTCTCACTTTAGCTTCATCCTCCTTTCATTATGGATGCCATTATGGGACAGGTATGTTTCTGAAATATTTTATGAGTTATATATTGTACGTAGTTTATGCTATGGTTTGATGATTTTGTTTTTTTTAATAAGAGTCGCTTGTTGTATCTTGTATGTTGTTTAAGGTTTGTTGTTGATGACTGTTGTTGATGAATGTTGTTGTTAATATTTGTTGAAAAAATGATTTTATTATATCTTATGTGGTTTGATTGTTTTTTCAACCCCTAACCAAATATATAACTTTTCAGATTACCTTAAAAAATTATAATTATAATATGATAGATAAAGTTATATTAGAAACAAGTTACACATTCAATGCTAGACAATAATTCTTCATTCCGTTGTCTGCATTTCACTCTTTAATCGTTAGAGCTTAGTTTAATGTTTCTAGTTCTTTAACCACCTCTTTCTCTACCCATAATTTTTTTGGAAAGTAAATAATATTTGGCAAAATTAACTAAAGGTGAAGGAATGGGAGGTTGAATAACTAGGAGTATTAAACCAGGTTCTAACTGATAAAGAGAAAAATACAGATAAGGAGCTGAAGAATTCTTGCTTAGAATTGAACATGTAACTTGTTCTTCTAATATAACTTAATTTGTCATATTATAATGTTCTAGATCATATTGAAAGGTTATATGTTTAGTGAGCATTTGAGAAATAAGCATTCCATATAATTTATAATAAAATCAATATATATATATATATATATATATATATATATATATATATATATATATATATATATATATATATATATATATATATATATATATCACAATGGTTGTTTAGAACAATTGTTGTTACGTGTTATGCATTAAAGAATATCACACTGGTTGTTTTAAGTAACCATTGTGATAGGTAGCGTGCTACCTAATTTATTATTACAGTCACATAACTGTGGTGGAAAACATCATACATACAACCACTGCTACCTCTAAACGGTTAGTAAGGCATAATGGCATCCCTTTTCCAACCGTTGCGAAATAACTAATATGTAGTAGTGTTTTGCAGAGCTGTATGCTCCCTATTTTTATGTTCACCTTCCTATTATCCATGAGTTGAGGGTTTTGATTATGTTAACTTCTTTCCAAATTAATTTTATGAATGCTATCAATGTTGCCCATTCTTAAATTACCCCAATTGTGTGGGGTATACCCAGAGCTTTTTAGATATTCTGTTGCAGCTTGGGTGTGTCTCCTATCGTAGGGGTGTTTCTTTATTTCATTTGGACATAAATTCTCCATAACAACAGCTGAGTGAAGTTGCACCCTTTGCCTAGTAGATGTCTGAAGGTGAGAAAAATATACAAGAAATGAGGGTGGTTGAATTGTGTATATCAAAGTTTACTTATTTTTGCAATTTGATTAGAAGAGGCTAAATTCTAAATCAAGAAGAACAATGTTAGACCAGAGTCTGACTTCAGAGTACAATGCACAACAGAATAAAAAAATGCAGAAGTAAATAAAGTGACACACGATGTATCTAGGTTCCTCTTAAACTGAGAGTAGTCCAGTCCCCTTGTAGCACAATATATTTTCACTATAACCATTCAGATTACAATTTTCTCAAACAAACTAGAAAGAGACTTCATTACCTAAACCAACTGTCTAGGACTTCTTGCTCAATCAAATAGAAAGATACTTCCTTGTCCAAACTGATTGTTCAAGACTTCTTTCTCAATAAACTAGAAAGAGACTTCCTTGCCCAAAATAATTGTTTAGGACTTCTTACTCAAGTCCCCAGAAAAGAGACTTCCTTGCTCAATCTTCCAGATTGAGACTTCATGCTCAAGCCCTCAAGAAATAGAATTACTTTCGCAATCCTCAGATCAATACTTCTTGCTCAAACCCTCAATCAAGAGACTTTCTTGCTTAATACCCAGATCAAGACTTCCTGCTCAATCACACTTGAAAGAGACTTTTGCTCAAGCATGAATGCTAAAGACTCCATATTCTATTAAAAAAAGAGTCTGTTATTAACCTTTGTGTTTATATGTCTGCTTCTTAGTTAAGCAAATACACACATGTTTTACACTTTGAGTAAGATATATATTATGTAGCTCCTAAGTGTACAAGAATGAAATATTCATTCTTTCTCTTCTTCTTATTCTACACATATGATCTTCATTTGTTGTGCCTTATTATTCTGTTGATTTGTTTGATCATATTCACATATTCTTTCATTTGACTCTCCTAGTGTTGTACCCCAATTTTCCCCCCTAAGATTCCTTCATCATACCATATTGTTTCAATCACAACAAGATCACATCAGGGTTTTTGGTTCTTCTCCCTATCTTTAGCCTTGCTCTTTTGAGGAGTTACCAAGCACCTTAACTTGTTTTCTTTTGTGATCATGGATATTTTTCTTTGATTTTCTCTCTAATTAACAAAATACAATATTGGTTTATCTTACTTGTTAATAATGTAGGTAAAGACAATGAGGTTTAGCAAGTTGCTTCATGGGTTCATGAGTTTATTTCCATGCCCTAGTCAATAGCTTGAGAAATTAAAAACTCACCATTGAAGTTGTTTTGGAAGAATTGGTATGGAAGTGGTTTTGGTGGCCATAAGTCCTCATCATCATCCTCAACAATTTCTATTCATAAAGGAAGAATATTGGCACAAAAAGTTTGTTCAAACTTGGCAAAGTTCCTCAAAGCATTTTCTTGATCTAGAGGCTAGGGTTTTGGACTTGAAAGGAGCATATCTTGCTCATCTTTTGGTATTTTTGAGTGATTCCAAAAACATCCTTCTCTTCAAAGAGTTACCAACAAATCACTTCAAAAGTTCCAAGGATTTTTCATGTGGAAGGAACTTGGTGAAGAAGAAAGATTACAAGTCACCCAGATGAATCCCCAATTTTCCATATGTGACTTCAAATGGTCATAACTTGGTCAATTTTTATCACCTTGAGCCCATTCTTTTTTCATGATGATCTTAAGGATGTGTTCTTCATGCCTTATTTTATGTGAAAAGTAAAATGGATGGAAGTTTCCTTAAGAATGCAAAAGATTATAGGCCATTTCATGATTTTTAGCCAACTTCAACAAGTCATAACTTGCTCAATTTTTGGAGATTTTGAGTGGTTCAAATTGCAAAATGTCACTCAAGAGATCTAATTCATTCCATCTTTTTTGGTCAAGAGAAAATTCTAAGTGGAAGGCCATGTTTGGATGCAAAGGATTATAGGTCATTTTTAAAGAAGAATTTGAAATATTTCTAAGTATGGAAAGTCAACTCTTTTTCTTCAACTTTGACTCCATGTAACTTTCAGCACAAGAATCCATTTGATTCCATTCTTTTTCCATTGCAAAGATTGTAACCTCATCTTTTCAAAGCATCAAGAATTAAGCCCTAAGACCCCTTGAGGAGGAAATGCCATGGATTTGAATTTGGTAGTTTGAAACTGAATTTTGCACAAAGTCAGAATTTTGAAATCTTTGTTTTGGCTTCTAATCACAAGATTTCCACACGTTTTTGTTTCTAATCATGTTTAGCAACTTGCCATAAGTGATTAGCATCATTAAACGCATGATTTGGCTGAGATTTGATCAAGTTTGAGTCACACTTTCTTCATGATGCAAACCCACACGAATTCCCTCCAAAATGCATCATTTGCTATTCCTTTTGATCCCATTTGCTTCCCTATAAATAGAGGGTCATCGCCCATTCAATTTCCCAAGCTTAGATAGCCAGAATCACCCTGCTAAACTTGCTTCACAACCCAAAATTCAGCAACTTCGAATTCTATTCTCATGCCTTTTTCAATCCATTTCCCCCCCTCAATTCACCTTCCTTGATCTTCCCTGAATCTAACCATATAATTACATTCAAGAATCGTGCCTTATATTGCTCCATAGAAGTCCAGTTTCAGAGCTCTGCAACTCAACTTCAATAGGTAGATTCCTTCATCAATTCTTCAAAATTTGTTATCACTGTGATGCTCTCATTGCCCCGGTTCTAGTCGCAACACTTACTTTCATCTGGAAACTCGTTTTGACCATGAATTTTCAAATCCCTTTTCAAAACTTTCTTTCCAAATTGCTTGAGCTATAGTTTATATTAATTTGGCGCGAGGGTGTGGTTGTCTTCGTCTTGAAGAGACGAAGCAAATGGCATAGGTCTGAGCTTCTGATTTTACAATTTGAGAGACCTGCAATTCGTGATGGCTGGAGGTTGAAGATGACCAACGTGTCATCTTCTAACCAATGAAGGCGCACCATCTGTATTTTCAAATTCTGATTTTATTATTGATTCTATACATTATTCATTAAAGACCATGATATGCACAACGCGCCAGATCCCTTGGATTTGATTAATAACTCGTTTTGACTCTCATCCAATGGTCCACATATTTTACTTTTATTTTCTTTTTCTGATTTTTATATTTTAATTGTTTTAAAATTTAAAAAAATCATAGAAAATTCATTTTTAGTCCAAATAATCTGAAAAAGTTATGAAAAATATTTTTGATTATTCTCTTTCTGATTTTTATTTTTTCACAATTTAATTTTGTGTTTTGGTATTTTTTATAAAATTTACACTTATTTGATTTGTTTAAAATGTTTAAAAATACTTTCATACATTTTTAAATTCTGAAAAAATTATGGAATGATCCAATGATATTGGGACAAATATTGGTGACCTTATTTTATTTTTGTTTCTGACTTTTCTATTTTTTACTATTTTTGTTTTATTTTACCCATTTATTTTAATTTTTAAAAATAGTTTCTGACTTTTAAAAATTCCCAAAAAATTTGTAAAATTACTTGGCCTCTTTTCTGATTTTTCTATGGTTTTATTTTTCATTTCTTGATTAATTTAAATATAATTGATATTTTCCTCATTATTTTCAATTTTTTAAACATTTTTAAACCTTTTAGTTTATATATTAATTATATTATTATTTTGTGATTATTTTCTGGCTGTCTTGGGTTGATTTTTTGATCATGGCTTTATTAACATCATTGGATCCATGGTGTTGAGTTTAACTCCACAAAAAATGGATGAATGATTTTAATAATAGTTTGATTAAATATTAATTCAAATGTGGTTTCTCTTTTTACCCTAATTCCTCTTCATCCCATCCCCTTCTCATTGCACTAAATGTTGTTGGAGCATGATCTCTATATCATGTCTCAAAACAAATGGTGTATAAATTGCTATTGCCGACCTTAAAATAGGTGCGACTTCTATATAAGTCCACTTACGATTGCTTAACATAGCGCTAAATTTTGTCCCGATTCGAATAAATGATCATTCGTGGCCCAAACTTATGATTGCACGCACAAGTATGTTAATTTGATCTCTTTGATCCAATAACCTTGAGATTCATTGTGTGGAGGCTTTGGTTCTACCAATCCTCTAATGGATCTACAACACTTTTGGTCAATGCGGATCACTTAAACATCGTTGATCATTAAATGGTACTTATTAGAATTCCAAATGGATGATATACTTGACAAAAAGCAAATGCAACTTGTTATGTGGAGGCTTTGGTTCTACCAATCCTCTAATGAGTTCCAAATGCAAGTTTCAAGATGGTCATCCAACTAACCACTAATTATTGACTTGTTTATTTTATTCCTTTATTCTTTTATGCTTTATGTACTATTTATCTTTTAGCATTTTTTCATTTCATGCCATTTTCATCTTTGCTCATTTGAGCATTTATCTTCTTGCCATTTTTACTTTGCTCACTTGAGTTTTTCTTTTTCTTTTCCTAAGATACTTAATAATCAACTTAAACCCTAAAAAACTTTTAATGGTACTTGGACTATTTGGTTACTATCCTTGGCATTATGGAGTATGGGACTTTTACTTGGACTTAGGATTAGAAACCTTGGCCTATCTTGGAGGCCTTGTGATCTTATTTGATTATTTTTTCTGGATTTCTTGAGGTTTACCTCAAGACATTGGGTTGCTTGTTTGTTTTTGTGTGTAGGTTTTTGTGATTACATCCTTTATTTGTAATCTGGAATTCACCCGTATTCAGCCGTTACTCTGCCCAATTTTTGTGAAGACTTAATACACTTGAAGAGGTCTAGTATCTTTGCTTGATTGGTTTCAATCCAAAGAATGGGAATTCTATCTTAACTCATAATGTCAAGTATTGGATTCTTGTTGGTTAGATGATTCTTCTCCTTAGCTTTTACCTTATGCTTTAGGATAGTCTCTTCTTCTCCTCCCATCTTCTTTAATTTCAAAAATCTTCTCCCTCCTTTTTTAAACTCTTCTTGTTTCTAAACTTGAAATACTTTTATAATAAACTCGGGCTTAGGTTCATGCATTTTTAAAACATTTTCATCAAAAAAACTCCAATCAATTTAATAATACCTTGACATTTTTTGTGAGAAGACTAAAAGTCAACCAATCTCATTTCAAATCATTTTGCCACTTTGGCTTTTATCTTTAAAATTTTTCTTAAAAGATTAGACTCTTGTCAATCCTTGTAGTGATGCAAGCAACTATACTTCTACAATATGTAGTGAAGTGAGATATTTTCCACTCGGGTGTTGAGTGAGGCATTGTTGATTTTAAAATCCAAGCCATTATACTCCACTTTGAGATGATGCAAATTCTCCTTTCTCATGATTATGGGTAGTAAGTATGTTTTCCACACGGACAATGACGATGATGTCTTATCTCTTAAAATCAACCAACACACTTGCGTTTCAAATTTTTAAAAGAGGAACTACATGTACCCTGATCCCCTATTGCACGAAAGGTGGTACGTAGGCACTAAAGGTTCGCAACCGCGACAGGTGCAAAAATCATAAAAAACATATTTCTTTTCCCACCTCCACCATCCATTTTATATATATAACACATTTTATAGCCAAAATATACAGATTTTTCAAAGAGGTTCCTGCCGAGTACCGTAGATGTTTAGGGTGCTAATACATTACCTTTGCATAACCAACCCTCTTACCTTGAATCTTTCCCCCTTTTTTGGGCTATTCTCTCTTTTCCCATTCCTTTGGAAACAATAAAGCGCGGTGGCGATTTTTATTTTTGATTTGTATAAAGTCTAGTCAATCCAATGACTTAGTCTTGAACATTTCTACCGCTACAGAAAAATGGCGACTTCACTGGGGACAAATTGACCTCTTGCTGGTCCATCTCTAAGTGGGTTGAGCCTATCTTTGTTTATATCTGTATATGTGCTATTGTGTTTATGTGTTATATATTGTATATATGTTTGTCTAGATTTTCCTGGTTTTTAGGGTGCTTGGTGATTACTCATAAGTCCTATACCCGGACTTGGGCAAACTTTAAGATAGGACGGGCGGTATAGTCATGTTAACTTTGAGGGAGTAATCCCAAAAAAGGAGGCATGAGATCCCCCACTCAGTGGAGGCCCCTTTGACTGTAGTGTCGTTTACCGAGTAATCAGGAAGATGTACTGCTTTCGACCTGGGAGCCTACTGAAACTGAGGACCGTAGAATACCAAACCCATCTTGGCCTTTTAGGTGTAGTGCAGAAGCTATGATGGAGTAATCCAGAAATAGTTGTCACGCAATACTACGCTCGGACAAGTCTTTCTTGAGAATATTACTAATTACCGAGTTAATCGTGAAGTTGGTAATATCCGAAGGAATGATGTAGACTATGGGAACCTCTAGAACCTTGTTCGGTAGGTGATAACTCTTATACCAACACCTTATGGGTAGTACCTTCGACCTCATGCTCGTGACATTGAACCTATGAACCCTATATGTGTGATCTTGTGTGTGATTGTTGCATCATGCATCCATGCACTCATAAGCATCTTTTGAAGAAAACAATATTTCAAGGGATTTAAAGGTTGACTATTTGTGAATATCTCAGGTACTTTTAACCATGGATTCTGGAAAGAGAAAGACCGGGAAATACAGTTTCAAGGATCCCAAGATAGATGAGTTAATCAGTCTAATTCCAGAGATTGAGTGTCCTGCAGACTTTCGGAAGAAGTATGGATCCATTATTCCTCTCATGAAGCTGAAGATGAAGGAGGGTATTCTCTCAACTTTGGTCCAGTTCTATGATCCGGTGTATCACTACTTTACTTTTCCCGATTATCAGTTGATGCCTACACTGGAGGAGTATTCCTATCTATTGGATTTACCTGTTAACGATCATGTTCCTTTTACTGGTTTGAAGGGTGAGCCAAAACCACATGAGATTGCTGCTTTGATTCATCTGGGGAAGTCTAAGGTGGAAGCCTATATGACTACCAAAGGAGGGATTAAAGGATTACTAGCTCAGTTCTTATTGGAGAAAGCTCGTTACTTTGCCAGGATGAAGAGTACAGTTGCTTTTGAGGCTATCTTTCCTTTTCTTGCTTATGGATTATTCTTATTTCCTAATGTGGACAAGTTTGTCGACATTAACGCTATTAGGATTTTCATGATCGGAAACCCAGTTCCCACGCTGTTGGGTGATGCTTATTACTCTGTTCATCTTCGGAGTTCCTATCATGGGGGAATGATTATCTGTTGCACGCCTTTGTTGTACCGATGGTTCATCTCTCATATGCCTCAGTCTGATTCTTTTTGGGATGTCAAGAAGGAACCCCGTTGGGCTCCTAAGATCATGGAACTTACTCACTCAGATATTGATTGGTATCATTGAGCTTACCAGGATGTAGAGATTATTGACAGTTGTGGTAGTTTCCCTAATGTACCTCTTCTTGGTACAAAGGGAGGAATTAACTATAACCCTGTTCTTGCCCGGGAACAACTTGGTTATCCGATGAGGGATAAACCAAACATTATTCATTTGAGTAGTTTCTTTCTGAAGGAAGGAGAAGACCACAGGGAAGCTAGGGAGAAGATTGCGAAGGCCTGACGTCACATTCATAAGAAGAGTAGGAAGGATTTGGGACCTAGAGGTGCTGTTTCTTTGGAGCCATATCTTCAGTGGGTCCGATCGAGATCCATTCAGTTGAAGATGCCGTATACTTAGGAGACACCCATGCCTGATTTGTTTGTGAAGACCACTCCTCCCTTATTAGATGATCTAGAGTTGCTGCAACTTGCTTTGGTTAGGATGCAACAGGAAAGGGATGCTTGGAAGAACAAGTTCCAGACTTTAGAGTTCCTACAGAGCAGACCTAAAGGAGAAAGATGATTTGATCGAGATCCTTGAGAGTAGAGCGGTGGAGTCTATGGAGAGGAAAGGGGATTTATTTTCTCCTAAGCCTCAAACAGGTGCTGATTACTCACTTCCTGCTTCAGATGATTAGAAGGAAGTTCCCATCAGGCATGTGGAAGAAAACCAAAGGTTGAGGGCTCAGATCACCAGGCTCACAGGGAAGCGCAAACGTACAAATTGATCTCTATCAGTTCCTTTTCTCAGGATTTTAGATTGTATTTTAATCTTGTACTTGGGATCATTGAAACTTGTAATCCATTTTGGAGTTATTATAATAAAAAAATTTCAGTATCTCAAATGCGTTATTATTTTGATGTTTGCAATATGTCTATAAACGTTAAATCCCTTGAAATATTAAATGATAAAGTAAAAATAATCATATGCATCACATATCATGCATCATATTGCACATATTTCTTTTATTTATTATGCATATCCAGGTGCCTTACCCAGCTTCTTTACTTCGTTCAGCAAGCTGACTCATCACCACAACACTCAGGCTAACTTCAAAAAGAAGATGGACAACTTGGAACAGGAGAATCACGAGCTAAGCAAAGAAGTTTCTGCTTTGAAAGCTGGCTTGACCAATTTGACTACTCTGATGGATGCTCTAGTGGTTGCTCTGGTGGTTGCTCAGAATCAGCCACCGAGTGTTCAACCTCAACCAACAAGGGAAAATACTGAAGTTCCAACTGTTCCTATATCCGCTACTCCGGCTTTTGTTCAAAACCGTATGCCTCAGGGTTATCCGTGGGGAATGCCATAGAATTTTGCACCTGAAGGTTTCAATTTGGGTCCCCAAGATGCTCCACTGGTTCAAACTGTTGTTACTCCAGCACCTCCTGTGGTGCATACTGTTCCTGCTGCACCTCCTTCGGTGAATTTGGTTCTATTTGTTAATGAAGATGTGTGTCGTCCTTTTCCTCGGCTGAGTGAAGACTTGGGTCTTTATGACATAATGGATGATTTCCAAGAGCAGTTTGATAGAATGCAAAGAGAGATGAAGGCTCTTAGGGGAAAAGAGTTATTTGGGCAGAATGTGAATGAGCTATGTTTGGTCCCGAATGTTAAAGTACCTTCTAAGTTCAATGTCCCGGAGTTTGAGAAGTACAAGGGAAACACTTGCCCTCGTGCTCACTTGGTGATGTACGTAAGGAGAATGTCTACCCACACCGATGATCAGCGTCTGCTGATTCACTTTTTCCAAGATAATCTGACCGGTGTAGCATTGAAGTGGTACATGAGTTTAGACAACGCCAACATCCATACTTTTAATGATCTGGGAGAAGCATTCATTAAACAATACAAATACAATGTGGACATGGCGCCCGACCGTGACCAGCTTAGGGCCATGGTTCAAAAAGACAGAGAATCATTCAAAGAGTATACGCAGAGATGGCGCGAAGTGGCTGCACAAGTGATTCCTCCCATGGAGGAGAAGGAAATGACTAAAATTTTTCTGAAGACGCTAGGCACTTTCTACTATGAAAGAATGGTAGCAAGTGCCCCGAGTGATTTTACAGAGATTGTAGGAATGGGTGTCCGCCTAGAAGAGGCAGTAAGAGAAGGCCGTTTGACAAAGCGTGAAGGATTCAGAGGTGTGAAAAAGTAAGCTTATGGGTTTACAAAGAAGAAAGAGGGGGATACAAATGCCGTCACACAAGAGAGAAGGGTGAACGCTTCTAGAAGGAATTATCAGCGTCACCAGCAAGTTGCCTCGGTTACTCCTGTTATGAATGCCGCTCCGACTACCATTGCTTATCAAAGATAGCCCCAGCAGGGGAACCAAGGGAATAACAAGAGAAGGGAGAACTATGAACCTATTGCCATGAGATATGCAGAGCTACTACCAGCATTGATTCAGAAGAAGTTGGTCCAGACCCGAGCACCTCCTGCCGTACCATCACCACTGCCTTGGTATTAAGAAAAGCAGACCAGACGTGTGCCTTTCATCAGGGAGCACCGGGGCATAGTGTTGAAAATTGTTATCCTTTGAGGAGTGAAGTGCAAAGGTTGGTGAAGTCTGGAATTCTATCTTTCAAAGATATAGGGCCTAATGTGAAAGACAATCCTCTACCTAAGCACAGTGGGGTGAATGCTGTAAATATGGTGGCCGGTTATCCAAGTGACTTTCAGATTTTTGACATTAATCTGGTTAGAGAAGATTTGGTGAAGATGCATACAGATCTCAGTGAATTCAGTTATTATACGCATGACCATGCCAGTTGTGCTATTTGCAGTACAGACATACAGGGTTGCGAGAAGATAAAGGCTGATTTACAGGAGATGATGGATGAAGGTTTAATCCATATAATCAGGCCTAGGGCAGAATATGAAGAGGAAGTGAATATGGTATCTGGATGTCCGGGTGAATTCAATTTTTTTGATGTGGAGCATTTGAATGAGGATCTCGTGCAGTTGCATGCTACCTTCTGCCGTACTGCTGGTCAGGTGGAACACTAATATGGATCTTGCATAGTTTGCTGTTAAGACCCCCGAGGATGTTCTATTGTGAGAGAGGGTGTTCAATTGTTGTTAGACAATGGAATTATCAAGATCACATGTTAGAGAGAGGATTATCACGAGATTGATATGGTTGAAGTTTGTTTGATGGAAGAAGAGTCAGAGGAAGAGTATGCCTCCGTAGATGAGTATTTCTCTTCAGACGAAGATTTGTTTGCCGGAAATGACCTTTTGATGGCTGATTGTGTTGAGGAAGGGGTAAATGTCATTGTACCTTGTTTTGGTGCACCCACTCATCTTGAGGTGGAGTACCATAACAAACCACCTGTTACCCCACTGGTAATTAGTCTGTCAGGTCCTGTTCCCTATAAATCAGATAAGGCTGTGCCTTACAAATACAACGCTACAATCTTAGAAAATGGGGTGGAAGTTCCCATCCATCCAATGCCAGATGTTGGAAATATAGCTGATAATAGCATGGTGACCCGTAGAGGTCGTGTGTTTGCACCGGTTATTCGAAGAGATGTTGTTGCTGGAAAGAAAATTGCTGAGAACGATGAGCCTAAGAAGGCTGCAGGAGAGACTAGTGGAGCTACATTAGAGAAATAAGTGGATGATATCTTGAAGATAATTAAGATGAGCGACTACACAATTGTAGATCAGCTATTGCAAACTCCTTCAAAGATATCCATCCTAGCTTTATTAATGAATTCCTCTACTCATAGAGAATCACTGATGAGAGTACTAGACCAAGCTTTTGTGGAGAATGACATGCCGTTAGATCAATTCAGCAGCGTAATTGGAAACATTACGTCATGTAACAACTTGAGTTTCTGCGATGATGAGTTACCAGATGAAGGGAGGAATCACAACCTGGCCCTCCACATATCTATGAACTGCAAAAATGAGTCGCTATCCAATGTGCTAATTGATAAAGGATCCGCGTTGAATGTTATATTGAGGATTACCCTCATGAAGTTAAAGTATCAGGGAACACCTATGTGCCTGAGTGGCTTCATTGTGAAGGCTTTTGATGGGTCAAGGAAATCTGTCATTGGTGAAGTGGACTTGCCCATCCATATATGACCACATTTGTTCCTGATAACCTTCCAGGTCATGGACATTATTCCCGCATATAGCTGTTTGCTAGGACGGCCATGGATACATGAAGCAGGGGTTGTCACTTCAACTCTACATCAGAACCTAAAATTTATGCGTGAAGGGAAGGTAGTGATCATAAATGGGGAGCATGCGTTGTTGATATCCCATCTATCCTCTTTCAGTATTGTAGAAGTGGATGAGGCTGCTGTTGGAACCTAGTTCCAAGCCCTATTCATTGACAACATAAGAAGGAATAAGAATTCTGTGGTTTCCCTGAAGGACGCGCAGCAGGTTGTGCGCAATGGTCATAATGTAGTTTGGGGACGACTGGTGGATCCACTCGTGAACAAAAAAAACGTTGGTTTAGGTTTCTCTTCGAGGAATGGAAAAGGCAAAAGTTTGAAGTCAAAGTCTTCTGTGAACAGTTATCATGATGGTTTTCCGCAGCGGAGGCTACCTCCATCCAATTGGTTCTGGAATTAATGTTGTTGAAGAGGATGAAGCAGAGTAGGAAGTATCGAATTATGTGATGCATGGAGTCCGAGCTCAGAACTGGGTCACCATTGATGTTCCTTCTTGCATACATATTTCAAAGTAATTTGTTTTGTTAATCTGTTTCTTTTGAAAAGCTTTCACTCTGCCCAAGGTGGAAGTATTAATGTTGTAGGGCTTATTTGTTTGCTATAACTTTTAAGATCATTAATAAAAGTTGTCTTTGCTTCCAAAATTATGTCTTTTATTTTCTGCTTTTTCTTGGGAAATGGTAATAAAAAAAATAAAAAAAACCTTTCAAAATAAATAATAACTGAAAATTAATCTGCATGATCACTTGTTATATGTGTCAGTTTCTAAAACCAATCATAAATCACATGTGCAGATTAATTAAAAAACACGTTGAATACAATGACTCTGCACCCTCTCCCAACTTTGATTGTCCTGTGTTTGAGGCTGAAGAAGAAGATTATGATGAGATTCCAGAAGAGGTCTCATGGTTGCTTGAGCACGAGGAAAATACCATTCAGCCATATAAGGAGCCTTTGGAAGTGATTAATTTGGGTTCAGAAGAAGATCAGAAGGAAGTTAATATTGGAGCATCGTTGCATCCTGATGTAAAGAGCGGGTTGATTGAGCTATTGAAAGAGTAAGTGGATTGTTTTGCTTGGTCTTATCAAGATATGCCTGGTCTAGATATAGACATTGTCGAGCATCGTTTGCTGTTGAAGCCAGAGTGTCCACCAGTTAAACAAAAGTTGAGAAGAACCCACCCGGATATGGAAGTAAAGGTCAAAGATGAGGTCCTAAAGCAGATTAATGCTGGTTTTCTTGTGACATCAGTGTATCCTCAATGGATTGCCAATATTGTCCCAGTATCGAAAAAAGACGGAAAAGTCCGCATGTGCGTAGATTACAGAGATCTAAATAAAGCTAGTCCAAAAGATGATTTTCCATTGCCTCACATTGACATGTTAGTGGATAGCACAACAAAATTCATAGTATTCTCGTTCATGGATGGATTTTCCGGGTATAATCAAATAAGAATGGCTCTAGAAGACATGGAAAAAACAACGTTTATCATAGCCTGGGGAACATTCTGTTATAGAGTGATGCCCTTCGGGTTGAAGAGCGCTGGTGCAACGTACCAGAGGGCTATGACAACCCTATTCCATGATCAGATGCACAAAGAAATCGAAGTATATGTTGATGATATGATTTCCAAATCCCAAACTGAAGAAGGGCATATAGAAGATTTGTTGAAGTTATTTCAACGTCTGAGGAAGTATCGTCTCCGCTTGAATCCAAATAAATGCACCTTCGGAGTTAGATCGGGAAAGTCGTTGGGTTTTATTGTTAGCCAGAAAGGAATTGAAGTTGACCCTGATAAAGTCAAAACAATTCAAGAAATTCTAGCACCAAGAACTGAAAAGCAAGTCAGGGGTTTCCTCGGGCGTTTGAATTATATCTCCAGATTTATTTCCCACATGACTGCAACATGCGAACCGATCTTTAAGTTGTTAAAGAAAGATCAAGGTTGTGTGTGGACGGATAACTGCCAAAGGGCATTTGAGAGTATTAAAGAATATCTTCTTGAACCTCCTATCTTGCTCCCTCCCGTAGAATGAAGACCATTGATTATGTATCTAACAATGTTAGATAAATTCATGGGTTGTATTATGGGACAACAGGATGAAACAGGAAAGAAAGAGTTTGCCATTTATTATCTCAGCAAAAAGTTCACTAATTGTGAGTCGCGGTATTCCACGCTAGAAAAAATGTGTTGTGCTTTGGCCTGGGCGGTAAAGCGTTTGCGGCAGTATATGTTGAATCATACCACTTGGTTGATCTCCAAAATGGATCCAATCAAGTATATTTCTAAGAAGCCTGCTCTTACTTGAAGAATTGCCTGCTGGCAGATGTTGTTATCTGAATATGATATCAAATACCGCACTCAAAAGGCTATTAAAAGTAGTGTGTTGGCAGATTACCTTGCTCACCAGCCGGTGGAGGATCATCAGTCTACAGAGTATGAATTCCACGATGAGGATGTGATGTTCCTAAAAGTAAAAGATTGTGATGAACCATTGCCTGAGGAGGGCCCTGACCCTGAATCTCGTTGGAGTATGATATTTGATGGAGCAGTGAATGCTTATGGTAAAGGAATTGGTGCTGTGATTGTCACTCCTCATG
Source organism: Vicia faba (assembly GCA_948472305.1). Taxonomy (NCBI): domain Eukaryota; kingdom Viridiplantae; phylum Streptophyta; class Magnoliopsida; order Fabales; family Fabaceae; genus Vicia; species Vicia faba. Next base: position 903,844,139 of record OX451739.1, on the reverse strand, counting down.
GATCACATATTCCTTTTACTGCAAGGTTAACATTTGATTGCACTAATAATATGGCAGAATATGAGGCTTGCATCATGGGTCTTGAGGAAGCTATTGATCTCAGAATCAAAATTCTAGATGTCTACGGCGATTCAGCTTTGGTAATAAATCAGATTAAAGGAGAATGGGACACTCATCACCCTGGCTTGATCCCTTACAAAGATTATGCTAGAAGATTACTACCCTTCTTCAATAAAGTTGAATTCCATCACATTCCTAGAAGATGAAAATCAAATGGTGGATGCTCTGGAAACTTTGGCTTCTATGTACCAAGTGAATACTTGGAATGATATACCCTGAATCACAGTTCGACGACTGGATAGGCCCGCTCATGTGTTTGCAATAGAGGAGGTAGCAGATGAAAAACCTTGGTATTATGATATCAAGCATTTTCTTCAGACTCAGGAATACCCAATTGGTGCGTCGAGGAAAGATAGAAAGACACTGAGAAGATTGGCAGGCAGTTTCTTTCTCAGTGAGAATGTGTTATACAAGAGAAATTATGACATGGTCTTGCTCAGATGCGTGGATAGACACGAAGCAGACATGTTGATGCATGAGATTCATGAAGGTTCATTTGGCACTCATGCTAATGGACATTCGATGGCTAAAAAGATGCTAAGGGCATGTTATTAATGGTTGACAGTGGAATCTGACTGTTACAAATTTTCAAAGAAGTGCCATAAATGCCAGGTTTATGCGGATAAGGTTCACGTGCCTCCGACACTTCTCAATGTGATTTCCTCCCCATGGCCTTTCTCTATGTGGGGTATTGACATGATCGGGATGATAGAACCCAAAGCTTCGAATGGACACCATTTTATCTTGGTAGCAATTGACTACTTTACCAAATGGGTAGAGGTTGCTTCATATGCCAATGTTACCAAACAGGTGGTTGTGCGTTTCATCAAAAATAATCTTATATGCCAGTATGGTATGCCGAGCAAAATCATCACTGATAATGGCTCGAATCTGAACAACAAGATGATGATAGAACTGTGTGTAGAATTTAAGATTGTCCATCATAATTCATCTCCATACAGGCCAAAGATGAATAGGGCTGTTGAAGATGTTAATAAGAATATCAAGAGAATTATCCGGAAAATGGTTGTCACTTATAAGGATTGGAATGAAATGCTCCCTTTTGCTCTGCATGGATATCGAACATCTGTTCGCACTTCAACATGAGAAACCCCGTTCTCCCTAGTATATGGAATGGAAGCTGTACTCCCTGTTGAGGTAGAGATTCCCTCATTGCGTGTGATAATGGAAACTAAGTTGACAAAGGCTGAATGGGTCCAGAACAGGTTTGACCAATTGAATTTGATTGAAGAGAAGAGGATGACAGCTTTATGTCATGAGTAGTTATATCAGAAAAGAATGAAGAAAGAATTTGATAAAAAGGTCAAACCTCGTGCTCAGGAAGATCATGTCTTTCAACACTGATTCTAGGGGCAAGTGGACTCCCAATTTTGAAGGCCTGTATGTTGACAAGAAAGCCTTCTCTGGTGGTGCATTAATTCTTGAAACTATGGATGGCGAGGAGTTCCCACGTCCCATGAATGTTGACGCAGTCAAGAAATACTTCGCTTAAAAAAATAAAAGAACAGCTCGCTAAGTTGAAAACCCGAAAGGGAAACTTAGGCAAAAAGGAGCGTCTCGGTAGGCCAAAAACCCGAAAGGGCGGTCTAGGAAAAAATTAGAGACATAAACATAATAAATTTCCCGCTAAGTTGAAAACCCGCAAGGGCAACTTAGGCAAAAGTTAGGGATTTTTCTTGGCAAGTAACTACGTCAGACAAGACTTGATCGTTGAAGCAATAATCTTCTCGGATCCTCACCATACTTCAACAAAAGTTGCTGCTTAGGATTTCAAAAGTTGTTAGGGGGAATAATGGTCATTGTATCTCAATGTATCTTTTCCATTATGTATTACCATTTCCCAAACTTTGTAATCATCCATGGAGTCTCGCCATTTGCAAACTACCATTCTATTAATGAAATTCGAGCGTTTACCCAATTCTTTGTGTTCTTATTTTATTTAGCTCGCAAAGACTCCATTTATTACTGATAATAACCGTTAAAGCTAAAAGATTAAAAAACAAAATTGATTTTTCAAAAAAAAGAGATCTTTACAATTCAATTTACTTTGGGGTTTGTGATGAAACCATGACAACATGAATGGTGATCCCAAGAATGAACAAACTTCGGTTGTTCTAAGAAGATTTACTCCCTTCATGAAGGTTTTTCTCAGGTCATTTTGCTGGTATGTGCGCAATCTTTGTGTGTTTCTCAGTTAGTTAAAGACGATGTCAGTGGGTGCAAGGTACATTATTGGGTTTGTGATCCCATTATCCCCAGTCAAGTCTTGGTTCGCTTTTGATTTTGGGTTTGCATGGTCAGAAGCCTCCGTCCCAGATTCCCCAGTGAAGTCTTCCCTCATATGATGAAAGGTTTTATTCTCTTGGTGTGCTAAGATGTCGCTCTTTTTGTAGTATTGGCATCAGTGTTGACTTCTTAATTTCCCGGGAAGGTTATCCCAGGGCATCTCTTGTTGGAATGAGTATTCATGATGAAAAGTTTTCAATCCGCAGTTTTTTTTCTCCAGGGAGGTAGGCTTAAATTCCCCAATGAGGTTTGGTTATGTCGGCGTCAGTCTGCTTTATTTGAGGCTGGTCTTGTAATCTACAGTAGGAATGTTGCTTTTGTAAAACTGCTTCTCCGATGAAACCGGAAGAAGGGTGTTCTATCCCGGTATCTGTTTGATTTGGCTACATCCGGATTATGTTTCTTCTCAGTGAAGTAGGTTTATCAAGAATCATCTTCAAATGGTTCAAGATTGCTCAAGGATTGCACAACCCAAATACCTCCTAAGCCAGTCAAAATTAGGGTTTTGATTCCTTCAAGGAATATGAGGTTTTCAATGGCTCAAACAAGTCTCATATGCCTACATATATTCTCAAGCATCTACATGCCAAGTTTCAAGACTCATAGTGCCAAATTGCATAGTCAAAAGCCTCATTTGATCCACAGTCAACTGCAGGGCCAAAATGGTCATTTTACAATCAAAAGTCAAATTTTTTGGTCAACATCTTATTTTGAGCTCACAATCATCATTTGATCAAGTCTTGATCATGATTCCACAAGCATGGCTCAAAAATCATCAAGGATGCAAAAGTTACTATTTTTGGACAGTAGAAAAGTCAACTGTATCTTGACCAGGGCATAACTTTTTCATGGTTCATCAGAAAAATTCCATCTAATTCTCATTTTGAAGGGGATGACATTTCCTACAACTCATCTTCACATTCCAAGTCCAATAAATGCTCTCACAAAAATTTATCAATTTCTACATTATAGGTCAAATTCAAAAGTCAACAAAAATGCCTTTTAAGTCAAAGACCATAACTTGAGATTGGTAAATCCAAATGACATGGGACAAAAGGAATTGGTTAGAGGACTTCAATACCTTTCCAAAATGTCCAAGAACATGTTCATAGGATCAAAATTAATCAAGATATGCATTGGATAAGTTGGGAAATGTTTGTGAATTTGCAAAAGTCAACTTTGCTCAAAACACCTTGTTTTTGCTAATGGGCCTCAAATTTCTTCTTGAAACTTTATCCAAGGCCTATGCACGACCCATCAAGCTTAATTGAATTATTTTCTTATTTTTTATTAATTAATTGGATTTTTAATCAATATTAATTCATTTAATTAATTTAAATTGTAGGAAATACAAAGGTTTGATTTTTCAATCTTTTTGTGAAGCAAGAATGACCTAAAAAAGATGGCAAATTCGTGTACCAATCAAGGATGCAAATATCTCCCAATTTGGCAACTTTCTTCAATCAAAAAGATTCAAAAAGATGTGATCTCCAATCAAATATTCCATCATCATTCCATGGATTTTTTGTGCAAGATTTGACCTAAATTCAGTCCTCTATAAATACACAAGTGAACCCTAATCATGGATACGTGAAAGCTGCTGCAAGAAAGCCATAACCAATTCAAAAAAATTCAAGAAAACTTGAAAACTGTTTTCCATATTCCAGGCCAATTCAAGGACTTTTGTGGATTCTAACACCTTGCAGGGGTTCCCAGGAACGTGTAGCAATCAAAACCACACGCTAAAGCTCAAGGAATCCAAGGAAACAGAATCACGGTTTGCACATCTTTTCCAGAATTGCAACTCATTATTCATGCGCATTTGACATATTTTGTTGATTGTTTTATGTTAATAGGGACTGTACAAAGCTATTGGTATAGTTTAATTGCATTGAAACACACAGAATCACAAATTACCATTGATGAATTCTAGGGTTCTTGAACTCTAAAATTGGGGCTTTACAGTACAGGAAAAATTAAGCCTTGTGAGACCCCTGGTTGAAATCATGAGAACAAGACGAACATGTTGGCACCCTCGCGAAATATTTCTATTAACCACACGCCTAATCGCTATTTTTCGTCGTTGCAGTTTGTGGGGGTTAAAAACCCCAGCTATCTAATTTGTTTTTTACAGGCACAGCGAGGAAGATGATGAGGTGTAAGCGTATGGTTGGATAATTCAAATAGCGCGCGTGATTTTGTTATTTCCAGCATAATTGTTATTTTTGATATATTATATTCACTTATTATATTAACAAAAGCAGGCAAATGGCTTGGTGGATCGTGCGTTGGCCAATGATCATTGGGACCTGGGTTCGAATCCCAGGTCCCCCAAATCGCTTATGTTATTTTGCTTAATATGTTCATGTGCAGGCTTCCAAAAGCATTCTACCATGTACTCCACACAACAACGCGCCAAGTGGCCATGGGTACAAATCTAATGGCCATAGGATGAAGGACCATGGTATTCCCAGTCAACCATGCGCGTGGAGGAGTCAGAAATTCAAAAGGGCTTGAACTTAGTGGGCCTGAGAATTGCAATCAACACCTCCTAATGGCCCAGCACCCCCTGGTTTCTTTATTCTTTTTCTTTTACATTTTAATTTCTATTTAATTGTTTTACTAACTATTATTTATTATTATTATTATTATTTAATTAACATAATTAATTATTTTCATAATAAAATTCAGAAAAATCAGAAAATAAAATATTTTTATTATTATTAATTTCACCTTAATTTATTATTTTTTGTAAATAAATGTAATTAATTAATTTAGTCTTTTTTAATTAGGGTTAATTTTAACTTTTTCTCAATAATTTAAAATAAATTAGAATTAGGGTTTTCTTGACAATTTTAACTTCTTTTTTTTTTATTTCATAAAACATAAAAAACAAAAAAATACTTTTTTTTTCTTTAATTAATTAATTAACTAGTTTTTAGGTTTAATTTAATTCAATACAAAAAGGACAAAAACTCATTCTTTTCTCAAAAAGGTTCAAAACCCTAAGGACTTCTCCGATTTAATTTCTCTCGCGCGCATATTATTTTTGATCATGTTTATGTATTTGCTCCGAGGATGTAATAGATAATTAGGACCTTTTATCGCTTTCTTTAATTTCTCGCATTTACTTTTCAAGGGTTATGCTTTTGGCGATGTAAATACCCGACGCCTTGTAATAGCTTAGATTTACTTTCCGCAATTTACTTTCCGCAATTATTAACTGCTATGCATGACAAGAGTTGTTCTCAAAATAAAATCAAAACGTAGCTCACCATAATATGTGCAAAGATAAATTCACATGAAACCTGACACACTCGCACATGCCACTCCTAGGGTACGCCTCACTTGGTTACCTCGACGTGGTCATTAAGAATAGGGTGTTTTAGAGGTCGCCCTCCTGTCTAAAGATCCAAGTTGCCTCGGAACGGTTGCCTCGGATAAAAAGGATCTAGGACATTAGGGTTACCGCTAAGGCGTCCTACTATTGCTTTGGTGACCACATGTCCCTATAATCAAATTGACCCGAAAACTCCAACGACGGTGCTACCTACTTCTCAATAGTGGGATAGTACTGTCTAAAGGACATTTACACAGCTTAATTTCCTTTGAGTAGGTAGAGGTTCTAAGGTACTTGCTCTTTCAAAAAACAAACAACTTTTCGCGCTTACACTTTTCTAACAAAAGTTTTCAAACAAACACTTCATAACACTCTTGAGGACTGATACAAGAGTCAAAACGAAGTTTTTCAAACAAACTTTTTTCAAAACCTACAAACACAAGAAAAACAAACATTTTTGAAAACATAGTGAGCGAGTACCTAAGAGCCCATGGATAACCACGGATAGAAAGGGTGCTAACACCTTCCCTTTCTATAATCTACCTCCCGAACCGAGAAACATCTCGAAAAGGAATTTTACTGTGATTTTGTCCTTTCCTTGTTGGAGAAAATAAAAGACGGTGGCGACTCTTGCTCACCGCGACATTTCACGAACCAGCATTTCAAAACAGTCAGTTCTATTTCCACCGATCACAGAACTGGCGACTCTGCTGGGGACTTATTATAAGTGAGGTGTACCTTAGGATTAGATCACTTGTGTTTTCAATTGTATGCCTTGTTTGATTTTATATTTGTGGGCTTGTATCGGAGTTTCATAGATCCTAACCCGGATCTGGGGAATACCCTTTAGGTAGCAATAAACTGTGAGGGACCTGTCCGGTGTAGACCGACATGGGTGAAGCAGTAACTACGTTGGTGTGACACCTTGGTCTGTACCGATATCCCTTGTGTTAGAACGAGGAGAATATGGGTCTTCTGAGGAGTCATTAAGCACCAACCGACCTTAGAACCTTAAATTGACCCAACTTGGCCATAGAACAGTAGCAGTATGCTACACTCATTGAGGCTAAACTCTCGCGATGGTTCCGGCCGCAAGAAAAGGTTGCGAAGCTGGAGTTATGATCGATTGAGGGTAGTCAGTGATATTGAGATCCTCTAGAACCCGGTTACTATTCATAGGACAAGTTTTGAGCCAACTAACTTCAAGAGGGTAGTACCTAAGCTTCATGCTGGCCTAAACTATAAGGGCTCTTTTGTGTGACTTGTGTGCCTTCAAACTTGAACTACTTGCACATTCTTGTTATCTGACACATGAGTTCCTTGCAGGTTTTGTTTACAGTCCTTAATCTGGACTTATTACAGGGCTTACTTACACCTCACACCTTTGCATCCACGTACATAACATCATACGCATCATAACATCATACCATAGCATTCCCTTAACCATTTCAAGGATCTCAAGGGTTTGTGATGCAGGTCATGATGGACCAAATGTCTAGCAAGGGGAAAAGGGGATTTATTTTCCTCTAGCCAAGGTTGTTCGGAGATCAAAACATGATAACTTGAGTCAAGGGCTATGACCCACTCGATATGGTGAGCCTTGACTCTTGAAGAAGGACTCTCAGCAACATGAAGCTCCTTCAGTCAAGCTATAAAATCCAAATTCTAACAATTTTCTTGTTTACCCTGCGAGATCCTTGAAAACATTGCATGCATACATATCATTGCATAAACAGGTTACCCTTTACAGGTCACTCACCTTCTTCGCTGTTTATTTCAGCAATGGCTTCCCAACAAAACGACCAGGATCTTCATGCTCAAGAGACTCAGTTCAGGGAAATCTTCCTAAGCCTATCCAAGGGGAAGGAAGAGTTGAGAACACTCCTCATGGGGAATTTGGTCAAGAAAAGTCCTGAAGACAGTAAGGACGAATGACGGAAACATCTGCAAGCTGAGGTAGATACAATGAGAACCCAGATGCTGGGGCAGATGGCTCTTATCCAAGGCTTAGCTCGGGAACAAGAAGAGTTGCGAGCCATGATCAACCAGCTTCATCAAGACAAATACAACAGTATGGAGCAAATAATCAAGGCTGAGGATCAAGTCATTAATCAACTTCCGAGAAGTCAAAGGTTTGGTTTGATGAAGAATAGACCTCTCCAGGGTGCCACTACCTCACAGGTCCAACAACAACGGGCTACTCCGAGGCCGTTTACCAAGCTCAACATGCCGCTGTCCCAAGCTTTGAAACACCTGTTGAGTTTGAACCTGGTGACGCTGGTAGGACCTCACCCGAATCCTAAGACTTCTTCACCCAACTACAATCCTGATGCCAGGTGTGCATACCATTCCAACATCCCGGGGCATGATACTGACGACTGTTGGAAGTTGAGGTACAAAATCCAAAACCTGATTGATGAAGGAGCATTGGAGCTTGCACAAGATGGTCAGGATGAGTTCTTCTACTATCCCTCCAAGGTTCACCATTTGAAGTGACAAGTCCTGAGACGAGAAGACTTTTTGTTCATTAGAGTTTTCAAGTTGTATTTTTCTTTGCTTATTCAAACAATTATTGTCATGGCAAACTTTTTTATTTCATTAATGCATCGCGTATGTCTGTTTTGAATCAATCCATTCGTATTCACTATATTCAAATTTCTTTCATCTTTGATGTTCAACTCTCGATTAAAAAAAAATAAATTCTAAACCTTTTGAGGGAGGATGACGAAAACAATACCACAATCTTTACAGTATGCTTTTGAACAGACCCCGCTGATGAGGTACAAGCATTGTTTCAAATCCTAAACAGTGGAGTTATAAGGAAGATAATCCCTCATCAACCCCTTTGAGACAAAGAAGTTGGAGTTTTTCTTTTAAAAAAAAAATTAAAACCCTTAATCATAACCTGGAGCAGGGTAGTTTTCTCAGTTGATCCAGGTGCACAATGAATGGTCTCAAAGAAGTCCTTCCAAAACAAAAGACAGTGATGATTCCGTATAATCGTAGGGACATGCAGTCATTATATCTCAAAATAAAAGCCCACTAAGTCAAAACCTATGAAGGAGACTTACGAAAAACTGGGGCATCCCGCTGACTGTAATCACAAAAGAAACAGTTCAGACAAAAAGACAGGGATAATAAAATCAAAAAGAAAGAGATCCTGCAAACTCTCAACAAAATGACTGCCTGTTCAAAATAAACTTTCAGTATCCGAACCATCACCGGAATATCAGAGCAAGGATTCAAACAAGATCTAATGCACGATTAGCTGAGTTTAGGATCGAAGAACATCACGAAGAGCGGGTGGGTACAAATAAAATTTGAGCCTTTATCCTTTGTTTCTTAAACCGTGAACCAGGCCACGTTACAACCCTTAAAAGTCCTAGCTGAAGCGTGGGTTAGTTCGAAAGCATACTGTTACCAAAGGTATCCTGACTCCTGTAGGGCTCGCTGTAAAATCCTGAGTTGACATCACATTTTACAAAAATTCACTTGTTTTATTAAAAACTGCATTTTCAAAAACTTCAAGACAGACATAAGCTTTGCATTTTTAAATAACATTGTTTGCATAAGACTATTTGTTCAAACAGCAGAGAAATTCACACGACGAATATCTAGTGAACAAAAATCTCAAGTGGAAAAATACTTCCAATCAAGGGGCATAGCGTGATCATTGTCCATCATCTGGGGAAGTCCAGTCAAGATTCAAGGAATCTCTCAAAATGCCAAATAGCCAGGGGCAAATCTCTGCTTGAGTCACTTGGGGCATTGGGCATGAATTCCAGCGACAAATCTGGTACGATCAAACATCTTCTGGTAATATGACAACACAACACTACTGACAGTGACAACTCCCGGCACTCTGAGAGCATGGACATAGTCGAAAAAATACTACGCATAATCAAAGACCCACTAGGTCGACTGGCCTAGGCAAAAATAAGGGCTTCCCGACGAACCAAAAGGGTTCGGGCAAAAATAAGGGATGAAAATGAAAAAATTTGTACACCCGACAAGTCGAAAACCTGAAAAGGCGGCTTGGGCAAAAATGGGTATCCCGGTGGGCTGAAAACCCGAAAGGGCGATCCAGGAAAAAGTTAGGGATCACAGCGTACGACTATGTCCCGTCATCTCGTCACTTGCCTACCAGAAGAAGATTTGTCAAATCGGTAGTTATCAAGGCCTCCACAGGTACCTTCTCCCATAAAAGCTGGGGCAATAAGAGTTGTCCGAACTGTACAAACCGCTCTGTCCACCAAGGTACCAAGGTAAGTTCAGCTGAAGAATATGACCAAGATACCTTCACTCCCCGCAGAGTAAGACAAGATTCAGCAATACTCCCCCAAGCATAGTTGGTCTCCCGTCAGCCCTAAAAAGGCACAGTATCCCTAGCAAGTCAGCAACACTCTCCCCAAGCAGAGTTAGGCTACTGTCAGCCCTGAGGAAGTTGGGTATCCCCAGAAAATCTGAATATTCTCCAGCAGAGTATACATATATTTCTCAGCAAGCAGCCCCGACAGTCTTAATATTTCTCGACAGAAATATAAGATTGTTCCCCGGCGGAATACAAGATACCCCCAGTGGAACCATTTCCCAGCACGGTCCAAAAGTTCCCCCAGGAGAGTTGAACCATCCCCCCAGTAGATTTTGGAAGCTTATCCCCAGTAGATTCTGGAAGCTTATCCCCAGTAGATTCTGGAAGCTTATCCCCAGTAGATTCTAGAAGCTGGCCCCCCGCAGAGTACAAATATCTCTCCCCAGCCATATTCAAAGGTTATTCCCCACCAGAGTCTAACTGGGTTATCCTCAGCAAATTGCAATGGAAAGATCGTCCTCAGCGAAGTTCTTCCTATCCCCAGCGGAGTTCATCAAAATCTCCAACAGGGTTATCAACAGAATCCCCAGCGGAGTTTATCGTTCAAATCTCAGCGAAGCATCTCTTCCCACAGAGTAATTACCCGCAGAGTAATCTCTTCGCCATGTTTATTCCCCAACGGAGTCATCCTCTCCTACAGGTTTATTCGTGCAACCATCTTCGTTCATCATCCCCAGCGGAAACGAAGAATTCTACTCTTCAACATCAGCCCAGGATTTAACAAGTTCCCGACATTCGTCAAGGATTTATTTTCCCAGACGAAAAGACATTCATAAACATTTCACATTTCATATCTCCTATTTACATACATGATAAAGTGCATACGACACAATCTCATTTATTTTTGAGAACATCATGACACCATGCATTTAATACATCATGACATTGCATGCAACTAATGTTTTGCCTTTTCAGGAAAAAGTCAAATCAAAGGATGATTGCCATCAACCTTTGCAGTTCCATATCAACCCCTGTATCTAGCCAGGAAATATCTGTGAGCGATTGATTGTAGATCTATACCTGTATCTAGCCAGGAAAGTTATCTACATGAAGAGTTTGAAGATCAATACCTGTATCTAGCCAGGAAGTTATCTTTCATTCTCAGGTCAGAGGTCTACACCTGTATCCAGTCAGGAAAGCTATCTCGACCAACCTTTTGAAGTTCCAGATTCGATACCTGTATCTAGCCAGGGCATATCTGTGAGCGATTGATTGTAGATCTATACCTGTATCTAGCCAGGAAAGTATATGCATGAAGAGATTGAAGATCAACACCTGTAATAGGCCAGGAAATTATTTTTCATTCTCAGGTCAGAGGTCTACACCTGTATCCATCCAGGAAAGCTATCTCGACCAACCTTTTGAAGTTCCAGATTCGATACCTGTATCTAGCCAGGGCATATCTGTGAGCGATTGATTGTAGATCTATACCTGTATCTAGCCAGGAAAGTATCTGCATGAAGAGATTGAAGATCAATACCTGTATCTAGCCAAGAAGTTATCTTTCATTCTCAGGTCAGAGGTCTACACCTGTATCCAGCCAGGAAAGCTATCTCGACCAACCTTTTGAAGTTCCAGATTCGATACCTGTATCTAGCCAGGGCATATCTGTGAGCGACTGATTGTAGATCTATACTTGTATCTAGCCAGGAAAGTATCTGCATGAAGAGATTGAAGATCAATACCTGTATCTAGCCAGGAAGTTATCTTTCATTCTCAGGTCAGAGGTCTACACCTGTATCCAGCCAGGAAAGCTATCTCGACCAACCTTTTGAAGTTCCAGATTCAATACTTGTATCTAGCCAAGGCATATTTGTGAGCGACTGATTATAGATCTATACCTGTATCTAGCCAGGAAAGTATCTGCATGAAGAGATTGAAGATCAATACCTGTATCTAGCCAGGAAGTTATCTTTCATTCTCAGGTCAGAGGTCTACACCTGTATCCAGCCAGGAAAGCTATCTCGACCAACCTTTTGAAGTTCCATATTCGATACCTGTATCTAGCCAGGGCATATCTGTGAGCGACTGATTGTAGATCTATACCTGTATCTAGCCAGGAAAGTATCTGCATGAAGAGATTGAAGATCAATACCTGTATCTAGCCAGGAAGTTATCTTTCATTCTCAGGTCAGAGGTCTACACCTGTATCCAGCCAGGAAAGCTATCTCGAGCAACCTTTTGAAGTTCCAGATAAACACCTGTATCAGGTCAGGAAATATCTGTGAGCGATTTATTGTAGATTCGATACCTGTAACTAGCCAGGAAAGTTATCTACATGAAGATATTGAAGATCAATACCTGAAACTAGATAGGAAAACTATCTTTTTTTCTCAGGTATGCAAGTTCTCGCTAAGGAATCTCTTACGCGATCGACACCCCTGGATGGCATCTTTAAGCCCATCTCCGCAACAATTCAACAAACATTTCCAGATGGCATCTATAAGCCCATCCTCCTATCCATCATCTCTCCAAATTGCATCTGTAAGCCCATTCCCGACATCACATTGCTGATACTACACTATGCGAGTGCAAATTTATGGGCACTCTAGTGTTCAATCATCTTCCACCTTCGGATCACGAAAGGCACGCAAGCCAATCTACCTCCTCAGGTCTAAGAAGATTGAATAGGGGCAACTGTTGTACCCCAAAATTTTCCCTCCCATATTCTTCAAGGTTTATCAAGAATCATCTTCAAATGGTTCAAGATTGCTCAAGGATTGCACAACCCAAATACCTCCTAAGCCAGTCAAAATTAGGGTTTTGATTCCTTCAAGGAATATGAGGTTTTCAATGGCTCAAACAAGTTTCATATGCCTACATATATTCTCAAGCATCTACATGCCAAGTTTCAAGACTCAAAGTGCCAAATTGCACAGTCAAAAGCCTCATTTGATCCATAGTCAACTGCAGGGGCAAAATGGTCATTTTACAATCAAAAGTCAAAATTTTTGGTCAACATCTTATTTTGATCTCACAATCATCATTTGATCAAGTTTTGATCATGATTCCACAAGCATGGCTCAAAAATCATCAAGGATGCAAAAGTTACTATTTTTGGACAACAGAAAAGTCAATTGTATCTTGACCAGGGCATAACTTTTTCATGGATCATCAGAAAAATTCCATCCAATTCTCATTTTGAAGGGGATGACATTTCCCACAACTCATATTCACATTCCAAGTCCAAGAAATGCTCTCACAAAAAGTTATCAATTTCTACATTATAGGTCAAATTCAAAAGTCAACAAAAATGCCTTTTAAGTCAAAGACCATAACTTGAGATTGGTAAATCCAAATGATATGGGACCAAAGGAATTGGTTAGAGGACTTCAATACCTTTCCAAAATGTCCAAGAACATGTTCATAGGATCCAAATTGAGCAAGATATGCATTGGAGAAGTTGGGAAATGTTTGTGAATTTGCAAAAGTCAACTTTGCTCAAAACACATTGTTTTTGCTAATGGGCCTCAAATTTCTTCTTGAAACTTTATCCAAGGCCTATGCACGACCCATCAAGCTTAATTGAATTATTTTCTTATTTTTTATTAATTAATTGGATTTTTAATCAATATTAATTCATTTAATTAATTTAAATTGTAGGAAATACAAAGATTTGATTTTTCAATCTTTTTGTGAACTAAGAATGACCTAAAAAAGCTGGCAAATTCGTGTACCAATCAAGGATGCAAATATCTCCCAATTTGGCAACTTTCTTCAATCAAAAAGATTCAAAAAGATGTGATCTCCAATCAAATATTCCATCATCATTCCATGGATTTTTTGTGCAAGATTTGACCTAAATTCAGTCCTCTATAAATACACAAGTGAACCCTAATCATGGATACGTGAAAGCTGCTGCAAGAAAGCCATAACCAATTCAAAAAAAATCAAGAAAACTTGAAAACTGTTTTCCATATTCCAGGCCAATTCAAGGACTTTTGTGGATTCTAACACCTTGCAGGGGTTCCCAGGAACGTGTAGCAATCAAAACCACACGCTAAAGCTCAAGGAATCCAAGGAAACAGAATCACGATTTGCACATCTTTTCCAGAATTGCAACTCATTATTCATGCGCATTTGACATATTTTGTTGATTGTTTTGTGTTAATAGGGACTGTACAAAGCTATTGGTATAGTTTAATTGCATTGAAACGCACAGAATCACAAATTACCATTGATGAATTCTAGGGTTCTTGAACTCTAAAATTGGGGCTTTACAGTACAGGAAAAATTAAGCCTTGTGAGACCCCTGGTTGAACTCATGAGAACAAGACGAACATGTTGGCACCCTCGCGAAATATTTCTATTAACCACACGCCTAATCGTTATTTTTCGTCGTTGCAATTTGTGGTGGTTAAAAACCCCCGCTATCTAATTTGTTTTTTACAGGCACAGCGAGGACGATGATGAGGTGTAAGCGTATGGTTGGATAATTCAAATAGCGCGTGTGATTTTGTTATTTCCAGCATAATTGTTATTTTTGATATATTATATTCACTTCTTATTATATTAACAAAAGCAGGCAAATGGCTTGGTGGATGGTGCGTTGGCCAATGATCATTGGGACCTGGGTTCGAATCACAGGTCCCCCAAATCGCTTATGTTATTTTGCTTAATATGTTCATGTGCAGGCTTCCAAAAGCATTCTACCATGTACTCCACACAACAACGCGCCAAGTGGCCATGGGTACAAATCTAATGGCCATAGGATGAAGGACCATGGTATTCCCAGTCAACCATGCGCGTGGAGGAGTCAGAAAGTCAAAAGGGCTTGAGCTTAGTGGGCCTGAGAATTGCAATCAACACCTCCTAATGGCCCAGCACCCCCTGGTTTCTTTATTCTTTTTCTTTTACATTTTAATTTCTATTTAATTGTTTTACTAACTATTATTTATTATTATTATTATTATTATTTAATTAACATAATTAATTATTTTCATAATAAAATTCAGAAAAATCAGAAAATAAAATATTTTTATTATTATTAATTTCACCTTAATTTATTATTTTTTGTAAATAAATGTAATTAATTAATTTAGTCTTTTTTAATTAGGGTTAATTTTAACTTTTTCTCAATAATTTAAAATAAATTAGAATTAGGGTTTTCTTGACAATTTTAACTTTTTTTATTTATTTCATAAAACATAAAAAACTAAAAAATACTTTTTTTTCTTTAATTAATTAATTAACTAGTTTTTAGGTTTAATTTAATTAAATACAAAAAGGACAAAAACTCATTCTTTTCTCAAAAAGGGTCAAAACCCTAAGGACTTCTCCGATTTAATTTCTCTCGCGCGCATATTATTTTTGATCATGTTTATGTATTTGCTCAGAGGATGTAATAGATAATTAGGACTTTTTATCGCTTTCTTTAATTTCTCGCATTTACTTTTCAAGGGTTATGTTTTTGGCGGTGTAAATACCCGACGCCTTGTAATAGCTTAGATTTACTTTCCGCAATTTACTTTCCGCAATTATTAACTGCTATGCATGACAAGACTTGTTCTCAAAATAAAATCAAAACGTAGCTCACCATAATATGTGCAAAGATAAATTCACATGAAACCTGACACACTCGCACATGCCACTCCTAGGGTACGCCTCACTTGGTTACCTCGACGTGGTCATTAAGAATAAGGTGTTTTAGAGGTCGCCCTCCTGTCTAAAGATCCAAGTTGCCTCGGAACGGTTGCCTCGGATAAAAAGGATCTAGGACATTAGGGTTACCGCTAAGGCGTCCTACTATTGCTTTGGTGACCACATGTCCCTATAATCAAATTGACCCGAAAACTCCAACGACGGTGCTACCTACTTCTCAATAGTGGGATAGTACTGTCTAAAGGACATTTACACAGCTTAATTTCCTTTGAGTAGGTAGAGGTTCTAAGGTACTTGCTCTTTCAAAAAACAAACAACTTTTCGCGCTTACACTTTTCTAACAAAAGTTTTCAAACAAACACTTCATAACACTCTTGAGGACTGATACAAGAGTCAAAACGAAGTTTTTCAAACAAACTTTTTTCAAAACCCACAAACACAAGAAAAGCAAACATTTTTGAAAACATAGTGAGCGAGTACCTAAGAGCCCGTGGATAACCACAGATAGAAAGGGTGCTAACACCTTCCCTTTCTATAATCTACCTCCCGAACCGAGAAACATCTCGAAAATGAATTTTGCTGTGCTTTTGTCCTTTCCTTGTTGGAGAAAATAAAAGACGGTGGCGACTCTTGCTTACCGCGACATTTCGCGAACCAACATTTCAAAATAGTCAGTTCTATTTCCACCGATCACAGTACTGATTATGTATCCTTTTACCAGCATATGCACGATAGTACTCATACATTCATACATGCATCATGCATGGATAAAAACCATTGTTCATTGACATTGTGTTCTGATCTTCCTGCAACACTCTTTGCTTAGTTGAATTTGGTTTTCCCTCTTGAGTTTATTTCTCAAAGGATGTATCTTTATTGGCCGTCTTGCTCCAATTTATTTCTGAATTGGATTTGTGGTTGCATGACAATATTATTTACTTTGGATTTCTGAGAACTCTAAGTTTTGGTTTGTGCATTTATTTTGCAGAGGGAGACTTTATCTCCTCAGCACGAATATCGTGGCATTTCCCTGGGAAGTCATATTTCTATCCCCAGAAAGTCATTTTCTTTTTCAATCCTCCATGACAACAAATAATAAGTCTCTTTATTTGAGACATCTTATGTTTGATTCTTTCCAGGCGGATTTCCTTGGTTAAAGAAGAAGTTGAGACCCGTTCTAGGTGGAACACCAAAATTTTGGGGAAAACTTGATATTTTCTCTTTCTACCTTCAGTGAACGTTGGTAGGACATCGGCAGTGAACGTTGGTGTTTGTTATCTTTTTGCTATCCTTAGTGAATGTTGATAGTTCATCGTCAGTGAACGGCGGTGATATGATATTTTCTCTCTAGCTTCAGTGAACGTTGGTAGGACATCGACAGTGAACATCAGTGTTTGTTATCTTTTTGCTATCCTTAGTGAACGTTGATAGTTCATCTTCAGTGAATGGCGGTGATATGATATTTTCTCTCTACCTTCAGTGAACGTTGGTAGGACATCGGCAGTGAACGTTGGTGTTTGTTATCTTTTTGCTATCTTCAGTGAACGTTGATAGTTCATCGTTAGTGAACGGCGGTGATATGATATTTTCTCTATACCTTCAGTGAATGTTGGTAGAATGTCGGCAGTGAATGTCGATGTTTGTTATCTTTTTGCTATCTTCAGTGAACGTTGATAGTTCATCGTCAATGAACGGTGGTGATATGATATTTTCTCTTTCTACCTTCAGTGAACGTTGGTAGGACATCGGCAGTGAACGTCGGTGTTTGTTATCTTTTGCTATCTTCAGTGAATGTTGATAGTTCATCATCAGTGAACGACGGTGGTATGGTATGTTATTTTCTCTTTCTACCTTCAGTGAACGTTGGTAAGACATTGACAGTGAACGTCGATGAATGTTATCTTCCTCTCTGATTCAGTTCTTGTGGTTCACCAGTGATTTATTTTCCTGGTGGGGTTGCTCTTTTGTTTCTTCATTTTTGTTGCATCCCCATTGTTACTTTGTGTCTCTTTTGTTCTGTTCATATGCATTCATATACATAAGCATTTGCATGACATCTTAAGGCCAAAAATAGGGTTTGTTTTATATTTAAGTGTCTTCGATCACGTCGACACGAAGACTTTTAAACCTTCGTATCTCCGGATAGAAGAAACTTAAATAAGGGCAGCTGTTGTACCCCAATTTCCCCCCCTAAGATTCCTTCATCATACCATATTGTTTAAATCACAACAAGATCACATCAGGGTTTTTGGTTCTTCTCCCTATCTTTAGCCTTGCTCTTTTGAGGAGTTACCAAGCACCTTGACTTGTTTTCTTTTGTGATCATGGATATTTTGCTTTGATTTTCTCTCTAATTAACAAAATACAATATTGGTTTGTCTTACTTGTTAATAATGTAGGTAAAGGCAATGAGGTTTAGCAAGTTGCTTCATGGGTTCATGAGTTTATTTCCATGCCCTAGTCAATAGCTTGAGAAATTCAAAACTCACCATTGAAGTTATTTTGGAAGAACTGGTATGGAAGTGGTTTTTGTGGCCATGAGTCCTCATCATCATCCTCAACAACTTCTCTACATAAAGGAAGAATATTGGCACAAAAAGTTTGTTCAAACTTGGCAAAGTTCCTCAAAGCATTCTCTTGATCTAGAGGCCAGGGTTTTGGACTTCAAAGGAGAATATCTTGCTCATCTTTTGGTATTTTTGAGTGATTCCAAAAACATCCTTCTCTTCAAAGAGTTACCAACAAATCACTTCAAAAGTTCCAAGGAGTTTTCACGTGGAAGGAACATGGTGAAGAAGAAAGATTACAAGTCACCCAGATGAATCCCCAACTTTCCATATGTGACTTAAAATGGTCATAACTTGGTCAATTTTTATCACCTTGAGCCCATTCACTTTTCATAATGATCTTAAGGATGTGTGCTTCATGCCTTCTTTTATGTTCAAAGTAAGAAAATGGATGGAAGTTTCCTTAAGAATGCAAAATATTATAGGTTATTTCATGATTTTTGGCCAACTTCAACAAGTCATAACTTGCTCAATTTTTGGAGATTTTGAGTGGTTCAAATTGAAAAATGTCATTCAAGAGATCTACTTTGTTTCATATTTTTTGGTCAAGAGCAAATTCTAAGTGGAAGCCCATGTTTGGATGCAAAGGATTATAGGTCATTTTTATAGAAGAATTTGAAATATTTCTAAGTATGGAAAGTCAACTCTTTTCCTTCAACTTTTACTCCATGTAACTTTAAGCTTAAGCATCCATTTGATTCCATTATTTTTCCATTGCAAAGATTGTAACCTCATCTTTCCAAAGCATCAAGAATTATGCCCAAAGACCCCTTGAGAAGGAAATGCCATGGATTTGAATTTGGTAGTTTGAAACTGAATTTTGCACAAAGTCAGAATTTTGAAATCTTTGTTTTGGCTTCTAATCACATGATTTCCATGCGTTTTTGTTTCTAATCATGTTTAGCAACTTACCAGAAGTGATTAGCATCATGAAACGCACGATTTGGCTAAGTTTTGATCAAGTTTGAGTCACACTTTCTTCATGATGCAAACCCACACAAATTCCCTCCAAAACGCATCATTTGCTATTCCTTTTGATCCAATTTGCTTCCCTATAAATAGAGGGTCATCCCCCATTCAATTTCCCAAGCTTAGATAGCCAGAATCACCCTGCCAAACTTGTTTCACAACCCAGAATTCAGCAACTTCAAATTCTATTCTCAAGCCTTTTTCAATCCATTTTTCCCTCAATTCACCTTCCTCGATCTTCCCTGAAGCTAACCATATAATTACGTTCAAGAATCGTGCCCTATATTGCTCCATAGAAGTCCAGTTTCAGAGCTCTGCAACTCAACTTCAATAGGTAGATTCCTTCATCAATTCTTTAAAACTTTGATATCACTGTGATGCTCTCATTTCCCTGGTTCTAGTCGCAACACTTACTTTTATCTGGAAACTCATTTTGACCATGAATTTTCAAATCCATTTTCAAAACTTTCTTTCCAAATTGCTTGAGCTACAGTTTATATAAATTTGGCGCGAGGGTGTGGTTGTCTTCGTCTTGAAGAGACGAAGAGAATGACATAGGTCTGAGCTTCTGATTTTACAGTTTGAGACACCTGCAATTCGTGATGGCTGGAGGTTGAAGATGACCAACGTGTCGTCTTCTAACCAATGAAGGTGCACCATCTGTATTTTTCAAATTCTGATTTTATTATTGATTCTGTACATTATTCATTAAAGACCATGATATGCACAGCGCGCCAGATCCCTTGGATTTGATTACTAACGCGTTTTGACTCTCATCCAATGTTACACATTGTTGTACCCCAAAATTTTCCCTCCCAAATTTCTCAATACATTTCAAGAAAAATCCTCAAGTTGCTCAAGGTAGTCCAAGGGTTGACTAGACAAGCTCCCTCCTAAGGCAGTCTACCTCAAATTAGGGTTTCATGTTGCATCAAGATACTTGATTCCAAAGGATCCCAAATGATCACCAATGTCCTAATATGTTCTCAATATCATCCATGTGAAGTTTCAAGCCTTGCAGAGAAAGTTTGCTCAATCAATTGCTCAAGAGCCCAAAAATCGACTATGCTAGGGCAAAAGTCAACTGTGGCCCACATACAGTCAAACTTCAAGATTTTTTGTCAACATCCTCATTTTGAAGTATATTTCATAATTTTATCAAGGGTTGATCAAGATTCATCAAGGATTGCTCATAATTCATCAAGACCTAAAATTTTCTAAATTAGGGTTTTGCAGGAAAAGTCAACTCAACTTTGAACAAGCATAACTTTCTCATACTTTATAAGAAATGACCCATCCAAATCTCATTTTGA
Source organism: Vicia faba (assembly GCA_948472305.1). Classification (NCBI taxonomy): domain Eukaryota; kingdom Viridiplantae; phylum Streptophyta; class Magnoliopsida; order Fabales; family Fabaceae; genus Vicia; species Vicia faba. Next base: position 903,823,550 of record OX451739.1, on the reverse strand, counting down.
AGAGTATGCAATTACCTACAATCCATATTCATCTCTCAAGTTCAAAATATGCACTCACAAAAAGTTATGAATTTGGATATTATAGGTCATTTTGAAAAGTCAACAAAAACACCTTTTTTGTCAAAGCTTCATACATGAGCATGGAATATAAAATTGAGATGAGACCAAAAGGGTTGCTTATAGGACATCTCAAGCTTTCTAAAAAATCCAAGAACACCTCCAAAGAGTCAAAATTAAGGAAGTTATGCATTGGTGAAGTTGACCCTTTTTGTAAAATTGCCAAAAGTGAACTATACCCAAAACATCAATTTTTTCCAAATGGGCCCAATCTTTTGCACTTGTTTTGAGTTGGCAACATGGTCCACGAGCTCTAGCCTTTTCCACTTGTCATTATCTTATTTATATTATTTATTTTGATTTTTATTTGAATTAAATCATTTTAAATCAAAACAAATCATATAAAATCCAAAATATTGAAAACTCAAGATTTTTTACATGATTCAGGTCTTAATAATGTCCAGCTAGCATCAGGTCAAATTCGTATCAAGGCATGGTGTGTACAAAAAGATTTAATTAGGCCATTTTTGGAAAGATTTTTAAGGTGAATCAAATCAAGATCAAGGACATTGATGGAGGAAGGTTGAGGCCAGGCTTTCAACCCTAATCCATTCCTTGATACATATAGAAGTGAGACAGACCAAAAGAGGCTGGAGAGAGAGGCGTATGATCAAGAACAAAACTTGAAAAAACACCAAAAAAGTGCCAACATGATTTCATTGTTCCAGGCCAATTCAAGACTCTTTGACCATTCCATTTGCTTCCTGGGATTGTAGGAAAGCAAAATCGATCAAAACCAAAATTTCCGGGCCGTATAACGTACTGTAAGACATTCACGACACCCACCTTTTCTTGAATTCTGTTTGCATAATTCTTGCACCTTCATCAAATTCTAATCATATATCCTTGTTCACCATTACATTTGCAAGCTTTCTATAATACTCAATTGCGTTTTCATAGACTGAATCAAGAACTGCCATTGTTAGGTTTTTGGGTTCCGTTTTAGGGTTTTTGTTTGCAGGTAAAATTATCCTTCATGAAGGGTACCATCATGTTCAGAATGGCAAGACGAATCCAACCATGGCATTAGAAATCATTTATCGTGCCCATGGAGAATTTTGAGAGGAACCAGGATTATAGCTATGGACAAACATCCGTAGGTAAAAGTTTGGAACTTTTACCAACAGAACGAGGTCTAGGATGACCTGCGTGTCACCTTTCCATTGGTTTATTCAAACTGCTGGCGCGCGGTTTTTGTTATTTATCCATTAATTCTTTTTTCTGTATATTATTATTACTGCTTATTTTATGTACAACAAAAACAAATAGCTCAGCTGGTTGCTAAGCTCTGGAAATTGCCTTGCGGCCTGGGTTCGAATCCCAGGTCCCCCCATTCTTGCATATTATTTTTCCTTTCAGGATCAGGCATGCATACAAAGATAAGAGACTACCATATGCTCTCAAGATCTAGCCCTTGGATTTCCAGATGGCCAAATCTGATGGCCATCATCTGAAGGTGCATCATGGAGCCCAGTCAACACAAAGCATATGATCGTGCAAGTCAACATGACTACATGGTTTTGGGCCCAGATTTGGCTATTTGCACCCACCTCAAGCTACTAATTGCTGGCCCAATTTCTTATTCCTTTTCTTTTTTATATTTCACTTAATTAATTTATTTATTTTAGTTTGCTAACCAATTAATTAATTTTCTTTTTATTAAAAAATCACAAAAATATTTTTCTATCCAATTAAATTTAAGATATTTATTTTTTATACAAAAAATTAAATTAATCTAATTAGGTTATTAATTTTAGATAATTTTAATTCTTTTTACAAATAAATTAACAAATAATTAGAAAATTAGGGTTTTGACTAAATTTAATTATATTTTATTTTTCCTAAAAATAACAAAAACACAAAATAGGCCATGTAATTATCTTCATTAATTAATTTAATCATTAATTATTTTTGTATTTAATCTTAAAACCTAATTCTTTTTTCTTAAAAATAACTAAAAACGACAAAAAAACATTTTCTTCTTTAATTAGGATAGAAGGGTCAAAACCCTAATTTTCTCTCTATCTAATCTTTCTCGCGCGTATCGTATTATTATTTTTACCATATTAATGTAACTGCTCACAAGTTGTAATAGTTGATTAGGACTTTTACTTTTCATATATCACTTTATTTTCAAAGGGTTTGTTTTTGGCTATGTAAATACCCGAAGCCTTGTAATAGCGTAGTTTAATTTGCGCATTTAAATTACCGCAAAATATTAAATTGTTAGATGTATGGATAATTAGGGTTGCATAACAAGAATGTATGTAAAACTTTAAAACAGTTAGATAACCCTAAATGTGCAAAGATAAATAATCTGAAATTGAATCACTCGCACATGCGCACTCTTAGGGTACACTCTCACTTGGTTGCCTTCGGTAAACGGTCATTGAGTATAGGATGCTTTAGTGGTCGTCCTTTTGTCCAAAGATCAAAGTTGCCTCGGAAAGGTTGCCTCGGATATTGTTGCCTCGGATAATTGATCTAAGACATTAGGGTTATTACTAAGACGTCCTAACATTGCTTTAGTGACCGAACGTCCCTTTCAAATTGACCCTTAAAACTCCAATGACGGTGCTACCTACTAACTAATAGTGGGATAACACTGTCTAAAGGAAACGAATACAGAACAATTCTTTTTTCGAGTAGGTAGATTAGTTCTTAAGTACTTGCTCAATCAAAACAAACTTTTTCACACTTACACTCCTTTACAAACAAAGTTTTCAAAAACACTTCGTAACACTCTTGAAGACAGAAGCAAGAGTTAAATCAAAGTCAAAACAAAAACTTTTCAAATCACACAAACACAAAGAAGCAATTTTGAAAATGATGAGCAAGTACCTAAGAGCCCGTAGATAAGTACGGATAGAAAGGGTGCTAATACCTTCCATTTCTATAATCTACCCCCCGTACTCAGAAATATCTCGAAAAAGGAATTTTTTTGTGCTTTTTGCCTTTCCTTGTTGGATAAAATAAAAGACGGTGGCGACTCTTGCTTACCGCGACATTTTGCGAACAAAAACGCAAAACACAAACTAGCATTCCTAAAAAACAAGTCCCAGTTCTGGCCACCGTACCACAGAACTGGCGACTCTGTCGAGGAAATTTAATAAGTGGGGTGTACCTTAGGATTAGTTCATCATATTGTTTTCAATTGCTTGATTTGATTGCTTTATCTTTGTGGGCTTTGTATCGGAGTTACTATAGATCCTAACCCAGATCTGGGGACACCTTTTAGGTAAGTAGCAATAGACTGTGAGGGAACTGTACGGCGTAGACCGATACGGTTGAAGCAGTAGCTACGTTGATGTGGCACATTAGTTGGTACCGATATCTCTTGTGGAGGAACAAGGAGAGTATGGGGCTTCTATATGGGTCATTAAGCATCAACTGACCTTAGAACCTATAATTGACCAACTCGGCCATAGAAAGTAGCAGAATGCTACACTCATTGAGACCATACTCTCGCGATGGTTCCGGATGCAAGAAAATATTGCGTGAGTTGAAACTATGACCGATGGAGGATGGTCAGTGATATTGAGAACCTCTAGAACCCGGTTACTATTATTAGGACAGGTTGAACCAACTAAACTGAAAGAGTGTAGTACCTAGACTTCATGCCAGCCTGAAATTTAAGGGCTATTGTGTGACTTGTTTTCCCTTACCATGTTTGCTACCTGTGATACCTGTGGTATGTTTTTATCATGACATCGCATACATATTTCATTAGACTAACCATTTCAAAGACCGAAGGGATTCATCTTTGTTCTGTTTTGCAGATCATGGCCTCTATGCGCAGAAATACCATTTGAGTCAACTTCGTGCATATACCTGCTCAACTTAGAGAATTGGTTTCCAAGGTTCCTGATACTTCTTCCTTTGTTAGAAGACATGGTCATCTCCTTACCCTGGTCACTTCAAAGTTGGATGAGCAAATGATAAGTGTGTTGTTCCAGTTCTTTGATCCATTGCATCACTGTTTCACCTTCCCGGACTATCAGTTGGTCCATACTTTGGAGGAGTTTTCTGATTTACTTGGCATATCTATTCTAGAGCAGACACCCTTTACAAGTTTGGAGATAGCTCCTAGGCCAGAGGATATTGCTTCAGCCCTACATCTGAAAATGGCTGATGTACTATCTAATTGGGAGATTCGGAGTGGGGTTAAAGGTTTCTTGGCTAAGTTTTTGATCGATCAAGCTCAACAGTTCTGGGATAGTTTGGACTTTCAAGAATTTGAAGACATCCTGGATCTCCTCATCTATGGCTTGGTTCTTTTCCAAAATCCGGATGCCTTCATAGACGTGAACACAGTCAAGATCTTCATATCTCGTAACCCAATGCCTACTCTCTTGGGTGATATTCTGGATGCTCTTTATACCCGTACTATTCGAAGAAGGGGAACTCTCATGTGTTGTACACCACTGCTGGCAAGGTGGTTTATTTCTCCCCTCCCCAAATCTATATTGAAGAATGAGGAAGGTGTAGGTTGGGCTTACAGAATCATGTCTCTTGCTCATACGGACATCCTTTGGAGTACTAAGGATATGGAAAGGGTAGCTGTCATTGATCGGTGTGGGGAATACCCCAATGTTCCATTGCTTGGAATTCGAGGGGGAATAACCTATAATCCTTGTTTGGCTTTACGACAGTTTGGACGAGCTTGAAGGGACGGTCCTCATGAGCTGCTGCTTACAGGCATTGTCTTTGACTTCAAGGGGGATGTTGAGGGACATCGCCACAGATTTATACGAGTCTGGGACAGGGTCAACAGGTCTGATCCACATGAGCTAGGAATGAAGACTTCTCTCCCGATGCAACCATATCTCCAATGGGTTCAAGCCCGTGCTCAAAAGCTGGGAATGCCATATGAAGCTGTTTTGCCGGTGATTATAGAGCATACTGATGAAGAAGGGGTCCCTTATACAATCCTCCATCCCTATATGCCTACTAATCTGGTGGCATTGAAGAGATCTTGGATCCAGTTAAGGGAATAAAGGGATACCTACAGAGAGAAGTATCATGAGCAGGAACGAAAGATCTTGAAGCTTACAAGGCAGCTTGAGAATGAAAGGACAATCAACGATTATGTCAACATGAAAGGAAAGCGACCATGGGAGTTATAATGTCTTTTATTGTTCTTAGTTTAGATTTGATTTTCAGTATTTCTTTTGTAACGCCTTAAAGGCATTTGTTAAACATTGTTTCAAGTTTTAATCTAATAAAGTGTGTTTTATTTTGGTTTAAAAATTTGAATCTCCCTAAGTCTTTGAAATCATTTCATACGCATTCCATTACCATGCACCTCATTACAGGTACCTTTACAGGTTTCTTATCTTCTTCGCTGTTTATTTCAGCACAACATGTCTTCTGAAACACCAACTGATCAAGCTATTAAGGCTCTTCAAGCTCAGAATGCTCAGTTCCAGGAAATGTTCTTGAACTTAGCCAAAGGTCAACAAGATTTGAAGACTCTTATCTTGAAGGACAAGAAGAAGAAGAAGAAGAAGGTGGTCCTCCTGAACACGGGTCACAGATTTAGGAACAGGTTGAGACAGGAAGCTGATTTATCTCATTCATCTGAAGGAGGAGAGGATCAAGAAGAAAGGAAGGGTCCTAGCCCCGTGGTTTCTGGCAATGACACTGATTTTGATGAAGACCAGTATCCTCCTGCCAAGGATAGGTATAAGCAACTTGAAGACCATCTGAGTGCCATGGAGGTTCAGAAGGTTCCTGGTCTGGACTTTGGAGATTTGGGTCTGGCATCTGAGGTGGTGATCCCACACAAGTTTAAAGCACCTGTCTTTGCTAAATATGATGGGGTATCTTGCCCAAAGCTACACCTCCGCTCATACGCCAGAAAGATTCAACCATATACTGCTGATAGGAACCTATGGGTTCATTTCTTTCAAGATAGTCTGTCATGGACTTAGCTTGAATGGTTCTATCAACTGGAAGGAGATAATGTCCGCAACTGGGAGGATCTTGCTGCTGCTTTTTATAAGCAATACCAGTATAATGCCGACCTTGCCCCCACGCGTACCCAACTTCAAGGTATGTCTACGGGTGCGAGCGAAGGTTTTAAGGACTACGCTCAGAAGTGGAGAGATCTTGCTGGAAGAGTCCAACCCCCCTGTCTGATAGGGAGTTAGTGGATATGTTTCTTGGGACTTTGTCTGGTCCATATTTCAATCATTTGATCGATAGTTCATCGTCTGGGTTCACTGAATTGATAATGACTGGGGACAGAGTCAAAGCTGGTATTAGAAGTGGCAAAATACATAAAGGTGCTTCGTCAAGTACAGAAAAGAAGACTTTCAAGAAGGAATCTAGTGCAGTTTACGGCTCGAGGAGCCAAAATCGACCTGAACGCCGCCAAGCAGTTAATGCGATAGTTATATCAAGACCTACTGTTGCCCCACAATGCAACAATCAGCAAAGAGTAGAGAGACCACAAAGACAATATACTCGGCTCAGTATGACTTTATCTCAAATTCTGCCGCAATTGTTGAAGACAAACCTGGTGACTCTGAGGGAAGCTCCGAAGAATCCCAGTACCACCTCTCCGCTGTATAAACTGAACGCCCGCTGTGCCTATCACTCTGATAGCCCGGGGCATGACACCGATAATTGTTGGGCCTTGAGGAATAAGGTGCAGGATTTGATTGAAGCTAAAGAAATTGAGTTTGACGCACCATAAAAGCCTAATGTCATGACTGCTCCTATGCCTAAGCATGGAGTGAATGCCGTGGATGATGATTCATTTGTGACCTCCATGAAAGAAATTTCTACTTCGTTGTTGACCGTTAAGAAAAACCTATTGTTGGCCAGTTTATTTCCGGGCTGTGGCGAAGGTTGTCACCTGTGTTCCATCCCACCTGCCGGTTGCCATCTATTGAAGTCAGGTGTCCAACGCCTGATGGATAACAAAGAAATCTTGTTCGAGAAAACTTTGGTTCCGTTGATTCCTGTTGAAGATGTTTCCATAATCACCATTTCCGCCAATCCTTCCAAGGCTTCCTCGAGAAATCCTGTTAGGATTACATCTGTTCCGAGAGTTGCTCCATTGATCATTACTATTCCTGGACCCATCCCTTACACTTCAAATAAGGCTGTCCTATGGCACTATGGGGCCGATGTGTATTATCATGGGATTAAACAAGACTTGAAGGTTGAAGAGGCTGATACTGATGTCAGTAATATTGTTGGGTCTAGCAAGGTCACCCGAAGCGGAAGACTTTTCTCTCCTAAAATTTCTCCCCCGACTATTCAAAAGCCTATTGTCGTTCCACCTGCCAGTACATCTGCTACTGTTCCGATTCTTACACCAGTTATCACCCCTGTCGCTGAGTCATCTGATACTCGGGGCAAAGAAATCACAGGTGAGCCTGGCCGGACGGAGGCACCTAAGAAGATCATTATAGAGACCTCTAAGCAGGAGATAGAGGAAATTCTGAAAATTATCAAGAAGAGTGACTACAACATAGTCGAGCAGCTGGGGCAAACCCCGTCGAAGATCTCCATGTTATCTTTATTGTTGTGCTCAGAAGCCCATGCTAAGGCTTTAATTGCTTTCCTTAAAACTGCGCATGTGCCGCAAGAAACATCTTCTGATCAGTTCAAAGACTGTGTGGCTAGTTTGACCGCTGACAACGGGTTGGGTTTCTCCGACGCAGATCTGACTGTAAAAGGAAGGAATCACAATGATGCTTTGCACGTCTCGATCGAGTGCAGGGGCACTACCTTGGCCCACGTGCTGGTGGATACTGGGTCTTCCTTAAATGTTTTACCCAAGAAAGCATTAGATTGGTTGGATTGCAAAGGGTTGGTGCTGAAGCCGAGTAATATTGTGGTTAGGGCCTTTGATGGGTCCAAAAGGATGGTACATGGAGAGGTGGATGTCCCTGTTAAGGTTGGTTCCAAGACTTTTGCATCTACGTTCTATGTGATGGACATTCGACCATCTTATTCTTGCTTGTTGGGTAGCCCATGGATTCATAAAGCTGGGGCAGTAACTTCTACGCTCCATCAGATGTAAAAATATCCACTGAAGGGGAAGATTGTTACGGTGCAGGGTGTGGAGGAATACATGGTAAGCCACCTTAACTCCTTCCGGTATGTGGAGATGGATGGGGAGTTCATTGAAACCCCGTGCCAGAACTTTGAAGAAGTCCCACAGACTCTGGCGTTGACTGAAACTGTTGTTGAAGATCCTCCAATGAAGATGGCTTCCCTCAAAGATGCCCGGGATGTTATTGAAAAAGGTGGGTGTGCGAATTGGGGCCAACTCCCTGACTTTGCACACAAGACTGACAAGTTTGGTTTGGGTTTTACTGTAGAAGCTCAAAGGGCCGTTCGGCGTGCGCGGATTGGAAGACCTTCCCTGCGTATCAGTAATCCGGGAGTGAATGTAATTGAAGATGATGATGAAGAGTCAGATTTCGACAGCTGGATTTACCCGACTACCGATGGTGGCTTGAGCAATTGGACGGAAAATGACTTCGTGCCAGTTTCTTTTATTACACAGTAATAAGACTTTTATTTTGAGATTTGTAACAAATAATTTGAAACTTTTACGGCCCGGTGCCTTGCTCGAGACACCGTGACTTTGTTTGTAAGGGATTATTATGTGTCATTTCCATATATCATCAATAAAGCATTGAACGTTCTTCTTGCATTACAAATTTTGCGCTCCTTGTTTTTCTTTTCTATTTTTGCCCTTTATCAAAATAGCTATTTGTCTTACACACACTCACATATACAGGTCCACATCCACTCTGGATCCCACTGATAACGACTCTGCTACTGCCAGTTATGACTTCAAAAGTCCGATCAACCAAGCCGAGGACGAAGGTGAGGATGATTGTGAAGGGCCTGGGGAACTTGCTAGACTGTTACTTTAGGAAGAGAGGGCCATACAGCCGCATGAAGAGCTAGTGGAATCAGTGAATTTGGGTACCGGGGAAGACAAGAAAGAGGTCAAGATAGGTGCAAAACTGGAGCCTAGTGTTAAGCAATGGTTGATACAGATGCTGCGTGACTATGTTGAGATCTTCTCCTGGTCTTATGAAGATATGCCTGGGTTGGATACTGATATCGTGGTTCACCGCTTGCCGACCAAAGAAGACTGTCCTCCTGTGAAGCAGAAAGTTCACCGAATACGCCCCGAGATGTCTGAGAAAATCAAGGCTGAGGTTATGAAACAGTTTGATGCCGTTTTTATAGCAGTTACTTATTACCCACAGTGGGTTGCCAACGTGGTTCCGGTGCCGAAGAAAGATGGTAAAGTCCATATGTGTGTAGATTATAGAGATTTGAACAGGGCAAGCCCCAAGGATGATTTCCCTCTGCCTCATATCGACGTTCTGGTTGACAACACTGCTCAACATAAGGTCTTCTCCTTTATGGATGGTTTTTCCGGTTATAATCAGATTAAGATGGCTCCCGAAGACATGGAGAAGACAACGTTCATTACACAGTGGGGTACTTTTTGCTACAAAGTCATGCCGTTCGGATTGAAGAATGATGGGGCAACTTATCAGCGTGCCATAGTCACTTTGTTCCACGACATGATTCACCATGAGATTGAGGTATACATTGACGACATGATTGCAAGGTCCCAGACTAAAGAAGAACACCTTGACCATCTCCAGAAGCTATTTGACAGGTTGAAGTTGTACAAGCTGAGGTTAAACCCGAACAAGTGCACCTTCGGAGTGAGGTCTAGTAAGCTGTTGGGTTTCGTCGTTAGAGATAAAGGTATTCAAGTGGATCCTGCCAAGGTGAAGGCTATACAGGAGATGCCAGCTCCCCGAACAGAAAAAGAAGTCAGAGGCTTTTTGGGACGGTTGAATTACATTGCCCGATTCATTTCGCACCTGACTGCGACTTGTGAGCCAATCTTCAAGCTGCTGAAGAAAGATCAAGTGGTAAGATGGAATGATGAATGTCAGGCTACTTTCGAAAGGATCAAAGAATATCTCCAAGATCCACCTATTCTGATGCCTCTAGTTGAAGGGAGACCTTTGATTTTATACTTGACAGTACTCAACAATTCAATGGGGTGCTTGCTGGGGCAGCATGATGAGTCTGGCCGAAAAGAGCATGCTATTTATTACCTTAGCAAAAAGTTTACCGACTAAGAGACCCGATACTCATTTCTTGAGAAAACTTGTTGCGCTTTGGCATGGGCTGCTCGCCGGCTGAGACAGTATATGCTGACTCACACTACTCTATTGATATCAAAGATGGATCCGATCAAGTATATCTTCGAAAAGCTCACCTTGTCCGGAAGAATAGCAAGATGGCAGATGATTTTGACTGAGTATGACATTCAATACACGACCCAAAAGGCAATTAAGGGAAGTGTGTTAGCAGATCATTTGGCACAGTTGGCCGTGGATGATTACCAGTCTATGAACTTCGAATTCCCGGATGAGAACATCATGTTGGTAACCGAATGTGAGAAACCTGGACCGGATGAAGGACCTGAGGAGGGATCCCGATGGTCTATCTACTTTGATGGAGCTTCAAATGCTTTGGGTAATGGCATTGGCCCCATGATCATATCTCCCGAAGGCTGTCATACTCCATTTACCGCCCGACTATGTTTTAACTGCACCAACAATATGGCGGAGTATGAAGCATGCATCATGGGCCTACGTGCAGCTATTGACCTAAGGATTAAGTTCTTGAGTGTGTTCGGAGATTCCGCTCTCGTGATCAGTCAGATCAAAGGCGAGTGGGATACGAAACATCCAAATCTTATTCCTTACAAGGAGTATGTACTGACATTGCTTCCACACTTCAAGGAGATAACTTTTGAACACTTCCCCAGAGAGGAGAATCAGTTAGCGGACGCGCTAGCTACGATATCTTCTATGTTCAAGGTCAGGTGGGACAATGAAGCTCAACGGATTACCATCAAAAGGTTGGACGAACCCGCACATTGCTATGACATTGAGACTGAAGAGGTAGCGGATAAACCCTGGTTTCACGAAGTAAAGAGGTATCTTGAGGCTCAGGAATACCCCGAGGGTGCATCTGTTAATGATAAGAAGTTTCTCAGGAGGTTCGCGGCGAAGTTCTTCATCAGCAATGATATCCTTTACAAGGGTAACCATGATTCAACCTTACTGCAGTGTGTGGATAAGAATGAGGCGGAAAGGATCATGGAAGAGTTACATGAAGGTACTTTTGGAACTCATTCCAGTGGACACACCATGGCGAAGAAAGTCCTACGGGCAGGATATTATTGGTCTACCATGGAAGCCGACTGATATCAGCATTCTCGGACCTGTCATAAGTGCCAAGTCTATGCTGATAAGGTGCATATACCTCCGGTTCCTCTGAACATCTTGACGACACCTTGGCCTTTTGCAATATGGGGCATCGATATGATTGTAGAGATCAGACCGACGACATCCAACGGGCATCATTTCATCCTGGTAGCTATTGATTACTTTACAAAATGGGTTGAAGCAACTTCCTTTTCTAGTGTAACCAAGAATGTCGTGGCACGGTTCATTCGGCACAATCTGATCTGTTGATATGGTGTACCAGAGAGGATCATTACGGACAATGGTACCAATCTCAATAATACGATGATCACCGAGCTCTGCAAGCAGTTCAAGATACAACATCACAACTCTTCTCCCTACCGGCCAAAGATGAATGTGGTTGTTGAAGCGGCTAATAAGAACATCAAGAAGATTGTGCAGAAGATGACGGTGACATACAAAGACTGGCATGAGATGTTACCATTTTCTCTTCATGGGTACCGTACCTCAGCGCGAACGTCAACAGGGGAAACACCCTATTCCTTGGTATATGGCATGGAGGCAATCTTGCCCGTTGAAGTTCAGATACCCTCTCTTCGGATTATGAAAGATGCAGGTTTGAGTGAGGATAATTGGCTCCAGACTCGGCTTGATCAACTGAACTTAATTGATGAGAAGAGACTTACTGCTATTTGTCATGGTTAGAAGTATCAAAAACAGATGATCAAGGCATTTAACAAGAAAGTTAGACGACAAGAGTATCGAGTCGGAGATTTGGTGATCAAGCGCATCATTCTGCCACAAGGTGATCCCAGGGGCAAATGGACCTCTACTTACGAAGGGCCATTTGTGGTTAAGAACATCTTCTCGGGAGGAGCTATGATTCTAACCAACATGGATGGTGACGACCTTCCTCACCCCGTCAATGCAGACATAGTGAAAAAATACTATGCATAATCAAAGACCCGCTAGGTTGACTGGCCTAGGAAAAATAAGGGCTTCCCGGCGAACCAAAAGGGTTCGAGCAAAAATAAGGGATGGAAATGAAAAAACTGTACACCCGGAAAGTCGAAAACCTGAAAAGGCGGCTTGGGCAAAAAAGGGTATCCCGATGGACTGAAAACCCAAAAGGGCGGTCCAGGAAAAAATTAGGGATCAAAGCGTAACACTATGTCTCATTGGATTATCTTGCAACCAGACTTCGGTATCAACTATCAAGCTCAGACGACACTAATCAATCTGATCTACCTTCAACCAAGTAGCAAAGTGATGAGACGCTCAAAGATATAAGGGAAATAGCAGAGTTGGAACCCAGTGGGATTGTTCACATAGCCGTTTTTCTTTATTTTTCACAAATTGTATAAACTCTATCATTTAGGCGGTGTTCTCTTACTAGGACGCCAGCCTCTTGTACAAAAACGCCTATTTACAGGCCAAATTCAAAATCAATACAATTCATTTTCGCAAAGAAATTTCAAATTGTTTTTCTTTTTTCTGTTTTGTTTTGCAAGAACGTCCAATGTTCATTTTTGATATATGCATTTGACATTAATTGCTGCTCATAAATATTTACATACGAAACAAAAATACGATTACTCGCAATATCAGAAACAAGGGCAAACAAGAAATTTCCAGACCTTACAGTTGCTCTATTCACTAGGTACAGGAATAAACCTAGCTGAAGAATATGACTAAGGTACATTCACTCCCCGCAGAGTAAGAAAAGGACAATAGTGTTAACTCTCCCCAACTAAGGTTTGCAACCGCGAATGGGTTGGTAAGATTCTCCCCAAGAAGAGTTTATCTGGCACCAGCGCTAGAAGACCATCCCCAGCGGAGTCCAAAGGATTATCCCCAGTAGAGTCTGGAAGATTATCCCCAATTAAGTTGCCACTAAAATATTATCCCCAGCGGAGTTCATTTCTTTCACAAACAGAAAACTTCATCCCCAACAAGGTTTATCATCACCAGCAACGGTAATTTGTTCACAGCCGAGGGTATCTCTCCAAGATCGGAAAATCCTTAGCAGAGTATCTCTTTTCCCCATATAGTCATTTCCTCGCCAGTCTCTTCCCCAACGGAGTTATCCTCTCCTGCAGGTTTATTCTCCCAATCATCTTCGGTCGTTATCCCAGCGAGCGAAACTCTTCATATTCTCCAACAGCAGTCTGAAATTTATTTTTCCTCAGCTAGAGAACATCCTAAAAACATTGCACGTCCATACATCATGACATGCATATACATCATACAACATAATCTCATTTATTTTGAGAACATCATTGCCTGATATATATCATGCATTACATACAACTAACCTTTACCTTTTAGGAAAGGTACAATCAAATTCTCACAAACTCAAGCTATGAAGCCTGGATTACGACCAGATAGTAGTTCATTCCCACCTCTTCAATAGAGATGATTCCTCAGTAGAATAACGGACGACCGAAGTTCCTAAAATTCAACTTTCCTCTTCAACAGAGATGATTCCTCGGTAGAATAACGGACGACCGAAGTTCCTAAAATTCAACATAGATGATTCCTTAGTAGAATAACGGACGACCGAAGTTCCTAAAATTCAACAGAGATGATTCCTCAGTAGAATAACGGACGACCGAAGTTCCTAAAATTCAATAGAGATGATTCCTCGGTAGAATAACGGACGACCGAAGTTCCTAAAATTCAACAGAGATGATTCCCCAGTAGAATAAGGGACGACCGAAGTTCCTAAAATTCAACAGAGATGATTCCTCGGTAGAACAACGGACGACCGAAGTTCCTAAAATTCAACAGAGATGATTCCTCAGTAGAATAACGGACGACTGAAGTTCCTAAAATTCAACTTTGCTCTTCAACAAAGATGATTCCTCGGTAGAATAACGGACGACCGAAGTTCCTAAAATTCAACAGAGATGATTCCTCAGTAGAATAACGGACGACCGAAGTTCCTAAAATTCAACAGAGATGATCCCCCCAATAGAATAACAGACGACCGAAGCTCCTAAAATTCTATTTCACTCAAAGACAGAGATCAACATTCCCCAGCAGAATCTTCCTCCACAACAGGTGTACAAGCTCTCGCCAAAGAATCTCTTGGGCGATCGACACTCCTTCGGATGGCATCTTTAAGCCCATTCCCCATCAGCAATTTCCAAATGGCATCTGTAAGCCCATTCCCTACCTCACACGATGGATACCACTTCATGCGAGTGCAAATTTCTGGGCACTCTAGTGTTCAATCATCTTCCACCTTCAGATCACAAAAGGCACACAAGCCAATATATATCCTCAGGTTTAAGAAGATTGAACAGGGGAAGCTGTTGTACCCCAAAATTTTCCCTCCCATATTTCTCAATACATTTCAAGAAAAATCCTCAAGTTGCTCAAGGTAGTCCAAAGGTTGACCAAACAAGCTCCCTCCTAAGGCAGTCTACCTCAAATTAGGGTTTCATGTTGCATAAAGATACTTGAGTCCAAAGGATCCCAAATTCTCACCAATGTCCTAATATGTTCTCAAGATCATCCATGTCAAGTTTCAAGCCTTGCAGAAAAAGTTTGCTCAGTCAATTGCTCAAGAGCCCAAAAATCGACCGTGTTAGGGCAAAACTCAACTGTGGCCCACATACAGTCAAACTTCAAGATTTTTTGTCAACATCCTCATTTTGAAGTATATTTCATCATTTGATCAAGGGTTGATCATGATTCATCAAGGATTGCTCATAATTCATCAAGACCCAAAACTTGTTAAATTAGGGTTTTGTAGGAAAAGTCAACTCAACTTTGACCAATCATAACTTTCTCATAATTTATGAGAAATGACCCATCCAAAGCTCATTTTGAAGATGATTCCATTCCCCACAATCCATATTCATCTCTCAAGTTCAAAATATGCAATCACAAAAAGTTATGAATTTGGACATTATAGGTCATTTTGAAAAGTCAACAAAAACACCTTTTTTGTCAAAGCTTCATACATGAGAATGGAATATCAAATTGAGATGAGATAAAAAGGGTTTCTTAGAGGACATCTCAACCTTTCTAAAAAGTCCAAGAACATCTCTAAAGAGTCAAAATTGAGGAAGTTATGCATTGGTGAAGTTGACCCTTTTTGCAAAATTGCCAAAAGACAACTATGCCCAAAACTTCAATTTTTGCCAAATGGGCCCAATCTTTTGCACTTGTTTTGAGTTGGAAACATGGTCCACGAGATCTAGCCTTTCCACTTGTCATTATCTTATTTATATTATTTATTTTAATTTTTATTTGAATTAAATAATTTTAAATCAAAACAAATCATATAAAATCCAAAATATTGAAAACTCAAGATTTTTTACATGATTCATGTCTTAATGTCCAGCTAGCATCAGGTAAAATTTGTATCAAGGCATGGTGTGTACAAAAAGATTGAATTAGGCCATTTTTGGAAAGATTTTTAAGGTGAATCAAATCAAGATCAAGGACATTGATGGAGGAAGATTGAGGCCAGGCTTTCAACCCTAATCCATTCCTTGATACATATTGAAGTGAGGCAGACCAAAAGAGGCTGGAGAGAGAGAGAGAGAGGCGTATGATCAAGAACAAGACTTGAAAAAACACCAAAAAAGTGCCAACATGATTTCATTGTTCCAGGCCAATTCAAGACTCTTTGACCATTCCATTTGCTTCATGGGATTGTAGGCAAGCAAAATCGATCAAAACCAAACATTTCCGGGCCGTATAACGCACTGTAAGACATTCACGACACCCACATTTTCTGGAATTCTGTTTGCATGATTCTCGCACCTTCATCAAATTCTAATCATATATCCTTGTTCACCATTACATTTGTAAGCTTTCTATAATACTCAATTGCGTTTTCATAGACTGAATCGAGAACTGCCATTGTTAGGTTTTTGGGTTCCGTTTTAGGGTTTTTGTTTGCAGGTAAAATTAGCCTTCATGAAGGGTACCATCTTGTTCAGAATGGCAAGACGAATCCAACCATGGCATTAGAAATCATTTATCGTGCCCATGGAGAATTTTGAGAGGAACCAGGCTTATAGCTACGGACAAACGTCCGTAGGTAAAAGTTTGGAACTTTTACCAACGGAACGAGGTCAGGGATAACCTGCGTGTCACCTTTCCATTGGTTTATTCAAACTGCTGGCGTGTGGTTTTTGTTATTTATCCATTAATTCTTTTTTCTATATATTATTATTACTGCTTATTTTATGTACAACAAAAACAAATAGCTCAGCTGGTTGCCAAGCACTGGAAATTGCCTTGGGGCCTGGGTTCGAATCCCTGGTCCCCCCATTCTTGCATATTATTTTTCCTTTCAGGATCAGGCATGCATACAAAGATAAGAGACTACCATATGCTCTCAAGATCTAGCCCTTGGATCTCCAGATGGCCAAATCTGATGGCCATCATCTGAAGGTGCATCATGGAGCCCAATCAACACAAAGCATATGATCGTGCAAGTCAACGTGGACTACTTGGTTTTGGGCCCAGATTTGGCTATTTGCACCCCCCTTAAGCTACTAATTGCAGGCCCAATTTCTTATTCCTTTTCTTTTTTATATTTCACTTAATTAATTTATTTATTTTAGTTTGCTAACCAATTAATTAATTTTCTTTTTATTAAAAAATCACAAAAATATTTTTCTATCCAATTAAATTTAAGATATTTATTTTTTATACAAAAAATTAAATTAATCTAATTAGGTTATTAATTTTAGATAATTCTAATTCTTTTTACAAATAAATTAACAAATAATTAGAAAATTAGAGTTTTGACTAAATTTAATTATATTTTATTTTTCCTAAAAATAACAAAAACACAAAATAGGCCATGTAATTATCTTCATTAATTAATTTAATCATTAATTATTTTTGTATTTAATCTTAAAACCTAATTCTTTTTTCTTAAAAATAACTAAAAACGACAAAAACATTTTCTTCTTTAATTAGGATAGAAGGGTCAAAACCCTAATTTTCTCTCGATCTAATCTTTCTCGTGCGCATCTTATTATTATTTTTACCCTATTATTATAACTGCTCACAAGTTGTAATAGTTGATTAGGACTTTTACTTTTCATTTATCGCTTTATTTTCAAAGGGTTTGTTTTTGGCTATGTAAATACCCGAAGCCTTGTAATAGCGTAGTTTAATTTCCGCATTTAAATTACCGCAAAATATTAAACTGTTAGATGCATGGATAATTAGGGTTGCATGACAAGAATGTATGTAAAACTTTAAAACGGTTAGATAACCCTAAATGCACAAAGATAAATAATCTAAAATTGAATCACTCGCACATGCGCACTCTTAGGGTACACTCTCACTTGGTTGCCTTCGGTAAATGGTCATTGAGTATAGGATGCTTTAGTGGTCGTCCTTTTGTCCAAAGATCAAAGTTTCCTCGGAAAGGTTGCCTCGGATATTGTTGCCTCGGATAATTGATCTAAGACATTAGGGTTATTACTAAGACGTCCTAACATTGCTTTAGTGACCGAACGTCCCTTTCGAATTGACCCTCAAAACTCCAACGACGGTGCTACCTACTCACTAATAGTGGGATAGCACTGCCTAATGGAAACAAATACAAAACGATTCTTTTTTCGAGTAGGTAGATTAGTTCTTAAGTACTTGCTCAATCAAAACAAACTTTTTCACACTTACACTCCTTTACAAACAAAGTTTTCAAAAACACTTCGTAACACTCTTGAAGACAGAAGAAAGAGTTAAATCGAAGTCAAAACAAAAACTTTTCAAATCACACAAACACAAAGAAGCAATTTTGAAAATGATGAGCAAGTACCTAAGAGCCCGTAGATAACTACGGATAGAAAGGGTGCTAATACCTTCCCTTTCTATAATCTACCCCCCGTACTCAGAAATATCTCGAAAAAGGATTTTTTCTGTGCTTTTTTCCTTTCCTTGTTGGATAAAATAAAAGACGGTGGCGACTCTTGCTTACCGCGACATTTTGCGAACACAAACGCAAAACACAAACCAACATTCCTAAAAAACAAGTCCCGGTTCTGGCCACCGTACCACACACATCTTTTACTTTTATTTTCTTTTTCTGATTTTTATATTTTATATGTTTTAAATTTCAAAAAAATCATAGAAAATTCTTTTTTAGTCCAAAAAATCTGAAAAAATTATGAAAAATATTTTTAATTATTCTCTTTCTGATTTTTATTTTTTTCCCAATTTAATTTTGTGTTTTGGTATTTTTTATAAATTTTACACTTATTTGATTTGTTTAAAATGTTTAAAAATACTTTCATACTTTTTTAAATTATGAAAAAAATTATGGAATGATCCAATGATATTGTGACAAATATTGGTGACCTTATTTTATTTTTGTTTCTGACTTTTCTATTTTTTACTATTTTTGTTTATTTTACCGATTTATTTTAGTTTTTAAAAATAGTTTCTAGCTTTTAAAAATTCCCAAATTTTTTGTAAAATTACTTGGCCTCTTTTCTGATTTTACTATGGTTTTATTTTTCATTTCTTGATTAATTTGAATATAATTGCCATTTTCTTCATTATTTTCCATTTTTAAAACATTTTTAAACCTTTTAATGTATATATTAATTATATTATTATTTTGTGATTATTTTCTGGCTGTCTTGGGTTGATTTTTTGAACATGACTTTATTAACATCATTGGATCCATGGTGTTGAGTTTAACTCCACAAAAAATAGATGAATGATTTTAATAATAGTTTGATTAAATATTAATTCAAATGTGGTTTCTCTTTTTACCCTAATTCCTCTTCATCTCATCCCCTTCTCATTGCACTAAATGTTGTTGGAGCATGATCTCTATATCATGTCTCAAAACAAATGGTGTATAGATTGCTATTGCCGGCCTCAAAATAGGTGCGACTTCTATATAAGTCCACTTACGATTGCTTAACATAGCGCTAAATTTTGTCCCGATTCGAATAAATGATCATTCGTGGCCCAAACTTATGATTGCAAGCCCAAGTATGTTAATTTGATCTCTTTGATACAATAACCTTGAGATTCATTGTGTGGAGGCTTTGGTTCTACCAATCCTCTAATGGATCTACAACACTTTTGGTCAATGTGGATCACTTAAACATCATTCATCATTAAATGGTACTTATGAGAATTCCAAATGGATGATATACTTGACAAAAAGCAAATGCAACTTGTTGTGTGGAGGCTTTGGTTCTACCAATCCTCTAATGAGTTCCAAATGCAAGTTTCAAGATGTTCATCTAACTAACCACTAATTATTGACTTGTTTATTTTATTCCTTTATTCTTTTATGCTTTATGTACTATTTATCTTTTAGCATTTTTTCATTTCATGCCATTTTCATCTTTTCTCATTTGAGCATTTATATTCTTGCCATTTTTACTTTGCTCACTTGAGCTTTTCTTTTTCTTTTCCTAAGATACTTAATAATCAACTTAAACCCTAAAAAACTTTTAATGGTACTTGGACTATTTTGTTACTATCCTTGGAATTATGGAGTATGGGACTTTTTCTTGGACTTAGGATTAGAAACCTTGGCCTATCTTGGAGACCTTGTGATCTTATCTGATTATTTTGTCTGGAGTTCTTGAGGTTTACCTCAAGACATTGGGTTGCTTGTTTGTTTTTGTGTGCAGGTTTTTAGGATTACATCCTTTGTTTGTAATCTGGAATTCACCCGTATACAACCGTTACTCTGCCCAATTTTTGTGAAGACTTAATACACTTGAAGAGGTCTAGTATCTTTGCTTGCTTTGTTTCAATCCAAAGAATGGGAATTCTATCTTGACTCATAATGTCAAGTATTGGCTTCTTGTTGGTTAGATGATTCTTCTCCTTAGCTTTTACCTTATGCTTTAGGATAGTCTCTTCTTCTCCTCCCATATTCTTTAATTTCAAAAATCTTCTCACTCCTTTTTTAAACTCTTCTTGTTTCTAAACTTGAAACACTTTTATAATAAACTTGGACTTAGGTCCATGCATTTTAAAAACATTTTCATAAAAAAAACTCCAATAAATTTAATAATACCTTGACATTTTTTGTGAGAAGACTAAAATTCAACCAATCTCATTTCAAACCATTTTGCCACTTTGGCTTTTATCTTTAAACTTTTTCTTAAAAGATTAGACTCTTTTCAATCCTTGTAGTGATGCAAGCAAATATACTTCTACAATATGTAGTGAAGTGAGATATTTTCCACTCGGGTGTTGAGTGAGGCATTGTTGATTTTAAAACCAAGCCATTATCCTCCACTTTGAGATGATGCAAATTCTCCTTTCTCATGATTGTGGGTAGTAAGTATGTTTTCCACACGGACAATGACGATGATGTCTTATCTCTTAAAATCAACCAACACACTTGTGTTTCAAATTTTTAAAAGAGGAACTATGTGTACCCTGATCCCCTATTGCATGAAAGGTGGTACGTAGGCACTAAAGGTTCGAAACCGCGACGGGTGCAAAAATCATAAAAATATATATTTCTTTTCCCACATCCACCATCCATTTTATATATACAACACAATTTATAGCCAAAATATACAAATTTTTCAAAGAGGTTCCCGCGGAGTGCCGTAGATGTTTAGGGTGATAATACCTTCCCTTTGCATAACCAACCCCCTTACCTTGAATCTTTCCCCTTTTTTTGGGTTATTCGCTCTTTTCCAATTCCTTTGGAAACAATAAAGCACGGTGGATATTTTTATTTTTGATTTGTATAAAGTCTAGTCAATACAATGGCTTAGTCTTGAACATTTCTACCGCTACAGAAAATGGCGACTTCACTGGGGACAGATTGACCTCTTGCTGGTCTATCCCTAAGTGGGTTGAACCTATCTTTGTTTATATCTGTATATGTGCTATTGTGTTTATGTGTTATATGTTGTATATATGTTTGTCTGGATTTTCCTGGTTTTTAGGGTGCTTGGTGATTACTCATAAGTCCTTTACCCGGACTTGGGAAAACTTTAAGATAGGACGGGCGGTATAGTCATGTTAACTTTGAGGGAGTAATCCCAAAAAAGGAGGCATGAGATCCCCCACTCAGTGGAGGCCCCTTTGATTGTAGTGTTGTTTATCGAGTAATCGGGAAGACGTACTGCTTTCGACCTGGGAGCCTGCTGAAAATGAGGACTGTAGAATACCAAACCCATCTTGGCCTTTTAGGTGTAGTGCGGAAGCTATGACTGAGTAATCTGGAAATAGTTGTCACGCGATACTACGCTTGGACGAGTCTTTCTTGAGAATATTACTAATTACCGAGTTAATCAGGAAGTTGGTAATATCTGAAGGAAAGGTGTAAACTCTGGGAATCTCTAGAACCTTGTTCAGCATGTGATAACTCTTAGACCAACACCTTATGGGTAGTACCTTCGACCTCATGCTCGTGACGTTGAACCTATGAACCCTATATGTGTGATCTTATGTGTGATTGTTGCATCATGCATCCATGCACTCATAAGCATCTTTTGAAGAAAACAATATTTCAAGGGATTTAAAGGTTGACTATTTGTGAATATCTCAGGTACTTTTAACCATGGATTCTGGAAAGAGAAAGACTGGGAAATATAGTTTCATGGATCCCAAGATAGATGAGTTAATTAGTCTAATTCCAGAGATTGAGTGTCCTACAGACTTTCGGAAGAAGTATGAATCCATTATTCCTCTCATGAAGCTGAAGATGAAGGAGGGTATTCTCTCAACTTTGGTCCATTTCTATGATCCGGTGTATCACTGTTACTTTTCCCGATTATCAGTTGATGCCTACACTGGAGGAGTATTCCTATCTATTGGATTTACCTGTTACCGATCGTGTTCCTTTTACTGGTTTGGAGGGTGAGCCAAAACCACATGAGATTTCTGCTTTGATTCATCTGGGGAAGTCTGAGGTGGAAGCCCATATGACTACCAAAGGAGGGATTAGAGGATCACCAGCTCAGTTCTTATTGGAGAAAGCTCGTTACTTTGCCATGATGAAGAGTACGATTGCTTTTGAGGCCGTCTTTGCTTTACTTGCTTATGGATTATTCTTATTTCCTAACATGGACAAGTTTGTCGACATTAACACTATCAGGATTTTCATGATTGGAAACCCAGTTCCTACACTGTTGGGTGATACTTATTACTCTGTTCATCTTCGGAGTTCCTATCATGGGGGAATGATTATCCGTTGCACGCCTTTGTTGTACCGGTGGTTCATCTCGCATATGCCTCAGTCTGATGCTTTTTGGGATGTCAAGAAGGAACCCCGTTGGGCTCCTAAGATCATGGCACTTACTCACTCAGATATTGATTGGTATCATCGAGCTTACCAGGATGTAGAGATTATTGATAGTTGTGGTAGTTTTCCCAATGTACCTCTTCTTGGTACAAAGGGAGGAATTAACTATAACCCTATTCTTGCACGATGACAACTTTGTTATCTGGTGAGGGATAAACCAAATAGTATTCATTTGAGTAGTTTATTTCTGAAGGAAGGAGAAGACCACAGGGAAGCTAGGGAGAAGATTGCGAAGGCCTGTCGTCACATTCATAAGGAGAGTAGGAAGGATTTGGGACCTAGAGGTGTTGTTTCTTTGGAGCCATATCTTCAGTGGGTCCGATCGAGAGCCATTCAGTTGAAGATGCCGTATACTCAGGAGACACCCATGCCTGATTTGTTTGTGAAGACCACTCCTCCCTTATTAGATGATCTAGAGGAGCTGCAACTTGCTTTAGTTAGGATGCAACAGGAAAGGGATGCTTGGAATAACAAGTTCCAGACTTTAGAGAGTTCCTACAGAGAAGACCTGAAGGAGAAATATGATTTGATCGAGATCCTTGAGAGTCGAGCGAAGGAGTTTATGGAGAGGCAAGGGGATTTATTTTCTCCTAAGCCTCAAACAGGTATTGATTACTCACTTCCTGCTTCAGATGATTGGAAGGAAGTTGCCATCAGGCATGTGGAAGAAAACCAGAGGTTGAGGGCTCAGATCGCCAGGCTCACAGGGAGGCGCCAGCGTACAGATTGATCTCTATCAGTTCCTTTTCTCTGGATTTTAGATTGTATTTTCATATTGTACTTGGGATCATTGAAACTTTTAATCTATTTTGAAGTTATTATAATAAAAAAATTCCAGTATCTCAAATGCGTTATTATTTTGATGTTTGCAATGTGTCTATAAACGTTAAATCCATTGAAATATTAAATAATAAAGTAAAAATAATCATATGCATTGCATATCTTGCATCATATTGCACATATTTCTTGCATTTATTATGCATATCCAGGTGCCTTACCCAACTTCTTTACTTCGTTCAGCAAGTTGACTGATCACTACAACACTCAGGCTAACTTCAAAAAGAAGATGGACAATTTGGAACAGGAGAATCACGAGCTACGGGAAGAAGTTTCTGCTTTGAAAGATGGCTTGGCCAATTTGACTACTCCGATGGAAGCTCTGGTGGTTTCTCAAAATCAGCTACCGAGTGTTCAACCTCAACCAACAAGGGCAAATACTGAAGTTCCAACTGTTCATGTATCCGCTACTCTAACTTTTGTTCAAAACCGTATGCCTCAGGGTTATCTGTGGGGAATGCCAGAGAATTTTGCACCTGAAGGTTTCAATTTGGGTCCCCAAGATGCTCCAGTGGTTCAAACTGTTGTTACTCCAGCACCTCCTGTGGTGCATACTGTTCCTGCTGTACCTCCTTCGATGAATTTGGTTCTGTTTGTTAATGAAGATGTGTGTCATCCTTTTCCTCCGCCGAGAGAAGACTCGGGTCTTTATGATAGAATGGATGATTTCCAAGAGCAGTTTGAGAGAATGCAAAGAGAGATGAAGGCTCTTACGGGAAAAGAGTTATTTGGGAAGAATGTGAATGAGCTATGTTTGGTTCTGAATGTTAAAGTACCTGCTAAGTTCAAGGTCCCGGAGTTTGAGAAGTACAAGGGTAACACTTGCCCTCGTGCTTACTTGGTGATGTACGTAGGGAGAATGTCTACCCACACTGATGATCAGCGTCTGCTGATTCACTTTTTCCAGGATAGTCTGTCCGGTGCAGCATTGAAGTGGTACATGAGTTTAGACAGCGCCGACATCCATACTTTTAATGATTTGGGATAAGCATTCATTAAACAATACAAATACAATATGGACATGGCACCCGATCGTGACCAGCTTAGGGCCATGGTTCAAAAAGACAGAGAATCGTTCAAAGAGTATGCGTAGAGATGGCGCGAAGTTGCTGTACAAGTGATTCCTCCCATGGAGGAGAAGGAAATGACTAAAATTTTTCTGAAGACGCTAGGCGCTTTCTACTACGAAAGAATGGTAGAAAGTGCCCCAAGTGATTTTACAGAGATGGTAGGAATGTGTGTCCGTCTAGAAGAGGCAGTGAGAGAAGGCCGTTTGAAAAAGGGTGAAGGATCTAGAGGTGTGAAAAAGCCAACTTATGGGTTTACAAAGAAGAAAGAGGGGGATACAAATGCCATCATACAAGAGAGAAGGGTGAACGCTCCTGAAGGAATTATCAGCGTCACCAGGAAGTTGCCTCAGTTACTCCTGTTATGAATGCCGCTCTGACTACCGTTTCTTATCAAAGACATCCCCAGTAGGGGAACCAAGGGAATAACCAGAGAAGGGAGAACTATGACCCTATTCCCATGAGCTATGCAGAGCTACTACCAGCATTAATTCAGAAGAAGTTAGTCCAGACCTGACCACCTCCCGCTGTACCATCACGACTGCCTTGGTATTACAAATTAGACCAGACGTGTGCCTTTCATCAGGGAGCACCGGGGCATAGTGTTGAAAATTGTTATCCTTTGAGGAGTGAAGTTTAAAGGTTGGTGAAGTCTGGAATTCTATCTTTCAAAGACATGGGACCTAATGTGAAAGACAATCCTCTACCTAAGCACGGTGGGGTGAATGCTGTAAATATGGTGGCCGGTTGTCCAGGTGACTTTCAGATTTTTGACATTAATCTGGTTAGAGGAGATTTGGTGAAGATGCACGCAGATCTCTGTGAATTCAGTTATTATACACATGACCATGTCGGTTGTGCTGTTTGCAGTACAGACATATAGGGTTGCGAGAAGATAAAGGTTGATTTACAGGAGATGATGGATGAAGGTTTAATCCATATAATTAGGCCTAGGGAAGAATATGAAGAGGAAGTGAATATGGTTTCTGGATGTCCGGGTGAATTCAAATTTTTTGATGTGGAGCATTTGAATGAGGATCTCGTGCAGTTGCATGCTACCTTCTGCCGTACTGCTGGTCAGGTGGAACACCAATATGGATCTTGCATAGTTTGCTGTCAAGACCCCCGAGGATGTTCTATTGTGAGAGAGAGTGTTCAATTGTTGTTAGACAATGGAATTATCAAGATCACAGGTCAGAGAGAGGATTATCACGAGATTGATATGGTTGAAGTTTGTTTGATGGAAGAAGAGTCAGAGGAAGAGTATGGCTCCACATATGAGTATTTCTCTTCAGACGAAGATTTGTTTGCCGGAAATGACCTTTTGATGGCTGATTGTGTTGAGGAATGGGTAAATGTCATTGTACCTTGTTTTGGTGCACCCGCTTATCTTGAGGTGGAGTACCATAGCAAACCAGCTGTTGCCCCACTGGTAATTAGTCTGCCAGGTACTGTTCCCTATAAATCAGATAAGGCTGTGCCTTACAAATACAATGCTACAATCTTAGAAAATGGGGACTTCTTGTAGATGTTTGTTGTCACAAGATCTTCTTAAGATAACTTCTGACTGGAGACTTCTTATAGATGTTTGTTGAAGCTTGAATAGAGTTATTATTATCTATTATACTTAATTTCCAGAATTATAGTCTTCTTATAGAATTAGTTAAAGCTTGATTAGAAGTTAGAGTATGTCTTCATAACCTGGTTAGAATGAGACCACAAAGTCTTGAGTTTATAGGTTTTGAGTTTTCCTTTATCAAATTCTTGATCATAACTAATCTGGATGAATACTTTTATAGTTGTTGACTTGATATAGATAAAAATCCTTTGGAGAAGATACTTCAGAACTGTTGGTGAAATTTGTTCAGAAGTTGCAAAGTGATTCCTTATGACAGCGTCAACTTGCTTCCAATGATTCTAGTCTTCAAACATAACTGGTATTCAGAATTCTAAGTAAGCTTTAGTATAACATCTGAGAGACTTGAGTTTGAATCCATAAGAGTATGAGATCTTGACTATAGTCCTTCAGATTTATAATAATTATGCACTACTCTTAATGATTCTTCTAAGTAATTATCTTGATTTATATCAAGGTTAATGTCTTTTGATCCTGTACACTAGAACAACCATTAATAAAAACTATCATACCCTAATTTTTAACCCTAAGATCCCACATATCATACCATTGCATTTTGTCAAAATCACTAACTTGGTAGCCTCCTAAACTTTGATTCTTTAGGGTTTTCCTTTGAGGTCGCCAAGAACCATTTGTATTTTCTTTTATCTTTGTGCTTACTTACTTTTATGCTTTACTAACCCTATTAAAAATACAAAAATATACTTTTTTTACTTTTCTTATTTTGCAAGGTAAGGCTTTGAATCATAAGATCAAGATGGTTTCCAAATTAGGGTTTTGATCCCCTAAGTCAAATTCTAAGTCAACAAGTGGTCAACAAGGCTTATTATTCAAGTCATGAGCTATAGTTTTAGGTCACATTCATGTCAATCTTCATTCAACACCAATTTACCAAAATAAGTTCAAGTTTGATGCTTAGTTTGCAAGTTAACTCAAGATAGGTTCATATGTTCATTTCCGTGTCTTCTTCATCATTTTCCTCAAGGTTTTGTCAAGATTAATCAAAGGTCTATCAAGGATAATTCACTTGGAGTTCATATGATTATCATTATGCCTTGAAATGCAAGAAAACATCAAAAATTACAAGTTGGAACATGGTTGTTTGACCTAAAAACAAATGTGGCATGTCCTATGGTCCAAACACCATAACTTCTTCAATTCTCAAAATTTATGGGCGCTTCTTTGAGTCAAATGTCAAGAATGATGTCCTCTACAGATTTTATTTAGAAGCCAAATTCCAATTATGCTTCTAAGTTCCTCAAGTTTTGAATTGGATTTAATGCAACATGTGCACAAAACAAGGTCCATGACATGGTTGATACAATGCCTAACCTGTAATTCAGTGCCAAAACCTCAACTTCACAAGCTTTCCATTTTCATCTTAACTGTCCTTTTGATCTAGTTCTTTTTGCATCTTATTCTTTTCCATGAAAGGATCATTTGGCACAAAGAAAATTGGAAAATACACGAGTGGATTTCATTTGGCCTAAGCATGAACATGGTGTCCTGAACTCTATTCCATATCCGTGACAAATAATTAGAAATGACCTCAAACTCAACATGGGGACCACAACACCTGTGAAAACTTGTTTATCATGACAAAATGCATCCTACTAAGTGCAAAATGACTCATTTTAAGATTTTAATCACATATTTAAATTTGCATGCTCTGAATGTTGTTGTTGAGTTCATCTTGTTTGTCAAGCCTAGTTCTAACCTGCTGCTTTTCTTTTTGCATGTCCTCATTAGTCTTTATGAGAAGAGGAAATATTTTTTCTTTATCTGAATTCTTAGAAGTCTCTTCGATTTCCTTCTCAATTGCGATTCTAGCAACTTCCTCAACTTCTTTTTCAGCTACAACTTTCTTAGCGACCTCTTTCTCAATAGGCTCTCTTTCTACTTCCATCTGAGCTTCTAAATCCTGATACCTTTCTTCAGCCTTCTTTACACACTTATCTTTAATTTCAATTTGTAGTGGTAGAAATGTTAATACTAAGCCATTGGATTGACTTAACTCGCACAAATCAAATAAAAATCGCCACCGCACTTTATTGTTTCCAGATCAACGGGAAAAGAGCGAATAACCCAAAAAAGAGGGGGAGAGAATCTAGGTATTGGGTTTGGTTATGCAAATGGAAGGTATTAGTACCCTAAACATATATGGTACTCCTCATGAACCTCTTTGAAAATTTGTGTATTTTGGCTATATGTGTTGTATAAAAAAATAGATGGTGGAGATGAAAGAAGAAGTATTTTTTACAATTTTTTCACCTGTCGCAGTTGTGATCCTTTAGTGCCTACGTACAATCTTCCATGCAATAAGGGATACGGGTACTCATAGTTCTCCTTTAAAAATTTTAAAACACAACTGTGTTGGTTAGTTTTAATAGACGAGACATCATCGTCATATCCGAATGAAAGAACTTACTTACTACCCACGATTATGAGAAAAAAGAATTTTCATCATCATAAAGTGGAGGATATAGCTTGGATTTTAAAATCAACAAAGCCTCACTTGTCACCCAAGTGGAAAATATTCCACTTCACTACATATCGTAGAAGTATAGTAGCTCGCATAACTACAAGGATTGACAAGACTCTAATCTTTTGAGAAAATTTTAACGTAAAAAACCAAAGTGCCCAAAATGGTTTGAATGAGGTTAATTTCCTTTTAGTATTCTCATAAAAAATGTCCAAGTTTGATTAAGTTGGTTAAAATTTGATTAAGAAAATGTTTTTGAAAATGCATGAACCTAAGTCCAAGTTTATTGTGAAGCGCTTCAAGTTAGAAAAGAAGAATAGTTTTGAAAAGGAGGGAGAAGATTTTTTAAATTTAAGAAAATGGGAGGATATTAAGGGACTATCCTAAAGTATAAAAGCTAAGGGAAAAAATCGTCTAACCAAAAAGAAGCCAACACTTGACATATGAAGTCAATGTAGAATTCCCATCCTTTAGATTGAAACCAAGCAAGAAAAGATACTAAACCTCTTAAGAATATCAATCTTTATGTGCATTAAGTCTTCCCAAAAATTAGGCAGAGTAACAACTGCATATAGAGGAATTCTCAATCACAGCCAAAGCACATAATCAGAATAACTTGCACGCAAAGAAAATTAACCCAATGTCTTAGGGTAAACCCCAAGAGCTCCAGACAAAATAACAACAAAGTTACAAGGTCCCAAAGAGTATCAAAGATTCTAATTCTAAGTCCAAGAGGTCCACAATCTCCATAATGCCAAGGATAGTAACCAAATAGTCCATGTAACCTTAAAGCTTTTATTTGTTTAAGTTGATTATTAAGTGTCTTCAAAAAGAAAATGAAGGCTCAAGTGAGCAAAGATGAAGAAAGCATAAAAAATATAAATGTTAAGGTAAATGGTGCATAAAAGTAACAACATAAAGTAAAGGGCATCAAGTAAAAGAACAAAGTAAAAATCAATTGTTAGTGAATTAGAAGTTAGAGGTTAGTTGAATGACCATCTTGAAACTTGCATTTGAAAACTCATTAGAAGATTGATAAAATCAAAGCTTCTCAACAACAAGTTTCATTTGCCTTTTGTCAAATATATCATTCATTTCAAGTTCTTGAGGCGACCACATATGATAACTGATGTTTAAATGATTCCCTTAGACCAAAGTTTATAAAGGTTCATTAGAAGAATGATAAGATCAAAGCCTCCTGATAATGAACCCAAGGTTGTTGGATCAAAGGTTTCAAATTAAACATATCTGGGCTTGCAAACATAGGTTTGGGCCACAAATAATCATTTCTCGAATAAGGACAAAACTTAGCGCTATATTAAGCAATCGTAAGTGGACTTATGTAGAAGTCGCACCTATTTTGAGACCGGTCAATAGAAATCTATGTACCATATGTTTAGAGAAATGATATGTAGATTATTCTTCAACAACATGCAGCACAAGTAAGAAAGGGATAAGATGAAGAGGGAATGGATGTATCATATGAAATTAGGGTTTTAAATATCGTCAACATCATTCATCCAGTTTGTTGGATTTTGTTTTTTAACCTATCAACATCCAAGATCCAACGAGGTTGAGGAATTTCTCCCAAAATAACACCCAAGTGAGGGGATGTAACGAATCAATAATTCGATTAAAAGTCTAAATAAACAAACGATACAACCCAATCGAAATTAATTAAATAACTAATTAAATTAAATCATTTTATTTAATAAAATTGATTAACAAAGTAATTAATAATACTAAACAATATTTTTAATTTAATTATTTATTTAACAAAAATATTTTGTATTTTATTTTGATAGAACAATAAAAAAAACAAAACAATATATAAAAAAAGAAATGGGCCTGAATTTGGAGCAATTTTTTTTTTTGGGGGGGGGGGGGGGGCTGAAAAGCTATTCGTTAGGCCCAATGACAAAGGCCCCGGGGTTGGATGAAGGTCATTGTGATCCTATATGGAGTACTTCAGGAGGTGCAGCATAGATACTCTCTTCTAGTGCTTTTGATCTGATCTGAAGAGATCCGATGGTGGAGACACAAGGGTGCACAGTGAGCCACTGAGAGTTACCTGCACAGAATCAAAAAGCAGCCACAATGGCGGTGACAAGTGTCACTGCCATACTAGTGATTAATTAAAAAATTATTTAACAAAAACTGAGAGTTAATAAAAAAAAACAAAAATCAGAGATATTGATTAATCTCTCTCAACGCTTTCTCTAAACATATCATTTCTCTAAACACATGGCACATAGATTTCTATTAAGTCCACTTACGATTGCTTAACAAAAATCAGAGATATTGACGGGCCTCAAAATAGGTGTGAATTCTATATAAGTCCACTTATGATTGCTTAACATAACGCTATATTTTGTCCTGATTCGAGAAATGATCATTCGTGACCCAAACTTATGTTTGCAAGCCCAAGTATGTTTAATTTGAAACCTTTGATCTAATAACCTTGAGGTTCATTTTTAGGAGGCTTTGATCTTATCAATCCTCTAATGAATCATCATAAATTTTGGACTAAGTGAATCATTTAAACATCATTGATCATTTGTTGTTTCCTTGAGAATTTGAAATGAATGATATACTTGACAAAAAGCAAATCAAACTTGTTGTTGAGAGGCTTTGATTTTATCAATCTTATAATGAGTTTTCAAATGCATGTTTTAAGATGGTCATTCAACTAACCTTTAATTTATAACTCATTAACAATTAACTTTTATTTTTATGCTTTTACTTTACGCCTTTACTTTTACGCACAATTTTATTTTAGCATTTACATTTCATGTTATTTTCATCATTGCTCAGTTGAGCATTTATCTTTATGTCTTTTCATTTTGCTCACTTGAGCTTTTCATTTTCTTTTTGAAGATACCTAATAACCAACTTGAACAATAAATTTTTTAAGGTTACTTGGACTATTTGGTTACTATCCTTGATATGATGGAGTTATAGACTTCTTGGACTTAGGTGTAGAGACCTTGAACTACCTTGAGACCTTGTGACTTCTATTGTTGTTTTGTCTGGAGTTCTTGGGGTTTACCCCGAGACATTGGGTTATTTGTTTTCTTTGTGTGCAGGTTATTTTGATCATATGCTTTACCGGTGATTGGGAATTCATCTGTATACAACTGTTACTCTACCCAATTTTTTGTTAAGACTTAATGCATTTGAAGCTTGGTTTTCTTGAAAGGTTTATTATCTTTGCTTGTTTGGTTTCAACCCAAAGGATGGGAATTCTACATTGACTCATTGTGTCAAGTGTTGGCTTCTTGTTAGTTAGACGGTTCTTTTCCCTAACTTTTACCTTATGCTTTAGGATAGTCCCTCAATCTCCTCCAATCTTCTTTAATTTCAAAAATCTTCTCCCTCTTTTCCAAATTTATTCTTGTTTTCTAAACTTGAACCGCTTTCACAATAAACATGGACTTATGTCCATGCATTTTCGAAATCTTTTCTTAATCAAACTTTAACCAACTTTAAAATTCTGGTACAACAGACTCAGATGTCCTACAAGGATGTCGAGACATATGATCTGACATAAACACACAGGCAAAATAGTACTGGAAATATAAAGAATACACCATAATTGTTTACCCAGTTCGGTGTACAACAACACCTACTCTGGGGGCTACCAAGCCAGGAAAGAAGTCCACTATCAGCAGTATCAGTTTGCAGAACCTACAACCAACACACCCGTTGATGATCTACGCACTTAATCACTACCTAATGACCCTTCTACCTATGTACTCCCTAGATATGGAATATCCCCATCCCACTTCCAATCATCACAATGATGTCTAGCAGTCAACACCTCAGTCACTGCATCAACGACCCTTCACCAAGATTCTGATCACACAAATAGACAGTTTGGAAGACACACTTCCATGAAAACCTAGATAAGTTTCCAAGCCAAACTCCACTATTTGTTAGCTTTTCTCCTAACTAAGAACACATCCTGGAGTTGATTTAAAGCTTCCTCCAAGAACAATACACCTCTTACCTATAGGCTCCGAGGTGAACATGGTAACCTTCCCACAACCCGAGAGGTTTACCTTGACAAAACCCTAGACTTCTACATCTTAAGTTGTGTATTTTCTAGGTTACAAAACCTTATATTTATAACCTGTTACCCAACTGATTTTGGGCCTTAAATCACAACAAATCAGCTATAACAAACTGCAGAAACTTCTGCCCCAAGAAATGTCTTCAATCTTTACTTTCCTAAATAATTTCCTTATTTAGAAAGTCTTCATTCTCCTTGATTTTTGATTGAATTTTCTAGACCTTTAAATATGCGCCGCATATGATGCATAATATGCTCCTGAATTTTATGCCTATGTTGAGAACAAATTGAATCTAATTAATCCAGCTCAGCAGGCGCAATGTCAAGACATCTTCTTCGACATGTTGTTACACAACATGTTCTGACATTGTAATAGGACTTCTTGTTGTACATGTTCTCCTTATCCTATTCTTCATTGCTGCTATTATTTGTTTATAAAAATTAAGCCAATCCTAAAACAAGAGAACTAATAATCTCCCCCCTTTGGAAAATTTTGGCTAAAACAAATAATCTAAAAACAATTGCAATCTAGGAGATTACAACAATTCAGAAGCTAATGCATATAACAATAAATCTTTAGTTGAAAATAATGTCTCAACATCTTCTTTGCAACATTCTGAAGAACTCAATTACATCAGCACCAACGAACATCAGTTTCATGATAAAAGGAAGGAAAGTCCTGAAGTTTGGTTGATGCATACGAGGAAGAAGATAGTAGAAATAAACTTGTAATCCCCCTAAATGCAGGAACATATTCTAAAAATAGAAGACCAATGGTAGAATAAGAGAATTCTCAATAACTCCTTAAGACCAAATCAACTACCACCTCTGATAACTCAGATCATAGATCTTAACTGTGTTCATAACTCAGATCACAGGTCACAAACATATGTCACAGAAATAGGATTGAACATCTTATTTTGACATCTGTGAACATTAACAATAACCACTTGTGGAGGCAACATCACCTGAGCTAATTCAACTTTCTTCCCATTTATAGCCAAAACTTGGCAAAGGAGACCTTCATCATACCAGACCCAAGCATAGCTTACCCAAACTCGAATAAAATCCATAAGAATTATGGACTCAAGAAGCTCACAGGGTTACAGAGATATGGAGAACATTCTATAAATAATTGGGATTTTTACTTGGAAAATAATGATCCTAGATTGTAGCACCAATCTTGGTCAAAAGAAATGATATTTAAGGAGGAAACTTCAAATATCAATGTGCACCGTCTATAATGGCTTTGAATGCTATAGCTACTTCCTACACATGCATAGTCAGACAGCCACATGTTTGAACACATAGGCCACTCCACCCTATGTTGACCATGCAGGAACATGTCCTGACACTTAGTCAGACATTGTCTTCTTATTTCAGTAATCAACACATTTTCTCCCACCAATTAGGGATGCTTCACCAGATTATCCACCTGTTCATACTAGATTCTAAGTGTTCTTCTTTCACTTAGACTTAGTGACATACACTAAGATATCAAAATATCACATTTGTGACACCTCTTCATAATATAGACCCTTAAAGATTCATTTTGAAATCTATAGAGAAAAATAAATTCTCCCAGACTTCTCATTAAACTTTTAAGAGACATGTGAACTTCTGATCTTCACCAAGCTTCTCATAGTTAGAAACAACAATGTCTTGTTAAGTTTATCCATAACTTCATAACGTCACAACATGTTGTTTAGACATAATTTCCTCATAGAACCTTTACAAAAGTGAACAGTATTCTGGCTTGACAATACCTATATCATTGCAACAACAATTTACAGATATCTACATGACTCCCTTTGTTATGAGTAACTAATGCTCCATCTGAATATGAAGACTTGTGCACTAGATGAGAAACTTCAGCACTTCCCGCACATGCTAAACCTTGACTCCCTCAATAGAGTCAAACTAGAGTCAGATATTCTCACTCCTTGACAATACTTCTAAGAACCCTGACTTCTTCACAACACAAGGACACATTTGATCATTGTCTTATCATAACCACACTCTGTATCATGACCTTTTGAATAAGAAATATGTCATGCATAATAGGTGTGAAGTCACTCACAAACTCCAAATACTCTTAGTTTCTCCAGATCACCAAACCTTTTCTGGAGTGACTTGCAGTAAAAAAATACCCCTTAAGTATTTGTTAGCAGCCTTTTGCCTTTATATGCACTAGTAGTTGCTGATACTAGTGGAGTCTTCAACAAAATAGTCATGCATTCATCAAGCATGCTACTGTAGAAAGGATTAGACTCTCCATGTCCTAATCCACATAGTCAGAAATGCCACTTCTCACAATAATGCTTAAGCATCCTAGTTCACATGAATAATCCCAAGAATTAAACAAAACAACCATCATAATGTTAAGACATCATGTGGTACATCAAGTCCATAATACATATCCTAATAAAACCGGTTCTCAATCATTTAAAGGACTCATTGTGCATAGAAATCCTTTAAGAAGCTCCCATTAGAACACACCATCCTTTAAGAGACTCATAAGGGCATAAACAACTACATTTTATAGTAACATGTATCAGCATGTTATCCAACATAATCCTCTTAGGAGGGAAATAACTCTATACGCTTGAACATCACAAGCTCCAAAAAACCAATTAGTCCACTGACTCCTCCTGTCATGGACAATCGAAAATTTCATTATGGAAAAAACACAACACTAAGCACCCACTAGTTCACTAGGAATAACTCCAAGTCCAAGGACACCTGATTCATGACCTTGCACCTCCACACATATTGTCATGACTCTTTGGATGGCTAAGATGTCATGCAACCATAGTCTGAAACCAACTTCCAACCATTTTTAGTGTGTTTAATAACTTTACTAAGATCTAGACTCTCCAATAGAAGGAGTGCCCCTTAACCAATGTGCTGATTAAATCCTCCTTATGCACATTACTAGTATTTGCTGACACTAGTAAAGTCTTCAAACCAATATAGTAGTTATACATTACTTGAGCATACTTATCCTTCAATCAGAATCTCCTTATTCAACACCATAGACAGAACTGCCACTAATGAGTGTGAAGTTTGAATATTGATATTCATAGTTCGAAGTATCTTTAATAGACTATAATAAAAAATGATGTTCCAACATTACTTGAGACATCAACAACATTACCATAGAGCTTATCTGCTTTGGTTCTAGAATCATCATCCAAGGGACTTATTTCCATCCATGCCCTTTATCAAACTCCCCATATTCACAAGAAGATCTCACAAGGTCTTATCTTCAGATTAACCACACAACAAAAATATTCTCTCACTATATTCTGTATTAAGCTTCTCACACTAGGTAAAACTGACAACTTTCTACTTCACACCTGTGATACTTGTTGAATCTTCGACAAGACATCTAATCATGGCAGCCAAAACATTCCAGGTTAGGCCAGTGACTTGACCTTAAGCTCAACCCTTGACTAGAACCACATAGACCCAATGGGGGCATAGACAGCTACACCTAGTAGCCACAGGTCACAACATATTGCCTGTAATCTTCACAAACTTGAATTACATGAAAGCTCCATAAATACTATAACAATAACCATAGATAGGTTCTAAGCTCCCCATATCATGGACAAACAAGGCTTCTGCTGAGGATGAACACTTGGACACCAGAAGACGAACACGAAAATTCACGCACTCACTGAAACATGTCTACACTCTTGTGAAAATAAATCATCCTGAATATGATATACCAACTCCATGTATTCATATTTTTACAAGGTCATGTCTGATACATGGCCCTACATAACCATAAAAATATCCATACGCCTTTGGATAGCCAAGATATCATGAACACATACTTGGACATCATACAAACACAAGCCCTCAAATAGCTTATTTTAAGCATACTTGCAACAGAGGATAACCACCCTTTTCATATTCCTTTTCTCTAATAATCACTAGCAATTGCTGGTACTAGTGAAGTCTTCAACATACTAGTTATGCAGTCATCAAGCATACTACTAAAGATAGGATCAGGATCTACATCTTCTAATCCACAAAGTCAGAACTCCTTCTTTTGACAACCATGTTGATCCTTAATCTTCCATAATAATAATCCCAAACCTTCCTTTATAAAATGATGTTACAACATCATTTAAGACATCAACCTTTCTTCACAGATCCCAATAATTCAGTTTTTGATTTATCAACCAAAAAGATTATTAAGCTTGATAGTATTTTTAGGAGAAGATCACAAAAGATTACATCTTCTGTGACTCATTTAGGTTGGTACAACCACCTCAGATAAGTACTCAGATCCCAACAGGGTATTTTTCATCAGAGGAAAAAACTTCCCCACACACTCAACTGCAGATGGTACTCCTTTTCAATAGATGTTAGAGAACTTGAACTGACATCCTTCTTCTTCATCATTCAACACAAGGGGATCCTTTCAACACTCTAAACTTGATCAGAGTCTGGTCTTCAACTCTATCATGATCAAACATTCCAACTTTGAACTCCATTGGTGAACAATAATACTCACCTCATGATCTACACAACAACTTCCTTTTTAGAGGAAGCACACACCTAGAGATGATGTCCCAATATTAGATACAACATCATCCATTCTTACTATGGCTATGGGGGCAACCTCTATAGTAACTTATAATCAACTCTTGTGGGGGTTAACACAATGAAACAAACCAACAACAACTGATCAATCTTCAGGATGAGACTATCAACATATGCAGAGGATTGCACGATTCACATCTCAATAAGATTTTTTTTGGACCTCATGTCTGACTTTAAGATGATGGATGACATTGTCTGTACCTACAGAGGAAACCCCCTTTATTAGGTCTCTAGAAAAAATTCTACTAGGCTTGACACAAAAAAATACATACTTTTCAAAAGCATTTGTTTCCCTTGATTCTTCAAAAAAAATTCCCTTTACATTTTAACATCTTCAAAGATATCATGACATTCTGTCGGACATCATATCAACCCTTGACAAGGGGATCTTTTTCAACAACTTCTGAAGGTACACAAAGAGAATCACCAATTCTCTTCCTCAAGGGAAATTAAAACAATACTCAGGAGCATCAAACACCGTGGTTGGATCACAATACTCCTCTTCAAACATAATCTATTCTATGGCCGCAAACAGGATTCCATGATTTTGGTTCCTTTGATCAGAAGTATCTTCCAGATACGAGCTCATCTCATATACATAAAGGGTCTGGTGGAGATTCCTTTATGAGTTCTTCTCAAGAGCATGAAGCCCAACCTCTATACTCCCATAAGCCTTAAACTGACACATGGAGTTGATAAACTGTTGATCGTGTCCTAATCAACCTGCACAAATTAGATGCCTCCTCTTCTAGATCAAGAGTAGGTTCCAAACAAAAAGTATTCATAACATTTTTGTTTAGCACCCAAAGCATCTGTTTTTCAACTGGTAGTTGCATGCCTGCTGAAATAATGTTCTAACATCCCATAACATCAGTTCCTTCTTCTTAGAACACACCATCCTTGACAGTCTTCAAGGAAAATATGCAGATGTATATGAGTATCATTGATTAATAAATCTTATTGATAAATGTCTTTATGAGTGGACTTGAGGAAAATCTCAAGTATCTTTGACACTTTTAATACGGTTGAAAATGCCAGCATATATTCCGTTGAGGGTAACAACCCTAGTATCCTTCCCATACTTCCAGGGTTATATAAGAAACTATGCATCGGAATATAACGAACTCCTAAACAATATTAAGACACAATGCTTAAACCACTATCCAAGTACAAGCATGTCAACCTAGGATTTAAGAAATAAACCCTACACACAACAACTTCCCACTAAGCTGCAAGCCTGATGGAAACAACCAGGAACAATACCTGTCACATATAACCAATGATCCTTTCCAAGGGATCATCCATACAGTAGTATAAATTGTCCAAGTTCATACATCTTTTCAGTAAATACTTTCTTCCTTGCCCATGACCAGAAAATACCTTCCCAAGATCTCACCCAGAGCAGAACAGGATGCCTGCTTTAATACCAATTAAAATTCTAGTACAGTAGACTCAGATGTCCTACAAGGATGTCGAGACATCTGATCTGACATAAACACATAGGAAAACAGTATTTAAAAGATAAAGAATACACCATAATTGTTTACCCAGTTTGGTGTACAACAACACCTACTCTGGGGGCTACCAAGCCAAGAATGAAGTCCACTATCAACAGTATCAATTTGCAGACCCTACAGGCAACACACCCATTGACGATATATGCACTTAATCACTACCCAATGACTGTTCTACCTAGGTCCTCCCTAGATATGGAATATCCCTATCCCACATCCGATCATCGCAATGATGTCTAGCAGTCAACACCTCAGTCACTGCATCAACGACCCTTCACCAAGATTCTGATCACACAGATAGACAGTTTAGAAGGAACACTTCCATGACAACCTAGCTATGTTTCCAAGCCAAACTCCACTATTTGTTAGCTTTTCTCCTTACTAAGAACACATCCTGGAGTTGCTTCAATGCTTCCTCATAGAACAATACACCTCTTACTTATAGGCTTCGAGGTGAACATGGTAACCTTCCCACAACCTGAGAGGTTTACCTTGACAAAACCCTAGACTTCTACATCTTAAGTCGTGTGTTTTCTAGGTTATAAACCCTTCTATTTATAACCTGTTACCCAACTGGTTTTGGGCCTTCAATCACAACAAATCAGCTGTAACAAACTGCAGAAACTTCTTCCTCAAGAAAGGTCTTCAATCTTCACTTTCCTAAATAATATCCTTATTTAGAAAGTCTTCAATCTCCTTGATTCCTGATTGAATTTTCTAGACCTTTAAATATGAGCCACATAGGATGCATAATATTCCCTTAAATATTCTGCCTATGTTAAGAACAAATCGAATCTAACTAATCCAGCTCAGCAGGCGCGGTGTCAAGACAACTTCTTCGACACGTTGTTACACAAAATGTTTTGACGTTGTAATAAGACTTCTTGTTGTACCTGTTCTCCTTATCCTATTCTTCATTGCTTCTATTATTTGTTTTACAAAAATTAAGCCAATCCTAAATCAAGAGATCTAACAAACTTAACAATACTTTGACATTTTTTTTGTGAGAAGACTAAATGTCAATTAATTTCATTCAAACCATTTTGCCACTTTGGATTTTTATTTTAAAACTTTTCTCAAAATATTAGACTCTTGTCGATATTTGTAGTGATGCGAGCTACTATACTTCTATGATATATAGTGAAGTGAGACATTTTCCACTTGGGTGTTGAGTGAAGTTTGTTGATTTTAAAATCCAAGCTATATCCTCCACTTTGAGATGACGCAAATTCTCCTTTCTCATAATCGTGGGTAGTAAGTATGTTCTTCCACTTGGATAAGACGATGATGTCTCGTCTCTTAACATTAATCAACACACTTGAGTTTTAAAATTTTTAAAGGTGAACTACGAGTACCCTGATCCCCTATTACACGGAAGGTGGTATGTAAGAACTAAAGGTCCGCAACAGCGGCGGGTGCAAAAATCATAAAAAATACTTCTTTTCTCATCCCCACAATCTATTTTTTTATACAATACTTATAGCCAAAATACACAAATTTTCAAAGAGGTTCCTACGGAGTACCGTAGATGTTTAGGTTTCTAATACCTTCCCTTTGCATAACCAACCCCCGAACTTATATTCTCTCCCCCTCTTTTTAGGTTATTCACTCTTTTCCAATTCTATTGGAAATAATAAAGTGCGGTGGCGGTTTATATTTGATCTGTGTGAGTCAAGTCAATCCAATGGCTTTGTCTCAACATTTTTACCGCTATAGAAAAAAGGCGACTTCACTGGGGACAAATTAACCAATTGTTGGTCCATCCCTAAGTGGTTTGAGCCTTTCTTTGTTTATTTGTGTATGTGCTATTGTTGTTTATATGTTATATGTGTATATATGTTTGTCTGGATTTTCCTGGTTTTAAGGATGCTTGGTGATTTCTCATAAATCCTATACCCGGACTTGGGAAAACTTAAGATAGGAAGGGCGGTATAGTCATGTTAACTCTAAGGGAGTAATCCCAAAAAGGGAGGCATGAGATCCCCCACTTAATGGAGGCCCCTTTGACTGTAGTGTCATTTACCAAGTAATCGGGAAGACGTGCTGCTTTCGACCTTGGAGCCTGCTGAAACTGGGGACTGTAGAACCCCTAACCCATCTTGGCCTTTTAGGTGTAGTGCGGAAGCTATGACGGAGTAATTCGGAAGTGGTTGTCACGCGATGCTACACTCAAACGAGTTTTTCCTGAGAATATTACTAATTACCGAGTCAATCGGGACATTGGTAATATCCGAATGAAGGATGTAGACTCTGAGAACCTCTTAGAACCTTGTTTGGCAGGTGATAAGCTATTAGACCATACCTTGTGGGTAGTACCTTTGACTTCACGCTTGTGACATAGAACCTATGAACCTCATGTTTGTGATCTTGTGTGTGATTGGTGCATCATGCATTCATGCACCCATGAGCATCCTTTAAAATATTTTGGTTCAAGGGACTTAAACTTGACTTTTTGCGAATATCTCAGGTACTTTTGACCATGGATTTTGGAAAAAGAAAGACTCGGAAGTACATTTTCAAGAATCCCAAGATAGATGATTTGATGAGTCTAATTCCCAAGAAGGAGGGTATTCTCTCTACTTTGGTCATTTTCTATGATTTGATGTATTGATGTTTCACTTTCCCTGATTATCAATTGATGCCTACATTGGAGGAGTATTCTTATCTACTAGATTTACCTATCACTGATCGTGTTCCTTTCACCGGTTTGGAGAGGGAGCCAAAGTCTCATGAGATTTCTGCTACGGTTCATTTGGGCAAGTTTGAGATTGAGGCCCACATGACTACCAAAGGTGGAATTAGAGGATTACCCACTCAGTTTTTATTGAATAAAGATCCCTACTTTGCTAGGATGAAGAGTACAGTTTCTTTTTAGGCCATCTTTGCTATGCTTGCTTATGGGTTATTCTTATTTCCGAACATCGACAACTTTATGGATATCAATGCCATCAGGATATTTTTGATTATAAATCCAGTCCCTGCATTATTAGGAGATTCCTATTACTCCATTCATCTTCGAGATTCTTATCATGATCATATGTTGCACGCCTTTGTTGTATCAGTGGTTTATTTCTCACTTACCTCAGTCTGATGCTTTCTGGGATATCAAGAAGGAACCTCGTTGGGCACCGAAGATTATAGATCTCACGCATTCAAATATTGTTTGGTATCATCAGGCTTACTATGATGTGGAGATTGTCAATAGTTGTGGTAGTTTCCTCAATGTACCCCTTCTCGGTACAAAGGGAAGAATTAACTTCAATCCCGTTCTTGCACGACGGCAACTTGGGTATCTGATAAAGAGATAAGCCAAATAGTATTCATCTGAGTGGTTATTTCTCAAAGAGGGAGAGGATCATAAGAAAGCTAAGCAGGAAATTGCAAAGGCTTGGAGCCATATTCAAAGGAAGAGTAGTAAGGACTTAGGGCCTAGAGGAGTTGTTACTTTGGAGCCTTACCTTTGGTGGGTACAAGCAAGGGAAATTCAATTGAAGATGCCATATTCCCGTGAGGAACCTTTACCTGATATGTTTGTGAAGACCACTCCTCCCCTTTTAGATGACGTGGAAGAGCTCCAGCTTGTCCTAGTTAGGATGCAGCAGGAGAAAGAGGCTTGGAAGAACAAGTGTCAGACTTTAGAGACGTCCCACCGGGCAGACTTAAAGGAGAAGGGTGACCTAATTGATATTCTTGAGAGTTGTGCTGTAGAGATGATGGAAAGGAAAGAGGATTTATTTTCCTCTAGAGCTTGATCAGGGCTTAGTCATTCACTTTCTGACTCTGGTGATTGGAAAGTGGTTACCGACAAGTATGTAGAAAAGAACAAGCAATTGAAGGCTCGGATTGCAAGACTCACAAGAAAGCGTCAGCGTGTCGAGTGATCTTCATCAACTTTTCTTACTTAGGATTTTAGATTCTATCTCCTCTTATACTTGGGATTGTTGAAACTCGTACTAAAAGATGTAATCCATTTTGAAGTTATTATAATGAGATTTTTATTATTTCAAAAATGTGTTAGTACTTTAGTATTTGCAAATTGTCTATAATTCTTTGAGACCCTTGAAATAATAATAAAATAAATCATGTGCATTTCGAATCATGCATCATATTGTACATATTTCTTGCATTTCTGTTGATACCCAGGTGTCTTACTGTGTTTTTCTACTTTGTTCAGCAAGCTGTCTCATCGGTACAATACTCGGGCTAATTCCAGGAAGAAAATAGAGAAGCTTGAACAAGAGAATCGCGAGTTGTGCAAAGAAGTTACCACTTTGAAGGATGGTATGGCCAATTTAACTACTTTGATGGAATCGTTGGTGGCTTCTCAGAATCGGCCACCACTTGCTCAACCACAACAAACAACAATTGCTTCTTAGGGACCATCAGTTCCTATTTCTGTTACTCCAGTTACTGCTGCACAGAATCGTATGCCTCCGGGTTACCCATGCGGGATACCAGAAAATTTCATGCCAAAAGGGTATAATCTTGATGCTCCAATTTCTCCAGTTGTTCAAGTTACTGCTACTCCTGCACCTCCCGTGGTGCATGTTACTCATGCTTCTAGAAATGAGATCCACTATGCTGCACCCCCTTCAGTGAATGCTATGCCGTTTGTTAATGATGAAGTTTATCGTTCTGTTCCTCCACCAAGTGAAAGTGTGGTTTTCTATGACCGGTTGAATGAATTTCAAGACCAGTGATGCAAAAGGAAATGAAGGCCCTTCTATGAAAATAATTCTTTGGACAGAACGTTAGTGAACTCTGCCTAGTTTCCAATGTAAAGGTGCCAACAAAGTTTAAAGTTCCAGAATTTGAGAGGTACAAGGGAAAATCTTGTCCTCGTGACCAACTTGTGATGTATATCAGGAAAATGTCTACCCATACTGATGATCAGTGTT
The DNA here is from genome assembly GCA_948472305.1 of Vicia faba. Lineage (NCBI taxonomy): Eukaryota > Viridiplantae > Streptophyta > Magnoliopsida > Fabales > Fabaceae > Vicia > Vicia faba. Next base: position 903,779,753 of record OX451739.1, on the reverse strand, counting down.
TGCTTATTCGTTTCTTCCAAGATAGTTTAACTAGTGCTGCTCTGAAGTCGTATATGAGTTTGGACAGTAGTAGTTTTCGTACCTTCAATGATCTGGGAGAAGCCTTCATCAAACAGTACAAGTACAATATGTTCATGGCACCTGACCGTGACTAGTTGAGGGCAATGTCTCAGAGAGACAAGGAGTAGTTCAAAGAATACGTGAAGCGTTAGCGCGAGATAGCTGACCAGGTGGTTCCACCTATGGGAGAACAAGAAATGACCAAGGTCTTCCTGAAAACCCTTGGACCCTTTTATTATGAAAGGATGGTAGGCAGTGCGCTGAGTGATTTTACCGAAATGGTAAGCATGGGTGTTAGTTTTGATGAGGCTGTTAGAGAAGGGCGCTTGACAAAAGATGAAGGGATGAAGAAGTCGTCATACGAGTTCTCTTGAAAGAAAGAAATCAAAGCGAATGCTGTTATTGAGTAAAGGAAGATTAGGCCACCTAGAAGACATCAATGTTACCACCAATAAGTTGCTTTTATGACTCTGGTTGTCAATGTAGCTCTAACCATTATTGCCTATCAGAGACCATCTCCTCAGAGGAATCAAGGGCAAAGTCATAAGAGAGAGGCTTTTGACTCTATTTCAATGAGTTATGCAGATTTACTTCCGGCTTTGATTGAAAAAAAGTTGGTTCAGACCAGGCCGCCCCCTACTATACATTCACCTCTACCCTGGTATTATAAGGAAGACTAGACGTGCACTTTTCATCAGGGAGCACCAGAGAACAATATTGATAACTGTTATCCTTTGAAATATGAAGTACAAAAGATGGTGAGATCTGGCCTCTATCCTTTAGAGATGTTGTCCCTAACGTGAAAGATAATCCTTTGCCAAAGCATGAAGGAGAAAATGTTGTAAATATGGTTGCTGGTTCTCTTGGGACTTCTCGATTTTTGATATCAACCTGGTTAGAGGGGATTTGGTAAAGATGCATGTTGACCTCTGTAAGTTCACTTATTATATGCACGACCATGCTGGTTGTAGTATTTGCAGTACAAATATCCAATGATGTGATAAGATAAAAGTTGGTCTTTAGGAAGTGATGGACGAAGGCCTCATTCATATAATCAGGCCTAGGGCAGAGTACAAAAAATATGTGAATATGGTCTTTGGATGTCCCAGTGAGTTCCAGATTTTTGATGTGAAGTATATGCATGATGATTTGGTGCAATTGCACGCTAACTTCTGTCACATGGATGGTCAAGAAGAACACCATTATGGATCTTTCTGGATCTGCTGTAGAGATTCACGTGGTTGTTCCATAGTGAGAAGGGGTATTCAGTTGTTGTTGGATAATGGTACTATCAATGTTTCGGGCAATAGAGATGTTTACAACGGGATTAACCTGATTGAAGATTTCTCGACTGAGATTATGTCAGATGATGAGTATGTTTCTGCACATGAATTCTTTTCCTCAGATGAAGATGTGTCCTCCAATAATGATTCTGTAATGTCTAAGTATTCTGAAGAACAGGTGAATGTTATTGTGACTTGTTTTTGTGTTCCCGTCCCTATAGAGATTGAATACCATAACAAACCAGTTATTTCTCTAGTGGTGATTGGCTTGTCGGGTCCTGTTCCTTACGAATCAAACAAAGTCGTACCATACAAATAAAATGATACAATCTTGGATGATGGGGTGGAATTCCCCATCCAACCTTTGTCTGATGTCAAGAATATTGCTGAAGCTAGCTGGGTGACCCGCAGTGGCCGGGTTTTCGCACCTGTCATTTGAGGGAATGTTAACATTGATAAGAAGGTTGTTGAAAGTGCTGAACCTAAGAAAGCAGTAGGGGAATCTAGTGGTACTACTCTATAAAAATATGTGGATGATATATTGAAGGTTATCAAGATGAGCGGCTACAGGATTGTAGATCAATTGTTGCAAACTCCATCAAAGATATCCATTCTAGCCTTGCTAATGAACTCTTTTGCCCACAGGGAATCTTTGATGAGAGTATTAGATCAATCTTTCATGGAAAGTGATATGCCTTTGGACCAATTCAGCAGTGTCGTAGGGAATATTACGTCCTGTAATAACTTGAGTTTCTATGATGACGAGTTGCCCGACGAAGGAAGGAATCATAATCTGGCTCTCCATATCTCCATGAACTGCAAGAACGATTCATTGTCCAATGTACCAATTGACAATGGATCCACTTTAAATGTCATACCGAGGAGCACACTTATAAAGCTGAAGTACCAAGGGGCTCCCATGCGCCCGAGTGGCATAATTGTGAAAGATTTTGATGGATCGAGGAAGTCTCTCATTGGGGAATTAGATTTGCATATTCACATAGGGCCCGCACCTATTTCAGATTACTTTCCAGGTTATGGATATTGTTCCCGCCTACAACTGTTTACTGGGACGACCGTGGATCCACGAGGCAGAGGTTGTCACTTCAACTTTGCACCAGAAGCTAAAGTTTGTTCGTGAAGGAAATATGGTTATCATAAATGGAGAACATGCATTGTTAATATCTCATTTATCCTCTTTCAGTGTTGTGGAAGCATATAAAGCTGCTGTTGGAACTCAGTTCCAAGCTTTATCTGTTTATAATGTAAGGGAAAATGAGAATTCTATAGCTTCGTCTAAGGATGCTCAACAGGTAGTGCATAATGGCCCTAGTAAAGTATGGGGGCAAATTGTGGATCCACCTATGAATAAGAATATAGCTGGTTTGGGATTCTCTGTGAAGAATGGTAAAGGTGAGATTATGAAGCCGAAGTCTACTTTAGGTAAATATCAAGACATCTTTCACAGCAGAGGTTACCTTCATCTAACTATTCCTAGGATCAATGCTATTCTGGAAGGCGAAACGGAGCAAGAGATGTCGAACTACATGACGCATGAAGTCAGAGTCCAAAACTGGATCACTATTGATGTTCCCTCTTGCATTCATATTTCAAAGTAATTTGTTTTTTGTGTTAATATTTTCAAAATCTTTCACTCTGCCCAAGGTGAATGTATTGATATTGTATGGGCATATTTGTTGCTTTGATCTTTAAAATCAGTAATAAAAGTTGTCTTTGATTCCCAAATTGTGTCTTTATTTTCTGATTTTTCTTGGAAAATGGTAATCAGAAAAAAACCTTTCAAAATAAATAATAACTATAAATAAATCTGCATAATTACTTGTTATATGTGTCAGTTTCTAAAAGCAATCATAAATCATATGTGTAGATTAATTAAAAAACCCATTGAGTACAATGACCCTGCACCCTCTTCCGACTTTGAATATCCTGCGTATGTGGCCAAAGAAGAAGAATATGATGAAATCCCAATAGAGGTTTCACGTTTGCTTGAGTGCGAGGAAAGTTCCATTCAGTCGTATAAAGAGCCGTTCGAGACAATCAATTTGGGTTCAGAGGAAGATCCAAAAGAAGTCAAGATTGGGGCGTTACCGCGTCTCGATGTAAAGAGTAGGTTGATTGAATTGTTGAAAGAGTATGTGGATATATTTTCTTGGTCATACCAAGACATTCTTGGTTTGGATACTGATATTGTGGAACATCATTTGCCCTAAAGCCAGAATGCCCGCCAATCAAGCAGAAATTGCAAAGAACTCACCCTGATATGGAAGTGAAAATTAAAGAAGAATTTTTAAAACAGATTAATGTCGGTTTTCTTGTGACATCAGTGTACCCTCAGTGGATTGCCAATATTGTCCCAATATCAAAGAAAGACAAAAAAGTTCACATGTGCGTATATCATAGAGATTTAAATAAAGCCAGTCCAAAAGATGACTTTCCATTGCCACATATTGATATGTTTGTTAATATTATAGCAAAATTCAAATTTTTCTCATTCATGGACGAATTTTCCGGATACAATCAAATTAGAATGACTCCCGAGGACATAGAAAAAACAACGTTTATCACACCATGGGGAACATTCTGTTACAGAGTGATTCCCTTCGGGTTGAAGAACGCTAGTGCAACGTACCATAGCGTTATGAAGACCCTATTCCATGATCTTATGCACAAGGAAACTAAGGTATATGTCGATGATATGATTTCCAAATCCCAGACTGAAGAAGGGCATATAGAAGATTTGTTGAAATTATTTCAGCATTTGAGGAAGTATCGTCTCCGCTTGAATCCAAATAAATGCATCTTTGGTGTTTGATCAGGGAAATTGTTGGGTTTCATTGTCAGCCAAAAAGGTATTGAAGTTGATCCTGATAAAGTTAAGGCAATTCAAGAAATGCCAGCACCAAGAACTGAAAAGCAAGTTAAAGGCTTCCTTGGGCGTTTGAATTACATTTCCAGATTTATTTCCCATATGACCGCAACATGTGAGCCGATCTTTAAGTTGTTAATGAAAGATCAAGGTTGTGTATGGACAGATGATTGCCAAAGGGTGTTTGAAAGTATTAAAGAGTATCTTTTTTAACCTCCTATCTTGCTCCCTCTTGTTGAAGGAAGACCATTGATTATGTATCTAGCATGTTAGATAATTATATGGGTTGTATTTTGGGAACAAGATGAAACAGAGAGAAAAGAACATGCCATTTATCATCTCAGCAAGAAGTTTACTAATTGTGAGTCACGGTATTCTATGTTGGAAAAAACTTGTTGTGCTTTGGCCTGGGCGACAAAGCGGTTGGGGAAATATATGTTGAATCATACTACTTGGTTGATTTCTAAAATGGATCCAATTAAGTATATTTTGAAAAGCCTGCTCTTACCAGAAAGAATTTCCCATTTGCAGATGCTGTTATCTGAATATGATATTGAATATCGTACTCAGAAGGCTATAAAAATCAGTGTGTTGGCGGATTATATTTCTCACCAACCGGTGGATGATTATCAATCTATTAAATATGATTTCCCTGATGAGCAGGTGATGTTTTTGAAAATAAAATATTGTGATAAACCTTTGCATGGGGAAGGTCCTAATCCTGAATCCCAGTGGGGTATGGTGTTTGATGGAGCTGTGAATGCTTATGGGAAAGGAATTGGTTCTGTGATTATCACTCTTTATGGATCACATATTCCTTTTACTGTAAGATTGGCATTAGATTGTAACAATAACATGGCAGAGTATGAAGCTTATATCATGGGTCTCGAGGAGGCTATTTATCTCAGGATCAAAATTCTAGATGTATATGGTGATTCAGCTTTGGTAATAAATCAGATTAAAGGAGAATGGGATACTCATCACCATGGCTTGATCCCTTACAAAGACTATGCTAGAAGATTATTACCCTTCTTTAATAAAGTTGAATTCCACCATATTCCTAGAGATGAAAATTAGATGGTGGATGCTTTGGCCACTTTGGCTTCTATGTATCAAGTAAATACTTGGAAAGATGTGCCTCGTATCATAGTGCGACGCTTGGATAGACTAGCTCATATGTTTGCAATAGAGGGAACATCAGACGAAAAACCTTGGTATCACGATATCAAACATTTTCTCCAGACTCAGGAATACCCGATTGGTGCATCGAACAAAGATATAAAGACATTAAGATGGTTGGCGGGCAGCTTTTTCCTCAATGAAGATGTGTTATACAAAATAAATTATGACATGGTCTTGTTCAGATTCGTGGATAAACACAAAGCATACATTTTGATGCATGAAAGCCATGAAGGTTACTTTGGCACTCATGCCAATGGACATTCGATGGTAAAAAAGATGCTTAAGGAAGATTACTATTGGCTGACAATGGAATCTGAATGTTATAAATTTGCAAAGAAGTGCCATAAATGTCAAACTTATGCTGACAAAATTCACGCGCCTCTGACGCTTCTCAATGTTATTTCTTCCCCATGGCCTTTCTCTATATAGGGAGTTGACATGATTGGAATGATTGAACCCAAGGCGTTAAACAAACATCATTTTATCTTGGTGGCAATAGAATACTTAACCAAATGTGCGGAACCATCTTCAGATGCTAACATTACTAAGCATGTGATAGTCCACTTTATCAAGAACAATCTTATATGTCGATATGGTGCGCCAGGCAGGATTATCACTGATAACGGCTCGAATCTAAATAACAATATGATGACAGAACTTTGTGCAGAATTCAAGATTGTCCATCACAATTCATCTCCTTACAGGCCAAAGATGAATGGGGTTGTTGAAGCTACTAATAAAAACATTAAGAAGATCATCCAGAAGATGGTTGTTACTTATAAATATTGGCATGAGATGTTCCCTTTTTCTTTGCACGGGTATCGTACATCCGTCCGCACTTCAACATGAGAAACCCCGTCCTCTCTTGTGTATGGTATGGAAGCAGTGCTCCCCGTTGAGGTTGAGATTCCCTCTTTATGTGTGATAATGGAAACTAAGTTGTCAGAGGCTAAATGGGTCCACAACAGGTTTGACCAATTGAATTTGATTGAAGAAAAGAGAATGAAGGCCTTGTGTCATGGTCAGTTATACCAGAAGATAATGAAGAAAGCTTTTGATAAGAAGGTCAAGCCTCGTGAATTCAGAAAAGGCTACCTCGTGCTCAGGAAAATCATGTCTTTTAACACTGATTCTAGGGGCAAGTGGACTCCCAATCTTGAAGGTCCATATGTTGTCAAGAAAGCCTTCTCTAGTGGTGCACTGATTCTTGAAACTATGGATGGAGAGGAGTTCCCACGTCCTATGAATGCTGATGCAGTCAAGAAATACTTGTCCTAAATAAATAAAATAATAGCTCTCTAAGATGAAAACATGAAAGGGCGGCTTAGGCAAAAAAGAAGTTCTCGGTAGGCTGAAAACCCGAAAGGGAAGTCTGAGAAAAAATAAGACACAAAAACAGAATAGATTCTTCCCGCTAGGTTGAAAACCCGCAAGGGAAACCTAGGCAAAATTTAGGGATTTCTTTGCAAGTAACTGTGTCAGACGAGACTTGATCATTGAAGCAATAATCTTCTTGGATCTTCACTACACTTCAACCGAAGTCGCTGCTCAGGAATTCAAAGTTTTTAGGGAGAATAGTGGTCATTGTATTTCAATGTATCTTTTCCGATGTATTATCATTTTCCAAACTTTGTAATCATCTATGGGGTCTCGCCATTCGCAGACTACCATTCTATTAATGAAGTTTGAGCTTTTATCCAATTATTTGCAATTCTTATTTTATTCTTCTTACAAAGACTCCATTTATTATTGATAGTAATTTTTTAAAACAAAGAGATTTAATAATAAATTTTTTTTTGAAAAGAATTTACGAATCACCTTTTACTTTAGATTTTGTGTCTCAAGAAAAAAACAAAAATAATGATTCTGAGGATGGACGAACTCTAAAGTAGGTATTCCCCAAGAAAGTTCTTTGAGGTCGCTTTTGCTGATACGTGTATGATCTTCTTGTTGTGTCTCAAATAGTTGGAGATGATACCAATTGATGTACGGTGCAGTGTTGGGTTTGTGATCCCATTTTCCCCAGTTAAGTATTGGTTAATTTGTTTTCTTCCAGGATAATTATTTTGATTTTGGATTTTGCATGGTCTGAAGCCTCTATCCCAAATTCCCTAGTGAGGTCGTCACTCATATGACGGAAATTCCTTCTCCCTTTACATGATAAGGTGGAATCATTTTCAAAACATCGCCCTTTTGCAGTGTTGGCATTATTGTTGTTGTTTGGTAACTAGACAAAAGCAATGTCTTTTCTAAGAAGTGTTGAAACAACTGTCTAGTTTTTTGGGTTTTCTCCCGCCAAGCGGTGGGTTTGATTTAAAATCCCCATAATTTTGATTTCTTGCTTTATTGTTTAAATTCTTATATCCCCAAGTAAAGTTAAGTTAATGTTTCTCTTGGGAAGTTGTTATCCCCGTGTGATTTCATAATTTCTCCCCAGAGAAGTTTTATGTAATCATCAATCTTAGTATTGAAGAATGTGTTTTGGTCTCCCCTCGATGATGTGGTGTTGTACTTCCCAATGAAGTCAGCATAAGATCTCCAGTTGATATCTCGATGGCATGGTTTTCATCTACCCTAATGAATCCAGTATTGTATTCCCCAGTGGAAGTACAAACATTGAAGAATTATTATCCCCATTAAAGTTTGTGTGACATCCCCCAATGAAGCCTGAAGGAGGATGTTATATCCCTATATCTTCCTTGGTTCACTATTTGAACTTGATTATTTTTGGATTATGTTTCTTCCCAGTGGAGTTAAGCCATGAATTAGGAATTTGTTTCCTCAGTTGGTGCTTACTGTCTTTTGGGAATCTTAGTCCTGGATGTGATTTTGCCGAGTGTTGACTTTAACCAAGCTGGTTTTGTCTGGTTATTCCCAGTGTTATATGTCTGTTTTGTCAGCATATACATGACAATGTTCATTCATTCACACATACATCATGCATAGCTGAATTCAACATTCATTGCTCATTTGCATTCATTAATATTTTGTTGGCATATTACCCTATTTTGCAGAGTTATGTTACCCTCTCTCCAATAGAGTGTCAACCTTAAGCAGAAAGTTTAAATTCTTTCAAATTCCCCACTAAGTTAACCCTCATGGAAGAATTTTGCTTCATCCTTCCTATTCAGCTCGTTATCTGGATAGAATGTGTTTCCCTTTTGAGTTTATTTCTCATCAGGTGCTATCTTGGTTGACTGTTTCATTCCGGTTTATTTCTGGTTGAATTTATGGTCCCCAACAACATTGTTATTATGTTTTTTGCAGGCTTTGAATCCTGGTTTGAGAATGTGAATTTATTTTGCACGAGAAGACTTTACCTCCTCAGCAAGAATATATTTGCATTTCTCCAAAGAAGTCACATTTCTTTTCCCAACAGGGTTTCTTTTAGCAGCAAGTGGCAGGTCTCTTTATTTGAGCAACCTATTGTTCCTCAGTAAGTCTGTTAGTTCCCCGAGAGGATTAATTTTTGTTACTCCAATGAATGGTAGTCTCGTCATTATGGGAGATAGTTTGTTGTTGAGATTTTGTTATTCCGATGAATGATAGTCTCATCATTATGGGAGATAGTTTGTTGTTGAGATTTTGTTATTCTAATGAATGGTAGTCTCGTCATTCAATTCAACCATATCAAGATCACACTAGGGTTTGGCTCCTCTCCCTATCTTTAGGTTTTCTCATGAGGAATCACCAAGCACCTTGATTTGTATATTATGATCATCTATGTTTAGTATTGATTAATTTTTTAACTAACAAATACAATTAGTGTTTGCTTTAATTGATGATCCTATAGGTGGGGGCATAACACATTTCATCAGGTGGATTCATAGGTTCATGAGTTTGTTTCCATGCCTTCGTCAATAAAGCTTTATTGAGATTCAAGCTTAATTATTAAAGATACTTTAAATTAATATCGTGAAAAGATCTACTATAATTCATCATGCCTCAATTTGTCAAAGAAAGTCAAAAGATGCAAGGGATGATTGAAGAAGTTTGACCTAATTGGACAAGTTCTTGATTTCTTGATCACAAGTGCATAACTCTCTCAACTATGAACATTTGGAAGTGGTTTTTGGTGCTACGGTTTCTTACTATCATCCTCAAAAACTTCTATTCACATGGAAAAAGTAACTGTGCAACAAAGTTTATCAAAATTGGAAAGGGTTCCCAATTCATATTGGTGCTTTAAGAGATAGGGTTTTGGACTTATAAGGGCTATATCTTGCTCATCTTTTGAGATTTTGAGTGATTTCAAAGAAATGCTCCTCTTTAAAGGGTTATCAACCAATAACTTCCAGAGTTTTAAGAAAATTTGGTGTGGAAGATGCCTAATGATGAAGAAAGATTACAAGTCCCCTAAATAGGCCATCAAATTCCCTTAGGTGACTTCAAAAGATCATAACTTGGTCAATTTGTGTCTCCTTGAGCCCATTATTTTTCCATAATGATCTTAAGGATGTGAACTTCAACTCTTATTTTATGTGTAAGACTTGAAAATGGGTGAAAGATGCCATAAGAATCCAAAATATTATAGGTCACCTCATGAATTTTCACCAATTTTACAAGGCCATAACTTTTTCAATACTTGGTATTTTTGAGTGATTCAAGTTGAAAAATGCTCATTGGGATGTCCACTTCAAGCTAGCATCAATTATCAAAGCTCAATTTTGGAGGAACATTTTGTTTGAACCTAAAACATTATATGTCACTTTTGAAGAAAAACATAGAATTTTTCTAAGTACAAAAAGTCAGCATCTTTTTCTCAACTTTGACTCATCACAACTCCTAGCTCAAGTATCCAATTGTTCCCATTATTTTCACATTGTAAAGTTTGTGACATTATATTTAAATTGATTCAAGAATCATGCCCTTAGACTCCTTGAGTTGTGAATACCGTTGATTCAAAGTTGGTACCTTGAAGGAGGCTGGAGGTTGAAGACGACCAACATGTCATTCTTAAACAAATCACACTGAGCCAATTATTTTATTTTGATTGGTTGGATTTTATTGTGTTGTATGCGTGCGCTTCAGCTTGTATCCATGGTGCTCCCTCACCTCAGATCCATTGGATCTGCCAGCGTGTATAACTGAGAGAGATCCAACGTGCGTGGTTTTTCTGATTTGTTTTTATTTTACAAAATTGTTTTTTAATTTCTTTTATATTTAAAAATTCATAACTCTTTTATTTTTTATCCAAAAATTATGAAAAAATATACAAAATAATTGGAATTATTTTTGATTTTGTGAATATTTTTTCATATATTTATTTTAATGTTTGATATTTTTCATAATTTTTGTTTTGGTTGCCTTATTTTAATTGTTTTAAAATAATTTTTTGAAATTCTAAATTTTTTTATAAAAATCATTTTCCTTACTTCTGACCTTCTAAAATTTTTCTAGAATTTTATTTTGACTTCTAATATTTTTGATCTTTTTTTCACTTATTTGAGTGATTTTAATTAGTTTAAAAATACTTTTCTGTTTTAAAAAATTACCAAAAAATTTATAAAAATATTTAAGGTTATTTATGATTTTTCTATGGTCTTTTTAAATTTTTCTTTGATACTTTGAATATGGTTTTCTATTTTACATTTTATTCTCATTTTAAAAACAATTTAAAAGTCATTTTTTTTTATATTTTTTTTATTAAATTAAATTTATTTATTTTATATATTATGACTATATGATTATTGATCATAAACTTCAATAACATCATTGGATCTTGAGTGTTGAGTTTAGCTCCACTAAAATGGATGGATGATTTTAATGATATTTTTTATTTAAATATATCCCCTCCCTCTTTATCTTATCCCTTTCTCATTGTGTTACATGTTGTTAGAGGATGATCTATATATCATCTCTCCAAACATATGGCACATAGATTACTATTGACCGACCTCAAAATAGGTGGGACTTCTATATAAGTCCTCTTACGATTGCTTAACATAACGCTAAATTTTGTCCCGATTCGAGAAATGATCATTCTTGGCCCAAACTTATGTTTGCAAGCCCAAGTATGTTTAATTTGAAACCTTTGATCTAATAACCTTGAGGTTTATTGTTAGGAGGCTTTGGTCTTATCAATCCTCTAATGAATCATCATAAATTTTGGACTAACTGAATCATTTAAACATCGTTGATCATTTGTTGTTTCCTTGAGAATTTGAAATGAATGATATACTTGACAAAAAGCAAATGAAACTTGTTTTTGAGAGGCTTTGATTTTATCAATCTTCTAATGAGTTTTCAAATGCAATTTTCAAGATGGTCATTCAACTAACCTTCAATTTCTAACTCATTAACAATTGACTTTTATTTTTATGCTTTTACTTTATGCCTTTACTTTTACGCACCATTTTATTTTAGCATTTACATTTCATGCTATTTTCATATTTAATCAATTGAGCATTTTTCTTTAGGTATTTTCATTTTTCTCACATGAGCTTTTAGTTTTCTTTTTAAAGATACCTAATAACTAACTTGAACAATAAAAAACTTTAAGGTTAATTAGACTATTTGGTTACTATCCTTGGCATAATGAAGTTATGGACTTCTTGGACTTAGGAGTAAAGACCTTGACCTACCTTGATACTTTGTGACTTCTATTGTTGTTTTGTCTGAAGTTCTTGGGGTTTACCCCGAGACATTGGGTTGTTTGTTTTCTTTGTATGTAGGTTATTCTGATCATATGCTTTGCCAATGATTGGGAATTCATCTATATACAACCGTTACTCTGCCCAATTTTTTATGAAGATTTAATGCATTTGAAGTTTGGTTTTCTTAAGAGGTTTATTATATTTGCTTGTTTGGTTTCAAGCCAAAGGATGGGAATTCTCCATTGACTCATTGTGTCAAGGGTTGGCTTCTTGTTGGTTAGACGAATATTTTCCCTAGATTTTACCTTATGCTTTAGGATAGTCCCTTCATCTCCTCCAATCTTCTTTAATTTCAAAAATCTTCTATCTCTTTTCCCAAATTATTCTTGTTTTCTAAACTTGAACCGCTTTCACAATAAACTTGGACTTATGTCCATGCATTTTCAAAATCTTTTCTTAATCAAACTTTAACCAACTTAACAATACTTTGACATTTTTTGTGATAAGACTAAAATTCAATTAATCTCATTCAAACCATTTTTCCACTTTGGCTTTTTATTTTAAAACTTTTCTTAAAAGATTAGACTCTTACCGATATTTGTAGTGATGCAAGCTACTATACTTCTATGATATGTAGTTAAGTGAGACATTTTCCAGTTGTGTGTTGAGTGAAGCTTTGTTGATTTTAAAATCCAAGCTATATCCTCCAATTTGAGATGATGCAAATTCTCCTTTCTCATAATCGTGGTTAGTAAGTATGTTCTTCCACTTGGATAAGACGATGATGTCTTGTCTCTTAAAAATAACCAACTCACTTGTGTTTTAAAATTTTTAAAGGTGAACCACAAGTACCCTGATCCCCTATTTCACGTAAGGTGGTATGTAGCCACTAAAGGTTCACAACCGCAACGGGTGCAAAAATCATAAAAAATACTTCTTTTATCATCCCCACAATCTATTTTTTTGTATACAACACTTATAGCCAAAATACACAAATTTTCAAAGAGGTTCCTGCAGAGTACCATAGATTTTTAGGGTGATAATACCTTCCCTTTGCATAAACAACCCCCGAACTTAGATTCTCTCCCCCTCTTTTTGGGTTATTCACTCTTTTCCCATTCCTTTGGTAATAATAAAGGGCAGTGGAGATCTTTATTTGATATGTGCGAGTCAAGTCAATCCAATGGCTTTGTCTCAACATTTCTACTACTACAGTTAGCCATTGCGGTTTTGACATTCCTCAACCTTTCAAAGGATAACCATTGTTGTACCCTTGGATGCGCACTCTTGATGAGATTTGAATACTCCATCAGATTAACTGAACACTACCCTGTCCCGGGTTAAAAATGAGGGTTTTTTCTTAACAGAAAAGAAACTTCTACTTCAAGGCTCAAAGGGGTTAACGAGGGTTTCACTCCCTTATATCTTCGGTGTTTGGGGATAAGAAACACTGCATGTACATCGTCAACATGGTTTTATCCAAAAGCATACAACCATAAATTTTGCGCTTTAATATCATCATCCTCCCTGCGATCTCTGCCTAGGAAAGAGAATAAGTAACAAGTTGGTATCATAATGCAGAAAGCAATTTAAATTGAAAACAAATACGAGTGAGCAAATGGATTTTTTCAAGACAAGCATATTCATTCTACTAAGATAATCATTTAAATGAAAACAAGTTATTACGTTTAAACAATGCAATGATAAACAAGAAAAATTACAAATGAGAAATTCGTAAAAATGATAATAAACTGAGAAGGCTAATCATCCTTAAAATCCAGGGTATCCTTCAATCATGTTTATTCTTTGGCAAAGACTTGACTTGAACCTTAACAAAAATATCCTTAAATGACAAGATACCACTTCTGACCAATTTCTGGACTTCATCTTTTAATGAATAACAATGTTTGATACTATGCCCAAGGGCTCCCTGATAAAAGGCACAAGTCAAATAAACTTTGTAGTGCCAAGGCATCTTCTCAGGAATCTTCGGTGGAGGCCGGGTCTGAACCAAATTCCTCTTCATTAGGACAGGAAACAACATTGTATAGGTCGTTGGAATTGGATCAAATTGAGCATTCCTTTAATCAGGAACTTGCTGATTTTGTTGACAAACTGGAACAACCAGAGGTAAATTGAACACATGGATGACAGAAGAAACATCCTAATTCTGAAGATGATTGTTTCTTCCTCTGGTTATATTCCTGGTTACCGGAGGTAAATTGAACACATGGATGACAGTTAAATACTCCATACCAGCCTTCAAAGTAGTTACCTCTTTGCAGAGTTCAAAGATCTCTTGCTTAATATTATCCATCTTATCTTAGCACAAGTGTTGCACTGACAAGATAACTTGACTTTTGAAGACGAAGAGAAGAAGATAAGACTCCAGGAAACTCTCGAAATCAAGACACAAGTGAGAATAATGCATGCTATGCAATGCAAATGATTGTTTAAAAGTTTTAAAAACCATGTTTTCTAAGAACTTTGGAACATCATAAACAAATTGCAAACATCAATTAAAAGTCACAATTGGGACAACTGAAAAATTCATTTCATTATTACTGGAAGGGTTACATTTGAAGTACAAAACTTCATTAATCCTATATAGAAGAAAGAGAAATCTAAATCCTTAGGTCCAAATGAACTGCATCCAAAGAAGATCCAACACCGTGTTGTAACATCTTCTTGAGCTTGAATTTGAAATGCTATAGGAAAACAAATCCTCTTGCATTTTTCTCTTATACTTTGCTGATAATAGAGAAAATAAATCACCGATAGGAAGGATTGAGGAACTGGATCAAGGGCGTGGAGAAATCCATCTTCAAGACAGCTAGGAGAACTTGAAATCCAAAGGACTAGATACTAAGGATTCAGAATTTCTCAATTCTTCTGAATCAGGACTCTTGACACTCTATTTTTGACTACTTTATCCAAAATCCATAATTACAAAACTTGTGATGTTTGCAAACAGAATTCTTAAGTTCCTTGAAAATTTGGTTAAAGCAATGCTCATGGGTGCATGAATGCATGATACAACAATCACACACAAGATCAAAAACATAGGGGTTCATAGGTTCGACGTTCATAGTTTATCACCTTTTGAACAAGGTTCTAAAAGATTCCAGGAGTCTACATCCTTCCTTTGGATATTACCAACGTCCCGGTTAACTCGGTAATTAGCAATATTCTCAAGAAAAAAATCATCTGAGTGTAGCATCACGTGACAACCATTTTAGGATTACTCAGTCATAGTTTCCGCCATACACCTAAAAGGCCAAGATGGGTTTAGGGTTCTACGATCCTCAACTTCAGCAGGCTACCAAGTCGAAAGCAACACATCTTCTTGATTACTTGGTAAACGATACTACAGTCGAAGGGGCCTCCACTGAATGGGGGATCTCATGTAGCCTTTTTTGGGATTAATCCCTCAAAGTTAACATGACTATATCGCCCGTCTTATCTTAAGTTTTCCCAAGTCTGGGTTGAGGACTTATGAGAAATCACCAAGCACCTTGATAACCAGGAAAATCCAGACAAACATATATTTAACATATAATATACAACACATAATAGCACATACATAAATAAAAAAAGATAGGCTCAACCCACTTAGAGATGGACCAACATTTGGTCAATCTTTTCCCAGTGAATTCGCCATTTTTCTGTAGCGGTAGAAATGTTGAGACTAAGCCATTGGATTGGGTTAACTTGCACATATCAAATAAAAATCACCACCATGCTTTCTTATTTCCAGAGGAATGGGAAAAGAGAAAATAATCCAAAAAAGAGGGGGAGAGAATCTAGGTACGGGGGTTGGTATGCAAAGGGAATGTATTAGCACCCAAAACATCTACGGTACTCCGCAAGAACCTCTTTGAAAATTTGTGTATTTTGGCTATATGTATTGTATAAAAAAATAGATGGTGGAGATGAGAAAAGATGTATTTTTTACAATTTTTGCACTCGCCGCGGTTGCGAACCTTTAGTGCCTACGAACCACCTTCCGTGCAATAGGGGACCAAAGTACTCGTAGTTCTCCTTTAAAATCTTTAAAACACAAGTGTGTTGGTTAATTTTAAGAGACGATACGTCATCGTCATATCCGAGTCTAAGAACTTACTTACTACCCGCGATTATGAGAAATGAGAATTTGCATCATCTCAAAGTAGAGGATATAACTTGGATTTTAAAATCAATAAAGCCTCACTCGAAATCCAAGTGGAAAATATCTCACTTCACTACATATTATAGAAGTATAGTAGCTCGCATCACTACAAGGATTGGAAAGAGTTTAATCTTCTGAGAAAATTTTAACGTAAAAAACCAAAGTGGCCAAAATGGTTTGAATGAGGTTAATTGACTTTTAGTCTTCTCACAAAAAATGTCAAAGTATTGTTAAGTTGGTTAAAATTTGATTAAGAAAATGTTTTTGAAAATGGATGGACCTAAGTCCAAGTTTATTGTGAAAGTGATTCAAGTTAGAAAACAAGAATAGTTTTGAAAAGGAGGGAGAATATTTTTGAAATTTAAGAAAATGGGAGGAGATGAATGGACTATCATAAAGCATAAGGTAAAAGCTAAGGAAAAGAAATATCTAACCAACAAGAAGCCAACACTTGACATATGAAGTCAATATATAATTCCCATCCTTTGTATTGAAACCAAGCAAGCAAAGATACTAAACCTCTTAAGAATACCACGCTTCAGATGCATTAAGTATTCACAAAAATTTGGTAGAGTAACAGTTGTATACAGAGGAATTCTCAAACACAAACAAAGCACATAATCAGAATAACCTGCACGCAAAGAAAATAAACCCAATGTCTTGGGGTAAACCCCAAGACCTCCATACAAAATAACAACAAAGTCACAAGGTCCCAAAGTGTATCAAGGCTTCTAGTCCTAAGTCCAAGAGGTCCACAATCTCCATAATGTCAAGGATAGTAACCAAATAGTCCATGTAACCTTAAGGCTTTTATTTGTTCAAGTTGATTATTAAGTGTCTTCAAAAAGAAAATGAAGGCTCAAGTGAGAAAAGATGAAGAAAGCATAAAAAATATAAAATGTTAAGGTAAATGGTGCATAAAACTAAAAGCATAAAGTAAAGGGCATCAAGCAAAAGCACAAAGTAAATGTCAATTGTTAGTGAATTAGAAGTTAGAGGTTAGTTGAATGACCATCTTGAAACTTGCATTTGAAAACTAATTAGAAGATTGATAAAAGCAATGCTTCTCAACAACAAGTTTCATTTGCTTTTTGTCAAGTATATCATTCATTTTAAGTTCTCGAGGCAACAACATATGATCAACGATGTTTAAATGATTCACTTAGACCAAAGTTTATGAAGGTTCATTAGAGGATTAATAATATTAAAGCCTCCTAACAATGAACCTCAAGGTTGTTGCATCAAAGGTTTCAAATTAAACATACTTGGGCTTGAAAACATAGGTTTGGGGCACAAATGATCAATTTCACGAATCTGGATAAAACTTAGCGCTATGTTAAGCAAATGTGAGTGGACTTATGTAGAAGCCACACCTATTTTGAGGACGTTCATTAGAAATCTATGTACCATATGTTTAGAGAAATGATATGTAGATTATTCTCGAACAACATGCAACACAAGTAAGAAAAGGATAAGATAAAGAGAGAAGGGGTGTATTATATGAAATTAGGGTTTTAAATATCGTCAACATCATTCATCCATTTTGGTGGATTTGGTTTTTTAACCTATCAACATCCAAGATCCAATGAGGTTGGAGAATTTCTCCCGAAATAACACCCAAGTGAGAGGATGTAACAAATCAATAATATGATTAAAATTATAAATAAACAAACGATACAACCCAATTGAAATTAATTAAGAAAATAATTAAATTAAACCATTTTATTTAATAAAACTAATTAAAAAAGTAATTAATAATACTAAATAATATTTTCAATTTAATTATTTATTTAACAAAAATATTTTGTATTTTATTTTGATAAAACAATTAAAGAAACAAAACAGTATATAAAAAAAAGAAATGGGCCTGAATTTGTAGCAATTCTTAAGGGTGCTAAAAAGCATGTTGTTAGGCCCAATGACAAAGGCCCAGGGGCTGGCTGAAGGTCCATGTGATCCTATATGAAGCATTTCAGGAGGTTCACCGTGGATGCTTTTTTTGGGTGCATTTGATCTGATATGAAGATATATGGTGGTGGAGACACAAGGGTGCACAGTGAGCCACTGAGAGTTACCTGCACAAAATCGGGAAGAAGCCACAACAGTGGTGACAAGTGTCACTGCCAGATTATTGTTTACTTAAAAATTAATAACAAAAAATGAGATTTAATCAGAAAACAAAAATAAAAGAGACTGATTGTCTCTCAACACTTTGTTCTCTTGTTTCTCTCTTCTTTGATCTATCCAAAGAAGAAGGGGCCGCCACGCTAGAAATCGCCTTGCGATGGAGGCAGCGGTAGCGACGTCGCCATTTACTCCAATCTTTATTTTTTATTATATATTCTGCTTCATCTTCTTCTTCTAAATACTAATCCGGCCTCTGATTTTACAGGAACTGGATGAAATTCAGTAGATCTTGAAGGGGGTTTTGAAAACCCTAGGTGCCCAGGCGATGAAAATTTGTGATGATGTGATTTCTGGACTCCGGGACATGTGATCAGACTCTCTGAAGCGTGACTGAGGGTTTTACAGTGGTGAGGGTTTCTTACGGAGGAACCAACAGCTTCCAACAGCGGTGGATGGCGATCTGTGATTGTAACCTTTCTGGTGAGGTTCTTTTGGTTCTGTTTGTATATTTACTCTGATTCATAAACTTCTTCTTCTTTTTTCTTGAATCTCTGAAGGGTTCAGTTTATAGGGAAAGTGATGAACAATTTATGCTTAGGTTTTGATGCGTGCGCAACTTTTCTGTGATTTTTATGAGTCCTCCTCTTCCAAATCTGGGCATTCAATCGTTTTATACTGATAAGGAATTTGGGTTTTGTTGTGTTGGTTTGAAATTTTTGTTCATTGCTCTTGTCTTTCTGATAACCAGCCTTTATGAATTCTCTTTTTCTACCGGGCTTTGCAGTTTCCTGATATGTTATTTTTCTGATATGTGAACATGTTTATTGCTTGGGCTGGAATCGTGATTCTGACTTAGTTTTTGTTGCCAACTATAAAAGTGATTTTGTGGCCTTTTATTGAGTTCGCAATAACTTTGTATCTTTGATTTTGTCTTACTGTGAACCACACATGTTTTTGATTTGTAGTAGGAATTAGGCCCATGATTGAATTATTTAAACTCTGATTATGTGTGAAACAAATTGTATGAGGCCTCGTGAATCTGTTTGCTGTAACAATTTGCTTGTTGGGCTTTGATTTTTGTATGCAGTGATGCTTTTTCTGAGTTGTACTGAGTAGTAAATTGTTTTTTCAACCTCTATTGTGAACCAAATGAAACTCTTATTAGTGTGTTTTGATTGAGATTTGAAAAATAGTAAATTTTTGGCCCAAGATTTAACTGGAATTTGATTATTGCTACGAAAAATTATGAGGCCTTTTTGTTGGATTTGTGAGCATGATTGAATTCAAACTCCCTAATTCTAATTCCTTTTACGACCCTAATGATGAGAATGGAGATAAAACTTTCTTTGGAAATTTTTGTTTATGCTCGAGTTTTGTTTCTTGTTCTAACCACTTCTTCTTTCCTTTTTTTTCATGTGTGGCAACAATGGTGAGTGCATGGAGAATGAAGAGGAGATATCTGTGGTTTAGCATGAAGCTTGGAAGGAAATGACAACTTGAAGTTTGGAAGATTAATCTAGAAATGGAGAAGTTCGGAAGCATGATTTTAGATGGCCATGAAACTTGAATGTCCTTTTTTTGTTGTTGAAATATTTAGGCAATAGGAAGCTTAGGTTGAAACATGTAACTTGTAGAACTTGGTTTAAACTTGGCAATTTGTTACATTTGAATTCAAATTCTCCATAATTCTAAATTGTAGAACATATTAGAACTTGGATGAAATTTGGCTTCTTGAAAAAACTTGAAAAGTGTTTGCATAGAAATGATGAGAAACGTTGTTTTGAGTGAAGAACAAAGCTTGGGAAAATCTCAGAGAGTCCTTTACATTGACTTTAGTTCTTGTTGATCTTGAAAATGAAATCTAAATTGAATCTTAAGATTTTGAGTTTGGAAAAGTTACTCGAAATTTAAATTAACATTTCCTTGTAATTTCTTGAATGATCATTGAACTTTTGACCACCTGAAACCAATAGTCTTGAATTTGGAATTTGATTGAATGAGAAGGCTTTAACTTCCTTTTGAGAAATTCTCATAGATGAACTTGAATTTATTTGAATAAAACCCTTTGAGAAAGTTGGGATGTTCTTGAATCAACAACTTTTAATTTTACCCTAAACATAATCATGAATTCTTTTTGAACTAAACTTGAAAGAAATTCCATAGTCATGAACCCATTTTCAAACAAATTCTATTTGAAAAATTTGTGAAATCTCAATCTCTTAGAAATAAACACTTTGGCTTGAGCACGAGTAACCTCAAAGCCAGAAATCAACATCTCAAGAAAGTATTCATGACATTAATTGAAATTAGAGATCAAAAATACCTATTATGTTCCAATAGAAATCGTAACTTTCTAAGCACAATTTAATTTTAACCCTTAAAGCAAAATTGTAGACTTTATATTTTTTTCACAACCTGAGGAATTCTTAATCACACATGAGATTGAGATGATAAAATATTAATTAGACCAAGCTCACACTTCTTAGAAATCGAGATTATTCGTCGAAGAAGGCATGGAAATAAACACATGAACCTATCTCGAAGAGTCTTGAGACTTAAGCCAATAAACTCGCCTTAACCATGTTGAATGAAGCTTGAGGATAGCGTGGCCTAAGATTATAGATCACCACTCTGAAACATAGGTATTTGGGAACTATCTTTGTCATGAAAAACCATAACCCTAACCGGAGAACTATCACATGACCTCTTTGATCTGAAACCCTGTTTTCTAAAAGAAACAAAATAAAAAAGACATATTTTTGGATTTTGGTTAGAGGTTAGTAAAATGTAAAACACATGTATACAAGATACACAATTAGGATGCTTGGTAATCCCTCAAGAGAAAACTTAAAAAATACGATGACAGAGAAGAAATACCCAAACCCTAATGCATGGTTTTAATTCATTGTGATGGTATGAGATGATAGAGGGATATTAGGGAAAAAAATTGGGGTATAACACAATTGACATGTTTATGATACTGAGAACCTTAACAAGCATTCATATGTTAAACCTATTCCATCTAATATTCACTTTAGAAGAGTCATTGCTAGAGCAAGATTCCTCATGAATCTTCTTCATTCTCCTTACTACGTTGTCCTTAAATTTAGAAATGACTTCATCAAGATTAAGGCTAGGAGGTTTAGGGTCAGAGGTTTGATGGTAAAATTTCGTTTCCTTATTAGAACCAGTTTCAACAGAAATGGTTTTGTAGTTGTTTAGTTATTGGCATGCATTTTTGGTAAAACCAGGTGTGTGAATGTCATGACTGATGTCATAACATTCTAGTTTATTAGGTACTGATTTATTAGGTACCTTTGCAGAAAAATAATGTCATACAGGTGTTGCTGTTTATGAGTGTGTATCTGAGTATTTTGCAAAATGATCACATTTACCAAAATCAGTAAACAGGAATTCAGATGTCATAACAAATGTTAAGACATCCTGTTCTGAACTAACAGTTATGTAGTTTGGTTAATTCTGAGTTTTTTCAGGAAAATGACTCAGTCTTTCCAGAACAGAATCTCTCGTGGTCTTGGGGTTAACCTAGCTCAACCCTAACCTGGTTGATAAAGTCCTGTGACCAAGTCTTAAGGTCAAAACGGAATTAACCCTAGCTTTTTGTGGAAACCCTAACTGAAGAAGCAGCTGCTATATATTCAACAGGGCTGCTGTTTGGAATTTATCCCTTTTGACAGAAGATCATTTAGAAGCTGTATAGCTTTAACTACTGTAATCCAAGCAAGTATCATTGTGATAAGTGACTTGGAATAGGTTTTAATTGTAAGGGTTTTGTATCACTCAAAGCTTTGAAGCAAGAGTGTTTTGTGTCTCTTGACTAAAGCTTTGAAGCAAAGTCAAGTTAGGTTTATGTATCACTCAAAGCTGTGAAGCAAGAGTGTTTGTGTTGCTTGATTAAAAAGCTGTGAAGCATAATCAAGTGTATGTTTTGAAGAGTGTCTTCATTAAATCATTAGTCAATTGTTTTAAGTATCACTGCTGTGATTGAGGGGGAGTGAGTAGGAACTCAGATTTAAGTTGTACTTAGATTGAAGTTGCATTGGGTAGGACTTAAGTGAAGGAGATAAACTGGTTGGTTTATTCCTGAATTAATATCTCTTATAGTGGATTTCCTCCCTGGCTTGGTAGCCCCCAGAGTAGGTGTTGTTGCACACTGAACTGGGTAAACAATTGACTGTGTTCTTTACTATTTTTGTATTTACTGTCTTATAGAAAGTCAGATACGGTGTCATAACATTGAACGTGACATTGAGTATCTGCAGCCAGAATTTCAATTGGCATCAGAGCAGGCACCCTGCCTGTATTACTGGGTGAGATCTAGGGATATCACTTTCTGGCACTATGGACAAAGAAGGAGTTTTTGGAAATAGACCACCCATTCTGGATGGAACAAATTATGACTACTGGAAACCTCGTATGATTGCCTTCTTAAAATATTTGGACAAAAAGGCTTGGAGAGCTACTGACAAAGGATGGAACCATCCCACCATAACTGAGAAAGATGGGACAATCAGTCTGAAGCCTGAGGAAGATTGGAGTAAAGAAGAAGATGAGTTAGCCCTGGGTAATTCCAAAGCTTTAAATGCCTTGTTCAATGGAATTGATAGAAACATATTCAGACTAGTACATCAATATGAACTGGCCAAGGAAGTTTGGGACACTCTCAAAACTACCCATGAGGGCACTTCCAAAGTAAAAATGTCAAGGCTTCATATGTTGACTACCAAGTTTGAGAATCTAAAAATGATGGAAGATGAAACCATTCATGAGTTTCACATGAACATCTTGGAGATTGCCAACACCTCAGGAGCATTGGGAGAAAAGATGTCAGAAGAAAAATTGGTGAGAAAGATTCTCAGATCCTTGCCTAAAAGATTTGCAATGAAGGTAACTGCCATAGAGGAAGCCCAGGACATCAGCAAGTTGAAAGTGGATGAACTTATTGGGTCTCTTCAGACTTTTGAGATGGGGATCACTGAAAATGGTGACAAGAAGAACAAGAGCATAGCACTTGTATCCAACACTGATGTTGAAAACAAGGAGGACGAAGAAGAAAATATTTCAGAAGCTATAGCCATGCTTGGAAGACAATTCAACAAACTTATCAAAAGAATAGATCCAAAGTCAAGGTCGAATGTTCATAACATCCCCTCTGACATTGACAGTTCCAGCAGAAGACCAAGGTCAGAAGAGAAGGGAAATCAAGGGAGAGGAATTCAATGCCATGGTTGTGAAGGATATGGGCATATTCGAGTTGAATGTCCTACCTTTCTTAAGAAACAAAAGAAAGGAATGACTGTTACCTGGTCTGACTATGATTCAGAAAGTAATTCTAAAGAAGAATCTGCCAAACTAGTTACTGCACTAACTGGTGTTTGTACCTATGAAAGTGACACTGGTGATGAGGAAGTAACATTTGAAGAACTGGCTGATACTTACAAGAAATTGTGTATCAGAAGTACTGAAGTCTGTGTGCAAAATGAGAAACAATCAAAACTCATCATAAAGCTGGAGGCTGAAAAAAGGGCAGACCTTGAAACTATAAGTCATCTAGAAAGGGAAGTTCAAATGCTGAACTCAAAACTAAACCAGATGACCAAATCTGTCAAGATGCTGACAAATGGAACGGAAAAATTGGAAGAAATCCTTCAGGTTGGACAAACTGTGGGAAACACGTCTGGTCTAGGATTTGTGGCAGCAAAGAAATCAGGTGCAGACAAGAAGATCACGTCTAATAAACAAATGTCAAAGCAGATGTCTCAACACAACTCTCAACATCAGGAACATAAACATATGAAGAAAAGGTACCAAAGATGGAGATGTCATCATTGTGGGAGGTATGGCCACATAAAGCCTTTCTGCTTCAAATTGCATGGATACCCTAATCAAAACTCAGGTGTTAAACCTAAGTCAAAAAGGGTACCACATACTCCTCAATGGAAGAAAAAGGCTACTGCCTTGATAGCCCACACTTCGCTGAGAGTCTCTGCAAAGGAAGGCTGGTACTTTGACAGTGGGTGCTCTAAGCACATGACTGGAATAAAGAACATTCTCAATCATGTTAAACCTCACACCACTAGTTATGTGACCTTTGGAGATGGTGCTAAAGGTGAAATCAAAGGAGTTGGTAATTTGGAGTGCCCTGAAGTTCCAAATCTGAATGAAGTACTATTGGTAAAAGGCCTGACTGCTAATCTCATTAGTATCAGTCAATTGTGTGATCTAGGATTCAAGGTCAACTTCTCAAAATCTGAATGTCTAGTAATTAATGAAAAACTAGAAGTTGTAATGAAAGGAATCAGATCTAAAGATAACTGTTACTTGTGGCAGCCTGAGAACACTAATAACTCCACTATGTGTTCTATTACCAAAGAAGAAAAAGAGATGAAACTGTGGCACCATAAACTTGGCCATCTTCATCTAAGAAGAATGAAAATAACTATCTCTATGGAAGCAGTCAAAAGGATTCCAAGACTGCAAATTGATAAAAGGAGGGTTTGTGGTGAACATCAAATTGAAAGGCTTAGTAAAAAGAGATATGTCTATGATGTGGTGAATAACCTTGAAGTTTTTAGAGAACAGTGCAAGAAAAATCAAAAAGAAGGATGTATTGTCAGAATCAGAAGTGATCATGACAAGGAATTTGGAAACAACAAGTTTAATAAATTCTGTTTCTCAGAAGGAATGAGTCATGAAGTCTCTTCTCCTATAACTCCTCATCAAAATGGAGTTGACAGAAGGAAAAATAGGATCATACAGGAATCTGCCAGAGCTATGATTCATGTCAAAAGATTGCCTTTTCAACTCTGCTAAAATAGTTGCAGCTGGTAGTAGTTGTTCTCAAATTATCTGGACAAAACAGATTCTCCTTGAGTATAATGTCTCACAAGATGTTGTGACATTGTATTGTGACAATCTGAATACAATCAATATTTCCAAGAACCCTATTCAGCATAGCGGGACCAAGCACATTGACCTTGTAGAGAAGAAGACAATTAAACTGGAACATGGTGTCATTAAGCTATAGGTGGCTGATTTGTTTACCAAGGCTCTTGATGGAAATCAACTTGAAAACTTGAGGGGCAAGATGGGTATTTGCCAACATGAGAAATTATAGCAATTAATTTTGCTTAAAGCAAGGGTTGAAGGAGTTATTTTTGTTAAGACTATTTTTAGTGGGTTAATCATATGTTTTTCCAGTTCTTTCAAAATTATTAAGAAGTTAAATAGACTCTCATTTGCCTCCTACCTCTCTCGACTTTGCAACCTATTCCTTTCTCTCAATCAAAGTTTTCTCTCAAATTGCTACTGGTGCTCTAAGTCAATCAAAATGTCTCAAACATCATCTTCAACCAAGGCGACCACTTCATCTTCATCATCTGACCAAGATTCTCGAGCAATCACCACATGCATAGATTCTGAAGTCCTGGAGATCACTCCTCTCAGAGAAATGGCAACTGACCCCTCCAAAGTCAAAAAGCTGAGAACTAGGCATACAGGAAGAGCTCAAGCTACTGCTTCTGGTAATCCTTCTCATCCTTCTTCCTCTGTACCAAATAGGGAAGGATCATCTCAAGTACATCAAGCAATTGCTAGGCTTGTTACAAGAATACTAAGCGAAAACCACTCTGTACCGGGGATTTCTGTCCCATTAAATCAAGAATCAGCAAGCCCAAATGTTGAAGCAAATGTAGATGTCTCTAAGAATGTTGTGACACCAAATGACAACATTCAGAACCCTTCAGAGAAGACTGTTGATCCACCTGTCATTGATGTGGATGAGGAATACTCAGACAATGATCTAATTGCCAATGTAAACCCTAGCATAGCTAGGAGAATGATGAAAAGAAAGGGTAATCAGAATGCTGCACAATGTATGACCAAAGAGAAACCTGCTAATAAGAAATCCAAGGCTGAAGGCAAAACTGGGGTAGAATCTGTGAAAATTGGTCAGTCCAATGGGAAGGTGAAAGCCCAAGTGCATACTGGTAGACAACCAATTACAAAGAAGAGAAAAGAACCCGAGTCTTCTGATTCTGATGAGGAATCAGAATTTGAAATTGAGGCTGAAGAAATTTCTATCAGAAGGAAACTCCCTTCCAGCAAAATTGCTAGAGTTCCTGAAGTCCCAACAGACAACATCTCTTTTCACCATCCTGACAATGCCAACAGATGGAAGTATGTTTGTTTGAAGAGAATAGCTTTAGAAAGAGAACTAAACAATGATGCCATGGATTGCAAGGAAATCATGGACCTGATCAAAGCTGCTGGACTGATGAAGACTGTGGTAAAATTTACCAAGTGCTATGAAAATCTGGTCAAGGAATTTATAGTGAACTTGTCTGATGAATGTGCTGATGGAAGGTCAGCTGACTTTGAATGTGTTTATGTTAGAGGAAGAAGGGTTAATTTCTCTCCATCAGAAATTAACAAATTTCTTGGAAGATCAAATGAGGATTGTCCTGAACTGGAGGTCACTGACAATGAAGTTTGTCAAACCATCACAGCAAGACAAGTCAAGTGCTGGCCCTTGAAAGGCAAGCTGAATGCCAGCAAACTAAGCATGAAATTTGCCATCCTGCACAAGATTGGTGCAGCCAACTGGGTCCCTACAAACCATAAATCTACTATCTCCACAGGATTGGGGAGACTTATTTATGCTGTGGGAACCAAGACTGAATTTGACTATGGCAGGTATATTTTTGAACAAACTCTAAAACATGCTGGTAGCTTTGCTGTCAAAGGCCCTATTGCCTTTCCCTCCCTCCTGTGTGGAATTATCATTGCACAGTACCCTGATATCCTGGTGGCAAGAGATACTGCTTGCAAAAGAGCTCCTGCTCTAGGGTTACACTACAAGCTGTTTCAGGGATCTCATGCTCCTGATATTGTCATAACATCAGCTGAGACATCATCTGTAAAGACTCAGTCCAAAACATCTGATGTTATAGCTGTATTGAAAGAGACCTGCAAAGAGCTGGAGACTAGGAAAAAGACCCTAGAAAACCTAATTGCCAGGTTAGAAAAGGAGGAAGCTGAAGGAAACAGAAGGGAATAGGGTGCTGCTGAAGATCAACTCAATACTGAAGAATCTAGATCCTCTGAAGGGGACAGTGCTTAAAGGTTGGTGGAGTTGATGCTGGTTCCTGGTGGAGTTTGCAAGTGTGTTCAGATTTTAGTTGTTGTTTTTATTCTGGATGACTGTATACCTTTTAAGAACATGTATCTTTGGCCCATTTGTGGCTAAAGAGGGGGAGATATATTTTGGTAGACATTATTAGACTCTATTTTTCTGCAATCATATTTATTCTGCTGCTATCTATCTCTGATTGCTTAGGGACTTTAGCCAAAAATCTGCCAAAGGGGGAGTTTGTAGTTGTTTAGTTATTGGCATGCATTTTTGGTAAAACCAGGTGTGTGAATGTCATGGCTGATGTCATAACATTCTAGTTTATTAGGTACTGATTTATTAGGTACCTTTGCAGAAAAATAATGTCATACAGGTGCTGCTGTTTATGAGTGTGTATCTGAGCATTTTGCAAAATGATCACATTTACCAAAATCAGTAAACAGGAATTCAGATGTCATAATAAATGTTAAGACATTCTGTTCTGAACTAACAGTTATGCAGTTTGGTTAATTCTGAGTTTTTTCAGGAAAATGACTCAGTCTTTCTAGAACAGAATCTCTCGTGGTCTTGGGGTTAACCTAGCTCAACCCTAACCTGGTTGATAAAGTCCTGTGACCAAGTCTTAAGGTTAAAACGGAATTAACCCTAGCTTTTTGTGGAAACCCTAACTGAAGAAGCAGCTGCTATATATTCAACAGGGCTGCTGTTTGGAATTTATCCCTTTTGACAGAAGATCATTTAGAAGCTGTATAGCTTTAACTATTGTAATCCAAGCAAGTATCATTGTGATAAGTGACTTGGAATAGGTTTTAATTGTAAGGGTTTTGTATCACTCAAAGCTTTGAAGCAAGAGTGTTTTGTGTCTCTTGACTAAAGCTTTGAAGCAAAGTCAAGTTAGGTTTATGTATCACTCAAAGCTGTGAAGCAAGAGTGTTTGTGTTGCTTGATTAAAAAGCTGTGAAGCATAATCAAGTGTATGTTTTGAAGAGTGTCTTCATTAAATCATTAGTCAATTGTTTTAAGTATCACTGCTGTGATTGAGGGGGAGTGAGTAGGAACTCAAGTTTAAGTTGTACTTAGATTGAAGTTTCATTGGGTAGGTCTTAAGTGAAGGAGATAAACTGGTTGGTTTATTCCTGAATTAATATCTCTTATAGTGGATTTCCTCCCTGGCTTGGTAGCCCCCAGAGTAGGTGTTGTTGCACACTGAACTGGGTAAACAATTGACTGTGTTCTTTACTGTTTTTGTATATACTGTCTTATAGAAAGTCAGATGCGGTGTCATAACATTGAACGTGACATTGAGTATCTGCAGCCAGAATTTCAGGTTTCATCAGAGTCTTCAGAACCATATGTGACAGTGATGTCATTGTTTGGGTAAGGGGAATCATGATCAGATAGTTCAGAAATATTATTGAGGTCATGAAGTGCAAGAGTGGTGTTAGTTGTGGAAATAGAGATTATGGCTGATGGTTGATTATTTGAAGTGGTGAGAGGTTCTTATGTAATCATACTAGAAGGTTGATTATTAAGAATGGAGTTTCTTTAGTGTTGGTGGTTATTGATTAAGATGTAGAAGTGGAAATTTATGGAATGAAAGTGTGGGTGATGTTAGTAGTAGATGATAAGGAAAATGAAATTACTGATTCCGATATTGCAGGTGTGAAGGTTTGATGTATAAAGGTTGGGGGTTCGAAAGTAATTGTAGGATTGAGGGTTTATGAGATAGATGTTGTTTTAGATATGATTTATGGAGAAGATGAGGTTATCATTTTTGACTTTTCAGAAGCAGCAGAACTAAAGATTGATGAAGGTGGAATGGAGTTAGTTATTAATATTGTCGTATTTTATGGAGATGGTATATGAATTGATGAAATATTTATTCTAAAATCAGAAACAAAAGCAGCAGGATTAAAAGACTAACTAGATGGAGCCACGGTAGCAACTTTCTGAAGAGAGTTTGCAGGTTTTGTTGGTTCCTAAATTCTTATCATCTTTTGGTGAGACTTCTTATTCTTCTGGGGTGTGCTAGATTTCTTTTTAATGTACCTGGAGGTTTTTCCATAAGGGCATCATATGTAATAGCAGATGTGTTATTACCTTCAGCTTCAAGACCTTTTAGATAGGAATCTAGAACCTCCATTGGGTCAAACTTTGAGAAGAGAGGATATCCATCAAATGGTATCCTTTGATTCTTTACATTTTTCGAGTCAATCAGAACCCTTAGTTTAACCATAACCCAAGATTTATAAACAACATTCATACTATTGAGATTGTTTCCATTGTAAGATTTACCAGTCGCTGAAACTACATCTTCCATGAGATTCAGATTGGTTAGGTGGTCTATAAGATGATTTTTTAAATTAGAATGTCTCAAATGAGTCTCCCCAGAGGAATGTATCTTTTATTAGACTTTCTGGTTTCATCGCTTCTAGTTTCTATAACAGTATATCTCAAATAATTAAAGAGAAGAGATGGAAGGTGTATCTTAATTCCATTATTCTGATAAAACAATATGTATTTTTGATCTGTGTTGAGAAAATTAGATGAGCAATTAGGTGGTTTTGGATGTCTACACCTCAAAATGATCCTGAACCAAACACGTAGGTTCTTAGGAAGTTCCATAACCTTAGCAGGTGGTTTTCCTTCATGAAGCACTACCTTGCATTCTGTGTAGATTACAAGAGTTATTACATTTTCCTGATATTTTTATTTAGGGTTAGCGTGATAAACCAATTTCTCTCTTACACTTTACATCCCAATTAAGGTAGCTATATATCTCTTAGTGATGATAACTTTAACGCCCAGAACATGGGATATAATGTATTTATCACCAGCCTCAGCAAATCTCCAGAATTATTTTATCAATATTGTGTAGATAGAGCCATAAAGGCATTTGAAATAGACATCCCAAACTTGAATATTGATTTCCTCAGTTAAATCTAACCCATTCTCTTTATGGTTCTCAAAATCCAAACGAATTTTAGGAAGAACGTCAAATTGATCAGCAGGTGTAGACAAATGAACATGCTCAAGACGATGAAGAATGTGGATTTCTTTAGGTTGTGGAACATTTCCAAAGGTTGTTTTAAGTTTGAAGATGCAGAACATGTTGAACTTGAAACCATTTGATGAGATGAATTACCTTGTTGCATTTGTTGAGACGATTTTTCTTGATGAAGCACTTCTTGAGCGTAGTTGAAAACTTGTTGTTGTTGGGCATCCATAGATGAAGATGATGAGAGAAGAGGGTTTTTGGTTAAAAGAGTTTAAAGTGTGGGAAGTGAAGTAGAGTAGTGTGTGATAGTGAGAATGGTGAGTATTTATAAAACAATTTTAAATGATACTTAACAAAGAAGGTGTACAAAAAGGAGAATTAATCATGATTTTAAACCTAATCTTATGAAAGTCCCATCGCTCAAGGTGTCACTCAAACGATGCATTTGTGATTCAAAAATGACAAGTATCTAAGTTGAATCACGACCATACATTTGAAAGGACATGCGTTGTTGTTTATCAGAGTCACGAATACCAAAGGTTTTATAACTTCAAATGTTTTTGATCAAGATATCTTCTAACTTTAGAAGCGTCAAGGAAGATTGAAAAAATAGATATAGTTGAGATAGAGAATAAGAGATTCTAACCTTTCGTACTTTAATTCTGAAGACATCACATTTCTATCTTACTTTGTTTCTAAAGATCTAATTGATTCCAATAACGTGAGTCCCTTAAGACTTGGGCATTGTATTGGATTCCGGACATTATTTATGGAAAAATGATTCAACTCTTCTTGCAATATCAGAATCCATTCATTATCCTGAAGTGATTCTTGACTAGAAGTTGGTCCTATGAGAGACACTACTCATAAAAGCGTTTCCTTAGTTAACTTGAATATTGATCTTATTCTGATAGGTTCAACTTTAACTCCTAGAATAAAATCTTCAGATAAGACTTGTTTATGAATACTCAGGTGCTTCTGATGTATCATCTTGTTTTTTTAAGGACTTTATCCTCAAAAACTATACCCTTTTCTTTCAGAACCAACTGCTCCTGATCTTTTTATTCTTCCTTTCTGATATCCTCCAAAATCAACGTACCCATCATCTTTAAGTTCCAGGTTTTGGAACATATGCTTTCTTCACGTAATATGATGTTAGCATCCAGTCCCGGTACCATGATTAGTATTTTAACTCTGCCGCATAAGATATCTGCAACATACACTATTTTATCTTTTGGTACTCAAAATCTTTTGGGTCCTTTAGAATTAGTTTTCCCAAAGTTTCCAATACACTTGGATTTTTGTGCATCATTAAACTTTTGTGTCTGTGCAGAGGTTTAAAGATAAGAAAAAGGAGATCCAGGTGTGTTTTCTTGTTTGTCTTCATAAAAAACATAACCAATTCCTCTTTTCCCATTATGACTGACACCATATATCATGGAAGCTATTTTATTCTCCCTATACTATTGTTTAAGAATTTCTGAAATCCTTTATCATATTTATATAAGATTGTTGTAGAAGACGGGGGAGCTTTAGAAATAGTTTCTTCGAGTTTTAAACATTTTTTGTTTAGAAAAGCATTTTCTTTATCTAAAATAAAATTTTCTCCTTTTTTTCAGAAGCTTCTTTCTCTAGCTTACCATATTCTTCAATTTCATATTCATGAACTTTTTGAAGGTTCTTGAATTTTCGTTGAAGTTTCTGATATCTACTCAGAGATTTAGACATACAAATATCTAATTCAGCACGAGAATGTTCAGAAAATACCTCTTCTGAGTTAGAATCAATTTTTGCGGTGTCTCCTTCTGATGTGGTAGCCATGAATACTATGTTTGCACACTCTTCTTCAGAATCTAATCCTTCAAAGTCTGATTCATCCCATGTTGCCATGAAACCTTGCATCTTGCCATTGAAACTACTTTTCTTAAATTTTATTTTCTAGTGCTTTCTTTCATTAGCGTTAGACATTCATTTCTGTAATGTCCAGGCTCTTTGCACTCGTAGCATGTTACTTCCTTTCTTGCTCTTCCTCTTGCAGATATTTCTGGATGATCTCCTCTGTTTCTGGAACCTCTGAAGTTGTTTTGTCTTTTATTCTAGAGTTTCTTGACTCTTCTGGAATGAAGGAATAATTCATATTCGTCATTAGAAACTTCACCATCATAATTTTTCTACTTCTTCATCTTGGAAGGCTTTGTACATTTCTAACTTGGGTCTTTTTGATCTTAATCTTAGAGAAAAAACTTTGCTTCTTTTCTGGGGCTCATCTTCTTCTAACTCCATTTCATGACTCTTAAGAGAACTACTTAACTCTTCAAAAGTTATGATATTCAGATCCTTAGTTGGCTTCAGCGTAGTAACCATTGGTCTCCATCTTTTGGGAAGACATCTGGTAATATTCTTGACATGATCAACTGTGGAGTAACCTTTGTCCAAAACCTTAAGTCCTTCTACTATGGTTTGAAACCTTGAGAACATAGTTTCCACATTTTCTTATTCTTCCTTCTTGAAAGCCTTGTATTTCTATATTAAGGCCAGAGTCTTAGTTTCCTTGACTTGAGCATGGCCTTCATGTGTAATTCTTAATGAATTAAGAATATCGTTTGGTGTTTCTCTATTAGTCATTATCTCATATTCATTGTAATAAATAGAACTGGGAATAATAGTTTTGGCTTTATGATTATTCTTGAGATCACACTTTTGTGCATCATTGATTTTTTTTCTAGGAATGGGAATACCATTCGCACTAACAGGTTCCTCATAGCCATTTGTGACAATATCCCAAAGATCAATATCATAGCCTAGAAAGAAAATTTCCATTCTATCAATCCACTAGTCAAATTTCTCTCCATCTAAAACAAGAGGCTTAATATTGTAACTATCTCTTTCGTTTGTGTTTGTAGTGGCCATTAATGTTTTTCTCACACTGGACCTATCTACACGGTTAAGTGTTTTATTGGAAAATCAATAACAGAGCCAGAGCTCTGACACCAATTGAAGGTATATAAAAACACAAGAAAGGTAGGGGTTGAATTGGGTTTTCAAAAACATTTTCTTTAGAAATTCTTTTCACAAACAATCAAGATAGACAATGTAAGAAGTAAAAATGATACAATTCGTTTATACAAGTTCACCTTAAACAAGGCTACTATTGTTCACCCTCCAAGGTGACTTTGCCTTCAAAAAGGATTTAATCCACTAATCTTGAAAGATTAAAAAGAATGTATAAGAGTTTATAAAAACACCTTAGCCCTCTCAAGTATACAGACTACAACTTAGTCACATGAGGAAACAAATCACAACAGATTTAAAATCAAAAGTGTTTACAATAGTGCTTCTAAAAAGAAGATTTAACACTACAATGAAGAACAAATGTTTGCACACAAATATGAGCAACAACTATTGTGTATACAACAATGATAATAAACACACAAATATGAGCAATAACTCGTGTTTTTAGATAATAAAAGTTAACATAAAAATGAAATCTCACATGAGTCATTTACATTGACTTTAGTTCTTGTTGATTTTGTAAATGAAATCCAAATTGAATCTTAAGATTTTGAGTTTGGAAAAGAAACTCTAAATTGAAAATAACATTTACTTGTAATATCTTGAATGATCATTGAACTTTTAACCACCTGAAACCAATAGTCTTAAATTTGGAAATTGATTGAATGAGAAGGCTTTAACTTCATTTTGAGAAATTCTCATAGATGAACTTGAATTTATTTGAATCAAACCCTTTGAGAAAGTTGGGATGTTCTTGAATCAACAACTTTGAATTTTACCCTAACCATAATCATGAATTCTTTTTTAACAAAACTTGAAAGAAACATAGTCATGAACCCATTTTCAAACAAATTCTATTTGAAAAATTTGTGAAATCTCAATCTCTTAGCAATAAACACTTTGGCTTGAGCATGAGTAACTTCAAAGCCAGAAATCAACATCTTAAGAAAGTATCCATGACATTAATTGAAATTAGAGATCGAAAATACGTATTATGTTCCAATAGAAATCGTAACTTTCTAAGCACAACTTGTTTTCAACCCTTAAAGCAAAATTGTAGACTTTATTTTTTTCACAACCTGAGGCATTATTAATCACACATGAGCTTGAGATGATAAAATATTGATTAGACCAAGCACACACTTTTTAGAATTCGAGATTATTCGTTGAAGAAGGCATGGAAATAAACACATGCACCTATCTAGAAGAGTCTTGAGAATTAAGCCACCAAACTCGGCTTAACCATGTTGAATGAAGCTTGAGGATAGCGTGGCCTAAGATTATAGATCACCACTTTGAAACATAGGTATTTGGGAACTATCTTTGTCCTGGAAAACCATAACCCTAATCGGAGAACTATCACATGAACTCTTTGATCTGAAATCCTTTCTTCTAAAAGAAACAAAATAAACAAGACATATTTTTGGATTTTGGTTAAAGGTCCGTAAAATATAAAACAAATGTATACAAGATACACAATTAGGATGCTTGGTAATCCCTCAAGAGAAAACTTAAAAAATACGATGACATAGAAGAAATACCCAAACCCTAATGCATGATTTTGATGCATTGTGTTGGTATGAGATGATAGAGGGATCTTAGGGGCAAAAATTGGGGTATAACACAATTGACATGTTTATGATACTGAGAACCTTAACAACCATTCACATGTTAAACCTATTCCATCTAGTATTCACTTTAGAAGAGTCATTGCTAGAGAAATATTCCTCATGAAGCTTCTTCATTCTCCTTACTACATTATCCTTAAATTTAGAAATTACTTCATCAAGATTAAGGCTAGGAGGTTTAAGGTCATAAGTTTGATGGGCAAATTTGGTTTCCTTATCAGAACCAGTTTCAACAGAAATGGTTTCATCAGATTCTTCAGAACCATAGGTGATATTGATGTCATTGTTCGGGTAAGGGGAATCATGATTAGATAGTTCATAAGTGTTATTGAGGTCATGAAGTGCAAGAGTGGCGTTAGTTGTGGAAATAGAGATTATGGCTGATGGTTGATTATTTGAAGTGGTGAGAGGTTCTTAAGTAATTATACTATAAGGTGGGTTATTAAGAATGGAGGGTTTATGAGATGGATGTTATTTTAGATATGATTTATGGATAAGATGAGGTTATCATTTTCAACTTTTCAGAAGCAGCATAACTAAATATTGATGAAGGTGGAATGGAGTTAGCTGTTACCATGGTTGTATTTCATGGAGATGGTATGTGAATTGATGAAGTATTTATTCTAAAATCAGAAACAAAAGTAGCAGGATTAAAAGACTAACTAGATGGAGCCACGGTAGCATATTTCTAAAGAGAGTTTGCATATTTTGTTGGTTCCTAAATTCTTATCATCTTTTGGTGAGACTTCTTATTCTTCTGGGATGTGCTAGGCTTTCTTTTTAGTGTACCTGGAGGTTTTTCCATAAGGACATCATATGTAATAGCAGATGTGTCAATACCTTTGTTAGAACAAGATTAGTTCTGATCATATCTCAAAGTTTTGATGATAACAATAAATTATATTTTATATATTTGATACTCTGATGAACGTATTTAATTGTTTCAGATAATGTTCTGACAGAAGCATCTTGATATGTTGAGTTGAAAATAAATGAAGAAGTTCTTTGATGAAAGAACTAATTGTTTTAGCGCAAGTACTGATGCTGTCTCTGATAATGTACTGACAGAAGCATCTTGATGTGCTGAGCTGAAAATAAATGAAAGGACTATTTGTTTTAGCGCAAGTGCTGATGCTGATGCTGACTCTGGTAAGATAATTATTTAAATGCATCTTCTAACGCTTAGCAGGATTCCTTGATCAGAATTACCTTGAAAGCAAGTGTTGTTCATAAGTTACTTGAAAGCAAGTGTTATTCAGAAGTTACTTGAAAGCAAGTGATGTTCAGAAGTTATTTGAAAGCAAGCACTGATCAGAAGTACTTAGCAAGCAAAGCGTTGTTTAGAAGATAAGAAAGCATGTTCTGAATTCAAGATGTGAAGCAAGTTCTGAAAGAATGCAAAAGCTATCAAGTTTTGTCAAGCTTCAGGAAACATGTTCTTACAAGTGTCGTTTTCTCATTTAATGCAAAGAAGACTACATGCACTCAAGTGTCTACGCTAGTGTAGCGGTGAAAATCGGAGATCAAGCTATTGATTAACTTGACTCGCAAAAGCAAGAGTCGCCACCGCGCTTTATTGTTTCCAAAGGAAAAGGGAAAAGAGCGAAATAAAACCCTAAATATGCAATGTAACTAAAAATACAAATGCAAAGTGTTTTTGAAAAGAGATCTTGTGGTTTGGGGGTTGGTTATACAATGGGAAGGTATTAGCACCCAATGCATCTATAGTACTCTATAGGAACCTTTTGAAATATCTGTTTTGTTTAAAATTTGATCGCTTGATTGAAAATAAATCGTTTTGGCCGAAAAAGGGATACGGACGGGTTTTTGAAGATACGACGACCTAATGTCGAAGTTTTGACTTAAAAGGTGTGAGTTTTGGAGAAATCGGATATTTGGAAAAATTATCCTAAGTTTCAATGAAATGAGAGTATTCGCTCGATCGTTTTTGAGGACATGAAGTCAACAAAAAATTAGACTATTCCCTTTGGATTGGTGCAAATAGAATAATCAAGTAAATGCGAGATATTTAAACAGAAAATGATACACAACAATTAAATGTGAACATGCATTTTATATGATTTTTGTTTAATATGCGAAAAGAAAAAGTTTTAATTGGTTTTCATTTTTTACGCATTTTTAATAATAAAAGGTAATGAGAATTAATAGAAATGTTTTTAATGTTTTATATGTTTCTATTTTTTATGTCTTTTTGTTATATTGGTACTTAATCAAAATGAGGGGAATAAAATAAAATGTCTTTTAGTCTTCATTTTTTTTACTTTCATATGTTTTTTAGAGATATTAAATATTGGTCAAATTAAATAAAACTTATAAATCAAAAATCTAATTAAAATAAGGATGACTAAAGTTATTGAAATAACCTAAACTTAGATTAAGAGATTTGGGTAAATAAAATTAACATTGTCTATTTAAAATTATATGTTAGTTCTAAGAAAACTAATTAATCCAAATTAAATGAGTTAAGGAAAAGAACAAAATTAAACTAAGAGTAAATAGGGATGGGGTATGAATTAGCAAATATAAATGGGCTTAAGTAAAACAAATAGAATGGGCTGGGTGAGGGGAAATGGAGCGGTTGGGAGGAAATGGGATTGGGTCGTGGGTTAAAGGGGGTCCAAGGGATTAAATTGAGATTAGGGTTGTGTTTGTTTGATAAAGGGATTTAGGGTTTGGTTTAAGGCAGAACGGCGCCTCTTCACGATCTTCATCTCTCTCTCGCGCAGCTTCTTCGCTTCTTCGCCTCCAACGCCGATGCCTCCATGTCCCGGCCACCCACACCAAGTTTCTCTCTTCCCTCCATTGTTGACGCGGCGGCTTCGAGCGGAGACGGTAAGGACCAAAACATTTTCGTTAACGTTAATGTTGATTCAATTCGCGTATAAGCTTTACAGATTCGCTGTGGATTTTACAATTCCTTAGTTGATTTTATGGCTTCTTGGTTGATTCTGACTAATTCTCCATTTTTTACTGTCCATGTCGATTTGAATGATGTTTTTAAGGAATGAGAAAGGAAGAAGGCGTTACCTAGATGGAGAAGGAGGAGGAGCTTGGGGGGTGATGGAGGCCGGACAGCAGGGAGGCAACGGGCGCACGCGGTGATGAACGGTATTTGATTTCCTTCCTTTTGCTTGAATGCTACTGTGTTGCTTGTTGCCCAGTGATGTGTACACTGAGGGCTTCACCGTTTGGCCTTGAAATGTTGCTTTGGATATGCTGTGGAATTGGATGATAACTCTCTCTTCTTCTTGAATACTGTTGCCTATGGTGGGTTTACGAAAATGGTATGGTTTGGACTTGTAAAAGGTTTTGACAGGTTTTTGTATGTAGGCCTTTACAGTAGGGATATCGTTTTTTACTGGTATGAGGATTGAGCTATGTTTTATGGTTTTCTTTTTTTGACAGCATGTTAAGGCATTGGTTGTTTATGATGATGGGTGGTGTTGACAGTGGGATAGTGATATTGGCTATAAGGGGCTCAATCAGTTGGTAATGTTTTGTATGGTTTGGAAAATAGTTTTCTCAGTGATCATGCAGGTTTTGACATGGTGAACTGGTTTTCGGGTAGGTTGGACAGGGGCAAAGCTTTTACTGATGTGAGGCCATTGCAGGTTTTTGTTGGTTTGGTGATGGCTATTTTGAATGATTGTTCTACAGGTTTTTTGAAAATGGTTTGAGGTTATGAAAAATGGTTTTTGGTTATGTGTTTTCTGACTTGTATACTTGGTTTTCTCTTATGCTGTTTTTTCTGAATGGGATCCTTTGTTTTCTCTTTTTTGTAATATAACAGCTCTCCTCTCTTCTCTTGCGCTACAGGCCAGGAACTTTGAAACAAATCTCTTGGGATCTCCCTGAGCATTCTGCACTACTGTCCACTCAGTTTGCCTTTATTCTTCTTCTGTGCTATTATACTTACTGGCTATATTTCTTAGTTTGTTTTGTATATCTCTTTCTGCCTAAGCTAAGCCTGCAAATCCCACACTTCTCCCTCTCTTTTTCTCTCTCAGAATGGCTTTGACAAAAGTGTGATAAGCTGTCTATTTTCTGAAAATGCAGTGGCTGGAAAATGATGAAAGAAAAAAAGGAAATTTTTTGCTTGCAAGAATAGTCAAACTGCATATTGTTTTTTTAAATCACATGTTGTTTGCTTCTTGATGTAGGCCACGTTAGAAGGCATGCTTGCATATGGTTACTACATATTTGCTTATGCTGTATGCTGTATGCTTTGAAATTATATTTGGGATTAAAACTAATGTGGTTAACTTAAGTATGCAGTTTTTTGGAAAACAATTTATGCATATGTTTTGAAATCCTTTTCCCTTTTTTTGTGAACCGGGAGTAATCCCGTGATTTGCAAAAAATAAAATAACTGATTCCGGCCATTACATTTAATGATGAACATTAAAATTTATTTTCTGCATTTAATTATTTATTTGGATTCTAATTCTTTTCTTTTAATTGTGCAGGTAAAATTAAATGAGCGGATACGCATTGGATTGGAAACTTTAGAATTAAGATAGACTAGTTTATTTCATTTTAATTTTGACAATTCATTATTGTAATTTATTGCAATGTATACAATATTTACAAAATAACTTGTACCAAAAAAAATGAATAAAAGAAACTATTTGTCTATTAATTCTTCTTCTTTATTTATTTATCGTTTATTATTTTATCCAAACGAATAATAATTGAAAACAAACCTCCAATTACCTACATTCAAAATAATAAACAGATAAATAATAATTATCATTGACCAACTAATATCTTCGATTATTTAATCCATCATTCTCAACTAAATTATAATAATTAAAATAGGATTTCAATTATTTAATCTAGAACGACGAGCGATTAAACAGTCGTTATTGACCAATGAATTTCCTCAAATGCTTATTTATATTATTCATAACCTTTAAATTATAGAATAACTAAGAATAAATTCTAGTTACTTAAATTTAAAAATAATGAGTAAATAAATAAAACGTCCGCACAATTAATGCGCCTCTTCTCTGATGTTCATTTTATTATCCCTACATCTTTAAACTAAATAATAATCAAAAAATGAAATTTCAATTATTCAAGTTTTAGATAATGGATAATTAATAAACATCATTTTTGCACGAATCGATTAAATGATTCAATGTTCAGCATAAATAGCTCTTGGCCCGAAAAAGTCATGAAATTTAAAATCGATGGATCAAAACAAATGTAATGTAAAGATGCGGATAGGAGATGACGTCTTAGGTCAAAATTTGGGGTACAACAGCTGCCCCTATTTAAGTTTCTTCTATCCGGAGATATGAAGATTAAAATCTTCGTGTCGACGAGATTGAAGGTACTTAAATACACAATTACGCAAATTTTGTCCTAAGATGCCGTCATCATGCGGTGGTAAGAACGCAACGATCTAACTCACAGAGAAAGATACTGTGAAACGAGACAATGTTGAGGGAATCGAACGTCAACAAAACACAAAGACATGAGTTATACGCTACTGGGAGAACGAGCTATCGACTTCAAACGACAGACTCCTGACAGCGAATAAAACTGAGGGAATACGACCTCTAACCCTAACAAAGAGAGCACCTTGCATAGGCCGTAACAGATCATTGATCCAAAACAGTGAGTTCGCAACTCAAAGTCGACGGTATACAGAGAGTATCAAATTGCTGATAACTGGTTACCGACTTCTGGAGGTACAGATTCGTAACAGACTTCTCTGCTAGATTTTCAGAGATACTCGTGAATGCTGAGGTAATAAGACTGTAGATGCGAAGGTTGTTCAAATAAAGAAAATTGCCAGTTGTTGTCGTCCACAGAAAATACCAATAACATACAAGTTGCTCAAATAAAGAAGCTGCCGCTTGCTGTCGTCCAACGAAAAAAACCGATAACAAACAAACTGCTCAAATAAAGAGGCTGCCGCTTGCTGTCGTCCGACGAAAAAAATACCGATAACAAACAAGCTGCTCAAATAAAGAGGCTACCACTTGCTGTCGTCCAAAGAGAAAACCAATAACATACAAGCTGCTCAAATAAAGAAGCTGCCGCTTGCTGTCGTCCAGAAAAGGTAATAACGTACTGGTAACTCATGAAGAGTTTGCTGCTTGTCGCTTTCAAAAAGAGTAAATGACGCACTAGTAGTTCATGAAGAACTGCTGCTCGGCGCTTCCCAAAAAGGGTAAAATGACGATGACGCACTAGTAGCTCATGAAGAACTGCTGCTTGGCGCTTTCACAAAGTCATAACTGACGCACTAGTAGCTCATGAAGAACTGCTGCTCGGTGCTTTCACAAAGTCATAACTGACGCACTAGTAGCTCATGAAGAACTGCTGCTCGGTGCTTTCCAACGGAATAAAATGACGCACTAGTAGCTCGTGAAGAACTGCTGCTCGGCGCTTGTCGAAGATAGTAACGTACAAGTTGCTCGTGAAGAGCTACCGCTTGTCGTTTTCCAACATAATTCAGAGGGGAACTGCGATGATATTGGCAGAGAATAAAACTCTTCATCAAAGAGAACCCTGAATCAAACCTTCCCGAGAAGATCACATATTTAAAACGTGCAAAATAAATGCACCAACCGTCTAGGTCGCAATTTCACTGGGGAGAAACACTGAGGTAGCCTATGCAAGAGGCAACAACTTCATTCAGGAATAACCAGAGAGAAAACAGTCAAACAAGACTCCTCCCAAATGAGAAAGTAAATCGATTGGGGAAATTATCCTATCGAGAAATGGACAAGGTAAGCTAAAATAAAAATCATCCACGAGGATTAGCTCAGTTGGGGAATTAGAAAGGAGGCGCACTTTATGCTTAAGTTGACACCCTATTTGGAAGGATCAAATACGTTATTTGAAAAGGACACAACTAAGGTGTACGAATTTAATGACATTAACAAATACAACTGTGTGTGCATGATGCGAGTGTGGATGAATAAATGAATGTCATGTATATGCTGACAAAACAGACAGATGGGATATCTTGGAGATAATAAGGTGTCACAGCAACGTAAACGCTCGGCCACTCTTGAAAAGATGGAAGATAGACGGAATACGAAGCAACGTCGGAAGATGTCACGCTACAAGGCCCAAGTCTTCTGAAGAGACGAACAATCAAATCCAATCTTCTAGCACCAATAAACCACTGGCATAAGACGAAGTGTACCGCACTTCAAAATCTCCCAAACAAAAGTAGCTAAAACCACACTTAACTGGAACAACTGGGGAATCACCAAGTTTAGCACCACCATAACTAAGCATGTACACAGCCAACACTTAATGACGATTTTGAAAGAAAACAAATTCATCATGCAAGTAAAAATTACTGTACTGTTTTGCATTTCACGGCTTGACCATTTTCGGAACGACTGTTAACATTCCTTTCATTATTCACGACACATTTTAGAAATAAGAATATTTTAAGTAAATTTGTTTCAAGTATTTCCATAAAATATTAAAATTTTGCCCACAAAAGGTAAATGCTCAAATTTCATTAATAAGATAGTAGTTCGCTAACAATGCGACTCCAATGGTTTACAAAAGTTTGGGGAAATAGTATGTGAAATAAAAGGTCATACAAAAACAATGATCACTATTCTCCCTAACAACTTTGAATTCCAGAATATGTTCAGATGCCAAGACTGGTTTGACCAGGAATTTGCCTAAGCGAAATACTTCTTGACTGCATCGGCGTTCAGGGGACGCGGGAGGTCTTCGCCATCCATATTGGCGAGAATCATGGCACCTCCGGAGAAAACTTTCTTAACAACAAACGGTCCTTCATAGTTCGGAGCCCATTTGCCCCTAGAATCGGGTTGGAAAGATAATATCTTCTTGAGCACGAGGTCACCTTCTCTGAACTCGCGCGGCCGAACCTTCTTATCAAAAGCCTTCTTCATTCTTTGCTGATACAACTGACCGTGACACAAAGCCGTTAATCTCTTTTCTTCGATTAAATTCAACTGATCGTACCTACTTTGACACCATTCGGCCTCGGAAAGCTTGGCTTCCATCAACACTCTCAGAGACGGAATTTCAACCTCCACGGGGAGTACTGCTTCCATACCATAAACTAGGGAGAAAGGAGTCACGCCTGTTGAAGTTCGAACTGAAGTACGATAACCATGTAAAGCAAACGGAAGCATTTCATGCCAGTCCTTATAAGTTACCACCATCTTCTGGACGATCTTCTTGATATTCTTGTTAGCAGCTTCAACAGCCCCATTCATCTTCGGCCTGTAAGGAGGGGAATTATGATGCTCGATTTTGAACTCTTCACAAAGCTCCTTCATCATCTTGTTATTCAAATTCGACCCATTGTCAGTGATGATCTTACTCGGGATACCATACCGACAAATATCTGATTCTTGATAAATCTGACTACCACCTGTCTGGTTACATTAGCATAAGATGCGGCTTCCACCCACTTAGTAAAATAATCGATCGCTACCAAGATGAAACGATGACCATTTGAAGCTTTGGGTTCAATCATCCCAATCATATCAATGCCCCACATGGAGAAAGGCCAAGGTGAAGATATAACATTGAGGAGGGTCGGCGGTACGTGCATCCTGTCCGCATAAATCTGGCATTTATGACACTTCTTCACATACTTGCAACAATCAGATTCCATGGTCATCCAGTAGTAACCAGCTCTCAACATCTTTCTAGCCATTGCGTGTCCATTAGCATGAGTGCCAAAGGACCCTTCGTGCACCTCTTGCATCAGCATGTCTGCTTCACGTCTGTCTACACATCTGAGCAAGACCATGTCGTAATTCCTCTTATACAACACTTCTTCATTGAGAAAGAAACTGCTTGCTAATCTTCTCAACGTCTTCCTATCTTTGTTGGATGCCCCAGGCGGGTACTCTTGAGTTTGAAGGACACGTTTGATGTCATAGAACCAAGGTTTGCCATCGGTGACCTCTTCTACTGCGAACACATGAGCAGGTCGGTCGAGGCGCATAACCCGGATTGTAGGCACGTCGTTCCAATCATTCACTTGAAACATTGAAGACAAAGTAGCCAAAGCATCCGCCATCTGATTCTCATCCCTAGGGATATGATGCAATTCCACCTTGTTGAAGAAAGTTAACAACCTTCTAGCATAGTCTCTGTACGGGATCAAACCGGGATGACGAGTTTCCCATTCTCCTTTGATTTGATTAATCACCAGTGCCGAATCTCCATGAATATCCAGAATCTTAATCCTCAAGTCCACTGCTTCTTCAAGACCCATAATACACGCTTCATACTCCGCCATGTTGTTCGTACAGTCAAACTTCAGTCTTGCC
The DNA here is from genome assembly GCA_948472305.1 of Vicia faba. Classification (NCBI taxonomy): domain Eukaryota; kingdom Viridiplantae; phylum Streptophyta; class Magnoliopsida; order Fabales; family Fabaceae; genus Vicia; species Vicia faba. The sequence goes on along the minus strand of OX451739.1, from coordinate 903,735,344 downwards.
GTGAACGGGATATGAGTACCTCGGGGAGTAACGATGATTGCCCCAATTCCATTTCCATAGGAATTCACAGCTCCGTCAAATATTAAACCCCAACGGGATTCAGGATCAGGTCCTTCTTCAGGTAACGGCTCTTCACAGTCTTTGGCTTTCAAGTACATAACATCTTCATCGGGGAAGTCAAACTTGATGGACTGATAGTCTTCAATTGGTTGGTGAGCCAAATGATCGGCCAAAATACTCCCTTTGATCGCTTTCTGAGTGTGATACTCAATGTCATATTCAGATAACAACATCTGCCAACGGGCTATCCTTCCAGATAAGGCGGGCTTCTCAAAGATATACTTGATTGGGTCCATTTTGGAGATCAACCAAGTAGTGTGATTAATCATATACTGGCGCAGACGGCGAGCAGCCCAGGCTAAAGCACAACAGGTTTTCTCAAGCAATGAGTATCGAGACTCACAGTCTGTGAATTTCTTACTCAGATAATATACAGCGTGCTCCTTTCTTCCAGTCTCGTCCTGCTGACCAAGCACACATCCCATGGAGTCCTCTAATATGGTCAAATACATAATCAAGGGCCTTCCTTCCACCGGAGGGATCAAAATGGGAGGCTCGAGCAAATATTCTTTGATATTATCGAAAGCTTTCTGACAATCCTCCGTCCACACACATCCTTGGTTCTTGCGGAGAAGCTTGAAAATTGGCCCACAAGTAGTAGTCATGTGAGATATGAACCTAGAAATGTAATTCAATCTCCCAAGGAATCCTCTTACTTGTTTTTCCGTCTTGGGTGCGGGCATTTCCCGAATAGCTTTGACTTTATCGGGATCTACTTCAATACCTTTCTGACTGACAATGAAACCTAAAAGTCTTCCTGAACGAACGCCAAAAGTGCACTTATTGGGATTCAGACGGAGTTTGTACTTTCTCAGGCGCTGGAATAGCTTTAACAAATGCTCTAGGTGATCTTCTTCAGTCTGTGACTTGGCAATCATATCATCCACATACACTTCGATCTCCTTATGCATCATGTCGTGGAACAAAGCAGTCATGGCCCTTTGGTACGTTGCACCAGCATTCCTCAAACCAAACGGCATAACTCGATAACAGAAAGTTCCCCACGGTGTAATGAAAGCGGTCTTTTCCATATCTTCCGGCGCCATCTTGATTTGATTGTAGCCAGAGAAACCATCCATGAAAGAAAAGACTTTGAACTTGGTAGTACTGTCGACCAATACATCAATATGAGGTAATGGGAAATCATCTTTCGGACTAGCTCTGTTCAGATCTCTGTAGTCTACACACATCCGAACTTTACCATCTTTCTTTGCAACAGGCACTATGTTGGCTAACCACTGAGGATAGACCGACGTCACAAGAAAACCTGCGTTGATCTGCTTCTGAACTTCTTCTTTAATCTTGTCGGCCATGTCAGGACGAGTCCTTCTCAACTTCTGTTTGATCGGTGGACACTCAGGTCTCAACGGTAAACGATGCTCCACAATGTCATTGTCCAACCCTGGCATATCTTGGTAAGACCACGCAAACACATCAACATACTCTCTGAGAAGCTCCAACATCTTCTCCTTAACTTCCGGGATAAGCAAAGCTCCGACTTTGACTTCCTTTCTATCCTCTTCATCACCCAAGTTGACCAACTCTACAGGTTCTTCAAATGGTTGAATGACCTTCTCATCTTGCTCAATCAAACGGGAAATCTCAACAGGAACCTCTTCATCATCCTCTCCTTCGGCTCTGAACACAGGGAATTCAAAGTTGGGAGAGGGCATAGGATCATTGTTTTCGATGGTTAAGTCATGAAGTAATTCGGAAACGTGCATAACCACAGGAATATCAACAGCTATCCAGTTTTGGCAAGCCAATCCAGGCGTCACAAACACGGGCAAATCCTCCTCGGAATCATCATCTATGACAGCATCAACCTCAGGATGTACAAACCCTGCACTCCGAAAGACCTCTTGAATTGGACGAACAACCACCTCTTTCTTGACCCTTGCAGCTATTGGATGAAAACCCAAACCTTCCCCAGACTTGTTCTCGGGTAACGTCAACACCTGGCCCCATCCTTCGGCCGAACCACTCTCCACTACTCGCCGTGCATCCTCAAAAGAAGAGATGGATGCCCCCTGCTTCTTCACGGTATCCTTAGCAACAGATAGGCCCTGAAACTGGGTCCCGACGTCCTCGTCAGCATCAATAAAAGAAAACGATGATAAATGACTCACCACCATGGCCTGCTCTCCCCCAATCATCACTAGTTTCCCATGCCTCACAAATTTTAATCTCTGATGGAGCGTGGAGGTGACTGCCCCGGCATCATGGATCCAGGGACGGCCCAATAAGCAACTATAAGCAGCACGTATGTCCATCACTTGGAAAGTGATTTGAAAAGTATGGGGACCAATCACTATGGGAAGATCCACTTCACCGATAACCGTCTTCCTGGAACCGTCAAAGGCTTTAACAATTACTCCGCTAGGCCTCATAGGAGCACCTGGATATGAAAGTCGAGACAACGTGGTCTTTGGCATCACATTCAATGACGAGCCGGTATCCACTAACACGCTTGATAAGGTATCGTTCCCACAACTTACTGAAATGTGCAGAGCCATATTATGGTTTCTCCCCTCCTCCGGGAGTTCTTCATCACTGAAACCCAAGTTGTTACACGAGGTTATATTCCCCACAATCCCGTCAAACTGATCAACTGTCACATCATGGTCTACGAACGCTTGGTCCAACACTTTCATCAAGGCTTCTCTGTGTGCCCCAGAATCTCTCAATAAGGCAAGCAAGGAAATCTTGGAAGGCGTTTGCAGAAGCTGGTCCACAATTTTATACTCGCTTCTTTTGATAAGCTTTAAGATTTCATCTTCTTCAGGGTGAGGGATAGGTCCACTGGATCGACCTACCTCAACCCTTGGTTCATTTCTTGCAGGGATCTCCGCCGGCATGGGCCTCCTTACTTGAACTTCTGGTCTTCTTGTTGGTACCGCGGCAAAAACACGCCCACTTCTTGTCACTCTACTTACATCGGCAATATTAACGAAAGACGGTCTAGTTGGTATGGGGACCTCTACCCCATTCTCGATCATGGTGGCGTTATACTTGTACGGCACGGCTTGGTCTGAGCTATAAGGCACAGGGCCAGGTGGATAAATAATCAAAGGATCAGCAGACGCAGTCTGGCTGTTGTAAGCAATCTCTACTGATTCTGGTAAATTAAACTGTGGGGTTATCACATTCACTTCATCTTCAGGATTTCGGTCATAGGTAATAGTAATAATTCTCTGATCTAGCAACTTCTGAATGTCCTCCTTCACAATAGGACAATCCTCTTCTCTTGAACAAAACTGGCAAACGTCATAGTCATGTTGGTGCCTAACAAAGGCAAGTCTTCTCAAACTTTGGTGTAACCTGATCAATGATTCTCTGATGTGCTCGACTTGGAAAACTCGGAACTTCCCCGGGCAACCCTCCACCATATTCACAGAAGCTGCCCCATGTCGGGGCAAAGGGTTATCTCTGACATTTGGATTCACATCCTTAAAAGACAAAATGCCATGCTTAATTAATCTCTGCACATCCGCCCTCAACGCAAAGCAATTCTCAAGGTTGTGCCCCGGTGACCCTTGATGATATTCACAGAATTGATCCGCCTTATACCACGGGGAAGCACTGTTCGGTGCGACAGGAGGTGGTTTTGTTGTGATGAGATTCTTTCTAATGAGGGCGGGAAACAATTCAGTGTACGTCATAGGAATGGCATCAAACTGCGGCTTTCTGGGCGAACGGTTCTGATGGTTGAGCGGATAGGCCTGTTGTCGAGGCTGCTGTTGAAAAGGTCGTTGTTGAGGTGGCGGAATCTGATGAGATGGGGCTACCAAAGCCGGGCGGACAGCCGGAGTGACTGCCGCGACGTGAGAGTAGCCTCTCCTAGGCCTACCTGGAAACAAAGCACTAACATCTTGCTCTTTCCTCTTCGGGAAAACACCTCCGAACTTCTTCACACTGCTGGACGTACTCCCCTCTTTAATCAAACGTCCTTCACGAATTCCTTCCTCTAATCGCATACCCATGCTCACCATCTCGGTAAAGTCACTGGGCGCGCTGGCTATCATCCTCTCATAGTAAAAGGATCCCAAGGTCTTCAAAAATATCTTAGTCATCTCCTTCTCCTCCAGAGGTGGATGGATCTGAGCAGCAATTTCACGCCACCTCTGGGCGTACTCCTTAAAAGATTCTCGGTCTCTTTGCGACATTGCCCGGAGTTGATCCCTGTCCGGCGCCATGTCAACATTATACTTGTACTGATGGACAAAGGCTTCACTGAGATCGTTAAAATTGCGGATTCGAATGCTGTCCAATCCCATATACCACTTCAAGGCAGCACCCGTCAAACTATCTTGAAAATAATGAATCAGTAAATCATGATTATCAGAATACGTGGACATCTTCCTCACGTACATTGTCAAATGGCTTCTAGGACACGAATCCCCCTTGTATCTTTCAAAGTCTGGTGTTTTGAACTTCGCCGGAATCTTGACATTCGGAACCAGGCAAAGCTCATGTGTGCTCTTCCCAAACAGCTCCTTCCCCTTCAAGGCTCTAAGCTCTTTCTGCATTTCCTGGAACTGATCCTGAAATTCCTCCATTCTATCAAAAAGGCCCATACTTTCAGCAGGTTCGGCAGGATAAACTGGTTCGTTCAAGTATGGCACTGAGTGGACCACAGGAGCAACGGTCGTCATGACTGGTTGCGGAAAGGGTGTTACAGATGGAATTACTGGCGGCAGTGCAGTCGTCTCTGGTTGTGGAAGAGACAATGCAGGCTGAAATATAGGTTGGGCGGTAGGCTGACACCCTTCCGGCATAAAGTTGTAAGGCATTCCCCAAGGAAAACCTTTCGGCATCTGATGCTGGATCGGAGAGTTGATTTGAGTTGCGGAGGCAGGAGCGATAACAATCTCGGAAACCACTGGAGTTGAAGTCTGAATCTCGGCAGCCGTAGTCGATGGCTGATTCCGAACAGCCACCAAACTTTCCACCAATGCTGTTAACTTTTCCATCTCGGCACGAAGCGTAGCAACTTCCCCACGAAGCTCTTGATTTTCCTGTTCTAAATCTTCCATTCTTTTCTGACGACTGGCCCGAGTGTCGTGTTGGTGAGACAGCTTGGCAACCTTCGGTGGAAAAAGAACAAGAATGAGACTCTAGAAAACATGTGATGTGGAATGTGAAATGATGCATGATGGTGATGCAAATGATGACTCATTTTTAAAAGTTTTTCAAGGAACTTTAGTAACTTTGCATATATCAATAGTAAAGGAATTTGGAACAACAAAAACTCAATCCGTTAATCGAAAGCGATAAATTACAACTTACAAATTGGAATAGTAAATTACAACCTTGGAATAACAAATCCACTAATGAAAGCAATAAATTACAACTTACAACTTGAAAACCATAATAAAGTGATAAATTACATTTTAAAACATGAAGCAGTAAATTACAACTTGGAGCATGAAGCCCTAAGTAAGACCATAAGTTACAACTTCGGAGCATGAAGCCCTTAAGAAAATAATAAATTACAACTTCGGAGCATGAAGCCCTTAAGAACACAATAAATTACAACTTCGGAGCATGAAGCCCTTTTACATAGTTTTACAAAATGACATTAATAAAATAAACTAAAGCTAAAGCTCACTCAGAATCCTCAGATGACGGACCAAACGCCAGCTGTAGTCGGAGCTTCTTGATCTTTTCTTCATAAAAGTCTTCCAAATCTTTCTTTTCCGCTATCAGTCGATCGATGGTTTCTTCTTGTGGATTAGGAACGAGAGCCAAGTTTACTGAACATTCCCTTTTCCTCTTCCTTTCATTCGCGTATTTCTTCAACAAGGCATCCTTCTGGCGAAGCTTCTCATCGTGGTCAACGAATCGGCCATCTTGAATAAGAAACAATTCCTTCTTCTCTTTCAGCTGTCGAGTCAGGACTCGATTCTCGTATTCAGACATATGGTACTTTTCCTTCCAAGCATCCCTCTCGGACTTCATCCTAGCCAGGTTCCCTTGATATTCTCCTACATCTGCGATTGGGATAGCAACTGATGATGGTGCGATAGCAGGGAACAAAGGTTTCTCAAGTTTATACGGCATCTTGAGAGCACAAGCCCTAGCACGGACCCACTGTAGGTAAGGTTCCAAAGAAACGGCACCTCTATGTCCCAGCATATCTCTCCCTTTCTTGTGGATATGGCGCCAAGCTCCTTCAATCTCTCTCCTAGCAGTTTGATGATCTTGTCCTTCCTGAAGGAAGAAACCACTCACATGGATACTGTTCGGCTTATCTCTCATTGGGTACCCGAACTGACGGCGCGCTAGAACAGGGTTGTAGTTGATTCCACCCTTCGTACCAAGAAGAGGTACATTGGGAAAAGCACCACAGCTGTCAATGATCTCTACGTCATGGTAAGCTCGATTGTACCAGTCAATGTCGAAATGAGTGAGAGCCATAATCTTTGGCGCCCAACGCGGTTCTTTCTCGAGATCCCAGAAAGCATCGGACCCAGGTAAATGCGAGACGTACCACTGATACAGCAACGGCACGCAACAACTAATCATTCCTCCTTGACGAGAGTTTCGAAGATGGATAGAGTAATACGTGTCCCCTAGCAGCGTAGGGACCGGATTTCCAATCAGGAAAACTCTGATGGCATTGACATCCACAAATTTATCAATGTTAGGGAATAAGAAAAGACCATACGCGAGTAAAGCAAACACGTCCTCGAAGGCAACAGTATCCTTTGTATCAGCAAAATGACGAGCTTTCTTCAACAGAAACTGAGCCGGCAAACCCCGGATTCCTCCTTTCGTAGTCATATTCTCTTCTATCTCTGACTTCTTTAGATGAGTGATGACTGCTATCTCATGAGATTTAGGCTCCTCTTCTAATCCAGAAAAAGGAACACGGTCGACGATCGGCAAACCAAGGATATAGGAGTACTCCTCTAAGGTAGGCATCAACTGATAATCCGGGAAGGTGAAACATCGATACAAGGGATCATAGAACTGAACCAAAGTGTTGAGGATGCCTTTCTTCATCTTGCGCTTCATGAGCGGTACGATGGACCCATATTTCTTCTGAAAATCTGTCGGACTCTCTATCTTCGGAATCAAACTCTTCAATTCTTCAATCTCAGGCTCTTTGAAGCTAAAGCTTCGAGTATTTCTCCTTCCAAGTTCCATAGTACCCTAAGACGTTTGCAAAAATCATTCCAAAGTTCCTTGAAAAACGAGTTTTTACAAAGATGTTGATGAATGCATGAATGAATGATAATGCGACAGTCACACACAAATTTGCAAACATGGGGTTTAAAGGTTCAAAGTTCAGCATGGAGTCGAGGGTAAAGCCCACCCAAAGGTATGTACTAATGTTTCGATCACACCTGTAAGACAAGGTTCTAAGAGTTCCCAGAGTCTGCATCCCTCTTTCGGATATTACCAACGTCTTGATTACTCAATAATCAGCAATATTCTCAAGAGAAACTCGTCCGAGCGTAGCATCGCGTAACAACTACTTCCGAATTACTCCGTGATAGTCTCCGCGCTACCCCTAAAAAGGCCAAGATGGGTTAGGGTTCTACAGTCCTCAACTTCTCGGGCTCCTAGGTCGAAAATAATAATGTCTTCCCGATTACTCGGTAAACAAATATTAAGTTCAAGAGGGCCTTCCATTGAGTGGGGGATCTCATGCCTCCTTCTTCGGGATTACTCCCTCAAAGTTAACATGACTATACCGCCCGTCCTATTCCTTAAGTGTTACTTAATCCGGGTATAGGACTTGTCCTTCAAAAAACCCAAACACCCCAATTTAAACACATAATCAAACAAATCAAATAATAGTAAAACAGATAAGCCAAGTTAGGCTTAACCCACTTAGGGATGGACCAGCAAGAGGTCAATCTGTCCCCAGCAGAGTCGCCAATTCTGTAGCGGTGAAAATCGGAGATCAAGCTATTGATTAACTTGACTCGCAAAAGCAAGAGTCGCCACCGCGCTTTATTGTTTCCAAAGGAAAAGGGAAAAGAGCGAAATAAAACCCTAAATATGCAATGTAACTAAAAATACAAATGCAAAGTGTTTTTGAAAAGAGATCTTGTGGTTCGGGGGTTGGTTATACAATGGGAAGGTATTAGCACCCAATGCATCTATAGTACTCTATAGGAACCTTTTGAAATATCTGTTTTGTTTAAAATTTGATCGCTTGATTGAAAATAAATCGTTTTGGCCGAAAAAGGGATACGGACGGGTTTTTGAAGATACGACGACCTAATGTCGAAGTTTTGACTTAAAAGGTGTGAGTTTTGGAGAAATCGGATATTTGGAAAAATTATCCTAAGTTTCAATGAAATGAGAGTATTCGCTCGATCGTTTTTGAGGACATGAAGTCAACAAAAAATTAGACTATTCCCTTTGGATTGGTGCAAATAGAATAATCAAGTAAATGCGAGATATTTAAACAGAAAATGATACACAACAATTAAATGTGAACATGCATTTTATATGATTTTTGTTTAATATGCGAAAAGAAAAAGTTTTAATTGGTTTTCATTTTTTACGCATTTTTAATAATAAAAGGTAATGAGAATTAATAGAAATGTTTTTAATGTTTTATATGTTTCTATTTTTTATGTCTTTTTGTTATATTGGTACTTAATCAAAATGAGGGGAATAAAATAAAATGTCTTTTAGTCTTCATTTTTTTTACTTTCATATGTTTTTTAGAGATATTAAATATTGGTCAAATTAAATAAAACTTATAAATCAAAAATCTAATTAAAATAAGGATGACTAAAGTTATTGAAATAACCTAAACTTAGATTAAGAGATTTGGGTAAATAAAATTAACATTGTCTATTTAAAATTATATGTTAGTTCTAAGAAAACTAATTAATCCAAATTAAATGAGTTAAGGAAAAGAACAAAATTAAACTAAGAGTAAATAGGGATGGGGTATGAATTAGCAAATATAAATGGGCTTAAGTAAAACAAATAGAATGGGCTGGGTGAGGGGAAATGGAGCGGTTGGGAGGAAATGGGGTTGGGTCGTGGGTTAAAGGGGGTCCAAGGGATTAAATTGAGATTAGGGTTGTGTTTGTTTGATAAAGGGATTTAGGGTTTGGTTTAAGGCAGAACGGCGCCTCTTCACGATCTTCATCTCTCTCTCGCGCAGCTTCTTCGCTTCTTCGCCTCCAACGCCGATGCCTCCATGTCCCGGCCACCCACACCAAGTTTCTCTCTTCCCTCCATTGTTGACGCGGCGGCTTCGAGCGGAGACGGTAAGGACCAAAACATTTTCGTTAACGTTAATGTTGATTCAATTCGCGTATAAGCTTTACAGATTCGCTGTGGATTTTACAATTCCTTAGTTGATTTTATGGCTTCTTGGTTGATTCTGACTAATTCTCCATTTTTTACTGTCCATGTCGATTTGAATGATGTTTTTAAGGAATGAGAAAGGAAGAAGGCGTTACCTAGATGGAGAAGGAGGAGGAGCTTGGGGGGTGATGGAGGCCGGACAGCAGGGAGGCAACGGGCGCACGCGGTGATGAACGGTATTTGATTTCCTTCCTTTTGCTTGAATGCTACTGTGTTGCTTGTTGCCCAGTGATGTGTACACTGAGGGCTTCACCGTTTGGCCTTGAAATGTTGCTTTGGATATGCTGTGGAATTGGATGATAACTCTCTCTTCTTCTTGAATACTGTTGCCTATGGTGGGTTTACGAAAATGGTATGGTTTGGACTTGTAAAAGGTTTTGACAGGTTTTTGTATGTAGGCCTTTACAGTAGGGATATCGTTTTTTACTGGTATGAGGATTGAGCTATGTTTTATGGTTTTATTTTTTTGACAGCATGTTAAGGCATTGGTTGTTTATGATGATGGGTGGTGTTGACAGTGGGATAGTGATATTGGCTATAAGGGGCTCAATCAGTTGGTAATGTTTTGTATGGTTTGGAAAATAGTTTTCTCAGTGATCATGCAGGTTTTGACATGGTGAACTGGTTTTCGGGTAGGTTGGACAGGGGCAAAGCTTTTACTGATGTGAGGCCATTGCAGGTTTTTGTTGGTTTGGTGATGGCTATTTTGAATGATTGTTCTACAGGTTTTTTGAAAATGGTTTGAGGTTATGAAAAATGGTTTTTGGTTATGTGTTTTCTGACTTGTATACTTGGTTTTCTCTTATGCTGTTTTTTCTGAATGGGATCCTTTGTTTTCTCTTTTTTGTAATATAACAGCTCTCCTCTCTTCTCTTGCGCTACAGGCCAGGAACTTTGAAACAAATCTCTTGGGATCTCCCTGAGCATTCTGCACTACTGTCGACTCAGTTTGCCTTTATTCTTCTTCTGTGCTATTATACTTACTGGCTATATTTCTTAGTTTGTTTTGTATATCTCTTTCTGCCTAAGCTAAGCCTGCAAATCCCACACTTCTCCCTCTCTTTTTCTCTCTCAGAATGGCTTTGACAAAAGTGTGATAAGCTGTCTATTTTCTGAAAATGCAGTGGCTGGAAAATGATGAAAGAAAAAAAGGAAATTTTTTGCTTGCAAGAATAGTCAAACTGCATATTGTTTTTTTAAATCACATGTTGTTTGCTTCTTGATGTAGGCCACGTTAGAAGGCATGCTTGCATATGGTTACTACATATTTGCTTATGCTGTATGCTGTATGCTTTGAAATTATATTTGGGATTAAAACTAATGTGGTTAACTTAAGTATGCAGTTTTTTGGAAAACAATTTATGCATATGTTTTGAAATCCTTTTCCCTTTTTTTGTGAACCGGGAGTAATCCCGTGATTTGCAAAAAATAAAATAACTGATTCCAGCCATTACATTTAATGATGAACATTAAAATTTATTTTCTGCATTTAATTATTTATTTGGATTCTAATTCTTTTCTTTTAATTGTGCAGGTAAAATTAAATGAGCGGATACGCATTGGATTGGAAACTTTAGAATTAAGATAGACTAGTTTATTTCATTTTAATTTTGACAATTCATTATTGTAATTTATTGCAATGTATACAATATTTACAAAATAACTTGTACCAAAAAAAATGAATAAAAGAAACTATTTGTCTATTAATTCTTCTTCTTTATTTATTTATCGTTTATTATTTTATCCAAACGAATAATAATTGAAAACAAACCTCCAATTACCTACATTCAAAATAATAAACAGATAAATAATAATTATCATTGACCAACTAATATCTTCGATTATTTAATCCATCATTCTCAACTAAATTATAATAATTAAAATAGGATTTCAATTATTTAATCTAGAACGACGAGCGATTAAACAGTCGTTATTGACCAATGAATTTCCTCAAATGCTTATTTATATTATTCATAACCTTTAAATTATAGAATAACTAAGAATAAATTCTAGTTACTTAAATTTAAAAATAATGAGTAAATAAATAAAACGTCCGCACAATTAATGCGCCTCTTCTCTGATGTTCATTTTATTATCCCTACATCTTTAAACTAAATAATAATCAAAAAATGAAATTTCAATTATTCAAGTTTTAGATAATGGATAATTAATAAACATCATTTTTGCACGAATCGATTAAATGATTCAATGTTCAGCATAAATAGCTCTTGGCCCGAAAAAGTCATGAAATTTAAAATCGATGGATCAAAACAAATGTAATGTAAAGATGCGGATAGGAGATGACGTCTTAGGTCAAAATTTGGGGTACAACAGCTAGTGCATTGGAAAATGGAATAGTGAAAGGAAACACACAAACATTTTATGCTCTCCATTTGAAGGCAGCAACAGTCATGTTTCTTCATGCTATATATAGAAGAACATTAAGTGCAAGCCAACTACTGCTCAACCGAAACACTGAAAGACTGAACAACTGAAGTTCTGAATAGAACTCATCAATTTCAAAAGAAGCAAAAGCTACGTGAAAATATTCTGGGCTCACAAACAAATTTCATACACTTTGTGATATACTATTCTTATTGAAAAATCATAGTTGTGATATAGCTTTCTTAGAAGCAAACTTTGTTTCACTATCTGTAAAGATTTATCTCTTGTAATTGTTCCTTGAGAGACCAAGTTTGGTCAGATTTCTCAAGTAGACTAGGACTAGTTTAAGTCTTAGTGGCGTGAGTCACTTGTAAGATTACTTGTGCATTGTTAGTCACAACAGTTGTTGTGTGATTGTAATCAATTGATTATAGTGGATTAATTCCTTGTTGAGAAAGGCGAAATCACCTTGGCGGGTGGACTGGAGTAGTTTGAGTTCAAACGAACCAGGATAAAAATAACCTTGTCTTTCCATTATTGTTGAGCATTTAAGAAAACGAAAAAAGAGAAACTTATTCAACCCCCCTTCTATGTTTTTTCTCTACCTTTAATTGGTATCAGAGCTTGACTCTGAGTTCAACACTTAACCGTGTCAGGAAAAGATCCAGAAGAAAACACAAATGGCTACTGAATAAAACAATAATAGTTACAACAAACCTCCTGTATTTTATGGAGAAGATTTTGATTATTGGAAAGATATACTAGAAAGTTTCTTTCTAGGTCATGATAGTGATTTATCGGATATAGTCTTGGATGGTTACACACATCCTACAGACTCAGAAGGAAACAAGATTGATAGGAAAGATATGGATAGACAACAAAAAGCTGATTTCAAAAATCATCATAGAGCTAGAAATATTTTTCTAAATGCTATCTCTAAAATGGAATATGAAAAAAATCACTAATAGAGATACAACACATGATATGTTTGAGTCTCTTAAAATGGCTCATGAAGGAAACGCTCAAGTGAAGGAGTCTAAAGCTTTGTCTCTCGTCTAGAAGTATGAAGCCTTCAAAGTAGAAGAAAGTGAATTTATAGAAGCAATGTTCTCAAGGTTTCAAACTCTGATAGCTGGTCTGAGAGTTTTGAACAAGGGATACACTAAAGCAGACCACGATAAAAAGATCATCAGAAGCTTACCCAGAAGATGGGCACCTATGGTCACTGCTTTCAAAGTATCAAAAGATCTGAACAACGTGTCTCTTGAAGAACTCATCAGCGCTCTCAGAAGCCATGAGATAGAACTTGATGAGCACGAGCCTCAGAAGAAAGGTAAGTCTCTTGCCCTTAAATCAATTAAGAAATATGATACTAACGCTTTTCAGGCTGAAGAGGAAAACTCTGAAGAATCTGCGTTAGAAGAAGACGAACTATCCTTTCTCTCCAGAAGGATCAATCATCTGTGGAAGCACAGGCATAAGAAGTTCAGGAACTTCAAGAAGTCAGAAGATAAACTAGAATCTTCTGGACACAAAAAGTTAAACAGAAGAGAAATAATATGTTATGAATGCAAAGAACCTGGACACTACAAGAGTGATTGTCCAAAACATCAGAGAGAAAAACCAAAGAAAAAGTTTGGTAAAAAGAAAGGGATGATGGTAACCTGGGACGATTCAGAATCCTCTGAAGATGAATCGGATTCTGAAGATGAGAACACCAACGTAGCTCTGATGGCTACCACAATAGATGACTCAGATTGTGAGTCAGAACCAAGAGAGGTATTTTCTGAATTTACTCGAGATGAACTTGCTGATAGTTTATTAGAACTTCTGGAAAACTACAGTCAGCCTAAAATCAAATACAAGAAACTCAAGAAGAGTCTTGCATTTGATCTTGAGAAACATGAAACCGAAAAATCTAAAATCATAGAAAATAATTTTAAACTTAAAGAAGAAATTCAAAATGTTCAAAAAAATTCTAGTTCAGAGCCTGTGTCAAGTTCAAAAGATATTCTGAAAGAATATGACTGTAGCTTTCAAACTTTTCTGGCTAAAAGCATAGATAGAAGCAAAATGTCTTCAATGATCTATGGAGTTAGTGGGAAAAACAAAAGAGGAATTGGATATGAACCTCCCAAAGGGAAGGAGACATATATACCAAAACCTGTTGCTAAGATGACTTTCACTTACAAACCTCTGAACAAACAATTCAAGTTTGGACACATATATGATATAAAATATACATCACATTCTGGAAACTCTTATGCTAACCCAAAGTTCAAACAAAACTTTAAACACTTTAACCCAAGACGACCCAAAAAGATATGGGTACCTAAGGATAAAATAATATTTGTTGCAGATGTCCTTAACAGCTCAATTGAGACACCACTCATGGTACCTGGACTCTGGGTGCTCACGACACATGACGGGAAAAAGTCTATGTTCCAAAACCTGGAATTTAAAGCTGGAGGAGACGTCAAGTTTGGAGGTAATTAGAAAGGGAAGATTATTGGTTCTGGAACCATTGGAAACGGTAACCTTCCCTCTATCTCTAATGTTTTATTAGTAGAAGGATTAGCGCATAACCTGCTGTCCATAAGTCAATTAAGTGACAACGGTTATGACATTATCTTCAATCAAAATTCCTATAAAGCTTTCAGTCAAAAAGATGGATCAATCCTCTTTTCTGGCAAGAGAAAGAACAACATATACAAAATTGATTTGTCAGATCTTAAATCTCAGAATGTTAAATTCCTTTTATCTATTAGCAATGAGAAATGGGTATGGCACAGAAGATTGGGACATGTCAGTTGAAGAAAAATCTCTCAACTAAATAAATTAAATTTAGTCTTAGGACTTCCCAATCTGAAGTACAACTCAGAAGCTCTGTGCGAAGCATGTCAAAAAGGAAAATTTTCAAAACCTTCCTTTAAATCTAAAAATGTTGTTTCTTCCTCTAGGCCATTAGAACTACTTCATATTGATCTGTTTGGGCCAGTTAAAACTGCATCCGTCAGAGGCAAGAAGTATGGATTGGTTATTGTTGATGACTTCAGCAAATGGACATGGGTCAAGTTTTTAAAACACAAGGATGAATCACATTCTTTGTTGGTTGACTTCTGTAACCAAGTGCAAAACGAAAGAGATCTTAGAATTATAAAAGTCAGAAGTGATCATGGTGGTGAATTTGAAAACCATTATTTTGAAAAATATTTTAAAGAAAATGGCATTGTTCATGATTTCTCTTATCCTAGAACTCCCTAACAAAATGGAGTTGTAGAACGAAAGAATAGAACATTACAAGAAATGGCCAAAACCATGATCAATGAAACTAATATAGCAAAGCACTTTTGGGCAGAAGATGTGAACACAACATGTTATATTCAGAATAGAATCTCTATAAGACATATTCTTGAAAAGACTCCCTCTGAATTGTGGAAAAACAGAAAACCCAACATTTCTTATTTCCATCCTTTTGGATGTACTTTTTTTTCTCTTCTGAACACTAAAGAAAATCCGAACAAGTTTGATTCTAAAGCATAAAAGTGTTTCCTGCTTGGATATTCTGAACGCTCAAAAGGCTATAGAGTATACAACACAGAAACTCTGATTGTTGAAGAATCAATCAAAGTCAGGTTTGACGATAAGCTTGGCCAGCAACAGCCAAAGCAAATTGATATTTTTGTAGGTACAGAAGATCATCCCTCAAACTCTGAAACTTCAGAAGCGAAGGAATACTCTGAAGCAAAGAAAGACTCAGAAGAAAAGGAAGACTCAGAAGATCACCCTCTTGACAATGCTCTGAACAATCTCAGAATCTCTGAACAACCCACTCAGAAAAGGTTTCCTAGAATCTCTTTAGCTCACAAAAAAGACGTGATTATTGGGAGAAAAGAAGATCCCATCAGAACAAGATCCTCTCTCAGAATCAATGAAGAATCATTGTTTGGATTGGTATCTCTGATTGAGCCAACTTCTATTGATGGAGCTCTGGAAGACAGTGATTGGATCTTAGCAATGCAAGAGGAACTCAATTAATTTTTCAGAAATGATGTATGAGATCTAGTTCCAAGACCCAAAGGATTCAACATTATAGGAACCAAATGGGTTTTCAGAAACAAACTGAACGAGCAAGGAGAGGTGATCAGAAACAAAGCACGACTGGTTGCACATGGTTATAGTCAACAAGAAGGAATTGATTATAATGAGACCTTTTCCCCAATCGCCAGGTTAGAGTCTATTAGATTATTAATTTTTTTTCTGTTCAAAATAACATTTCATTATATCAAATGGATGTTAAAAGTGCATTTTTAAATGGCTATATAGAAGAAGAAGTTTATGTCCATCAACCTCCTGGCTTTAATGATTCAAAACATCCAGAACATGTTTTTAAATTAAAAAAGGCTTTGTACGGTTTAAAACAAGCTCCCAGAGCTTGGTATGATCATCCGAGTAATTTTCTTTTAGAAAAAGATTTTACCAGAGGGAAAGTGGACACAACTATATTTAGAAAGACATTTAAAAATGATATATTTATTTGTCAAATTTATGTTGATGATATTATTTTTGGAACCTCTAATATCTCTATTGGAAAAGAATTTGCTGAGACCATGCAGGCAGAATTTGAGATGAGCATGATGGGAGAATTGAAGTTCTTTCTGGGAATTCAAATCAACCAGACTCCAGAAGGTACTTACATACATCAGACGAAGTATGTCAAAGAACTTCTGAAGAAATTTCAGATGTCAGAAAGCAAAGATGCTAAGACTCTAATGCATCCAACATGCATTATGGGAAAAGATGAGGTAAGTATGAAGGTAGATAAGAAGCTATACAGAGGTATGATTGGATCTCTTCTCTATCTGACTGCATCTAGACCTGATATATTATTCACCGTATGTTTATGTGCTAGATTCCAATCAGATCCTAGAGAATCTCACTTAACTGCTGTTAAGAGAATTCTGAGGTATCTGAAAGGTACTACTAATCTGGGTCTGTGTTACAGAAGATCAAAAGATTTCAGACTAGTAGGTTATTGTGATGCTGACTTTGCTGGAGATAGAATTGAAAGAAAGAGCACCTCTAGAAGCTTCCAGTTTCTGGGCTTATCTCGTGGTACAACAAGAAGCAAGCTACACTTGCACTTTCAACCACAGAAGCTGAGTACATATCTGCTGCTGGATGTAGCTCTCAGATGATTTGGATGAAAAGTCAGCTAGAAGATTTTGATCTTTATGAAAGTAAGATTCCTATCTTTTGTGACAATACTTCTGCTATTTGTCTCTCTAAAAATCCAATTCTACATTCTAAAGATATCAAACTTCCAAAAAACTCAAAAGAACCAAGTTTTCAAAACTGTAAAAGTTCCAAAAAACCTCCAAACTGTCAAACCATCCTCAAAACTGTTACAAACCATTTTCAAACATATAAAATCCCAAACCATCCTCAAATCACAAAACTCCCAAACTGTCAAACCAACATTCAAACTGTAACAACCAACCTTCAAGCTGCCCAACCTCAAAACAAACTGTCAAACCATCCTCACAACTGTCAAAAACCATCATCAACCCAAAACAAAACAAAAAAGAAACAGAAAAAAAATATTCTAACAACATCAAACCTCCAGACTGTCAAAACCAGCAATCACCAACCATTTTCAAAACAAGTAACAAAACCTGTCAAACTTACAATAACAAAAACCTGTTGATAACCAGCAAGTCCAAAAACCAGAATAACCAACTCAAAATCTGAACCATAACCAATATTCAAACCTGTAACTCAGTTCAAACCTCAAAAAACTGTCAACAAATCCAAAACAACAAAAACATTCAAAACCATAAGCCAAATACCTAAAACCATAAAAATCACCATCAACCAAACCTGCAAATTGTAACTCAGAAAAAACTTTAAACCAAACTGTAACGAAATCACCATCAACAAAACTTGTCCAAGTTTCAAACCTCAAGAACCAATATGAGTCCCAACTAAAAAACAACAGTCATCCTCAAGAACTAAAACTCAAACCAAATCTGAACCAACATCTCAATACCATCAAAACTCAGAACAAATCACAAAACCCAGAAGCACAGTATCATCACCATTCAAAGTACAGGGATAAGAAAAGAAGGTTACCAGAAGCACATCTTCAATCATCTTCATTTCTCCCCCCCCCCCCCCCCGTTTCTGGCCACCAAGGAGCATCATCATATCAGTCTCACTATCCTTTTCCATTTCGCAAAAATTCCAAACAGGTATGACTACTTTACCTTCCTCATAACATTTCCTACATCGCAATGGATAATACAGTAGGTTAACATAAAAAACATGAACAAAGACAAAACAACAACAAAAATAGTTCAAGCTTCAAATCCACAGAACCATACCTTTCAAAGAAACAAAAACGTTAGCACTTGGTTAGGAGGTGAGAGAGAGAGAGAGCTCTGGCAACGGAAGGTTGAGGGAAGATCAGATAAGCACCAATTTTAAACCTCTTAGACATAAGTTCCTTTCAAACTTAGGGTTTCCGAAAAAAGGCGCAAATCAAGTTGAATCAAAGAGGCCAAGGGGAGTTTCGCTCATGAAATTAGGAAGAGATAATCGGTGAGATAGTTTCGGAGATGGAAAGATGAACGAAATTGGAAGAGAGGGACGAAGGAGACGAGAGCGTCGCTGTAAACCAAAGGGGGTCAAGAATCCTAATTCATGTTTCCCCTAATCAAACATGTTAAACAGAGTTAATACATTGGGCCAGTTTATTTGCAAACCCTTTAGGCTCATGCGCTGGCTATCTCACCCCCCCTTTATGCCTATTTTAAGCTTCAACAAAAATCTTATCTCTTTGGGCCTAGAACCCCTAAAACTCCTAAGCCCATATTTTCCTCTTCTTTAATTTGTTTTTTATTTATTTTTGTTTTGAAAAATGCTAAATAAGATTTAAAACACTTTTATTAATTTAAGTTAGGATTTTAGTGTTTAATTTCTATCATTTTTTTTACATAAACTTACTTTATTAGTTTTCTTACATTTAACAAAACACCAAAAAAAGAATTAACTTAGCTTATTTTCTTTCTTTAAATTAGTTTACATAATTAATAAAATACATAATAATAAAGTTTTTTTAATTTAATCAATTTCTTTTCAGAATAGGTTTTATTTTTCTCTTTCCAAGTAAATACATACATTTCATACTTTGTTGATTTTATTTCATAAATTGTCATAGCTTTATATTAAATCGCACAAATATTCGATTTGGTTGTATTGATTGATATTTGGACATTGCTATTTCATTTGATTCATCCCCATTTGTAACAATTGTACCCCCATTCCCAAACATTCTGTAATAGCATAGATTCAAAAATCAATCCCTAGATGACCTAATCCAAGAATAAATAACTTGAAACCAACACACTTTTTCACACGCGCACCTCTAGGGTAACCTCGCTCGTTGCCTCAGAAATACAATCATGTCCCTCGAATATGAGACACTCTAGCAATGACCCTTCGATAAACAAAGATCGTAGTCCCTCAATGACCCTTGGTGTTGCCTTCGATTAAAACGATCTCGTCCCTCAAAACTTGCTAGTGCGTCTCACAAGTTGCCTTCGATGATTGTAAAATTGACCCACGTCTGTCCCTTCACATCCAATGGTGGGGCTTCTTACCAAATCAATGGTAAGATAGCACCATTAAAAGGAAGAAAAGAACAACTTAAGACCTTTCGAGTAGATAGATTCTCTCTTAGTTACTCGCTTTCTCACGACAAAAACTTTCACACCTACACCTCCATTTCAAAACACTTTCAAAAGTTAAAAAGTTTTGTATACGTTCTTATAGAGACGAGAACCATTGCAAAACCTCTTTTCAAAACACTTTTAAAACACGATTCGCAAACACCTCTTTGAAACATTTTTCAAAACAAAACTTTGTATACATTCTTATAGAGACGAGAACCATTACAAAGAAATTTTCCAAAATACTTTCAAAAAAACCACACCACAAGCACACAATAAAAAAAAAGCAAGTGATCTAAAACGAGTAACTAAGAGCCCATGGAAAACCATGGATGAAAAGGGTGCTAACACCTTCCCTATTCATAATCTACCCCCGAACCCGAGAAAATTCTCGAAAGGTCTTTCCTGTGCTTTTTACCTTTCCTTTTGGATAAAAGAAAAGTCGGTGGCGACTCTTGCTAACCGCAAAAGTGCAAACAAAACACAAAACCTCTAGTCAGTTCTCCCACCGTATCACAGAACTGGCGACTCTGCTGAGGAATAATTATAAGTGGGGTTACCTTAGGGTTTTAGATCACCTTTACATGCTTATCTTGGTTGACTTGTTTGCTTTACACTTTGGTTCTATTGTTTGGGTTTGAATCCTCTACCCGGATTTGGGAAACATTCATAGGTAAATAGCAATACATTGTGGAAACTGTGTGGGGTATACAGACATGGTCTAAGCAATAGCTATGTTAGTGTGACATATTTGTGGGTACCGGTAGCCTTTGACCAACTTGGCCTTTTAGGATGTAGTGAGATGACCGGCTTTGGTGTAGTCCGAAGTTGGTAGATACTCGATACTACACTCATTGAGGGTTGTTTTCTTGGAATATTTCGGTCGCCAGTAAAATGGATAAACTGAAACAGTGAACACAAAAAACAATCCAGTGACATTGAGCTCCTTAGAACCCGGTTACTATTTCTAGGACAGGTTGAGCCAACTAAACTTCAAGAGGGTACTTACCTATGAAACCCCATGCAAGCCTGAACTAGGAACTTGTGGGATTTTCTTGTACATATATACTTGTGCATAACATAATGGACATCATGAAGCATCATATGCATCCACTAACCATTTCAAGGATTTTTGGGAGTTCATCTTTGTTCTTGTTTTGTAGGTTATGGATTCACTTCGCAGGAAAATGATCCAAGTCAACCTTGTAAGAATTCCTCCACAACTCAAGGAGCTAGCTTCAAGGATTCCTGAGAGTTCTCCATTCACCGAGAGGAATGGTCCTCTTCTCAACTTAGTCACTTCTAACACAGAGGAAGACATTATGAAAGTTCTCTTCCAGTTCTTTGACCCTTTGCATCACTGCTTCACATTCCCTGACTACCAGCTGGTGCCTACTTTGGAGGAATTTTCTCAACTCTTGAGGATTCCTATTCTCAATCAACTTCCCTTCAATGGTACAGAAAGAGATCCAAAGCCAGAAGATGTTGCTCAAGCCCTGTACTTGCAACCATCAGATGTCACAGATCATTGGGAAACTAGAAGTGGTGTCAAAGGTTTCTTGGCAAATTTCTTGTTCGGGAAGGCCCAAAGCTGCTGGAATTCCTTGGACTTGAAAGCTTTTGAAGAGATTGTAGCTCTTGTCATCTATGGGATGGTCTTGTTCCCAAACCCTGACCAGCTTATAGATGTGAATGCTGTCAAGATTTTCATGTCTCGAAACCCAGTGCCTACATTACTTGGGGATATCTTACACTCTTTTCACACTCGAACAATGAGGAAAGGAGGTGTTCTCATGTGCTGCACTCCTCTTCTGGAAAGATGGTTTATTTCTCATCTTCCTCAATCAGTCTTGAAGAATGAACAAGGTTTGAGGTGGTCACAACGATTGATGACTCTTACACATTCATATATTCATTAGTGTTCTCGGTCCAGAGAAAATGTTATCATCATCGACCATTTTGGGGAATTCCCTAATGTACCTCTACTTGGTATTAGGGGAGGCATCACCTACAACCCCTGCTTGGCTCTAAGACAGTTTGGCTACGCTCGAAGGGATGGCCCATATGACATGCTGATTCAAGGCTTAGTTTTCGCCTTCGACAACGACAATCAAGGACTCTGACAAAGGTTCATCCGAACTTGGAGGATGCCAAACAAGGTAGAAAATAAGACCTTGGGACACAAGAATTCCATCCCCCTTGAGCCTTACCATAAGTGGGTACAAACTCGCGCCCAAAGTCTTATGATGCCCTACCCCTCCATTCTCCCAGTGATTATAAAGCCTGTTAAGGAAGGAGAGGTTCCATACACCCTCCTACATCCTGACATGCCAACATCACTCGAAGATTTACAAAGGAGTTGGATAAAGCTCAAGGGAGAACGCGATAGTTTTGAAGCCCAATTCTACGCAAGCGAGAAGAAGGTTTTAGAACTCACTCGGTTACTTCACGAAGAGCAGACTCTCAACACCTACTTAGCACCAAAGAGGATGCACAACGTCTTTTTACCTTAGAAGTTTGTATTATTTTGCCCAAGGGGCATTGATGTACTAACAAATTCTATCTTATTGATGTGACGTGTGTTTCTTTTTTGTTTAAAACAAATTTGAATTTCTGAATCCTTGAAAGCATTACATGAATATATATCATTCATCATATGTATAAGCAGGTCTTTGCAAGAAGTTTCCTCATCCCTCTGCTGTTTATTTCAGCAACATGGATATTGAACAAACGGTTAAAGACTTGCAAGCTCAGAATTCACATTTCCAACAACTACTCTTGACCTTGGCTAAGGGGAAGGAGGAGCTCAAAACTTTGCTAGAGAAGGAAAAAGAGAAAAAGAAGAAGAAGAGAGTTGGTGTGGCTACCTTGGGTAGAAGGTTTGAAGGTCAAGCCAGAAGGGTCCTAGATTTTCCATCAACCTCTGAGGAAGGAGAGAGAAAGGGTAAAGAGACTGCAGTGCCTTCTGATTCTGAAGCTGAAGAAGAGGAATAAGAGGATTACTCAGAACAACAATACCCTCCTGTAGATAACAAATACAAAAACCTAGAAGAGCGTCTGGCAGCCATGGAGATACAGAGAGTGCCTGGGCTGGACTTTGAAGAGTTAGGGTTGATATCTGGAATTGTAATCCCTCCTAAGTTTAAAGTACCTCTATTTTCCAAGTACGATGGGGTGTCTTGTCTCAAGATGCACCTACGATCTTATGTCAGGAAAATCCAACCACATTCTTCTGACAAAGACCTATGGGTCCACTTTTTCCAGGACAGTTTATCGGGGACACAGCTGGATTGGTTCTACCAGTTGGAGAGGTCTGATGTGCATAATTGGGAAGACTTGGCAGCCGCCTTCTACAAGCAGTATCAATACAATGCGGACTTAGCACCAACCCGTACTCAATTACAGAGTATGGGCATGGTCTCAAATGAAG
Source organism: Vicia faba (assembly GCA_948472305.1). Lineage (NCBI taxonomy): Eukaryota > Viridiplantae > Streptophyta > Magnoliopsida > Fabales > Fabaceae > Vicia > Vicia faba. The sequence continues at coordinate 903,712,334 of OX451739.1, read as the reverse complement.
GTTTCAAAGAGTATGCCCAGAAATGGAGAGACTTGGTGGGACGAGTACAACCACCTCTATCTGAGAGGGAGCTAGTAGACATGTTCTTGGGAACTCTATCAGGGCCTTTATTTAATCACTTGATTGGAAGTTCGTCTGCGGGGTTCACTGAGTTAATTCTAACTGGTGAGAGAGTTGAAGCCGGAACCAAGAGCGGGAAAATTCAAAAAGATGCATCTGCTTCCGCTGCCATCAAAAAGCCTTTTCCAGCAAAGAAAGAAGTATCAGCTGTCTACTCTCAAAGAGGTCAAGGAAGGGTTGAGCGCCGGCCAGCGGTGGGGGCCGTAATGATTCAGAAGTCCGCAGCTGATCAGCCCAGAAACAATCAACCCAGAACCAATCAAGCTAGGGTGGAAAGGCCTGTACGGCAATTCACCCGGATAAACATGACTCCTGCTCAGGTTCTACCCCATCTCTTGAAGTTAAACCTTGCAAGTTTGAAAGAGGCCTCAAAAAATCCGAATACTGCTTTACTGTACTACCATTCGAACGCCAAATGTGCTTATCATTCAGATAGCCTGGGGTACGACACCAACAATTGCTGGGCCCTGAATAATAAGATTCAGGATTTTATAGACGCTAAAGAAGTGGAATTCGATGCCCATGAAAAGCCAAATGTAATCTCTGCTCCAATGCCAAAGCATGGCCACAATTCTCATGCTGTTGAAGAGGATCTGTTTGTTGCTACTGTTTATAATTTGATAACTCCGCTACCGATAATCAAGTTGAATTTGCTGAAGGCTGGGATTTTCCCAGGTTGTGAAGAAGATTGCTGCCTTTGTTCATCCTTACCAACCGACTGTCCATTGTTGAAGTTAGGCATCCAACACCTAATGGATAACCAAGAAATTCTTTTTGAGAAGACTCCAGTGTCACTGTCTCCTGTTAATGATGTTTCAATAATAACCATATCCTCCAATCTTTCCAAGGTCTCCAAAAGACCTGTTAAGATTACATCCACTCCAAAGACTGTACCTTTGAAGATAACCATGCCCGGGGCTGTCCCGTACAAGTCTGACAAGTCAGTACCGTGGAACTATGGTGGAGAAATCTACTACCACGGTATTAAACAAATTGAATCAACTGAAGAGAGTTCTGATGAAGAGACTTCCAACATTGGAAATATTGCTGAAACGAGAAAAATCACCCGCAGTGGAAGAATTTTCTCTCCAGAGATTTCCCCTCCAAAGGCAATCTTTGGACCCTTAGCTACTCATAAGGTTACCCCTGCATCGGTAAACATATCTGTGAGAACTCCAATTATTGAAGAAGTTGTAACCCTCGTGGTTATCCCCTCTGCTGCTACTGATGTTCGAGGGAAAGGGATCCAAGAAAAGCCCGTCAGGACGAGGGCTCAGCCATTGATCATCCCTGAAACCTCTCAAAAAGAAATGGAGGAGATTTTGAAAATAATCAAGAAAAGCGATTATGATGTTGTGGAACAACTAGGGCAAACCCCCTCAAAGATCTCTATGTTGGCCCTGCTGCTTTGTTCAGAAGCTCATGATAAAGCTCTGATCAGATTCTTGAAGACAACCCACATGCCACATGGAACCTTCGCGGATCAGTTCCTAGAATGTGTAGCTAGCTTAACAGCTGACAATGGTCTAGGATTCTCCGATGCAGATTTAACTTCGAAAAGGAGAAAACATAATGATGCTTTACATGTCTCGGTGGAATGCAGAGGGACAACCCTAGCACACGTACTGGTAGAGACTGGTTCGTCTTTAAACATCTTGCCGAAGAAGGCCTTGGATAGACTGGATTGTGAAGGTTTAACTTTAAAGCCCAGCAATATAATTGTCAAAGTCTTTGATGGTTCTAAAAGGATGGTCCACGGGGAGGTGGACATCCCGATTAATGTGGAAACTGTAACCTTCAACTACATATTCTATGTGATGGACATTCGTCCTTCCTATTCTTGCTTGTTAGGAAGACCCCGGATTCACAATGTTGGAGCCATCACTTCTACTCTACATCAAATGCTCAAGTACCCTATCCAGGGGAAAATCATAACTGTTCATGGCGAAGAGGAATACATGATAAGCCATCAAAATTCTTTCCACTATGTAGAATTGCATGGTGAATTCATCGAAACCCCTTTCCAGCATTTTGAAGAGGTAGCTCAGGAGATTGCGGCAACCAAAACAGTGGCTTCTGTACCCATGATTACCAGACCTCCGCCTCGGATGTCGTCTCTCAAAGATGCAAAGGTTGTGATTGAAGAAGGAGGAAGCACAATCTGAGGGAAGCTCCCATACTTTCCTTACAAATCAGATAAATTCGGCTTGGGGTTCACTTCTTTTGCTCAAAAGGCTGTACGCTGATCCCGTGCAGGAAGGCCACCAGTGAAGATCACCCATCATAGAGTCAATGCTTTGGAGGATAGTGAAGAGGAGAGCAACTGGGAAGACTGGATTTTCCCTACTGTTGGCGGAGGACTGTGCAACTGGGAAGCAAAAGACTTTGTTCCGATTACTTTCATACTGTAGTAATTTATCTTTCAAACATTTCTGCTGGTTTGTAATAATTCTCAAACAATTCGTATAGTTTTAACCTCGTGCCTTACCTGAGGCACATAGGTCCATTTGTAAGGGTTTGATTTTTCATTTTCATATTCCATTTTAATGAATCATGGACGTTTTCACATATAAACTTTTGTGTTCATTGTCTTTCTTTTTACATTTTATTTGTTTAAAGGTGGATATCCCTTACACACACCCAAAGTAACAAATGCAGGTACCCTTCCATTTCGGATTCCATGGGTAACAATTATGATAAGGCCTTCAGTGACTCTGAAGATCTGGTCTACCATGCCGAATGCGAAGGTGAGGAAGATTGTGAGGTGCCAGGGGAAATGGCTAGACTTCTACAACAAGAGGAAAGGGCTATTCTGCCTCATGAAGAGCAGTTGGATACAATCAACTTGGGAACTGAGGATGACAAAAAGGAAATCAGAGTGGGTGCCAACCTAGAGCCGAGTGTCAAGGAGCGCCTAATCCAGCTGTTGCATGAATATGTTGAGATCTTTTCCTGGTCATACGAAGACATGCCAGGACTTGATACAGACATTGTGGTACACCGTCTACCCACAAGAGAAGACTGTCCACCAGTCAAGAAAAAAGTACGCCACATGAGACCTGACATGTCTGAAAAGATCAAAGTAGAAGTTATGAAGTAGTTCAATGCTGGATTTCTGGCTGTTACTTCCTATCCTAAATGGGTTGCTAACATTGTGCTCGTGCCTAAAAAAGACGGCAAAGTGAGAATATGCGTGGATTATAGAGACTTAAACAGGGTCAGCCCTAAAGATGATTTTCCACTACCGCACATTGACATATTGGTTGACAACATAACTCACCACAAGGTATTTTCTTTCATGGACGGATTTTCAGGTTACAACCAGATCAAAATGGCACCTGAAGACATGGAGAAAACTACTTTTGTTACACAATGGGGTATGTTCTGCTACAAAGTGATGCCATTTGGACTGAAGAATGCCGGGGCAACCTATAAACACGCCATGGTAGCTTTGTTTCATGACATGATACATCATGAGATAGAGGTCTACATAGATGACATGATAGCTCGATCACAAACGGAAGAAGAACACCTTGAACACTTGCAAAAGCTGTTTGTCAGGTTGAAGGAGTACAAACTAAGGTTAAACGCTAACAAGTGCACATTCGGAGTCAGGTCCAGTAAGCTCTTGGGTTTCATTGTCAGCAACAAAGGCATCGAGGTTGATCCTGCCAAAGTCAAAGCTATACAAGAAATGCTTGCTCCTCACACTGAGAAAGAGGTAAGAGGTTTCTTGGGAAGCCTAAACTACATTGCTAGGTTCATCTCTCACCTAACATCTATCTGTGAACCAATCTTCAAGCTGTTGAAGAAAGATCAGGTGGTTAAATGGAATGATGACTGTCAAGTTGCTTTCGATAAAATCAAGGAGTATTTGCTAGAGCCTCCCATCTTGATGCCACCCATTGAAAGAAGACCGCTAATCATATATATGACCGTCCTAGAGAATTCAATGGGGTGCGTACTAGGGCAGCATGACGAGTCTGGCCGAAAAGAGCGTGACATTTATTACCTTAGCAAAAAGTTCACCGACTGTGAAACAAGATATTCACTGCTCGAGAAAACTTGCTGCGCTTTGGTATGGGCTGCTCGCCGGCTAAGGCAGTATATGTTGACTCATACCACTTTGCTTATATCTAAGATGGATCCGATCAAATACATCTTTGAGAAGCCTGCTTTATCTGGAAGAATAGCTAGATGGCAAATGATCCTCATAGAGTATGATATACAGTACACGGCCCAAAAAGCTATAAAGGGGAGTGGCTAGCTAATCATCTGGCTCATCAAGCTGTTGAAGATTACCAATCCATGAAGTTTGACTTCCCCGACGAAGACATCATGACATTGGACAACATTGAAGATCTCAGACCATATGACAGACCTGAACAAGGATCCCGATGGACCCTGTATTTTGATGGTGCCTCATATGCGCTTGGCAACGGTATCGGTGTTGTGCTCATATCTCCAGAAGGTTGCCATACTCCTTTCACCTCCAGACTTTGCTTTAACTGTACCAACAACATGGCCGAGTATGAAGCTTGTATCTTTGGTCTCAAGGCTGCTATAAACCTGGGAATCAAATATTTGGTTGTGTTTGGAGACTCAGCTTTGGTCATCAGTCAGATCAAAGGAGAGTGGGACACTAAACATCCGAACCTCATCCTTTACAAAGAAAATGTCTTAACGTTTTTATCACATTTCGAGCAGATTACCTTCGAGCACTTCCCGCGAGAAGAAAATCAGCTAGCAGATGCTTTAGCTACAATGTCATCCATGTTTAAACTTAATTGGGACAACGGGGCTCCCCAAATCACAATTGAACGGATGGACGAACCTGCACACTGTCACGAGATTAATACCGAAGAAGTAGTGGACCGACCTTGGTTTCACGAAGTCAAAAGGTATCTTGAGGCTCAAGAATATCCTGAAGGAGCTTCAGTCAACGACAAAAAGTTCTTAAGGATATTCTCAGCTAAGTTCTTCCTGAGCAATGGTATCCTATACAAGCGCAATCATGATTGCATTCTGCTCCGTTGTGTAGACAAGATTGAAGCTGAACAGATCATGGCTGAACTGCACAATGGTACCTTTGGCACTCACTCTAGCGGGCATACGATGGCTAAGAAGATTCTAAGGGCAGGCTACTACTGGTCTACCATGGAAGCTGACTGCTATCAACATTCCAGGACTTGTCACAAATGTCAAATCTATGCGGACAAGGTACATATACCTCCAGTCCCCCTCAATGTCTTAACAACTCCTTGGCCCTTCGCTATGTGGGGAATCAACATGATTGGAGAGATCAAGCATACGACATCCAATGGACACCGTTTTATACTAGTGGCAATTGATTACTGCACAAAATGGGTCGAAGTAGCTTCCTTCGCATCCGTCATAAAGAATGTTGTTGCCCGCTTCATCAGGAAGAATCCCATTTGCCGATACGGTATCCCCGAAAGGATCATCACTGACAACCGTACAAACCTTAACAACACTATGATCACCACCTTGTGCGAGCAGTTCCAGATTCAACATCACAATTCATCTCCCTATCGGCCAAAGATGAACGGTGTTGTCGAAGCTGCGAACAAAAATATCAGGAAGATCATACAGAAGATGACAGTCACCTACAAAGACTGGCATGAGATGCTACCGTTTTCTCTCCATGGGTACTGTACCACAGTACGCACATCAACTGGGGAAACACCTTATTCTTTGGTATACGGCATGGAAGCTGTTTTGCCTATTGAGGTTCAGATTCCCTCCTTGAGAATCATGAAGGATGCAGGTCTGAGTGAAGACGATTGGATTCAAACCCGGCTTGATTAGTTAAACTTAATTAACGAGAAGATACTTACTGCTGTTTTCCATGGTCAGACGTATCAAAAACGGATGATCAAAGCTTTCAACAAGAAAGTCAGGCACCAAGTGTATCAAGTTGGAGATCTTGTGATCAAGCGTATCATCTTGCCACAAAGTGATCCCAGGGGCAAATGGACTCCTACCTACGAAGGACCATTTGTGATCAAGAACATCTTTTCTGGTGGGGCAATGATTTTAACCACCATGGACGGCGACGATCTGCCGCACCCTGCGAATGCAGACATAGTCAAAAGATACTACGCATAAGAGACCCGCTAGGTTGATACACCTAGGCAAAACAAGGGCATCCCGATGAATCGAAAACCCGAAAGGGCGGTTCAGGCAAAAATTAGGGATAAAACAAAAAAATTTGTACACCCAGCAAGTTGAAAACCCGAAAGGGCGACTTAGGCAAAAAAGGGTTTCACGTTGGATCGAAAACCCGAAAGAGCGGTCCAGGCAAAATTTAGGGAATTAAAGCGTATGACTATGTCTCGTCGGTTCACTTTAAAGACAATCTCTTCACAGACAAACTCTGATGCTTCTGATCAACCCAATCATCTTCGGACGAAGCAACGAATGGACAAGATATTCGGAGTTACGAAGGCTATAGCAGAATGGGAACCCCATGGATTTTTTTTCACACATAGCTATCTTTCTTTGTATAAAATTTTCTCATTTCTATGACACCATCCTCTTACTAGGATGTCTGTCTCCTTTGTACAAAACACTTATTCAAAGTAAATTCAAAGATATCTCTTTTAAAGTACAGAAAACTATTTACCTTTTTCTTTACACTTGTGTTTTATTTGTAAAAACGTCCAATGATTCATTAATGAACATATGCATTTGAACATAATTACCGTTTACAAATAAACAGGATGAAAAAGAGTAATTACTGACAGGTAGAAAGATTAAGAAAACGTCTTTAGGCTATTCCATGAGCAATCTCTACAGCACGTCATTATGATCCTCCAGCGGAGCCAAAACTATGGACTACAGATCCCCAGCGGAGATGAGACTACCAACTACCAATCCCCGGCCGAGCTGAAACTTTCAACCCACAGCGGAACTCATCTAGTTTCTCCAGGTTTCCCCAGCAAGTTGTCTTGAAGCCTAAAAATCAACCAGTTAACGGTTAACTTTTTGTTTCTCCCCAATCTAGGGTAACTCCCCAGTAGATTGGCATAAAACCCAAACTTCAGAACTCCCCAGCGGAATTAAGCTTTTCCTCACAAAGTTTTTACTACAGGATAAACTTTTTTCCCGCAGAGTTTTTATTGCTTCTCGACAGAACAAAGACTCCTGTCAGTAATCCCCAGTAGAAGTCATTAAATTTTTTTGGATTCCCCAAGCAGATTCCTTAAGAAGTATTTGGCATTACTCTCACAATCCTCAGCAGTCAAGGATATATTTTCCCCGGCAACAGTCAAGGATTTATTTTCCTCAGCAATACAACAAATCAGCTTACATGCGCATACATTACATTCATATATCATAAACATGAATAAAACACATTTATTGCATCATACATTTCATGCAACATAACTTTGTGTTTCAGCTAACATTTTACCCTTTTCAGGATAAGATATACAGCTATCTTTAACAAATAACCAAAGGTTACTGATACAGTCCAGATACGCTCCAGACACGGAAGCCATTATGTCGCTCATTCAGATCTTAATTTCAAGATACAGTACAGATACACTCCAGACACGAAAGCCATTATGTCGCTCATTCAGATTCCAAGTATCGATACAGTCCAGATACGCTCCAGACACGGAAGCCATTATGTCGCTCATTCAGATCTTAATTTCAAGATACAGTCTAGATACGTTTCAGACACAGAAACCATTATGTCACTCATTCAAATCTCAACTTCAGATACAGTCCAGATACGCTCTAGACAAGGACGTCATCCTGATACTTATTTAAACTCCAAATACTGATACAATACGGATACACTCCAGACACGGAAGTCATTCTATTACTCATTCAGATTCCAAGTACTGATACAATCCAGATATGCTCCAGACACGAAAGCCATTCTGTCGCTCATTCAGACTTAATTTTAAGATACCGTTCAAATAAAGTTCAGATATGCTCCAGACACGGAAAGCATTATGTCACTTATTTATTTTCCTCCTACAGATACGGTCCAGATACGCTCCATACATGGAAGCCATTCTGTCACTTATTCAGATTCAAGGACAAATACAATTCAGATACGTCCCAAATATGGACACCATTCTGATGCTTATTTTGTCGATTTACAACCAAGCATTCTTGGATGGCATCTACAAAGCCCATCTCCAACAAGATTCTAACAAATGGCATCTTTAAGCCCATTCGCTCAATTACACTTTTGTCGAGTGCAAATTTATGGGCACTCTAGTGTCCAATAATCTTTTACCTTCGAGTCACGAACGGAAAAACTCGCCGATCTAACTCTTCAGGTTCAAGAAGATTAAACAGGGGCAGTTGTTGTACTCCAAAATTTTCCCTCCCATTTTTCATAGAAAACACAACCCTAGGGTTTCTCAGATATTCAAGATTGGCTCAGGAATCGATCAGACAAATTTTCTCATGTGGCAGTAAACCAGCAATTAGGGTTTTTCTTGCAATTCTCAAAAGAAATGAATTCTCAAAGATCCAATTGGCTTTCACATGTTTTCATGCTTTTTCAAGTTTACTGAAAGGTTAATGTTTGTTCTCAAGGCATGTTTGTTTGGGACAAGAGATGGAATCTAAGACTGTGATTTGGGACATGCATGTTTTGTTTGATCCATGCTAACCAGATAATTTGCGTCTTTTAAAACATTTGCTTGTTTATGGAATAAACATTTGCTTTTTTATGGAATAGACAGTACGTGTTTTGATTGGAATGCAGTTGCAAGATTACATAATTATTGGATTACTTGGAGTTTAAGTTATCAGATGGGAACATTTTGTTTCAATTATCATGATTGGGAATTTTTAAGATTTAGTTAAGATGCAAAGAGAAACTGTGAGTTATTAACAAGAATGGATTTTAATGGACATCAGAATATCTCATAAGACTTTCTCCATTTATTTCAAAAGTTGTTACAAAACAATTTATTATTTAAATACTTTAGGTTTTACAACTTATCGTATTTGAAAAATAAATCAGTACAATTAATTGAATGTTTCTTGCTAAATTACAAAGAAAATGAATCTATGCCTAAGGTTGACTGAGCTTCCATTGCTTCCATGCTTGCCACAGAGTCTCTTGCTTCCCCTACTTTGCCACCATTCAGTTGTGCTCACATGAAAACAAAAGACAGAAGAAATAGTTAGTACAAAAACTATTTGGGCATAAGCAAGAATTTTCAAAGGAAAGAATGGTGTTCAACATTAAAGTTTGTAATTTGGAATCAGAAGGCTATTTTTAATTCATCACGTTTTTATTTTTCTATTTGCAAATCACAAGAAGATTATTCTTCTTGGTTCATAAAAAGAAAAAATGAGAAATGCAAGCAAATTGTCCAAATGCAACAAGGCTGTCCAAACAAGAAATGCAACAAGGCTATCCAAACAAGAAATGCAAATAGCAGCCAAACATATTCCAAACTGAATGCAGCAAACTGAGCCAAACAATATTTGTAACAAACAGCATAAACTAGACAGCAGTGCATCATCAAACAAACAGCAGCATGGCAAAAACAAAATGCAAGCAGTACAAGCAAAAAACAGCATAAGCTAGAACATGCAGCAAAGAAGTATAGCAGTATAATAACCAACTCAACAAGCAAGAGGCTTGTTCAATAAGCCATTTCATCATCTTCCTTTTTTATTACAAACTTTTCAGAAAAAAGGTAAAAGAGCATTTGGATCTTAGGGTCATTGAGAGAGAGAGAGAGGAAAGAAGTCACCTAGGGATGCTGCCCTGCTGTCACAATTGCACAAGAATTGCTAGAAAACAAAAACTGCAAGAAAAAGAGCATGAGAATAATATGCCAAATATTCAAAATTTGGTGGTTTTCCCACCATTTTGAATAAGCTGTCAAACCAAAGCAACTAATATAACATTTGACAGGGCTCAAGCAAAAGGAGAGAACAAAAGATATCAAACTTCATAAAAACTCAAAAGAACCAAGTTTTCAAAACTGTAAAAGTTCCAAAAAGCCTCCAAACGTTCAAACCATCCTCAAAACGGTTACAAACCATTTTCAAACATACAAAATCCCAAACCATCCTCAAATCACAAAACTCCCTAACTGTCAAACCAACATTCAAACTGTAACAACCAACCTTCAAGCTGCCCAACCTCAAAACAAACTGTCAAACCATCCTCAAAACTGGCAAAAACCATCATCAACCCAAAACAAAACAAAAAAGAAACAGAAAAAAAATATTCCAACAATATCAAACCTCCAGACTGTCAAAACCAGCAATCACCAACCATTTTCAAAACAAGTAACAAAACCTGTCAAACATACAATAACAAAAACCTGTTGATAACCAGCAAGTCGAAAAACCAGAATAACCAACTCAAAATCTGAACCATAACCAATATTTAAACCTGTAACTCAGTTCAAACCTCAAAAAACTGTCAACAAATCCAAAACAACAAAAACATTCAAAATCATAGGCCAAATACCTAAAACCATAAAAATCACCATCAACCAAACCTGCAAACTGTAACTCAGAAAAAACCTCAAACTAAACTGTAACGAAATCACCATCAACAAAACCTGTCCAAGTTTCAAACCTCAAGAACCAATATGAGTCCCAACTAAAAAACAACAGTCATCCTCAAGAACCAAAACTCAAACCAAATCTGAACCAACATCTCAATACCATCAAAACTCAGAACAAATCACAAAACCCAGAAGCACAGTATCATCACCATTCAAAGTATAGGGATAAGAAAAGAACGTTACCAGAAGCACGCCTTCAATCATCTTCATTTCTTCCCCCCCCCCCCCCCCCCCCCCCCCCGTTTCCAGCCACCAAGGAGCATCATCATCTCAGTCTCACTATCCTTTTCCATTTCACAAAAATTCCAAACAGGTATGACTACTTTACCTTCCTTATAACATTTCCTACATCGCAATGGATAATACAGTAGGTTAACATAAAAAACATGAACAAAGACAAAACAACAACAAAAATCGTTCAAGCTTCAAATCCACATAACCATACCTTTCAAAGAAACAAAAACGTTAGCGCTTGGTTAGGAGGTGAGAGAGAGAGAGAGAGCTCCGGCAACGGAAGGTTGAGGGAAGATCAGATAAGCACCAATTTCAAACCTCTTAGACATAAGTTCCTTTCAAACTTAGGGTTTCCGAAAAAAGGCGCAAATCAAGTTGAATCAAAGAGGCCAAGGGGCGTTTCTCTCATGAAATTAGGAAGAGATAATCGGTGAGATAGTTTCAGAGATGGAAAGATGAACGAAATTGGAAGAGAGGGACGAAGGAGACGAGAGCGCCGCTGTAAACCAATGGGGGTCAAGAACCCTAATTCATGTTTCCCCTAATCAAACACGTTAAACAGAGTTAATACATTGGGCCAGTTTATTTGCAAACCCTTTAGGCCCATGCGCTGGCTATCTCACCCCCCCCCCCTTATGCCTGTTTTAAGCTTCAGCAAAAACCATATCTCTTTGGGCATAGCACCCCTAAAACTCCTAAGCCCATATTTGCCTCTTCTTTAATTTGTTTTTTTTTTGTTTTGAAAAATGCTAAATAAGATTTAAAACACTTTTATTAATTTAAGTTAGGATTTTAGTGTTTAATTTCTATCATTTTTTTTACATAAACTTACTTTATTAATTTTCTTACATTTAACAAAACACTAAAAAAAGAATTAACTTAGCTTATTTTCTTTCTTTAAATTAGTTTACATAATTAATAAAATACATAATAATAAATATTTTTTTAATTTAATCAATTTCTTTTTAGAATAGGTTTTATTTTTCTCTTTCCAAGTAAATACATACATTTCATACTTTGTTGATTTTATTTCATAAATTGTCATAGATTTATATTAAATCGCACAAATATTCGATTTGGTTGTATTGATTGATATTTGGACATTGCTATTTCATTTGATTCATCCCCATTTGTAGCAATTGTACCCCCATTCCCGAACATTCTGTAATAGCATAGAATTTCAATTCCCGCAATTTACTACTTTTCATATACTGTATACTAACTAGGCATGTATGGCAAGATTCAAAAATCAATCGCTAGATGACCTAATCCAAGAATAAATAACTTGAAACCAACACACTTTTTCACCCGCGCACCTCTAGGGTAACCTCGCTCGTTGCCTCGGAAATACAATCATGTCCCTAGAATATGAGACACTCTAGAAATGACCCTTTGGTAAACAAAGATCATAGTCCCCCAATGACCCTCGATGTTGCCTTTGATTAAAACGATCTCGTCCCTCAAAAATTGCTAGTGCGTCTTACAAGTTGCCTTTGATGATTATAAAATTGACCCGCGCCTGTCCCTTCACATCCAATGGTGGGGCTTCTTACCAAATCAATGGTAAGATAGCACCATTAAAAGGAAGAAAAGAACAACTTAAGACCTTTCGAGTAGATAGATTCTCTCTTAGTTACTCGCTTTCTCACGACAAAAACTTTCACACCTACACCTCCATTTCAAAACACTTTCAAAAGTTAAAACGTTTTGTATACGTTCTTATAGAGACGAGAACCATTGCAAAACCTCTTTTCAAAACACTTTTCAAAACACGATTCACAAACACCTCTTTGAAACATTTTTCGAAACAAAACTTTGTATACATTCTTATAGAGACGAGAACCATTACAAATAAATTTTCCAAAATACTTTCAAAAAAACCACACCACAAGCACACAATAAAAAAAAAGCAAGTGATCTAAAACGAGTAACTAAGAGCCCATGGAAAACCATGGATGAAAAGGGTGCTAACACCTTCCCTTTTCATAATCTACCCCCGAACCCGAGAAAATTCTTGAAAGGTCTTTCCTGTGCTTTTTACCTTTCCTTTTGGATAAAAGAAAAGTCGGTGGCGACTCTTGCTAACCGCAAAAGTGAGAACAAAACACAAAACCTCTAGTCAGTTCTCCCACCGTATCACAATGTTCTTAGCTCACTTATATAAATTGTTTCAATTCAATTTCATAATCACTTTTTCCATTATACATAAAATTCAATCAAGTTCTCTCTCAATTTCTCAAGAACAACAGTCATTAAACTCAAGAACTATCTCCTTTCTACCTTCACTGAGCCATCATCGGCCAAATCTGATTACCGCTCGGTACCTCGCTCCGCCTCGATCCAATCACCAACCTCCGGAGACAGAGCCTCTCGCCTGGAACCACCTCAACTCGGTCTGACACCCTCCATCAATTCCACTCGGTCTTTCTCTACGAGCTCATCCCAATCCGGCTCCCTCCACTCGGATCCTTCCCACCACCAGTGCTCATCACAACAGATCTCCCTCCTTCGATCAAACCTCTCCTCTTCGTCGATTTTGGTAAATCTCTTGATTCTTGATCCAATTGTTTGAATTAAATCAAATTATCTGAATCTTGCATGATTTAATTGTTGAATTAATTGAATTTGTGTTGTTTAACATAAATTGAATCTTGATTTTGTGAAATAAGTGATTATGTGAATTAAGCTTCATTTGATTTTTTAGACTTAATTGATTCTTGATGCTTGATGATGCATATATGCGGAATCAGTTGATTTATTTGTAGTTTATTATTGAGAATTACTAGTTGAAATTAATTATTCAATTGTGTTGTGATTTACACGTCGTAATTTGTTTCCGATTCGATACTTGTTGAAATTTGTTTAAATTCATGAATCAGAATTAATTTTCAAAGTGTTAACTCGATATAGGAAAATAATTAATTTTGGTTTCGATACTTGGAAGTGTTGGCACCAGTGCCAGTTTTGTTCGACAAAATTAATTTGTGAATTCCGCTTGATTTCTCAAGTGTCGATGCTTAGCTTTTGTGCCTTGAAACATGATTTTCGAACCAATTTTTAGCAAGCATCGATACATATATCATGGATTCCTGGAGTTCCAAAATGTTTTATACATTGAGTTTTAGTTGTTGTTCGATGCATAAGTGGCTTTGTGTTGATAATTTCTTGATACCAGTATCAATTTTGTTGGATTTTAGCTCAACTTTTTTTAGCATTTCATGAAGCGGTACATGTTGTCTTGAAAATGGTTTTTTCCTCTACATTGTGATTTAATGCATAATTAATTCTTACTTGATCTTGTTAGCATATTTGGTTGATATCGGTATCAAATTCTTTTGTTTTTATTCCGACTTTTTGAGCATTTCATAAGTTGCAATGTTGCTGCCCAGAGATGGTAAGTGTGTGTATTTGGTGATTTAATTCCAACTTAATGTGTGTTTGAGCTTGTTAGCGTATTTTTTTAACATTGGTATCGAGTTTGATTGATTTTATTCTGACTTTTCTTATACTTGCATGTGTTAATGTGTTGCTTCCCATGAATTCATTTTAATGTTCCAATGCATGTTTGCATCTTATTTCTTCATGATTCAATCTTGATTTAAGTTGTGATGTGAATACTTGATGTCGTTTACGCCTCCTTGTTATTTCTAACTTTTTTATTGACTTGTGTAAGGAATTTCAACAGAACTTTCAATCGTTTAATTAATTCTTAGTTATTCAATTGAGAAGCATTTTATTCCACTTTCTTTATGGATTCGAGTTCGCTTCTGACGCGCTTGATTCTCATTCTATGAGATATATACATCGCTTGGGTTTTTTGTCTGAATGTACATTTTCGTGAAGGTTTATTGATGTTGTGAGGATGTGTCTGATACATATTTCACATGTGATTTATTTTCACATTGTCAATGCTTCAACGCATATTCAAAGCACCCTATTTCTGATTATTTTGTTTGTTGATGCTAGCTTGCACGAAGACCGTCAAGTTTCTTTTTCTTTGATATCGCTTTGCAACGAACTTATTATTCATTTGGTATTTTTTCTTATTTTGTTTATATTCCACATTTTCTTTTCGCTTTCCTTGCCATGAAAAGTAGGAATAGAGATGCATGACTGAGAGTCCCTACTTTAGGTGGGAAAATATGTTTAATGTACTCAAAGGAGTAAATTTGTGTGCTTGTTTAAAGACCTCAAAAGGAGGGAATGTTTATGTTTGTTTGTGTCCAAAAGTCCTCAAAGAAGGCAATTCCCTTCCCCTTTTACTTTGTGCTTGATATCGAGTCAATAAGTGTAGCAAAGGGCTCACAATCGACCCCCACACTTTCTAGTCCATGTCATTCTTAACTCGTGGTATATGTTGATGCTTCGAACTGTGATTATTTTTGTCCATTGAGTCAAATAAAGTGGAAAAGGATTTGTAACCAACCCCCACACTTTTTCATTCAATTCGAGGATGTTATCTCATTTTTCTTTAAACATTGACGCTTTGAGTTGTTACTCGATTTCGTTGTTTGAGCAAATCAAGTGGAAAGAGTTCCTTACTCCTACTTTGAAATCCGTTAGACTTTTTGTTTGTTGCTAGCTTGCACGTGATGCTTGTTTTGGTTTTGGTCTGACTTTGCTCGATTGCACTTGTGCGCTTTCCTTTAGACTCTTGTATGTTCCCTTATGATTGCTTGTTTCGTTTTCGATTCAAGTTGTACATTAGTTTGTGATATTTGTATGTTCCATTAGGATTTCTTGTTTCATTTTTTATTCAAGTTGGACACTAGGTTGTAACCTTTGCATGTTCCCTTAATATTGCTTGTTTTATTTTTAATTCAAGTTGGACCTTAGATTGTAACCTATGCATGCTATCTTAGGTAGAGATTTCCCTTTGTTATCCAAACTTTAGGGCTATCATTGCATGAAAACACTAGGATTGTTAGTCTCCCTTAAACTTTTTCATTCCCCTTTTGCATTCTTAAAACTACATTTCTTTTCTTTGTTCAAACATCAAAACACTCTAACATTAGTAAATTCTTTTTAAGGTAAAAAATACCAACCAATGCAAACCTTTTTTTCTTCGGACTTTTTCTTTTAAAACCTTTTCAAAAAGGACATCATTCGATATCATCATTCATAAAAAACATACAACAAAACAAAATATTTGAGGTGAACTATGAGTTCCTGATCCCCATTGCACGGATGGTGGTATGTTGGTCCAAAGGTTCGCAACTAAGGCAGGCATGACTAATAAAATATTTTCTTTTTGTATATAATCCTTTGCATACATGCATTTTTTCCCTTTACATCCTAGCTTTAGATTTAAACACACCTTTTACATTAGACAACAAGAGTGGATCCCATGGAGTACCACAGACGTGAGGAGTGCTTATACCTTCCCTTTGCGTAATCGACTCCCTTACCCGATATTTTGGTTGCAAGACCTTGATTTCACCCTCTTCATATTTTCTTTGATGTTTTTCCTTTCGCTTCCTGTAGGTTAAATAAATATTCGATGGCGACTTCATTGTTTGTTTGAGAGATTTATTTTTTCGGGTTTCTTTAGCATACGACTTTATTGGGGAGATCTTAGTGAGTTAGTTCAAGCTCTTGTTTTATTTTTCTTTGGGTGTTTATTTCTTTTAGCTTTATGTATTTTGCATATGTATATATGTTTATCTGTGTATATGTTTATATGTATATATGTGTGCCTTCACCTACATCTAGATGATTGTTTCTATTATTTTGTACAACTATTGTGTTGTGTTGTTTCATTGGTGGGAGGGTGTTACATGAGGTAAAAGGCCCATTACCCAGGCTAGTGTTCACATAGGTTAGAGCGAATACTCATGTCAAATCATGTGTTTCGTTGACAAATGTGTAGAGGCATGATATAGCACACTCATACGAGGTTCTCTTGACAATGCCTTTGTCTTGCACCCTTTGTGCAGAGACGAGGTGTTAGAATAGAGGACCCCTGAATCTGGTTTCCACTAGAAACCCTGTTTTTATTAGAATTTTCCTGTGAGATGGGGTGGGAATTATCCTTACAGGTACAGATGGTAACTATATGTTTTGATGGTGACCATATGTTCTGTTGATGGCTTGGGTTTACTTGGCTTTTGTTTCGGACCATTGATCTTGGTATTCTTGGCATATTCAGAAACAACACAACAGATACACAGTGTTGTGGAATCTTTGATCCCATATTAAGACACTTGCATACTGTTGGCTGAAGATTTTGATGATACAGTTCAAAATGAAGCAAATTGGATGTTTCGTTGGAATAAAGCAAAATGTTACAGTTCGGAATGGTAGAAGCGGTTCTTTGAACGGACATGTCAAAGCTCGGAGCTTCGAGTGACAGTTGTGAAGATATATTTAAAAGAAGCCTCGAAGTGGTAATGAGACTGTGTCTGTGAAATGAGTTCGAAGCGAAGATTGCCAAGGCATTTGAAATTCAAACGCGAGCGGGATGTTGGAATTCAAATATATATGCGCTGGAGCGTTCGAAGACGCGTGGAAGCTAGAGAGGAGCAGTGCTCTGCATGTTCTGAATGTGGCAGAATCTTATAGGCAAGACCGTTATGGTCGAAGTAGTATAAATATAAGTCTTAGTATTAGGATTTCGTGTGTCATATCTATTGTACAAAATTCAGTAAACATTCAAATTACCACATGGATAGGGAAACGAATGCTCGAACAATGTACGTATGATAACACCAAACATTTATAATTCAGTAAAACTCTTTATCTTTTCCAGTTTATCTTCCATTTTCATGTCAATGTCATTCAAATACCTTTACATTCAAAGTCATTTACTTATTTCTTGCACTTAAACGCTTTCCTTCTATTCGAATCCTTTACATTTCAAAAACTCTTTTACATTTCATGCTTTTATATTCATGCTTTTTACATTAAAGTCTTTACATTCAAAGTCATTTACTTATTTCTGCATTTAAACATTTCTTTGCAATCGAATCTTTATTCATTCAATTCAGTTTCATATTTCTTTACTTGATCATGTCATTAGATTCTTTTAACATGGTAATCGAAGTGAATTTAACGTCTATAAAACATTCTAAATACAAATCCTAACTATGAATATCAGTTTTACAATTAGATTTATCCAAACGACCAATACCCCATAGGATCAATCTAGTCAATCCTGCAAGTTACCAGAGAGATTAAATAACAGTCATTAAGATTATTTGATAGTTTGGAGGACTAGCGGTTGTTTACCAGAAATCACTGTAAACAAATTGGCACGCCCAGTGGGACAGTCATTGGTTGTTACGAAATTTAAAACAAAGTAAAGATTGTTAGGATATAATCATTGTAAAAGTTCTTTCTGAGTGATAAGTTCATTGTTATATGAACCTTAGAAGTGGTAGAGTAACCAATAGCAACCAACCCTTACCCAGAAGAAAACGTAATAACAAGATGTCAAATCCAAACAATCAACAAGGGGAACAAAATGCCCCACATGGAACAGGCACTAATATGTCTGCTTCGACGGGAACGTCTAATGCGATCCCTTCGAGCGCACAGTCTGTTGCATCCTCTACCAGTAGTGTAGCCACGAATGGAACAAGTGGCATGTCGAATAACAGTTCGACCCTAGGAAATGCAGGGACCACTGGTTGTCTTGTGGGATTTGTCCCACCATCAGGGACACAAGCCCATTTCGCCACCCCACTAACTAGACCACCCGAGTTCGATGGCAACAGACACAAAATTCCCTCTTATGGAATGCCAACATCTTTTATGGCGGGTCTGCACACTTCGACATTGAATACGTCACCACAATTAGGGTCTGGATCTGGGGCTAATCAATTTATGACAAATAACCAAGGGTCAGTAGGTTATAGTGCATTGCCTATCTTAACCACAGAAAATCAGATGGCTTTTAGGCAATTAATGGATGATAGCAACCATAATATGATAGGAGTGTTAGCACAAACTATGCAAGAGATCTTTGCCCCAATAGTACAAAACGTAACTGTAACCAGCAGAGAAAACGCGGACAACATGAGTCGAATAACAGATTTTTTCGCTCCGCCAGAAAGGCGTAGGCAGAATCAGGTGGGGGTTCGAGCAAACATACCTATCATAGAGCAAATTGCTGATGACCCACCCTATAGACCAGCCAGAGAGGGGGTTAACTTGTGGGCAAGGGCACAAAGGTTGGAAGCCCCAATGATTCAAGACCCACAAAGGGAAATTATAGAACCATGGGCAAGGGTCGAAAGGTTAGAAGTCCCAGAGTTTCGAGAAGAACAACCTAGAGGAGTTGTCATGGTGGGTCGAAATCAAGATGTTGATGCAGTCGTTCACAGAATTCGAAATGATAACATGGCAGAAAATAATTTAACCACCATGATAGAGAGGATTATGGCCCAAAATGGCCTCAATACAGGAATTAGAAGGCCAAATTATGCCTCTCCTATATTAGATTACATAATTCATACTGATTTACCAAGGGGATATAAGGTCCCTAAGTTTACAAAGTTTGCTGGAGATACCAATGAATCAACAGTCGAACACATAGCCAGGTATCTGACCGAAGCAGGAGACATAGCAAATAATGAGAACCTTAGGATTAAATATTTCCCAAGTTCCCTCACTAAGAACGCTTTTACATGGTTCACCACATTGCCTCCTGGATCCATAGATACTGGGACCCTCTTAGAGAGATTATTCCATGAACAGTTCTACATGGGACAATCTAAAATAAGTCTGAAGGAACTAGCCAGTGTTAAGAGGAAATTTACTGAACCCATAAATGATTATCTGAATAGGTTCAGACTCTTGAAATCTAGATGCTTCACAGTAGTTCCTGAACATGA
Organism: Vicia faba; assembly: GCA_948472305.1. Classification (NCBI taxonomy): domain Eukaryota; kingdom Viridiplantae; phylum Streptophyta; class Magnoliopsida; order Fabales; family Fabaceae; genus Vicia; species Vicia faba. The sequence continues at coordinate 903,692,563 of OX451739.1, read as the reverse complement.
GTTAGTCGAAATGGCTGCTGGCGGCCTGGATTACTCTATTCGAAAGAAATTAGACACACAATACTTGAGGGATATGGCCCAACTAGCGGACAGGGTTCGACAAGTCGAAAGAGTAAAAGCCGAGAAGGCCAGAGTTTTTAAAAATAACAAGAAAGAAAGGGTCTCCTATGTTGGAACTGAGGAAGCAGAAGATTACCCTGAGTTCGAAGAGGTCGAAATTGATCTTGCTGAACTGAAACAGGCTCCCCCTTATTCCTGTAAATTACTAGTTCCCACAAAAGGGAAAGAAATTATTGAAAATGAGAAAAGTGACAAATTCCCAAAGAAGGTGTATACTTTCGATGTAACAAAGTGTGACGAGATTTTTGATTTTCTTGTCAAAGATGGCCAACTAATTGTGCCATCGAATGTCAAAATACCTCCTTTAGATCAAAGAAAGAAAAGAGGATTTTGTAAGTATCATAGTTTCCTAGGCCACAAAACCTCACAATGTTTTCTTTTCAGGGATCTGATTCAAAATGCAATTAAGGATGGCAGACTGAAATTCGCTGACAAACCAAAAATGAAAGTAGATGAAGACCCTTTGGATGTTGCAGACACCAATTACTCCGAGCCTTCATGCATTGGAGAAATCAATATGGTGGAAGCAGATCAAGATGACACTCCATTAGGAGAAAAAAGCACTGAGAATAAAAACTGGGTGTTAGTCGAAGTCAATAAGGGGGTCACTGAGGACGTCCACAAGCAACTAGAGGCTTCGATCGAAGCAGTACCTTTGGCTGTTTAGAAAGAGATCCAGGCTACTGAAGGCCAGGAGAACCAAAAGCAAGAGTTGACACAGGTTACTGAAGGCTTGAGGCTAAAATTGGAGAAAGTCCAGATCACAAAGCCAGCCTCCCCTCAGAAAGAAATATGGGATACTTTGGGAGAACCCAGTGGAAAGTTTGACTACTTGGTGAAGTATTCTGCCCCAGAAAGTTCAAAAATCCAAATCGAAGATGTCAAACCTACAGGATGGGGAGATGATGACATAAAGGGGGATGATGTAGATGTCAACATGGTGGATATGGATAGACCTCGTTCTGAAATGGAGGAGATGGAGAGATACTTTTGCCCCATGCTGGAATCACAAAGAGACTGGCCAGATGAGCCAACGTTTCGAGAGCAGCTACACTCAACGAAGGCCTGATAGTCCTCATCCCAAAGGCGCTCGAAGGGTAACGTTCAAAATTCCTGCTGAAATACCAACAGACAAATGGCTGCAAGTCAGAACTGACAAGGGCAAAGACAAATGGAGAAACAATGAACGAAATGCACGCCACGCCATGACATATAGAAAGCAGTTCAATATGGCGAAGAGGGAAGAAGTGAGGTTAGAAAACTACAAAGGAAGAAACCCTATGTCAAGATCACAATGGCGAAGGCAATAGAGAATTCGAAAGGCTGAAAGGGAAGCTATGGCAGGTAAAGGAGCAACTTCGATCAAAAACCAAGGAGAATCAAGCACCAACAAACCTACACCAAATAATCAACCTGAGGACAAACCCCCAGTTAGTAGGAGACTCTTCTCTGAAACACAACCAAATGAATCGAAGGAGTACACACCAGGTCCAGAAGAAGACGAGGATATGCTAACGGACAACTTCGAATCAGAGGGGGAGTCTTCACTCAATATCAATTGCAACGTGGTATCTGTACTACCTTGTGAGTTTGGACAGGAAACTGAAATCGAAGAGCATGAGGAGGATGATACAATAGATCTGATGAAGCATAGGCCAGTGTGTTACTACGTAATGGATAACTGAGCTGTCGAAGAGCAGAATGCTTTCTTCGAGCGCCCAGAGCCAGCTATGAAAAATCATCTGAAGCCATTATTCATTCGAGCAAAGGTTGGTACCCATGGCGTAAATAAGGTCTTAGTGGATGGAGGCGCTGCAGTTAATTTAATACCCCATTTCATGCTGAAAAAGTTAGGAATACACGAGGGTGACATCAAACCACACAACATGGTCCTATCCAACTATGAAGGGAAAGTAGGTCAAACATTGGGGGTAGTTCAACTAGACTTGACGGTAGGATCGAGCTGTAGGCCCACCATGTTCATGGTGATCGAAGCCAAAGCCAACTACAACTTGTTATTGGGAAGAGAGTGGATCCATGGCGTAGGAGCAGTTCCTTCGTCAATGCATCAGAGGTTGGTTTTATGGAGAGAAGATGGGATTGTGGAGAACATCGAAGCAGACCAGAGTTACTTCATGACAGCAATCAACTTATTTGACAAGAGAAATTATGACAAACACTTGCCCAAGATTGCTCCTTGTGCCCCTAACGACGAAATCAACGAAACCAGGAATGCACACTATTATATGACCCTTCGCCATGATGGCATGTATTGGGATAGAAGAATAGTCAGTGAAGATGAAGGAGTCGAAGGTACTACGCAAAGACGGCCAGCAGGCTGGGAGTTCGACAACCTTGCTCATGATTGAGTCCTCCTTCTTCGAAAGGATTTCGGCCTATATGGCTGAGAACGAATGGAAAGCGGCCTTAGAGGCTGAAATAGATAAATTGGCTGTAGAAGTGAACAAAATAAATGGGGATGGTTCGAAAGGCTCACCCTTTGAAGAACACGAAATAGATCAAAGGCTAGATGCCATCTATGATAAAGAACCCTTAGGCTTCGAGAAGGACCCCGCAGACTCATGTGCCAAAATGTTGGCGCAGGATCCGCTCGAAGAAGTGAATTTGGGGGATGAGAACACGAAAAGAATAACCTACATAAGCGCAAAACTTAATCCAGGCCTCAAGCAGGAAGTGATCGAAGTCCTCAAGAGAAACAAAGATTGCTTCGCGTGGGACTATGATGAAATGTCTGGTTTAAAGAGGGAGTTAGTGGAGCACAGACTTCCAATCAAGGATGCCAAGAAGCCCATCAAGAAAACTCCTAGAAGATTCGCACCAGCGGTTCTCACAAAGATCAAAGCTGAGATCGAAAGGTTGCTGCGCTGCAGATTCATCAGAACCACAAGGTATGTCGAATGGTTAGCAAATATAGTGCCTGTTATTAAGAAAAATGGCTCTCTGAGAATTTGCATAGATTTTAGGGATTTAAATACTGCAACCCCTAAAGATGAGTACTCCATGCCTGTGGTAGAAATGTTAATAGACTCTGCTGCAGGATTCGAATATTTAAGTATGTTAGATGGATACTCTGGGTACAATCATATTTTTATTGCTGAAGAAGATGTTGCCAAGACAGCATTTCGTTGCCCAGGAGCCTTAGGCACCTACGAATGGGTAGTGATGCCTTTTGGTTTAAAAAATGCTGGGGCAACTTATCAAAGGGCAATGAATTCGATTTTCCATGATTTCATAGAAACCTTTATGCAGGTGTATATTGATGATATAGTCATCAAATCTATATCTGCAGAAACCCATTTGCATCATTTGAGCCAATCATTTGAACGAATGAGAAAACACGGCTTGAAAATGAACCCCCTTAAGTGTGCATTTTTTGTGCAGGCTGGAGATTTCCTTGGCTTTGTGGTTCATAAAGAAGGAATCGAGATCAACCAAAATAAGACCAAAGCCATAATGGAGACGAAAGCACCTACATCAAAAAGGGAGCTGCAATCTTTGCTAGGGAAGATTAACTTTCTCAGAAGGTTCATTTCGAATCTAAGTGGAAGAACCCAAGCTTTCTCTTCGTTGCTTCATTTGAAGCAAGGCCAAGCCTTCGAGTGGAACGAAGCCCATCAGGAGGCATTTGACAAGATAAAAAGATATCTCTCTCAGCCTCCCATCTTGTCTCCACCTTCATGGGGAAAGCCCATGAGATTGTACATATCCGCCTCTGAAGTTAGTATAGGTAGTATGTTAGCACAAGAAGATAGCAATGGCATCGAAAGAGCCATATACTATTTAAGTAGGGTATTGAATGATGCAGAGACTAGATATAGAAATATAGAAAATCTATGTCTCTGTTTTCACTTTTCTTGTATGAAACTTAAGTATTATATAAAGCATGTTGATGTTTATGTTTCATCTCATTTCGATGTTATCAAACACATGCTTTCGAAACCAATAATGCATAGCAGAGTTGGTAAATGGGCGTTAGCCTTAACAAAATATTCTTTGACTTTCATGCCTTTAAGAGCTGTGAAAGGTCAAGTAATTTCTGATTTCATTGTGGACCATTCACTGGTCGAAAAGACTGTCATGGGTTACGTTGAAATGCAACCTTGTAAATTATACTTTGATGGTTCGACCCATAGGGATGGTAGTGGTGTTGGAGTTCTTATAATTTCTCCTGAAGGAATTCCAACAAAATTCAAGTATAAGTTAGATGGTCCTCGTTTCTCGAACAATGAAGCTGAGTACGAAGCGCTTATTGTTGGACTTGAAGCTTTGTTGGAATTGGGGGCAACTAGAGTCGAAATTAAAGGAGACTCAGAGTTAGTGGTCAAGCAAATAACAAAGGAGTACAAATGCATAAAGGAAAATCTAATGACATACTTCGTCATAGTTAATAGGCTACTTAGAAAATTTGAATACATGGATATTCAAAATATACCAAGAATAGAAAACCAAGAAGCGAATGACTTAGCACAGTTGGCTTCAGGTTATAAAGTTTCTACCAAAAACTTTCAGGATTTGGTCGAATTAAGAGGTAGGGTTATGGCTACTAGATTCATACCATCAGATCTAGAGAATATAAAATTAGGTTATGTTGATAAACATGGGTTCAAAGTACTAGCCATAGACACCTTATCAGATGCGGATTAGCGAAGTCCACTTGTGAGTTATTTAACAAATCCAACATTGAATGTTGATAGGAAGATAAAATATAGAGCATTATCATATGTCCTCATGGGAAATGAATTGTTCAAAAAGACCCAGGAAGGCGTATTACTGAAATGCCTAGGAGAAAGTGAGGCATACTTAGCATTGTCAGAAGTCCACAATGGGGCATGTGGGGCACATCAAGCAGGTCATAAAATGAAATGGTTGTTATTTCGATATGGCATGTATTGGCCCAGCATGCTCAAAGATTGTATAGACTTTGCTAAAGGGTGTGAAGAATGCCAGAAACATGCAGGGATTCAACATGCTCCTGCAAGTGAGTTACATTCGATCATTAAACCATGGCCCTTTAGAGGATGGGCACTAGATTTAATAGGAGAAATTAATCCTGCTTCGTCTAAAGGACAGAAATAAATCTTGGTAGGAATAGATTATTTTACCAAGTGGATCGAAGCAATACCATTAGTAGCTGCTGATCAAGAGGCTATTATTGAGTTCATACAGAAACAAATTATCTATAGGTTCGGATTGCCAGAGAGCATAACCACAGACCAAGGTTCTGTGTTTACTGGTAGGAAGATGCAAGAATTTGCTCAAGAGATGGGGTTTAGATTACTAACATCAACACCATATTATGCTCAAGCAAATGGTCAGGTCGAAGCAGCCAATAAAGTGATAATAGGGTTAATTAAGAAACATGTTGGTAAAAAGCCAAGGAACTGGCACAAGACTTTGGACCAAATACTATGGGCCTGTAGAACATCTCCTAAAGAAGCTACTAACACCACGCCTTTCCAACTAACATTTGGTCATGATGTAGTTCTACCAGTAGAAATTCATCTACAGTCAGTTCGAATTCAAAGACAAAACGAGATCCCATCTGCATTATATTGGGAGATGATGATGAATGAGTTAGTTGAGTTAGATGAAGTTAGATTGCAGGCATTGGAAATCCTAATGAGACAAAAGGAAAGGGTAGCCAGAGCATATAACAAAAGGGTGAAAGGAAAAGAATTCACTATTAATGACTTAGTCTGGAAATTCATATTGCCCATGGACAAGAAAAATAAAACATTAGGTAAATGGTCACCTCATTGGGAAGGACCTTTTCGAATAGTAAATATATTTTCAAACAATGCATATGAAATCGAAGAGTTGGATGATGATAAGCGAATCCTAAAGGTTAATGGGAAATATTTAAAGAAATATAAGCCACACCTGCAGGAGATTCGAATAGTAACAACATAATCGAAACATCATAAAGGAATGCCAAAATGGTAATATAGATTGCCAAAATGGCGTTGTTTGGATATTACAGACCAAAATTCAACCAAGATTCAAAACTAATTAAATAAACAGAGATTTAAAAATAGGCATTGTTCCTCAATCTATTAAAAGTACTCCAAAAGGACTCAAGCCTTTGTTGAGTGAAACGCCTTGCTCCTTCCAGGGTAGCTACTTCTCCCTTAAGTTGCTCTGCTGCTTCCATTTCTGCAAGTCCTTTGTTGAGGAGCTCTTCGAACTGATTGCCAGCAGTATTGGTTTCATAAGCCAATTGTTGTTGTTGAGCCTCCTTAATCCTTTTTTGGAGCTCTTGAATTTGATTTTCCCAGAGAAGAATAGACTGAGCTCGAGCTTCATAGTCAGTTTTGGCTTGCTTTATATGCATGGCTTGGTCTTCAGCTTCTTTCGAGAGCTTCGAAGCATGCTCATAAGCAGCGTCCATGGCAGTTCGTTTCTCCTGGAGCTTTTTAGTAGCAAATTCGTCTTTAAGAAGACACCCAGTCACGTTATCTAACAAAGCTTGAAGATCGAATAATATGGTGCTGACTGGCAAAGAGCCGGTGGCGAGGTTAACTTGCGTAAGTAGCTCCTTCATGGTATAGCAAGCTGTGCTATCCTTCTTGAGCACTTCGAACAAGTCCACATCAAGGATTGTTCTCCTAATTTTGTTAAGGAGTACAACTATATCATATGAGGGCAATGGATTATTAGTCGAACTAGTACCAGCCCTAGCAAGAGGAGTGTCCCTTTGAGCTAGTTTAGCCTTCATATACCCAATTGGGTCATTTCGTCTTAGGAGAGCTAACTCCTCTTCAGTCATTTGAGATTGAGACGATTAAGGAAGTTCCATACGCAAGGGAGTCACATCCATCTCGACTTCCATAGGCTCATTGGTCTGGTCACCATCACCTTCACTTTTTTCTTGCTCATTGCCTTCTTCATCATCAACCAGATCCACCACTTCGATATCATTGTTCTCACGGCTATTGACATCTGACTCTATTCCATCAGTCGAACCATTCTGGGCATCTTCTTCCTCGGATCCTTCCTCTGCAGATTCTTCGTTCTCTTGATCAGAATCAGCCTTCTCCTCTTCAGCATGAATGTCCTTTGAGCTCTCTTGAAGGGTTTCGAGAGGAGACTTTGGAAGAGAAGTTTCTGGTAAAATCTTTGCAGACTCATGAGGCGTTGCTTCGTTCGTTTCTTTTAAAGGAGGGGAAGTGCCTTGGTCATCTTGTTACTCTGAAGCCCCAGTCAGAACCGCCATGTTGGAGGATCCTTTGTTTTGAACCAGGTTACTGGAGTCCCCATGAGGAGAAGAGTTAATGGGAGCAACAGTCTTTGATGGAGAAGTCGAAGTAGTAAGAGTTGGGTTCGAAATGTCCTACAGAGACAAAGAATATTAAGGGCATGCACCAAGGTAATGAATAACTATTTTTGTTAAAGATTCGAGTTCAATTTACCTGTGGATTCTCATAGGAAAGGTTACTATCTATATGTTCCAACATTACGTTGGAGGTCGAAGGTGGATTTTTGGATTTTGTTGAGGGAGCAGCATCTCTGGAATCGAGTCTAGAAATTCCAGTTGGTTCAGCGCCTTTGGAAACTTCTTTCTTTTGCTTCTTCTTCGAAGCGGTTGGTGAATTCCCTCCAGCATTGGGATTCTTCTCAGTAGTGCTTGGTTTCCTTTTCTTCGGAGTGGTTGGTGGGAGTTTGTTAGTATGAAAAGATTTAAACATGAGTTAGATCTAAATCATGAATTTCAGTTTATTCGAAACATCAGGGCTAATTGATTACCTCTGGAGTTGGAACAGTTGTTATTGCTGGTGTTGTGGTTGTTGCAGTAGTTGTTGTTGGTATGGCTAAGGGCACATCATCAGTGGTTTCGACAGATTGTTGGGAGGTACTTCCTTCTTTAGACTTCGAAGCAATGGACTTTATCCTGATGGCTGAAAATCGAAACAATTAAGGTAAAAGTTAAAAATGAAGAAAGTAAGAAACATTTGGGATTTTCCCAAGCATTCGCACCTGCGCCTTGATTAGATATAATCGACATGGCAGAAAGGTCATAGCGAAGATGTCCTGGGAAATCATGGAGCCAATGGCGAGCCCATGTCACAGTCTCAGATGGCTTTGGTTTCTTTTGAAGGTATTTGAACATTTCTTTGCAAGTGAACCACCAAGGGTATGGAGGAAACCAAGCCAGAGCCAGTTCTGAGGTAGGCAATCTAGGAAATTTAGGTGGATGCATTTGGAGTGCCAACCTATACCTATCCTCAGGTGACAACCCTGAAGGAAGTTTGAACATAGAAATTTTTTCTTTAAATTTTTCCTTCAAGGTCTGGGATGCTCGATACACAGTGGTTTCCAAGCATGTAGGATCATAAGTTGTTTCGAAATAGTTCTGGAAAGCCCTAATCTCTTTGGCGCGAGTGAACATACCTTTCTTGGAGTGTACCTGCACATCGAACGCATCAGTTAATTTCTGTTGAATGGAGAGGGTATCGAACATATAAGATTGGTAGAACTTAGTCCACCATTCCAGAAAACCCTTCGCTGTGAGGTGTGTGGGTTCAAAATGTAGTAGTTCGAATTGAGCGAAGTCTTGATATTGTTCTTGTTGCAGTTTGGCTTCTCTTGCTTTAAAGGTTCGACCAGAAGTGATGGCACTCTGTTTGGAACAGAGGTTCATGGATTAATTGGCACAAGCCAAATTGTCTGGAAACAAAGTTAGGTTAATAGGCAAAGAGGAAGATTTGATTCTTGCAAGGAGTGATTCGTGAGGAAATTAATCTAGGAAGCAAAAAGGCTTTCCAAATATCTTGAATTTCTTTACTTTTAACTGCTTCTGAAAGGGATATGGTGAACCATGATGGTCTATGAGTCCTTGAAGCAAAGGGTTCCATGGTCTCTTCAAATTTGTGTCTTTTGGAAAAAAGCATGATGTAGTTTGAGAAAAGGACCTTGAAGTCATCTTTATCATCATTTGGGGTGAGTTTTCGCAGCCTTGTACCTTCAATAATTCTATCCGCTATCTCTGGATCTTGTTCAACAACGGTGTCAGTAGTTGATAATGAGGATTCAAACATGGCATTAAGCCATAATTGGAGTAACCAGAAGGGGCCAGCTAGAAGGATGTTTTTGGGAGTATGTGATTTCAAACTCGAAACGGCTGATCTTAAGCTTTCGTAAAGATCAACAAGTAACAGTTCGCTCAAATATACCCCCCTATTCTCATGTAAGTCTCTAGCTAGAGGGATGAACCTGCTTGCTACCTGTAAGGACCTGCTACAGAATACGTATCTTGATAACCATAAAGTGAGAAAAGCAATATGTTCCACATCTGACACACTATCTCCTTCAGTGTGGTAATGGCTAATGAATTTGGAAAAATTGGCTAATTTGACATCGAAGTCAATAATGCTGGAGTGTTCTTCATTATCAGGGATGTAGGTTTCTCCTACTGGTGACAAACCAGTGATGGCTGCTATATCGAAAATTGTGGGTGTTATCATTCCCCCAGGGAGATGGAAGGTGTTGTAGGTGATGTCCCAGAAATATAGGGATGCAAATAACAGTGGATGACTATAGGTGAAGCCTGGTTTCGATAACTTAATCAGATTATAGATTCCTAATTCCTCCCATTGCTGGGATTTCTTGGCTTCTACTTTGGTGAGCCAGTTTTGGTAAGCTATGTCAGAGGTAGGGCAGGATCGGAATGGTTTAAAGTTGCTCTTCACATAGTCTAACACAAAGGGATCTTTTGGGGGAACGGTTGGAGTTTCTATGGTTGTCGAATCAGAAGACTCGACTATCTTAGGGATATCCATCTTATTAAACAAGGGTTTAAAGTTGTAACAGACAGGGAAGATTTTTCTAGTATCTTTCAAGATTTCAAAAACTGTAAGAGGACCCATTAGAGCAAACCTCTTTCTAGCAGCGTTAGTTGGAATCAATACCTGAGAGGCGTAGAGCATTTCCTTTTCCTTGGAGATCATTTGAGGGATAAGCATAGATTTACCTTGATAAGTACTGACCTTGCTTTCCATAATTGTTTCTTGTGTTCTTGCTTTTCTTCTTGGAAGTTTTCTTCAGTTGGGATGATGTTGTTGAAGACATTGTTGAAGATTGTTGGAAGTTTTAGGGTTTTAGTAAGAGGAGAGGAAGAAAAAGTTTCAGAATATGGAAAAAGAATAAAAGACTAAGTTGATTAGTTTTTATAGTGTGGAAGCTTAAACATCCACTAAGTGAGACTAGGATACGTGGGAGTCGTGGGTTGGATTGGGGAGGAGGTGGCGTAAAGGCTGATATTGGTAATAAGCGTGATTAATAATAATCATTGTTTTATAACTGCACCATGCTGTGAAATACTGATTCAAGACGGTTAAGAAATCCAAGAGGCGTCGTGATTGACGTGATTGAAGTCATACACAATAAATGTTATGATTACTCAAAAGTCACATCAAAATCTCGCAAATATATTTAAAATAAGTGTTTCTCAAAGGATCGAAATACATATTTTAAAGGGGAATTTTGTTGGCTGAAGATTTTGATGATACAGTTCGAAATGAAGCAAATTGGATGTTTCGTTGGAATAAAGCAAAATGTTACAGTTCGGAATGGTAGAAGCGGTTCTTTGAACGGACATGTCAAAGCTCAGAGCTTCGAGTGACAGTTGTGAAGATATATTTAAAAGAAGCCTCGAAGTGGTAACGAGACTGTGTCTGTGAAATGAGTTCGAAGCGAAGATTGCCAAGGCATTTGAAATTCAACCGCGAGCGGGATGTTGGAATTCAAATATATATGCGCTGGAGCGTTCGAAGACGCGTGGAAGCTAGAGAGGAGCAGTGCTCTGCATGTTCTGAACGTGGAAGAATCTTATAGGCAAGACCGTTATGGTCGAAGTAGTATAAATATAAGTCTTAGTATTAGGATTTCGTGTGTCATATCTATTGTACAAAATTCAGTAAACATTCAAATTACCACATGGATAGGGAAACGAATGCTCGAACAATGTACGTATGATAACACCAAACATTTATAATTCAGTAAAACTCTTTATCTTTTCCAGTTTATCTTCCATTTTCATGTCAATGTCATTCAAACACCTTTACATTCAAAGTCATTTACTTATTTCTTGCACTTAAATGCTTTCTTTCTATTCGAATCCTTTACATTTCAGAAACTCTTTTACATTTCATGCTTTTATATTCATGCTTTTTACATTAAAGTCTTTACATTCAAAGTCATTTACTTATTTCTGCATTTAAACATTTCTTTGCAATCGAATCTTTATTCATTCAATTCAGTTTCATATTTCTTTACTTGATCATGTCATTAGATTCTTTTAACATGGTAATCGAAGTGAATTGAACGTCTATAAAACATTCTAAATACAAATCCTAACTATGAATATCAGTTTTACAATTAGATTTATCCAAACGACCAATACCCCATAGGATCAATCTAGTCAATCCTGCAAGTTACCAGAGAGATTAAATGACAGTCATTAAGATTATTTGATAGTTTGGAGGACTAGCGGTTGTTTACCAGAAATCACTGTAAACACATACATAGTACGTTAACACTATTTTAACACACATGTTCTTTCTATTTCTAAGGAACCGTGCTTGTGATCCTTATGTGTGTTTTTCCATCTCTTACTGGTTTAAAATCAATGTTAAAAGCATGGAGTTTCCTTGAAAATGGTTGAATATGGCATTGCATCCACTAATTCACCTCATGCATCTTTATGCATTCATAACAGGTACTCGAAGTTGGGGAAATTTTTATTCAGGCTTGGTGTTGTACCCCAAAATTTGTTCTCTCATTTCACTCAAGACATGCCTCTAGAGGTCCTCAATTGCTCAAGGATGGCTAAGGATTGACCAGAAAAATCCTCCTCCTAAGGCAACAAGCTTTAAACTAGGGTTTCACTCCTCATAAATATGTGGGAACTACAAAGGTCCCAAGTGCCTTCCATGGTCCCAATATGTTCTCAAGGTCATCCATGTCAAGTTTCATGCCTTGCACAAGAAGTTTGCTCAGTCAATTACCCATTGTCTGAAAATCAACTATACAAGGTCAAAAGTCAATTGTGGCCCACATACAGTCAATCTTAAAGATTTTTGGTCAACATAAACATTTTTAGGTGATATCCATCATTTGATCAAGGGTTGATCATGATTCCTCAAGGAATGCCCCCAAATTCATCAAAACCCAAAAGTTGTTAAATTAGGGTTTGTCGGGAAAAGTCAACCAAACTTTGACCAGGCATAACTTCTTCATACTTTATCATAAATTTTCCATCTAAGGCTCATTTTGAATAGGATTAAATTCTCTACAGCTCATCTTCATCCCCCAAGTTAAAAATATACACTCATCAAAAGATATGAATTTCTACATTATAGGTCCTTTTGAAAAGTCAACAAAAACAGCTTTTGGGTCAAAGCTTCTTACATGAACATGGAAGAGCCAATTGAGATGAAACCCAAAGGGTTGTTTAGGGGACATCCTAAGATTTCTAAAAAGTCAAAGAAAACCTCTCTAGGGTTAAAATTGGAGGAGATATGCCTTGTCAAAGTTGACCATTTTTGCAAAATTGTCAAAAGTTAAATGTGCTCAAAAGTGCATTTATTATCAAATGGGCCTAGCTTTTCATGATTGACGCTTGTTGGAAACATGGTCCACGACCCAAATCAGCATCCATGCATTATTTGCTTCATTATTTATTTTATTTTGATCTTTTATTATTTAAAATTCAAATTAAATCAAATAAATGCAAAAAAAAACAAAAGATTGAATTTGATTTGATTTTTTTGTAGGAATCAAATCTATTCAAGTTGGATTAATCAGACCAAATCAAATCAAGGAAAATTGAATCAAAATTGGCATGATTAGGCTTGGTTGGGAAGATATTATACAAGGATAAAAATCATATCAAATCTCCATGATTTTCAAAGATACAATTTGTTTTTGTAAACCTAATTTGTCCTAGTACATATACAAAACACAACCAATGTAAAAAAACAGGGGTTGGAGTCGTGAAAAGCATCAAACACAAAAGTCAATTTTTGGAAAGAAAGTGTGATTCAATTTCTAACCTAGAGGACGATTCAAAGAAATTCAAAGCCACAAATCCCTTCCTGGATATCTCCTGAAGCTAACCGGACCAGTTGGACGCCTCAAAGCTCTAGGAATCATCACATAATTCTCACGGTTTGCACCCTATGAACTCAAACTTGCTCCTTTGGTTTTACGTACTTTAAATCCAATTTGCTTCCATATACATGTTCATGAACATGCTGGGAATCTTTTTGATAGCCTGGATTTAAGTTTTGACGCAGGAATGGTTACTTGCTATAGTTAGGGTTCGTGAGCTCCAAATTGAGGAACCCTAGCTAGAGGCAAAATTGGGCCAAATTAAAGGCCTATTCATGTTCAGGGGAGGAAATACATTTGGTTTATGCCTTTGAATGGAATTCATATTGCTTGAATTTTGTTTTAAATATTCGCAGGTTTATAGCTACAGGCAAATACCGTCACTATAGCGTATAGCGACGAATTTGACAGTAGGTAAAGAGTTTGTGTCAAAAACGACAGGCCTGGGGAAAGAGACAGTCACGTGGAAGCCATATATTGGTTCATTTGAAATAGTGCATGTTTTCTGAAACTTGTGATTAATTTACATTATGTTACTTTTGTTTCAATATTATAACAACTAAACACTACATCTCAGTGGTCAAGCGCGCGTTTGAAAGTGGAGATGACCTGGGTTCGATACCAGGTCCCAACATTTTATTATTTTCTTAACATTTAATTCCAGATTCTATGCATATACGTTCTAGGCGTCCACCATCCAGCCACTGGATTATCCCTAATCCAGATCCAACGCTCAATCAAAGGGAAGTCCATGATGCACCCTCCAAGCGTGGCTACACAAGATCAAGCGTGGGAATGGGCTCAACATTCACGGGCCTGGGCATAAATTCAATATTGCACCCCCATACAGCTTTCATACAGGCCCAATTTATTCTCCTTCTTTTATTTTTTTTTATTATTTACTAATTATTTCCTTTTACAAAAATAACACAAAAATCAGTTTTTTTATTAAATCAAAAATCACAAAAACATCAAAAATTATTTTTTCATAAAATATTCTATTTCTTTAATTAATTAGTTTAATTAAAATTAGGGCAATTTAATTCTTTTCATAATTAAAAATAATTAGAATTAGGGTTAAATTTGTACATAACTTAATCTTTTCATAAAAATAACCAAATCATTTTTTTTAAATAGACTTTTAGGTTTTGCTAATTATTCTCGCATTTAATTCATCACGCGCATTCTTTAATTTCCTTTTTTATTATTATTGTAACTGCTCCGAGTTTGTAATAGTAATTAGGGTTTTAAATTCCGCATCCTTATTTTCAGTCCAAGACAATTATGTATCTGCAAAAGCCTTGTAATAGCTAGGACTTTAATTTCTCCCATTTTAATTTCCGCAAATATAAACTGTTAGATGTATGCTAATAGGATTGTATGGAAAGACAAATTGAAATTAAAACAGTAGAGAACCCTAAATGTGAAAAGATAAATTAAATGAAAATTACACTCGCACACGTTCAATCCTAGGGTTTACTCCACTCCGGTTGCCTTCGGTAAACGGTCATGAAGTATAGGGTTTGTTAGTGGTTGTCCTCTATCCCCGAAAGATCTAAAATGACTCATTCGGATGTTGCCTCGGAAAAAGATCTTTAAGGCTTTAGGATGATTACTAACATTTCCTAACATTGCTTTTGTGATCGTATTTGTCCCTTCGAATGTCCCTAAAAAACTCCAATGAAGATGCTACCTATTTCTAAATAATGGGATAGCATTGTCTAAAAGGAAAACAAACATAACTTTTTCGAGTAGATAAATTAGTTCCTAGGTACTTGCTCAAACAAACAAAAACTTTTTCCACACAAACACTTTTCAAACAAAGTTTTCAGAAACAACTTCGTAACACTCTTGAGGATAAAAACAAGGGTTAACACAAAGTAAAAAAAAACTTTTCAAAACAAGCACACACAAGTAGTTTTCAAAATGAGCAAGTACGTAAGAGCCCATGGAAAACCATGGATAGAAAGGGTGCTAACACCTTCCCTTTTTGTAATCTACCCCCCGTACTCAGAAACATCTCGAAAAAGGTTTTTCTGTTCTTTTTCCTTTTCCTGATTGGATAAGATAAAAGTCGATGGCGACTCTTGCTTACCGTGACATTTGCAAACAAAAAACGCAAACCAGTATTAACAGTCGGTTCTGCCACCATATCACAGAACTGGCGACTCTGCTGGGGAATAAAATATAAAGTGGGGTAAACCTTAGGATCTAGGTCATATTTAATTGATTTCTCTTGATTGTCTTTCTTGCTTTATATTTATGGGAAATGTTTGGGTTATTTGATCCTACACCTGGATCGGGAAACACCTTTTAGGTAAGTAGCAATAAACTGTGAGGGAGCTGTGCTGGGGTATACCGACATGGTTGAAGCAGTAGCTACATTGATGTGGCACTTCGGTTGGTACCCGTAACCCTTGAGTAAATCAGGGAGATGTATGGGGCCGCCGCGTGGTGTTATAAAGCATCAACTGACCTTAGATCCTTTAATTGCACAACTTGGCCAGTAGGACGTAGCGAGATGGCTGGCTTTGGTGTATGCCCAAGGTCGAAAAATAATCGATGCTACACTCATTGTGGTTTGAATTATGAGTTTTGTTTGATTATGAGTCAATCGCCGATTGAACAAGGCTTGGGGGAAAGATTAGTGATATTGAGATCCCTTTAGAACCTGGTTACATATTTATAGGACAGGTTGAACCAATCTAGCTTCAAGAGGGTATGACCTTAAAACTCAAGTAGGCCTTAAACCTAAGGACTTGGTGTGATTTGTCTGTGTTTGATATACCTGTGATTTATCATGACATCATAAACATCATACCATAGCATATCATACTAACTGTTTCAAGGGTTTCTAGGGCTCATCTTTGCTCTATTTTGTAGGATATGGCATCCGCCCGTAGGAACACTATTTAGATTAACCTAGTGAAAGTATCTCCCTAATTAAGGGACTTGGCAGTAAGGATTCCCGAATACTATCCTTTCACTGAAAAGCATGGTTGGTTGCTCAACTTGGTCACTGCAAAACCTGGCGATGAAATGTTGAAAGTGCTGTTTCAGTTCTTCGATCCTCTACATCACTATTTCACATTCCTGGATTACAAGTTAGTGCCTACTATGGAGGAATTTTCTCAGTTATTAGGGATACCCATTCTTGATCATCTACCTTTCAGCGATACGGAAAGACATCCCAAGCCTGAAGAAATTGCTAAAGCTCTATCCTTACAATGGTCCGACATAGTGAAAAATTGGGAAACTAGAGGGAGTGTTCAAGGAATTCCGGTTAAATTTCTGTTTGAGAAGGCTTACTATTTTTTGAATACCCTAGATCTACAAGATTTTGAAGAGGTTTTGGCACTCCTTGTCTACGGGATGGTACTGTTCCCTAATGCGGATCAACTCCTAGATGTGAGCACAATCTAGGTTTTTCTGTCTCGGAATCCGATACCTAAATTACTCGGGGATATTCTACACTCTCTGCATGCTCTCACGCTAAAAAGAAAGGGGGCCCTCCAGTGTTGCACTCCTCTATTGGATAGGTGGTTTATTTCGCACCTACCCAGATCTACTTTGAAGAATGAAGAGAGGAATATCAATGCCTACATCGCGCCAAAGAGGATGCGCTCACGGGAAACCTAGTCTTCTTTTTGTTTTGTTTTATTTTGCTTAGTTATACTCTCAAAATACATTCTTTGTAACAATTCAAGTTTACTAATACAATTCGCGTTTGTTCCTTTTTGTTTAAGCAAATTTGAGCATTTAAGAACCCTTGAAAACATTGCATACATATCATACATATCATGCATAACTGGATTCATAACAGGTTTCTCATCTCCTCCGCTGTTTATTTCAGCAATGGCTCTTGAACAACTGTGAAAGATCTTCAGACTCAGAACACGCATTTCCAACAAATGATTGTGGCTCTAGCCAAAGGACAGGAAGAGCTGAAGGCTCTGATTGTTAAGAAGAACACCAAGAAGACCAAGAGGACAGCCGGTGTGGAACATATGAGCAGAAGGTTCAGAGGGACGCCAAGACGGGTTATTGATTTAGCTTCTTCATCTAAAGAGGGAGAGAATCAAGAGGCTGAAGCCAGAGAAGAGGAACATAGTCCTAAAGAGTCTGACAATGAAACTGATTATAATGAGGAGCAGTACCCTCCGGCTGATGAGAAGTATAAGCTGTTAGAAGAGCATTTGAGTGTTATGGAAATCTGGAAGGTTCTTGGGCTAGATTTTGAAGAGTTGGGTCTGGTCTCCGGTGGTTGTCATCCCCCTAAAATTCAAGGCATCGGTATTTGCTAAGTATGATGGGGCCTCTTATCCTAAAATGCATCTCTGTTCCTATGTAAGGAAGATACAACCTCATACTGCTGACAAAGACTTGTGGGTTCACTTCTTCCAAGACAGTCTGTCTGGAACACAACTGGATTGGTTCTATCAGCTGGAAAGAGCCAATGTTCGTAACTCGGAAGACCTTGCTGCTGCATTTTATAAGCAATATCAGTATAATGCAGACCTCGCTCCCACCCATACGCAACTCCAAAATTTGTCTATGGGTTCGAATGAGGGTTTCAAGGATTATGCTCAGAAGTGGAGAGATTTGGCTGGAAGAGTTCAACCTCCCTTGGCTGACAGGGAGCTCGTGGATATGTTTCTGGAAACTTTGACTAGGCCATTCTTCAACCATCTGATTGGAAGTTCATCGGCGGGTTTTAATGAACTGATCTTAACAGGATAAAGAGTGGAAGCTGGAATCTGAAGTGGAAAAATTCATAAGGATGCCTCTTCTAGTGCTGCAAGGAAGCCGTTTGCAGGTAAAAAGGAAGTCAATGTCGTCTATAAGCAAAAGAATCTGAATCGAACCAAGCGCCGTCTGGCGGCAGGGGCTGTTATGATTCCCAAACCTGCACCTGCTCAACAAAGAAACAATCAGCCAAGAGAAGATAGACCAGATAGACAGTTCACTCAGATCAACATGACGTTGTCTCAGGTTTTACCTCATTTGCTGAAGTCCAATCTGGTTACTCTGAGGGAAGTTACGAAGAATCCAAACACCACCTCTCCCTACTATAAACCGAATGCTCGTTGTGCTTGCCATTCGGAAAGTCTAGGCCATGATACCAACGACTGTTGGGCTTTGAAGAACAAAGTACAGGATCTGATTGATGCTAAGGAGATTAAATTTGATCCCCCGGAGACTCCCAACATTATCACTGCTCCTATTCCGAAACATGGTCGGGGTGTTAATGTCGTTGAAGAAGGTGTGTTTTTGACTTCTATGGAAGAATTGGTGAACCCACTCATGACTATCAAAGGGAATTTGCTGAAGGCCGATTTATTTCCGGGATGTGATGAAGGTTGCCACCTTTGTTCATTTCTACCGACTAGTTGCCCTTTGTTGAAGATAGGTGTTCAACACCTGATGGATGACAAAGAGATTCTGTTTGAGAAGACTCCTGTCTCGACTGTTTCCTGTGAAGACGTTGCTATCATAACCATTTCCGCCAATACCCCTAGGGCCTCCGCTAAGAGACCCGTCAGGATTACATTAATTCCGAAGGTGACTC
This sequence comes from Vicia faba, assembly GCA_948472305.1. Taxonomy (NCBI): domain Eukaryota; kingdom Viridiplantae; phylum Streptophyta; class Magnoliopsida; order Fabales; family Fabaceae; genus Vicia; species Vicia faba. Next base: position 903,673,746 of record OX451739.1, on the reverse strand, counting down.
TATTGATCATAACCATGCCAGGGCCAATCCCATACTCCTCGGACAAAGCTATTCCTTGGAACTATGGGGCCGACGTCTATTACCACGTGTGATCGGTGGAAATAGAACTGACTGTTTTGAAATGCTGGTTCGCGAAATGTCGCGGTAAGCAAGAGTCGCCACCGTCTTTTATTTTCTCCAACAAGGAAAGGACAAAAGCACAACAAAATTCCGTTTCGAGATGTTTCTCGGGTTCGGGAGGTAGATTATAGAAAGGGAAGGCGTTAACACCCTTTCTATCCGTGGTTATCCACGGGCTCTTAGGTACTTGCTCACTATGTTTTCAAAAGATTTTTGCTTTTCTTGTGTTTGTGGGTTTTAAAAAAAGTTTGTTTGCAAACTTCGATTTAACTCTTGTATCTGTCCTCAAGAGTGTATGAAGTGTTTGTTTGAAAACTTTTGTTTGAAAAGTGTAAGTGCAAAAAGTATTTTTGTTTTGAAAGAGCAAGTATCTAAGAACCTCAACCTACTCAAAAGAAATTAAGCTGTGTAAATGTCCTTTAGACAGTGCTATCCCACTATTGAAAAGTAGGTAGCCCCGTCGTCAGAGTTTTTCGGGTCAATTCGATTATATGGGACATGTGGTCACCAAAGCAATAGTAGGATGCCTTAGCGTAACCCTAATGTCTTAGATTGTTTTATCTGAGGCAACCGTTTCGAGGCAACTTGGATCTTTAGACAGGAGGGCGACCTCTAAAACACCCTATACTCAATGACCACGTCGAGGCAACCAAGTGAGGCGTACCCTAGGAGTGGCATGTGCGAGTGTGTCAGGATTCAGTTAAGTTATCTTTGCACATGTTATGGTGAGCTACGGGTTGATTTTAATTTCAGAGATAAGTCTTGTCATGCATAGCCTAATTAACATGCATCTAGCAGTTAAATATTGCGGGAAAGTAAACTAAGCTATTACAAGGCGTCGGGTATTTACATCGCCAAAAATAACCCTTGAAAAGTAAATTGCGGGAAAATAAATAAAAGGGATAAAAAAAATACTATTTAAAGCTATTACATCCTCGGAGCAAATACATAATATGGATACAAAATTAATCAAGAATAATCGCACGCGAGCAAAATTGAATCGGAGAAGTTCTTAGGGTTTTGACCCTTTTTGAGAAAGAAAGAAGTTTTTGTTATTTTGCATTTAATTAAATTAAACCTAAAACTAATTAATTAATTAAAAGAAATATTTTTTGAGTTTTTTTATGTTTCAAGGAAATAAAAAGGAAATAAAAATAAAAGGATTAAAATTGTCAAAACCCTAATTCTACATTGATTTTATTTATTGTGAAAATATTGAAATTAACCTAATTAACTAAATTAATTTATGTTAGCATTTATTTACAAAATAACTAATTAAAGGTGAAAATAATAATAATAAAAAAATATCACATTTTAGTTTTCTGATTTTATTATGAAAATAATTAATTATTTTTGTTAGTGAAAAAAATAATAATTAATAATAGTGAAAACAATTAAATATAAAATATAAAAGAAGAAAAAAGGAAATAAAACCCGGGGGGTGTTGGGCCCAGGAGGAGGTGTTTCTGGAAATTGGTGGCCCATCAATGTTCCAGTCCGTTTGACTTTTGAGATTGTCTATGCGCACATTGACCAAGGAGTATGCTAGTCTTTCAATCTAGGCCATGGGATTTGAGTTTGAGGCCACCTGGCGCGCTGGGATGTGAGGCACATGGTGGACACCACTTTGGAATCTGCATATGAACATGTACAAGAAAATAATAACAAGAACTTTGGGGGACCTGGGATTCGAACCCAGGTCCCAGTGGACTTTGCATGCTTTCCCCAACCACTCAGCCAGCGCGTTCCAATTGTTATTAAAATAAAGCGCAATAATTATATAAGAAAATAAACAAACATGTTGAAATCAAAACAAAACGCGCGCTGATTCAAATGGTCCAACCATATGTGAACACCTCATCATCTTCTTCGTTGTACCTGTAAAAACAATATTAGATAGCGGGGGTTTTTAACCCCCACAAACTACTACATGGAAAAATAGAGATTAGCAGCTCAATGCATATAAATATTTCGCGATGGGTTGGTTTGTTCGTCTTGTTCTAACGATTCCAACCATGGGTCTCACAAGTCTTAATTTTTCCTGGATTGTAAAGCCCCAATTTCAAAGCTTAAGAACCCTAGAAATCGCTCATGGCATCTTGTGATTCAGTGCATTATAATTCAATTGAATGATACCATTAGCTTCATATGGTTCCTAGCAACACAAATTAATCAAGAAAACACGTTAAATATGCATGATTTAAGAGTTAAGATTCTTGAAAAAAATGGCAAACCGTGGTTCTGTAGGTATCGATTCCTTGAGGCTTAATGCTTGATTTTGATTGCAATTCACTCCTGGGACCTCCTGCAAGGTGTTTGAATCAACAACACCTTTTGAATCGCCCTAGAATGCCAAAGTCAGTTTTCAATTTTCTTGGAATTTTTCAATATGCTATGGCTTTTTTCTGCAGCTTTTTTCACGTGTTCTAGGTTAGGATTTGCTTGCATATATATAGAGGAAAATAATTAGGTCAAAAACTTGAGCAAGAATCCATTGCAATGATGATTAGATCTTTGATTGAAAATCAAATATTTTTGATTTTTCATGATTAGAAAATGTTGCCAAATTTGGATGTTTTGTATCTTTGACTTTGTGCACGAATTTGCCATCATATCTTGACCATATTTGCTTCACAAATTGATTGAAAAATCAAATCTTGCATTTTCCTACAATTTAAATTAATTAAATGAATTAACATTAATTAAAAATCCAATTAATCAATAGAAATAAGAAAATAAATTCAATTAATCTTGATGGGTCGTGCATAAGTCATGGATGAAGTTTCAAGAAGAGATTTGAGGCCCATTAGCAAAAATAAGGTGTTTTGAGAAAAGTTGACTTTTGCAAATTCATGAAACTTTCCCAACTTCTCCAATGCACATCTTGCTCAATTTTGATCATATGAACATGTTCTTGGACATTTTGGAAAGGTATTGAAGTCCTCTAACCAATGCCTTTGGTCCCATGTCATTTGGATTTACCAATCTCAAGTTATGGCCTTTGACTTAAAGTGCACTTTTGTTGACTTTTGAAATTGACCTATAATGTAGAAATTGATAACTTTTTATGAAAGCATTTCTAGGTCTTGGAGTGTGAAGATGGATTGTAGGAAATTGCATCCCCTTCTCAATGAGCATTGGATGGGATTTTTCTGACAAACCATGAAAAAGTTATGCCCTGGTCAAGATACAGTTGACTTTTCTACTGTCCAAAAATATTAAGTTTTGCATCTTGATGATTTTTGAGTCATTCTTGTGGAATCATGATCAAGACTTGATAAAATGATGATTGTGGACTCAAAATAAGATGTTGACCAAAAATTCTGACTTTTGACTACAAAATGACCATTTTGCCCTTGCAGTTGACTGTGGATCAAATGGAGCTTTTGACTGTGCCAATTGGCACTGTGAGTCTTGAAACTTTATATGTAGGTGCTTGAGGATGTATATAGGCCTATGAGACTTGATTAAACCATTGAAAACCCCAAATTCCTTGAAAGAACCAAAACCCTAGTTTCATCTGTCTTAGGAGGTGGTTTGACTGTCTACCTCTTGAGCCAATCTTGAACCATTTGAAGATGATTCTTTGACAAATCTTGAAAGAATATGGGAGGGCAAATTTTGGGTTTCCCCTGTTCAATCTTCTTAAACCTGAGGATGTAGATTGGCTTGCGTGTGGAAGGTGATTGAACACTAAAGTGCCCAGAAATTTGCACTCGCATGTAGTATCAGCAATGTGATATCGGGAATGGGCTTACAGATGCCATTTGGAGAGATGAGGGATAGGAGGATGGGCTTATAGATGCCATCTGAGGATATGACAGAATCTTATCGGGGATGGGCTTATAGATGCCATCTGGAAATGTAATGGATAGTTGTGGAGATGGGCTTAAAGATGCCATCTGGAAATGTTTGTAACTTGGTAGGTTGAAAGAAGGAACCTGTGTAGGGTTGCCTGATGATGAGTCAGTGTAAAACTGCATCTGAAAGAGAAGGAACCGGTGTAGGGTTGCCTGATGATGAGTCCGTGTAAAACTGCATCTTGGAAGAGAAGGAATTGGTGTAGGGTTGCTTCATGATGAGCCTGTGTGAAACTGCTTCTTCGAAGGAAAGAACCGGTGTAGGGTTGCTTCATGATGATCAAGTAGATAGTTGTCCTGTCTGGTTTCAGGCATTAATCTCTGACCTGAGAAAGATAGATAGTTTTCCTGGCTCGCTACAGGTATTAATCTTCAATCTCTTCAATGTAGATAACTTTCCTGTCTGGTTTCAGGTATAGATCTACACTCGGTCGTCCACAGATATTTCCTGGCTTGTTACAGGTGTTGATCTGGAACTTTAGAGAGGTGGGTTAAGGAGATAGTTGTCCTGGCTGGTTTCAGGTATTAATCTCTGACCTGAGAAAGAAAGATAGTCTTCCTAGCTTGTTACAGTTATTAATCTTCAGTCTCTTCATGTAGATAACTTTCCTGGCTAGTTACAGGTGTAGATCTACAATCAGTCGTCCACAGATATTTCCTGGCTAGTTACAGGTGTTGATCTGGAACTTGGAAAAAAGGTTGAGGGTAATCATCTTTTGATTGAATCTGGAGTAAGTATCAGAATGTCGCCATATCTGGGTCACATTTGAACTGTCTCTGGAAGGAATCTGGAATAAGTATCAGAATGTCGCCATGCTTGGGTCGCATCTGAACCATCTCTATAAGGAATCTGGAATAAGAAATAGAATAGCATCCGTGTGTGGAGCATCTCTAAGTTGTCTTTAGAAGTTTGAATCTGAATAAGCAATAGAATAGCATCCGGGTCTGGATCATCTCTAAGCTGTCTCTGAAAGGAAATATGAATAAGCAATAGAATAGCATCCGGGGTTTGGAGCATCTCTAAGCTATCTCTGAAAGGAAATCTGGAATAAGTATCGGAATGTCGCCAAATCTGGGTCACATCTGAACTATCTCTAGAAGGAAATCTGGAATAAGTATCGGAATGTCGCCAAATCTGGGTCACATCTGAACTATCTCTAGAAGGAGTCTGGAATAAGTATCGGAATGTCGCCATGCCTGGGTCACATCTGAACTATCTCTAGAAGGAAATCTGGAATAAGTATCAGAATGTCGCCATGCCTGGGTCACATCTGAACTATCTCTAGAAAGAATCTGGAATAAGTATCAGAATGTCGCCATGCCTGGGTCACATCTGAACTATCTCTAGAAAGAATCTGGAATAAGTATCAGAATGTCGCCATATCTGGGTCACATCTGAACTATCTCTTGCTCAATGGAGTAAACCGCTGAGGCTATAGAACTGGTCCACCCTATGATGTAGAGAAACTGTCGAGATTGAGAACCTTATCTGAACTTCAACCGAGGATAATCCGATTGAGATTTAAGAGCTGGTCAGATCTTCGACTAAGCTGAGAACTTAAATGCATCTTTCCTGAAAGGTAAAGGTTAGTCACATGCAATGCATTAGATGGATCAAGCAATGATGTTCTCAACATAAATGAGATCGTATGATATGATGCGTGTATGCATGTATCATGATGTATGAAAATGTGATGTTTTATCTGGGGAAATAAATTCCGGATAGCTGCTGGAGAATGATGTTGAATTCTTCGTTTCCGCTGGGGATGATGAACGAAGATGATTGTGTGAATAAACCTGTAGGAAAAGATGACTTCATTGGGGAATAAACTTGATGAAGAGATTACTCTGCGGAGAATTACTCTATAGGGAAGAGATGTTCTGCTGAGAGTTTTAATGATAACTCCGCTGGGGACTCTGTTGATAAGCTCTGTTGAGGATTTCGTTGATGAACTCCACTAGGGATAGGAAGAACTTCGCTGAGGATGATCTTTCCGTTGCAACTTGCTGAGGATAACCCAATTAGACTATGGTGGGGATAACCTTCTGAATATGGCTGGGGAGAGATATTTGTACTCTGCAGGGGACAAGCTTCCAGAATCTACTGGGGAAGATGGTTCAACTCTGGATGGGAAGCTTTTTAGACTGTGCTGGGAAATGGCTCCACTGGGGGTATCTTGTATTCCACCGGGGAACATTCTTATATTCCTTTGAGGAATATTAAGACTGTCGGGGATACTCTGATACTTGTTGGAGAATATTCTTATACTCCGCTGGGAAATATTAAGACCTTCTGGGGATACCAAGCCTTTTTAGGGCTGATGGTAGACTAACTCTACTTGGGGAGAGTATTGCTGATTTGTACATAGCTGCAAGTCTCAGCTGGGAGAGCTACCATTACTACCTTATTCTGCGGGGAGTGACCGTATGTTAGCCAATTCTTCAGCTGAACCTACCTTTGTACCTGGTGAACAAAGCAACTGTACAGCTCGGACAATTCTTATTGCCCCTGTTTCTGCGGGAGAAGAAGGCCTAATAGGTGCTTGATAACCGCCGATAGACAAATCTTCTTCTGGTAGGCAAGTGACGAGATGACGGAACATAGTCGTACGCTTTGATCCCTAACTTTTGCCTGGACCGCCCTTTCGGGTTTTCAGTCCACCGGGATACCCATTTTTTCCCAAGCTGCCTTCTCAGGTTTTCGACTTGCCGGGTGTACAAATTTTTCATTTTCATCCCTTATTTTTGCCCGAACCCTTTTGGTTCGCCGGGAAGCCCTTATTTTAGTATAGGCCAGTCAACCTAGCGGGTCTTTGATTATGCGTAGTATTTTTTGACTATGTCCACGTTCTTAGAGTGCAGGGAGTTGTCACTGTCGGTAGTGTTGTGTTTCCATACTACCAGAAGATCTTCGTTGATCATGCAATATTCGTTGCTGGAATTCATGTCCAATGCCCCAATTGATTCTGATGGAGATTTTCCCCTGGCTATTTGGCATTTTGAGAGATTCCTTGAATCTTGACTTAACTGCCCCAAATGATGGACAATGCTCATGCCATGCCCCTTGGTTGGAAGTGTTTTTCCACTTGACGTGATCCTTTTTATTGAGAAGGTTTTTGTTCACTAGATATTCTTCGTGCGAACTTCTCTGCTGTTTGAACAAATAGTCATATGCAAACAATGTTATTTTAAGAATGCAAAGCTTATGTCTGTCTTGAAGTTTTTGAAAATGCATTTTTTCAGTAAGATAGGAAAATTTTGTAAAATGTGACGTCAACTCAGGATTTACAGCAAGCCCTACAGGAGTCAGGATACCTTTGTAATAGTATGCTTTCGGACTAACCCATGCTTCAGCTAGGACTTTTTAAGGGTTATAACGTGGTCTGGTTCACGGTTTAAGAAACAAAGGATAAAGGCTCAAATTTTATTTGTACCCACCCGTTCTTCGTGATGTTCTTCGATCCTAAACTCAGCTAATCGTGCATTAGATCTTGTTTGAGTATTTGCTCTGACATACCAGTGATGGTTCGGATACTGACAATTTATTTTGAACAGGCAGTCATTTTGTTGAGAGTTTGCAGAATCTCTTTCTTTTTGATTTTATTATCCCTGTCTTTTTGCCTGAACTATTTCTTTTGTGATTACAGTCAGCGGGATGCCCCCAGTTTTGTAAGTCTCCTTCATAGGTTTTGACTTAATGGGCTTTTATTTCTGAGAGATAATGACTGCCTGTCTTTATGATTATTCGGAACCATCACTGTCTTTTGTTTTGGAAGGACTCCTTTGATGCCATTCATTGTGGACCTGGATCAACTGAGAAAACTAACCTGCCCCAGGTTATAATTAAGGGTTTTAATTTTTGTGAAAAGAAAAACTCCAACTTCTTTGGCTCGAAGGGGTTGACTAGGGATTATCTTCCTTATAAATCCACTGTTTAGGATTTGAAACAATGCATGTACTTCATCAGCGGGGTCTGTTCAAAAGCATACTGTAAAGATCGTGGTATCGTTTTCGTCATACTCCCTCAAAAGGCTTAGAATTTTTAATCGAGAATTGAACATCACAAAAAAAATGAAAGCAATTTGAATATAGTGAATATAAATGGATTGATTCAAAACAGACATATGTGATGCATTAATGTAATAAAAAGGTTTGCCATGATAATAATTGTTTGAATAAGCAAAGAAAAATACAACTTGAAAATTCAAATAAAACAAAAGCCTTCAATGATTTGGAATAGGAGCAGTGATTATGTTTGGAGTATCTGGAGGGTCAAACTGGATTTCTTTGGCATCAATCATGTCTTGAACCTTATTCTTTAGGGCCCAACAGTTGTTTGTGTCATGTCCCGGACTGTCAGAGTGGTATGCACACCTTTCATTGGGATGATAGGTAGGAGCGGAAGTGTTGGATTCCGGAGAGGAGCCCTTAATGTAATCAGCCCTGCCTTCAACATTTGCTGTAGCGCTTGAGTCAGTGACATGTTGATCTTAGTGAATTGTCTTTTAGGTGCGACCTCCTTACGTTGATGCCCCTGTCTTTGTTGAGTAGCCGTAGGATTAGAGATCAAGATTTCTCCTACGTGTTGGTCATGATGACTCTTTTGACCATACACAACATTGGACTTTTTCTTCCCATTGTAGGGCTTCTTCTGAGCATCAAGAGGTGTAGCTTCTTGAATCTTCCCAGCCTTGATACCAGCTTCAATCCTCTCACCAGTCAAGATAAGGTCTATGAACCCGGCTGAAGAGTTTCCAATCAAATGGTTGAAGAATGGACCAGACAGGGTCCCCAAGAACATATCAACAAGCTCACGGTCCGTTAAAGGTGGTTGCACCCTTCCAGCCAGGTCTCTCCACTTTTGAGCATACTCCTTAAATCCTTCACCCGTCACTAGTGACATACCCTGGAGTTGGGTACGCGTAGGAGCGAGGTCGGAATTATATTGATACTGCTTATAGAACGCAGTAGCCAAGTCCTCCCAGTTATGAATACTGGCCCCATCCAGCTGATAGAACCACTCGAGTTGAGTCCCTGAAAGACTATCCTGGAAGAAATGGATCCACAAATTCTTGTCAACTGTGTAAGGTTGGATCTTCCTTACATATGACCGGAGGTGTAGCTTTGGACAAGAAGCTCCGTCATATTTGGCAAAGTCAGGTGCCTTGAATTTATGGGGAATCACCACCCCAGAGGATAAGCCTAGGTCTCCGAAGTTCAACCCGGGCACATTCTGAATCTCCATAGCACTTAAGCGGTCCTCCAGCTGTTTGTACCTATCCTCAGCAGGAGGATACTGTTCATCATTATAATCTGTCTCGTTATCGGAGACCACAAGACTAGGAACCCTTCTCTCTTGAGGGTTGTCTTTGCCTACAGATGAGGTAGTCAACTCAACCTTATTCTGCAGTCCATTCCCAAATCTGCGTCCAGTGTTGAACAAGACGGTCCTTTTCTTCTTCTTCTTTCTTTCCTTCAGAATCAGAGTCTTCAAATGCTGTTGACCCTGGGCTAGGCTCATAACCAACTCTTGGAACTGGGCATTCTGGGCCTGGAGGACCTTGATAGCTTGTTTAGTGGAAGGTTCAGTAGACATGGTGATTGCTGGAATAAATAGCGAAGAAGATAAGTGACCGGTAATGGTACTTGTAATGCAATGATATGTATGATATATGTATGCAATGTTTTCAAGGATCTCGTGGGGTAGACAAGAAAATTGTTAGAATTTGAATTTTGCAGCTTGATTGAAGGAACTTCATGTTGCTGAGAGTCCTTCTTCAAGGGTCAAGGCTCACCATATCGAGTGGGTCATAGCCCCTGACTCAAGTTATCATGTTTTGATCTCCGGACAACCTTGGCTAGAGGAAAATAAATCCCCTTTGCCCCTTGCTAGATATTTGGTTCAACCTGACCTGCATCACAAACCCTTGAGATCCTTGAAATGGGTTAGTCCTTATGCAGGATGCATGCAATGTTATGATGGTATGATGTTATGATAAAGGCACACCACAAGTATTCACAAAAGGCAAACATGGTAAGGCACACAAGTCACATAAGAGCCCTTAGATTTCAGGCCAGCATGAAGTTTAGGTACTACCCTCTTTCAGTTTCAGTTGGTTAAGACCTGTCCTAAAAATAGTAACCAGGTTCTAGAGGATCTCAATATCACTGACTACCCTCAATCGGTCATAACTCCAGCTTAGCAACCTTTTCTTGCGGCCGGAACCATCGCGAGAGTTTATCCTCAAGGAGTGTAGCATACTGCTACTGTTCTATGGCCAAGTTGGTCAATTTAAGGTTCTAAGGTCAGTTGGTGCTTAATGACTCCTCAGTAGACCCATATTCTCCTCGTTCCAACACAAGGGATATCGGTACAGAACAAGGTGTCACACTAACGTAGCTACTGCTTCACCCGTGTCGGTCTACGCCGGACAGGTCCCTCACAGTTTATTGCTACTTACCTAAAGGGTATTCCCCAGATCCGGGTTAGGATCTATAGAACTCCGATACAAGCCCACAAAATTAAAGCATATAAGGCATACAATTGAAAACACAAGTGATCTAATCCTAAGGTACACCTCACTTATTTAGTGTCCCCAGCAGAGTCGCCAGTTTTGTGATCGGTGGAAATAGAACTGATTATTTTGAAATGTTGGTTCGCGAAATGTCGCGGTAAGCAAGAGTCGCCGCCGTCTTTTATTTTCTCCAACAAGGAAAGGACAAAAGCACAACAAAATTCCTTTTCGAGATGTTTCTTGGGTTCGAGAGGTAGATTATAGAAAGGGAAGGTGTTAGCACCCTTTCTATCTGTTGTTATCCACGGACTCTTAGGTACTTGCTCACTATGTTTTCAAAAGATTTTTGCTTTTCTTGTGTTTGTGGGTTTTAAAAAAAGTTTGTTTGAAAACTTCGATTTAACTCTTGTATCTGTCCTCAAGAGTCTATGAAGTGTTTGTTTGAATACTTTTGTTTGAAAAGTGTAAGTGCAAAAAGTATTTTTGTTTTGAAAGAGCAAGTATCTAAGAACCTCTACCTACTCAAAAGAAATTAAGCTGTGTAAATGTCCTTTAGACAGTGCTATCCCACTATTGAGAAGTAGGTAGCCCCGTCGTCGGAGTTTTTTGGGTCAACTCGATTATATGGGACATGTGGTCACCAAAGCAATAGTAGGATGCCTTAGCGGTAACCCTAATGTCTTAGATCGTTTTATCTGAGGCAACCGTTTCGAGGCAACTTGGATCTTTAGACAGGAGGGCAACCTCTATAACACCCTATACTTAATGACCACGTCGAGGCAACCAAGTGAGGCGTACCCTAGGAGTGGCATGTGCGAGTGTGTCAGGATTCAGTTAAGTTATCTTTGCACATGTTATGGTGAGCTACGGGTTGATTTTAATTTCAGAGATAAGTCTTGTCATGCATAGCCTAATTAACATGCATCTAGCAGTTAAATATTGCGGGAAAGTAAACTAAGCTATTACAAGGCGTCGGGTATTTACATCGCCAAAAACAACCCTTGAAAAGTAAATTGCGGGAAAATAAATAAAAGGGATAAAAAAAATCCTAATTAAAGCTATTACATCCTCGGAGCAAATACATAATATGGATATAAAATTAATCAAGAATAATCGCACGCGAGCAAAATTGAATCGGAGAAGTTCTTAGGGTTTTGACCCTTTTTGAGAAAGAAAGAAGTTTTTGTTATTTTGCATTTAATTAAATTAAACCTAAAACTAATTAATTAAAAGAAATATTTTTTGAGTTTTTTTATGTTTCAAGGAAATAAAAAGGAAATAAAAATAAAAGGATTAAAATTGTCAAAACCCTAATTCTACATTGATTTTATTTATTGTGAAAATATTGAAATTAACCTAATTAACTAAATTAATTTATGTTAGCATTTATTTACAAAATAACTAATTAAAGGTGAAAATAATAATAATAAAAAAATATCATATTTTAGTTTTCTGATTTTATTATGAAAATAATTAATTATTTTTGTTAGTGAAAATAATAATAATTAATAATAGTGAAAACAATTAAATATAAAATATAAAAGAAGAAAAAAGGAAATAAAACCCGGGGGGTGTTGGGCCCAGGAGGAGGTGTTTCTGGAAATTGGTGGCCCATCAATGTTCCAGTCCGTTTGACTTTTGAGATTGTCTATGTGCATATTGACCAAGGAGTATGCTAGTCTTTCAATCTAGGCCATGGGATTTGAGTTTGAGGCCACCTGGCGCGCTGGGATGTGAGGCACATGGTGGACACCACTTTGGAATCTGCATATGAACATGTACAAGAAAATAATAACAAGAACTTTGGGTGACCTGGGATTCGAACCCAGGTCCCAGTGGACTTTGCATGCTTTCCCCAACCACTCAGCCAGCATGTTCCAATTGTTATTAAAATAAAGCGCAATAATTATATAAGAAAATAAACAAATATGCTGAAATCAAAACAAAACGCGCGCTGATTCAAATGGTCCAACGATATGTGAACACCTCATCATCTTCTTCGTTGAACCTGTAAAAACAATATTAGATAGCGGGGGTTTTTAACCCCCACAAACTACTACAGGGAAAAATAGCGATTAGCAGCTCAATGCATAAAAATATTTCGCGATGGGTTGGTTTTGTTCGTCTTGTTCTAACGATTCCAACCATGGGTCTCACAAGTCTTAATTTTTCCTGGATTGCAAAGCCCCAATTTCAAAGCTTAAGAACCCTAGAAATCGCTCATGGCATCTTGTGATTCAGTGCATTATAATTCAATTGAATGATACCATTAGCTTCATATGGTTCCTAGCAACACAAATCAATCAAGAAAACACGTTAAATATGCATGATTTAAGAGTTACAATTCTGGAAAAAAATGGCAAACCGTGGTTCTGTAGGTATCGATTCCTTGAGCCTTAATGCTTGATTTTTATTGCAGTTCACTGCTGGGACCTCCTGCAAGGTGTTTGAATCAACAAAACCTTTTGAATCGCCCTAGAATGCCAAAGTCAGTTTTCAATTTTCTTGGAATTTTTCAATATGCTATGCCTTTTTTCTGCAGCTTTTTTCACGTGTGCTAGGTTAGGATTTGCTTGCATATATAGAGAGGAAACGAATTAGGTCAAAAACTTGAGCAAGAATCCATTGCAATGATGATTAGATCTTTGATTGAAAATCAAATATTTTTGATTTTTCATGATTGGAAAATGTTGCCAAATTTGGATGTTTTGTATCTTTGACTTTGTGCACGAATTTGCCATCATATCTTGACCATATTTGCTTCACAAATTGATTGAAAAATCAAATCTTGCATTCTCCTACAATTTAAATTAATTAAATGAATTAATATTAATTAAAAATCCAATTAATCAATAAAAATAAGAAAATAAATTCAATTAATCTTGATGGGTCGTGCATAAGTCATGGATGAAGTTTCAAGAAGAGATTTGAGGCCCATTAGCAAAAATAAGGTGTTTTGAGCAAAGTTGACTTTTGCAAATTCATGAAAATTTCCCAACTTCTCCAATGCACATCTTGCTCAATTTTGATCATATGAACATGTTCTTGGACATTTTGGGAAGGTATTGAAGTCCTCTAACCAATGCCTTTGGTCCCATGTCATTTAGATTTACCAATCTCAAGTTATGGCCTTTGACTTAAAGTGCACTTTTGTTGACTTTTGAAATTGACCTATAATGTAGAAATTGATAACTTTTTATGAGAGCATTTCTAGGTCTTGGAGTGTGAAGATGGATTGTAGGAAATTACATCCACTTCACAATGAGCATTGGATGGGATTTTTCTGACAAACCATGAAAAAGTTATACCCTAGTCAAGATACAGTTGACTTTTCTATTGTCCAAAATTAGTAACTTTTGCATCTTGATGATTTTTGAGTCATTCTTGTGGAATAATGATCAAGACTTGATCAAATGATGATTGTGGACTCAAAATAAGATGTTGACCAAAAATTCTGACTTTTGACTGCAAAATGACCATTTTGCCCTTGCAGTTGACTGTGGATCAAATGGAGCTTTTGATTGTGCCAATTGGCACTATGAGTCTTGAAACTTGGTATGTAGGTGCTTGAGGATGTATATAGGCCTATGAGACTTGATTGAACCATTGAAAACCCCAAATTCCTTGAAAGAACCAAAACCCTAGTTTCAGCTGTCTTAGGAGGTGGTTTGACTGTCTACCTCTTGAGCCAATCTTGAACCATTTGAAGATGATTCTTTGACAAATCTTGAAGAATATGGGAGGGCAAATTTTGGGGTACAACACCACGGCATCAAGCAGGACACGCTGGGCATTGAAGACAAGATTCCTGAAAATGCTGATCCCGACATCGTCAATATTGCCGGAACCAGTAAAATAAAAAGAAATTGAAGAGTGTTCTCCCCTGAAATTTCTCCACCGAAGACTGTTATCGGACCTGTGATCATTCCTGCTTTGGTTCCACCCAAAACTACTACTGCAATTCCAGTAATCACTCCTGTTGACCCCCCCCCCCATCACCGAGTCGGCCAAGACTCGAGGCAAAGACATACTAGTTTAGCCTGTCTTGACAAAGGCCAATTCAGTAACCATACCAGAAGCTTCCAAAAAATAAATGGAAGAAATTTTGAAGATAATAAAGAAGAGCGACTAAAACATGGTCGAGCAGCTGGGGCAGACCCCATCCAAAATTTCTATGCTGGCTTTGTTGATGTGTTCCGAGGCCCGTGCGAAGGCTTTGGTTAAGTTTCTGAAGACGGCTCACGTGCCACAAGAGACATCTGTGGATCAGTTTGAAGATTGCGTGGCTAGTCTGACTGCCGATAATGGTTTGGGTTTTTCCAATGCTGATCTGACACCAAAGGGGAGGAAGCGTAATGATGCTCTTAATGTTTCCGTTGCATGCAGGGGCATGACTCTGTCCCATGTTTTGGTAGATACTGGATCCTCATTAAATGTGCTACCTAAAAAAGCTCTGGACAGATTGGACTGCGAAGGCTTGACCTTGAAGCCTAGTAATATAGTAGTGAGAGATTTCGATGGCTCGAAGAGGATGGTGCACGAGGAAGTGGATGTCCCTATCAAAGTTGGTTCCCAGACCTTCGACTCCACTTTCTACGTAATGGATATCAAACCATCATATTCTTGCTTGTTGGGATTCCCTTGGATACATTGGGTTGGGGCTGTCACTTCTACCCCCCACCAAATGTTTAATTACCCAGTAAGAGGAAATATTTTCACTGTGCATGGTGAAGAGGAGTATATGATTAATCACTTGAACTCCTTCAGGTACGTGGTAATAGATGGCGAGTTCATCGAGAATCCTTGCCAGAACTTTGAAGAGGTACCTCAGATTATGGCTACAGCAGAAACTACCGACTGTCCTCCAAAGGTCACCAAATCTCCCTCGAAGATGGCTTCTCTCATGGATGCGCGAGCAGTGGTTGAAGAAGGTTGGTCTACCATTCAGGGTCAGCTCCCGGTTATTCATTACAAGTCTGACAAATCTGGTTTGGGCTTCACTAAAGGTGCTCAAGGGGCTGTTTGTCGTGCTCGGGATGGAGGACCTCGCCTATGCATTAGCAATCCTGGGATCAATGCGCTTGAAGACAATGATGGTGATTCCGACATTGACAGCTGGATCTTCCCGACTACTAACGGTGGACTCAGTAACTAGACTGCCGAGGACTTTGTACCGATTACTTTTGTTCAGGAGTAATTATCTTTCTGATTTTTCAGATATTTAATTTAAAAAAAATATAAACTCTATAGCCATGTGTCTTACCCGGGGCATAATGGTTCTACTTGTGAGGGTTATCATGTTTCATTTTCATATGACATCAATAAAGCATTGGACGTTTGCATACAAAATTTGTGCTCTCTGTCTTTCTTTTCTTTTATTTTGTCTATACAACTATGCTCTTACACACACTCACGTATCCAAATGCGGATCCATATCCACTATGGATCCCATTGATAACAGTTCTGCTACTGCTCATTATGACTTTGAAAATCCGATCAACCAAGCCGAGGACGAAGGTGAGGAAGATTGTGAGGTACCCGAAGAACTTGCTAGACTATTACAGCAGGAAGAAAGGGCCATACAACCTCATGAAGATCCGATTGAGATAGTGAACTTGGGTACAGAGGAAGACAGAAAAAAGGTTAAGATAGGTGCAAATCTGGAGCTTAGTGTCAAATAGCGGTTGGTACATATGTTGCATGAGTATGTTGAAATCTTTTCCTGGTCATATGAAGACATGCCGGGACTAGACACGAATATAGTGGTTCATTGTCTGCCGACTAAAGAAGACTGCCCTCCGGTAAAGCAAAAGGTCCGTCGTATGTGCACTGAGATTTCAGAGAAGATGGTAAAGTACGAATGTGTGTGGATTATAGAGACCTGAATAGGGAAAGCCCCAAGGATGACTTCCCGCTTCCCCATATTGATGTTCTGGTTGACAATACCACACAACACAAAGTATTTTCCTTCATGGACGGTTTCTATGGATACAATCAGATCAAGATGGCACCTGAAGACATGGAGAAGACAACCTTTGTTAGATAGTGGGGCACTTTCTACTACAAGGTGATGCCGTATGGGTTGAAGAATGATGGGGAAACTTATCAGCGAGCATTGGTAGCTCTATTCCATAACATGATTCACCATGAGATAGAGGTTTAAGTCGATGACATGATAGCCAGGTCTCAAACTGAGGAAGAACATCTTGATCATCTACAAAAGTTGTTTGATAGGTTGAAGGCGTACAAGCTGAGGTTAAATCCGAACAAGTGCACCTTCGGGGTAAGGTCTGGTAAGCTTCTGGGATTCATCGTCAGTGACAAAGGTATTCAAGTAGACACTGCAAAGGTGAAGGCCATACAAGAGATGCCGGCTCCCCGTACTGAGAAGGAAGTTAGAGGTTTCTTGGGATGCCTAAATTACATTGCCCGATTCATTTCACATCTGACTGCTACTTGTGGGCCAATCTTCAAGCTTCTGAAGAAAGATCAAGTGGTAAAGTGGAATGACGAATTCCAGGTCGCCTTTGACAGAATCAAGCAATACCTCCAAGAACCTCATATTCTGATGCCTCCTACTGAAGGAAGACCTTTGATAATGTACTTAACAGTGCTAGATAATTAAATAGGGGTGTGTGTTGGGGCAGCATGACGAGTCTGGTCAAAAAGAGCACGCAATATACTACCTTAGCAAAAAATTTACCGACTGTGAAACATGATACTCACTGCTCGAGAAAACTTGCTGCGCTTTGGCATGGGCTGCTCGCCGACTGAGAAAGTATATTTTGATCCACACTACTTTATTGATATCTAAGATGGATCCGATCAAGTACATTTTCGAGAAGCCCGCTCTCTCCGGAAGAATAGCAAGATGGCAAATGATCTTAACCGAGTATGACATCCAATACACAACCCAAAAAGCAATCAAGGGAAGTGTGTTAGCTGATCATTTGGCACATCAAGCCGTGAATGACTACCAGTTCATGAATTTTGAGTTCCCGGATGAGAACATCATGTTAGTAACCGACTGTGAAGAACCTGGACCAGATGAAGGACTTGAGGAAGGATCCCGATGGTCTATGTTTTTTTATGGAGTCTCAAATGTATTGGGTAACGGCATTGGCGCTGTAATCATATCTTCCGAGGGCTGTCTTACTTTGTTCACTGCTCGATTATGTTTCAACTGTACTAATAACATAGTAGAGTATGAAGCGTGTATCATGGGTCTTAGAGCTGCTATTGACCTAAGGATCAAGTTCTTGAGTATATTTGGGGATTCCTCTTTGGTGATAAGTTAGATCAAAGGCGAGTGGGATATGAAACACCCGAACCTTACCCTTACAGAGAACATGTACTGACACTGCTGCCGCATTTTGAAGAGATCACCTTTGAACATTTCCCACGAGAAGAGAATCAGTTAGCGGACACGCTAGCTACTATATCGTCAATGTTCAAGGTCAGGTGGGACAATGAAGCTCCCCAAATCACTATTGAGAGGTTGGATGAACCGGCATACTACTGTGAGATCAATACCGAGGAGGTAGCCGACAAACCTTGGTTTCATAAGGTGAAAAGGTATCTCGAGGCTCAAGAATACCCAGAAGGGACATCTGTCAATGACAAGAAATTTCTGAGAAGGTTTGCTGTAAAGTTCTTCCTCAGCAATGGAATCCTCTATAAGTGCAATCATGACTCTACCTTACTACGGTGTGTAGACAAGAGCGAAGAAGAGAGGATCATGGTAGACCTACACGAAGGTACCTTTGGCACTCATTCTAGTGGACATACCATGGCAAAGAAGAACCTACAGGAAGGATACTACTGGTCCACTATGGAAGCCGACTGTTATCAGCATTCTTGAACTTGTCACAAGTGCCAAATCTATGTTGATAAGGTGCGTGTACCTCCAGTTCCCTTGAACGTCTTGACATCTCCCAGGACCTTTGCAATGTGGGGCATTGACGTGATCGGCGAGATCCGACCTACCACGTCCAATGGGCATCGCTTCATCCTAGTGGCCATTGATTACTTCACGAAGTGGGTTGAGGCTTCCTCCTTTTCTACGGTTACCAAGAATGTGGTGGCACGGTTCATCAAGAATAACTTGGTTTGTCGTTATGGTATCCCTGAGAGAATCATCACGGATAATGGTACTAATCTCAACAACTCGATGATCATTGAACTGTGTAAACAGTTCAAGATTCAGCATCACAACTCTTATCCTTACCGGCCGAAGATTAATGGGGTCGTCGAAGCTGATAATAAGAATATTAAAAAGATCATACAGAAGATGACGGTGACATACAAAGACTGGCACGAGATGTTACCATTTGCTCTTCACGGGTACCATACTTCAGCACGTACGTCGACAAGGGTAACACCCTATTCTCTGGTATATGCCATGGAGGTTATCCTACCCATGGAGGTCCAGATCCCTTCTCTACGGATTATGAAGGATGTGGGTTTGAGCGAAGAAGATTGGATCCAGGCTCGACTTGATCAATTGAACTTAATCGACGAGAAAAGACTTACTATTGTCTGCCATGGTCAAATGTATCAGAAACGGATGATCAAGGCCTTCAACAAGAAAGTCAGACAATAAGTGTATCAAGTAGGGGATATGGTAATCAATCGCATCATACTGTCGCAAGGTGATCCCAGGGGCAAATGGACTCCCACTTATGAGGGACAATTTGTAATCAAGAACATATTTTCTGGTGGAGCCATGATTCTGACCACCATGGATGTTGACGACCTTCCACACCCTGTTAATGCAGACATAGTGAAAAGATACTACGCATAATAAAGACCTGCTAGGTTGACATACCTAGGCAAAAATAAGGGCATCCCGGAGAACCAAAAGGGTTCACACAAAAATTAGGGATAAGAAATGAAAAAATTTGTACACCCGGCATGTCGAAAACCCAAAAGGGAGGCTTGGGCAAAAAAGGGTATCCCGGTGGACTGAAAACCCAAAAGGGCTGTCCTGGCAAAAATTAGGGATTAAAGCGTATCACTATATCCCATTGGATCACCTTGCGATCAGACCTCAGTAATCAGATATCAAGCTCAAACGGTACCGATCAATCTAGTCAGCTTCGGACAAGCAGCAAAGTGATGAGATGCTCGAAGACATAGGGGAAATAGCAGAATTGGAACCCAATGGGATCACTACACATAGCTGTTTTCTTTTTGTACACAATTTTTGTAATAAATTTCATTTTTACGGCGGCGTTCTCTTACTAGAGTGTCAACCTCCTTGTAAAAAACGCCAGTTATAGGCAAATTTCAAATAAATACAAAGCATCTTTTGAGTATAAAACTCTATGTTTGTTTTTCCATTTTCTGTTTTATTTTGCAAAAATAAAGCGTCCAATGTTTTATTCTTGACATATGCATTTGAATATGATTACTGTTCACAAATATCTGCATATAAAACAGAAAGATAGTTACTAAGAACTCAAAGAAACTGGTACAAAACCTAAATACCGATAGTTACCCCATCCATCATGGTACTATGGGAAGAGACAGTTGGAAGTGAAGTCACTATCACATACAAGCCAGTGATACCTATATTCCCCACAGAGCCGAGACAACCAAGGTCTGACCTTCGTATCCCCAAGCAGGAATTCCTTCCCCAGTAGGTTCCTTCAGAGAGCTGATATCTGCATTCCCCAGCTGAGTTTTATAACCATGAGCAAATTATAAAGCCACCTCCCGATCATAGTTTATTTCTCTGATAGCGGAAGCTCAATCTCCAACAGAGCTCTTCTCTCCAACAATGGAAGTTCATCCCTAGCTGAGTTTATTTCTCCAAATCAGCAGATCTTCCAACAGAGTATCTCCCTTCCCTACAAAGTCATTCTCCCGCAGGATTATTCTCAGACAGAGTCTCCTCCGGCAGAATGTTCTCAAGTAGAATGTATGTAAATCCCCAACTGATCATCTTCGGTCACTATCCCCAGCGGAAACAAAGAACTCAACTCCTTATACTCTGCAACAACTGTCCAAGATTTATTTTCCCCAGCTATATAATATCACAATAGCATTGCATATTCATACATCATGGCATGTGCATACATATTATACAACACAGTCTAATTTATTTTGAGAACATCATTACTCAATACATTTCATACATCATGAAATTACATACGACTAACTCTTTACCTTTCAGGGAAAGATGCAATCAAGTTATCACAAGTTCTCTCTGGTTCAGTCAAATCGACACCAAGGTTTCTATTCCAGATGAAGATATTCCAACACTTTTCAAGATTTTCTCTAGTTCAGTCAAACCTACACTAAGGTTTCTATTCTAGTTGAAGATGTTCTAAGACTTTCGTCTGGGTCAGCCGAATCGCCGCTAAGATTCTCCTGATTTCTATGCCAGTCAAAGTCAATCCGAGACCTTCCCCCAATTCAGTCAAATCGATGCTAAGATTTCTTTCCCGGTTGAAGACAACTCGAGAACTTTCCCTGGTTCAGTCAAATCGATACTAAGATTTCTATTCCAGTTAAGTAAGCTACGAAGCCCGGAAACTGACCGGATAATAGCTTAATTTCCCCAAATTACTGAAGCCTGGAGCACGACCAGATAATGGTAAAAGACACTGTGAAACCTGGAGCACGACTAGTTAACAGTATAAGGTACTGCGAAGCTTGGAATCCGACCAGATAGCAGTTTACTCAGCCAATTACTATTGAAGCCTAGAAACGACCGAATGTTAGTATGCCTTAAATTCAAGTTGAAACCCGGATGGGAACGGATAACCACTTAATTCCTTCTGAAGCCTAGAGCACGACCAGATAACAGTTTTTGAGATTGCAAAGCCTAAAGCACGACTAGATAGAAAGTTTAACCTCATCTCCCCAGTAAGTCACTATAAAACATGGAGCACGACCAAATAGCAGTCAGTCTTATTATCCTCAGCAAATCACTGTAAGGCCTGGAGCACGACCAGATAGCAGTTCATTTTCATCTCCTCGACTAAGAGATGATTCCCCAGTAGAGTAACAGACAACTGAAGTTCCTAAAATTCCATTTCTACCAAGATAGAGACCAACATTCCTCAGCATATTCCTCCTCAACGACAGGAATAGGAATTCTCATCAAAGGAATATCTCGGGAAATCAACATCCTCTAGATGGCATCTTTAAGCCCATCTCCAACGATTCTCCGTCATATCTGCCAGATGAGATCTTTATGCCCATCTTTAGTGACCTTCCGTCATCTCCCCCAAATGGAATCTGTAAGCCCATTTCCGATACTACCTATACAGTCCAGCATCATCTCAGACGAGTGCAAATTTATGGGCACTCTAGTGTTCAATCATCTTCCACCTAGAGGTCAAGATAGCTAATATACATCCTCGGGTTTAAGAAGATTGAACAGACAACCAATCTACATCCTCAGGTTTAAGAAGATTGAACAGGGGCAGCTGTTGTACCCTAAAATTATCTCTCTCATTTCACTCAAGACATTCCTCTAGAGGTCCACAATTTCTCAAGGATGACTAAGGATTGACCAGACAAATCCTCCTCCTAAAGCAATAAGCTTCAAACTAGGGTTTCACTCCTTATCAAGATGTGGGAACTCCAAAGGTTCCAAATTCCTTCCATGGTCCCAATATGTTCTCAATATCATCCATGTCAAGTTGCATGCCTTGCACAAGAAGTTTGCTCAATCAATTACCCAAATGCCTAAAAATCAACTTTACTAGGTCAAAAGTCAATTGTGGCCCACATACAGTCAAATTTCAAGATTTTTGGTCAACATCAACATTTTGAGGCGATATCCATCATTTCATCAAGTTTTGATCATTATTCCTCAAGGAATGCCCCCAAATTCATCAAAACCCAAAAGTTGCTAAATTAGGGTTTCATGGGAAAAGTCAACCAATCGTTGACCAGGCATAACTTCTTCATACTTTATCATAAATTTTCCATCCAAGGCTCATTTTTAAGAGGATGCAATTCCCTACAACTCAACTTCAACCCACAAGTTCAAAATATGCACTCATCAAAAGATGTGAATTTCTACATTATAGGTCATTTTAAAAGGTCAACAAAAACACATTTTGGGTCAAAGCTTCTTACATGAACATGGAAGACCCATTGGAGATGAAACCAAAATGGTTGTTTAGGGGACATTCTAAGATTTCTAAAAAGTCCAAGAACCTCTCTCTAGGGTTAAAATTGGAAGAGATATGCCTTGTCAAAGTTTACTATTTTTGCAAAATTTCCAAATGTCAAATGTGCTCAAAAGTGCATTTGTTTTGTCAAATGGGCCTAGCTTTTCATGATTGAAGCTTGTTGGAAACATGGTCCACGACCCAAATCAGCATCCACACATTATTTGCTTCATTATTTATTTTATTTTTATTTTTTATTTTTGTAGGAATTAAATCTATTCAAGTTGGATTAATCAGACCAAATCAAATCAAGGCAAATTGAATCAAAATTGGCATGATTAGGCTATTTTGGAAAGATATCATACAAGGATCAAAATCAAATCAAAACTCCATGATTTTCAAAGATACAATTTGTTTTTGTTAACCTAATTTGTCCTAGTACATATATAGAACACAACCAATGCAAAAAAAACAGGGGTTGACGTCGTGAAAAGCATCAAACACAAAAGTGAATTTTTTGCAAAAAAGTGTGGATCGGTTTCTAACCTAGAGGACGATTCAAAGAAATTCAAAGCCAGAAATCCCTTCCTGGATATCTCCTGAAGCTAACCGGACCAGTTGCACGCCTCAAAGCTCCAGGAATCATCACATAATCCTCACAGTTTGCACCCTCTAAACTCAAACTTAATCCTTTGGTTTTACGTACTTTTAATCCAATTTGCTTGCATATACATGTTCATGATCATGCTGGGAATATTTTTGATAGCCTGGATTTAAGTTTTGATGCAGGAATGGTTACTTGCCATAGTTAGGGTTCGTGATCTCCAAATTGGGGAACCCTAGCTAGAGGCAAAATTGGGCCAAATTAAGGGCCTATTCATGTTCAGGGGAGGAAATACGTTTGATCTATGCCTTTGAATGGAATTTATATTGCTTGAATTTCGTTTTAAATATTCGCAGGTTTATAGCTAAAGGCAAATACCGTAACTATAGCATATAGCGACGAATTTGACAGTAGGTAAAGAGTTGGTGTCAAAAACGACAGTCCTGGGGAAAGAGACAATCACGTGGCAGCCATATATTGGTTCATTTGAAATAGCACGCATATTCTAAAACTTGTGATTAATTTACATTATGTTACTTTTGTTTCAATATTATAACAACGAAACACTACATCCCAGTGGTCAAACGCGCGTTTGAAAGTGGAGAGGACCTGGGTTCGATCCCAGATCCCAGCATTTTGTTATTTTCTTAACATTTAATTGTAGATTCTATGCATATACATTCCAGGCGTCCACCATCGAGCCACTGGATCATCACTAATCTAGATCCAACACTCAGTCAAAGGGAAGTCCATGATGCACCCTCCAAGCGTGGCTACACAAGATCAAGCGTGGGAATGGGCTCAACATTCATGGGCCTGGGCATAAATTCAACATTGCACCCCCATTCAGCTTCCATACAGGCCCAATTTCTTCTCTTTCTTTTATTTATTTTTATTATTTACTAATTATTTTCTTTTACAAAAATAACACAAAAATCAGTTTTTTTTATTAAATCAAAAATAACAAAAACATCAAAAATTAATTTTTTCATAAAATATTCTATTTCTTTAATTAATTAGTTTAATTAAAATTAGGGCAATTAATTCTTTTCATAATTAAAAATAATTAGAAGTAGGGTTAAATTTGT
Source organism: Vicia faba (assembly GCA_948472305.1). NCBI lineage: Eukaryota > Viridiplantae > Streptophyta > Magnoliopsida > Fabales > Fabaceae > Vicia > Vicia faba. Next base: position 903,649,428 of record OX451739.1, on the reverse strand, counting down.
ACATAACTTAATCTTTTCTTAAAAATAACCAAATCATTTTTGTTCAAATAGAGTTTTAGGTTTTGCTAATTATTCTTGCATTTAATTCGCCACGCGCATTCTTTAATTTCTTTTTTTATTATTATTGTAACTGCTCCGAGTTTGTAATAGTAATTAGGGTTTTAAATTCCGCATCTTTATTTTCAGTCCAAGATAATTATGTATCTGCAAAAGCCTTGTAATAGGTAGGACTTTAATTTCTCGTATTTTAATTTCTGCAAATATAAACTGTTAGATGTATGCTAATAGGATTGTATGGAAAGACAAATTGAAATTAAAATAGTAGAGAACCCTAAATATGCAAAGATAAATTAACTGAAAATTACACTCGCACATGCTCACTCCTAGGGTTTACTCCACTCCGGTTGCCTTCGGTAAACGATCATGAAGTATAGCGTTTGTTAGTGGTTGTCCTCTAGCCCCGAAAGATCTAAAATGACCCATTCGGATGTTGCCTTAGAAAAAGATCTTTAAGGCTTTAGGATGATTACTAACATTTCCTAACATTGCTTTTGTGATTGTATTTGTCCTTTCGAATAGCCCTAAAAATCTCCAACGACGATTTTACCTATTTCTCAATAATGGGATAACATTGTCTAAAAGCAAAACGAACAGACCTTTTTCGAGTAGGTAGATTAGTTCCTAGGTACTTGCTCAAATAAACAAAAACTTTTTCACACAAACACTTTTCAAACAAAGTTTTCAAAAACAACTTCGTAACACTCTTGAGGACAGAAACAAGGGTTAACACGAAGTAAAACAAAACTTTTCAAAACAAGCACACACAAGCAGTTTTCAAAATGAGAAAGTACCTAAGAGCCCATGGAAAACCATGGATAGAAAGGGTGATAACACCTTCCATTTCTATAATCTACCCCCCGTACTCAGAAACATCTCGAAAAAGGTTTTTTCTGTTCTTTTTCCTTTTCCTGATTGGATAAAATAAAAGTTGGTGGCGACTCTTGCTTACCGCGACATTTGCGAACAAAAAACGCAAAACAGTATTAACAGTCGGTTCTGCCACCGTATCACACCTGATATTCTTTTCAGAACTGCAAATCTTGACTTCCTGTCGCTTCGTGATCAAAACTAAGCTATTGAGCAACTTCATAGGGAATTGGATGAAATGAGAGATCAGATGGGTGCTGAAGCGGTAAAGCGAGAAGAAAAAGTAATTATTTTTATAAGTTATATTATATCATCTCCATAGGGATTAGTACTACTGAATTTTCATTCAAAAAATTACTCACGTTTCTGAGTTTGGGTTTGAATGGGTTGTTTGTAAAGAAAGGGAAAAAACAATTGACAAGAAAATAAATTCATTCTTCATATAGGAGAAACTTATCCGACATGCATATAATCCACTCCTCAAAGACTTAAACCTATCAACCAATTATACTCAACCTACAAGACTCATCAATTTCATCACGTGTCAAACTCACAACACCCACTATATCACCTCGGTGGCGATCTCTAGACCAACCTCAATAACTCAGAAGTCAACCATGCTACTTGCATCAACGATCTCTCAGAACAACACAATTAACATAGGGACATTAATCACAGACACCCAAGTGAATAATAGCACTAAATCTATCTCTATAATCTAGAAAATATTAAATAATCATCCTAGATAAGAGTTTGAACAGTATATGTCTATAGAAATCTAAACCCCAAGCACAGAGAAAAAATTCATGACAATAATCGATAAAGATTTGCAAAGCAAGTTTTATACAACACCATGGGCGACAAATATACACGAGTTCAAAGAAAATACATATACAAACCCAAAAAATGAAGAATACACAAAGTAAAAGTGAAATGAAGCATAAATATTTCGGTTTGTCAACGACGGTTGAAGAGAAATCCACCCTAGATCATCCGTTTGCAAGCTCCATTGTTGTTTTCTAAGTTAATCTACCAAAAAATAGGTTTGATGGTGTTAGGACTCAAAAATACCCAACCCATAACCAAAAAATGTGTTTTTTTCACTTATTTAATGAGTCTGAAAATCGGAGACTGCGCTTATCCCCAAATCAGGCGCTTAGCGCACTCTGTACTGGCACGAAAAAAAATCATCACTTATTTTCGCTATAACTTGAAAACCATAACTCTGATTTGCGCATAACCGAAAACGTTGGAAATCTTGTTAAATGATCTATCTAATAATGCATAAATACCAATGCTTGAATACCTACAAAAATGATATGAAATTAATTAAACTGGATGATATTTACATGATAATTCAATATATACATTATAACATAAACTATACCGAACATATAATAAAGTTGAGGTTTATTAACAAAAAACAAACAAATTAAGCCGATGAGGGCAAAATATTCAAACTCGAAAACACAAGAATTTAGAACTCATCAAACTCTCTCCAACTGAAAATAGTGTTTATCCTCAAACGAAGTCAAACATCTTAAAGAAACAAAAGTAATCAACCAAAGAATCATGGATCAATAGGTTTTAGCGGAAGGCAAATGTATGGTTCAAACAAAAACGTACACGCAAAGTACATACTTACAATAAACATAAAATGACAACATGTAAACGAAACAAATCATAATTTCAAAAATCATACTAAACATTCTAAAACAAAACACGCTCGATCATGAATCACACCTAGTAAAAATTCACCGGTAGATTAACAACACACCAAAATGAGGATTTCACACTCATCCAACAATCTTGAAAACAAAAGACTAAATTATAAATTCATCCAAAACTCATATTGAAAATACAAAGGAAAAAATCAGAAGGGCTTTTCAAGGTTGTAATGTGGCTTGATTAACAAACAGGGGATAATTCTTAAAGCTAATTGAAACAAAATCTTCCCTAACCCTAAGGGAGTGATCAACTCACAAAAGTTCAAACACAAAATTTCAATCACACTTCTTCTTTCATCCTCAAATTTTCACACCTATCACATACTTATTAACACGACATTGTTTCATACTCTTTTTGTTTTTTCATTTTTTTCAAAGTTTTTAAATTTTTTTTCTTTCTTTTTTATAATCTTTCCCTTTTCACTTTTTTTCCTTCTTTTTATTTTCTTTTTCACAACCTCATAGTAATACACACAAGAGCAAGCAGACAATTCTCTCCCTAACATAAATTCAACCAACATTAAAGTTAATACTCCCTACTTTGTAAGGCAATGTAAAAATTTAACTAAAAATCATAGTTGAGGGTTCAAGAAAACAAAGAATAAACATCCATTCAAAAAGGAAAATTAAACACTCATAGACACGTATTAAGTTCAAAAATAATACGGACATTGGCAAAAAGGGCTCGAAAGGGTTTAACAAAAGTTCACACATTCACAAGATGAATTGACTATTTGGCTAGGTAGTTGTGCTCAAAATGAAACAAAATGCCTTGATCATTTTCGTTCTTTCATACAATAAACACGAACAAAAGATTAAAAATAATAAGATCTAGTTAAAACAAGAATTGTAGCCTTTAGCATATATGAACAATGGAAGGCTTCCTCACATTTGGGAGTAAAAATTGAACTAAAGTAATTCAATAAAAATCAAGCAATGCAAAAAGAATGAATGGTATAATAATTATACAAATGAAAAGTTTCATAAACATGTTATGCTATAGAAATCGATAAACGAGTACCTGGCTTATACTAACTTTGAAAACTATCATTACCATACATCCACAAGTTGAAACACTAAAATTCGGACAATCACCTCAAAATTCTTCAAGTTACAGGACCAAAATTGAGTCCAAACAACAATAAAAAGAATTAGAAATACATAATTACACACATACAAATTTCCTTAAGAAAATAAAAGCAAGGTTTTGGAAAATAACAATTAACACAATAAAACAACAGGATGAAAGTGAATAAACAACTTGAAAAGTAAAGATTTGAGAGTTTTAAAATAGGTCTAATTTCAACTTGTTTAAACAACAATCCCATACTACTTAAACTAACACAACAAAAAACAATAAAACATGCTTATTTTACATCATAAACTCGACGCCTATTACTTACAACCGTTTCACTCTGCTTTGCATGAGTCAAAGGTTTTCACTTTTGCCTTTGCTCTCATCTTTTCGAGCTCTAACCTGAACTATACACCTAACCACACTTTTGGAAAATATGAAACAAAACAAGTATATTGTATACAACATTTACAAGTATAATTATAAAAAAGTGAAGATAGACAATATATACGATATCTAAAAAACTCAAAAACAAAGAAACTATCGCAGTGTGATTCAATAAAAACACCAATAACTGGCAACGACGTTATTTTGCTAAAGTTGTAAAGCGGCAAGTAAAAGTAAGTATTTTTATAGGTTATATCATATCGTCTCCACATGTATTGGTGCTATTGAATTGTCGTTCGACAAATTTATCGGGCTTATGAGTTTGGGTTTGAATGGGTTATTTGTAAAGAAAGGGTAAAAACTATTGACAAGCAAATAAATCCATTCTTCAGATAGGAGAAACTTATCTGACATGCATATAATCAACTCCTCACACACTTAAACCTATCGACCAATTATACTCAACCTACAAGACTCATCAATGTCAGCATGTGTCAAACACAACACCTACTATATCACCTTGGTGGTGATCTCTCAACTTACCTCAATAACACAGAAGTCAACTATGTTACTCGCATCGACAATGTCTCAGAATGACACAACCAACATAGAGTCATTAATCATAGACACCCAAGTGAATAATAGAACAAACTATATCTCTAGAATCTAGAAACTATTAGATGATTATCCTAGATAAGAGTTCGAGCATTATATGTCCATAGCAATCCAAACCCCAAGCACAGAGGAAAAATCAAGGACAACAATCGATTAAGATTTGTAAAGCAAGTTTCATAAAACTCCATAGGCGACAAATATACATGATTTCAAAGAAAATACATTTAAAAACCCAAAAAATGAAGAATACACAAAGTAGAAGAGAAATTAACCATAAATCTTCCGGTTTGTCAGTGTTGGTCAAAAAGGAGTCCACCTTGGATCACCCGCATGCAAGTTCTATTATTGTTTTCTAATTTAATCTACCAAAAAATGGGTTTGATGGTGTTGGGACTCAAAAATAACCAAGCCATAACCTAAAATTGTGTTTTTAAATTATTTAATGAGTCTGAAAATTGCAGACCGCACTTAGCACCAAATCAGGCGCTTAGCACACTGTGTGCTGTCATGAAAAAAATCAGCACTTGTTTTCGCCATAGTTTGAGAACCGTAATTTTGATTTGCGCATGGTCGGAAGCGTTGGAAAGATTATTCAGTGATATATATAATAATGCATAAATATTAATGCTTGAGTGTAGAGGTAGAAATGTTTAAGAATAAACCATTAGATTGACTAGACTTATACAAATCAAAATAAAAATCGCCACCGCGCTTTATTGTTTCCAAAGGAATGGGAAAAGGGCGAATAACCCAAAAGAGGGGGTAAAGATTCAAGGTAAGGGGGTTGTTTATGAAAAGGGAAGGTGTTAGCACCCTAAACATCTATGGTACTCCTCAGGAACCTCTTTGAAAAATCTGTATATTTTGGCTATTAAAATGTTGTATAAAAATAGATGGTGGAGGTGAGAAAAGAATTTTTTTAAATAATTTTTGCACCCGACGCGGTTGCAAACCTTTAGTGCCTACGTACCACCTTTCGTGCAATAGGGGACCAGGGTACACGTAGTTCCTCTTTTAAAGATTTTAAAACACAAGTGTGTTGGATAATTTTATGAGATAAGACATCATTGCCATTGTCCGTGTGGAAAACATACTTACTACCCACAATTATGAGAAAGGAAAATTTGCATCATCTCAAAGTGGAGGATATTGCTTAGATTTTTAAAATCAACAATGTCTCACTCAACACCCAAGTGGAAAATATCTCTCTTCACTACATATTGTAGAAGTGTAGTTGTTTTCATCACTACAAGAATTGACAAGAGTCCAATCTTTTTTAGAAAAGTTTAAAGATGAAATCCAAAGTGGAAAAATGGTTTGAATGAGATTGATTGAATTTTATTCTTCTCATAAAAAGGATGTCAAAGTATTATTAAGTTTATTGGAATTTATTTATGAAAATGTTTGAAAATTCATGGACCTAAGTCCAAGTTTATTGTGAAAGTGGTTCAAGTTTAAAACAAGAAGAGTATTCAAAAGGAGGGAGAAGATTTGTGAAATTAAACAAGATGGGAGGAGAAGAAGAGTCTATCCTAAAGCATAAGGTAAAAGCTAGGAATAAGAACCATCTAACCAACAAGAAGCTAATACTTGACACTATGAGCCAAGATAGAATTCTCATTCTTTGGATTGAAACCAAACAAGCAAGAATACTAGACCTCTTTAGAGAACCAAACTTCAAGTATATTAAGTCTTCACAAAAATTGGGAAGAGTAACGACTGTATACAGGTGAATTCCAGATTACAAACAAAGGGTGTGATCAGAATAACCTGCACACAAAACAAACAAACAACCCAATGTATTGAGGTAAACCTCAAGAGCTCCAGACAAAATAATTAGATAAGATCACAAGGTCTCCAATCATAGGCCAAGGTTTCTACTCCTAAGCCCAAAAAGTCCAATTCTCCATAATACCAAGGATAGTAACCAAATAGTCCAAGTATCATTAAATATTTTTAGGGTTTATGTTGATTATTAGGTGTTTTGAAAAAGAAAAGCAAAGCTCAAGTGAGCAAAAAAATAAAATGACAAGAAAGTAAATACTCAAATGAGAAAATATGAAAATGACATGAAATGTAAATGCTAAAAGTAAATAGTGCATAAAAATAAAGTGGCATATAATAAAAATAAAGGATAAAGTCAATTATTAGTGATTAGTGGTTAGTTGGATGATCATCTTGAAACTTGCATTTGTAACTCATTAGAGGATTGGTAGAACCAAAGCCTCCATACAACAAGTTGCATTTTCTTTTTGTCAAGTATATCATCCATTTGGAATCCTCATGAGTGCCATTTAATGATCAACGATGTTTAAGTGATCCGCGTTGACCAAAGGTGTTGTAGATCCATTAGAGGATTGGTAGAACCAAAGCCTCCACACAATGAATCTCAAGGTTATTGGATCAAAGAGATCAAATTAACATACTTGGGCTTGCAAACATAAGTTTGGGCCACGAATGATCATTTATTCAAACCGGGACAAAATTTAGAGCTATTTTAAGCAATCGTAAGTGGACTTATATAGAAGTCGCACCTATTTTGAGCTCGGTCAATAGCAATCTATGCACCATTTGTTTTGAGACATGATATAAAGATTATGCTCTAATAAAACTTAGTGCAATAAAAAAGGGATGAGATGAAGAGGGGTGGGAGAGAATATACAAAACACTTTTGAATTAAATTTAATCAAACTATTACTAAAATCATTCATCCATTTTTGTGGAGTTAGACTCAACACCATGGATCAAATGATGTTAATAAAGTTGATGATTAAAAATTTAACCCAAGATCATCCAGAAAATAGTCACAAAATAATATTACATTTTATATATACAAAAAAAGGTTTTAAATTTTTTTTTAAAATAGAAATAAAAGAAAAAAATATCAACTATGTTCAAATTATCAAGAAATAAAAAGTAAATCCATAGGAAAATCTGAAAAGGACTCAAATGATTTTATAATTTTTTTGGTAATTTTTTTTAAAGTCAGAAAATATTTTTAAAATTAAAAGAAATGAGAAAAATAAACCAAAAATGATAAAAATACCAAATTCATAAATAAAAAATAAGTGAGGTCACCAATATTTGTCACAATATCATTGGATCATTCCATAATTTTTTTAGATTTTTAAAATACATAAAAGTATTTTTAAACATTTAAAATAATTAAAATAAAGTAAATATTTGTAAAGAATCCCAAAACACAAAACTAAATTGTGAAAAAATAAAAATCAGAAAGATAAGAATCAAAATTTTTTTTCACAATTTCTTCAGATTTTTTGGACTTAAAATAAATTTTCTATGATTTTTTGAAGTTTAAAACAATTAAATATAAAAATCAGAAAAGAAAAGAAAAGTCAAAAATATGTGGACCATTGGATGAGAGTCAAAACATGTTTGTAATCAGATCTAAGGGATCTGGCGTGCTGTGCATATCGTGGTCATTAGTGAATAAAGCATAGAATCAAAAATAAAATCATAATTCAAAAAAACCAAGTGGCACGCCATCATTGGTTGGAAGATGACACATTGGTCATCTTCAACCTCCAGACAACGTGAATTGCAGGTCTCTCAAACTGTAAAATCAGAAGCTTACCCTTATGCCATTCGCTTCGTCTCTTCAAGACGAAGACAACCACACCCTCGCGGAAAATTTATATAAACTGTAGCTCAAGCAATTTGGAAGGAAAGTTTTGAAAAGGGATTTGAAATTTCATGGTTAAAACGTGTTTCCAGTAAAAAGAAAGTGTTACGACTAGAACCAGGGCAATGAGAGCATCACAATGATATCAAATTTTTGAAGAATTGATGAAGGAATCTACCTATTGAAGTTGAATTGTAGAGCTCTAAAACTGGACTCCTATGGAGCAATATAGGGCACTATTATTGAATGTAATTATATGGTTAGCTTCAGGGAAGATCAAGGAAGGTGAATTGATGGAAAAATTGGATTGAAAAAGTCTTGTATATGGATTTCGAAGTTGTTGAATTTTGAGTTATGGAATAAGTTTGACAGGGTGATTCTGGAAATCCAAGCTTGAGAAAATGAATGGGGAATGAACCTCTATTTATAGGGAATCAAATGGAATGTCCAAGCGTGTGAAATTATGAAGTTTAGAGGGAAATCGTGTGAAGTTGCAAACAAGAAAAGTGTGACTTCCAATTTGATCAAAACTCATCCAAAGCACGTTTTGTTGTGCTAATCACTTCTAGAAGTTCACTAAACACGTTCAGAAGCAAAAACGTGCAGAAACAAAGTGTTTAGAAGCCAAATCAAGGATTTCAAACTTCTAACTTGGTGAAAAATTCAGTTTCAAAGTGCCAACTTCTGACCAATGGCATTCTCAGCTCAAGGGGTCTCAGGGTATGATCCTTGATGCTTTAGAATGATGAGGCTACAAACTTTGCAATGGAAAAAGAATGGAGACAAATGGATGCTTGAGATGAAAGTTATAACGAGTCAAAGTTGGGGAAAAAAGTTGACTTTCCATGCTTAGAAATATTTCAAATTTTTCTTCAAAAGTGACTTATAATGTGTTGCATCCAAACATAGCCTTCCACTTTGAATTTTCTCTTGACCAAAAAATATGGAATGAAGTAGATCTCTTGAATGACATTTTGAAACTTGAACTATTCAAAATCTCCAAAAAATTGAGAGAGTTATGACTTGTTGAAGTTGGCAAAATTTCATAAAATGACCTATACTCTTTTGTATCCTTGAGGCAACTTCCATCCATTTTCTCACTTTGCATATAATGAAGGCATAAAGCTCACATCCTCAAGATCATTGTAGAAAAATAATGGGCTAAAGGTGATAAAAATTGACCAAGTTATGATCATTTGAAGTCACACATGTAAAATTGGGGTTTCATCTTGAGGACTTTTAATCTTTCTTCTTCATCAAGTTTCTTCCACATGAAAACTCCTTGGAACTTTTGAAGTGATTTGTTAATAAACCTTTGAATAGAATGATGTATTTGGAATCACTCAAAAGTACAAAAAGATGAGCAAGATATACTCCTTTGAAGGTCAAAACCATAGCTCCTAGGTTAAGAAACATGCCTTGAGGAACTTTGACAATTTTGAACAAACTTATTGTACCAAAACAAATGATTTGTAAATATAACTTGTTGAGGATAATAATGAGAACTCATAGCAACCACAACCACTTCCATATCTTATGAATTGAGATAAATATGCACTTGTCACCAAATGGAACAAAATCTTGTCCAAACATGACTATTTTTTCAATCAACCCCTTGTACTTTTTGGATCAAATTTGATAATCTTGAAATATGGTGAACCAAAATAAGCTTGCCATGCCATTTCCTCCAAAAAAATGCAACGGTGAGGCTTGAACTTCTCAAGCTTTATTGACTAGGGCATGGAAATAAACTCATGAACCCATGAGGCTACTTGTTAAATCTCATTGCCTTTACCTACATGGATAACAAGTAAGACAAACCGACATTGCATTTTATTAATTAAAAGAAGAAATCAAGACAAAAATATTCATGATCACAAAAGAGCACAAGTCAAGATCCTTGGTGATTCCCCAAAGAGTAAATCAAAATATAGGAAGGGGAACAAAGAATCCTAATGTGATCTTATTGTGAATGACTCAACATGGTATGATGAAGGGATATTAGGGAGAAAATTGGGGTACAACAGCTGCCCTTATTTAAGTTTTTTCTATCCGAAGATACGAAGGTTAAAAATCTCAGTGTCGACGTGATCGAAGATACTTAAATATAAAACAAACCCTATTTTTGGCCCTAATATTCCATGCAATGCTTATGAATATGAGTGCACATGGACAACTCCAAAGGGACGCAAAACACCACTGGGGATGTAATAAAAAAAATAAAGAAACAAGAGAGTAACCCAACTAGGAAAATAAATCACTGGTGGATCGAAATGACCTGAATCAGAGAGGATGGTAAAATGGTCAAAGGATACACCAACTCCTACTGAAGGTAAAGCTACCAACATTCACTGAAGGTAGAGAGAAAAGAAATAACAACATTGACGTTCACTAATGGTGAGCTACCAACGTTCACTGAAGGTAGAAGTAAAAGAAATATCATAACATCGTCGTTCACTGATGATGAACTATCAACATTCATTGAGTGTAGAAAAAAGATAACAATCATCGACGTTCACTACCGATGACCTACCAATCTTTCACTAAAGGTAGGAAGAGAATATGTCATAGCACCGCCGTTCACTGACGATGAACCACCAACGTTCACTGAGGGTAGAAAAAAGATAACAAACACCAACTTTCACTGATGGTGATCTACCAACTTTCCCTGAAGGTAGAGAGAAAATATATCATAGCATCGTCGTTCACTGACGATGAACTACCAACGTTCATTGAGGATAGCATAAAGATAACAAGCACCAACTTTCATTAATGGTGATCTACCAACTTTCACTAAAGGTAGAGATAAAATATATCATAGGATCGCCGTTCACTGACGATGAACTACCAACGTTCACTGAGGGTAGCAAAAAGATAACAAGCACCAACTTTCACTGATGGTGATCTACCAACTTTCACTAAAGGTAGAGAGAGAATATATGATAGCACTGCCGTTCACTGACGATGAACTACCAACGTTCACTGAGGGTAGCAAAAATATAACAAACACAAACTTTCACTAATGGTGATCTACCAACTTTCACTTAAGGTAGAGAGAAAATATATCATAGCATCGCCGTTCACTGAGGGTACAAAAAGATAACAAGCACCAACTTTCACTAATGGTGATCTACCAACTTTCACTGAAGGTAGAAAGATAATATATAATAGCGCCGCTGTTCACTGATGATGAAATACCAACGTTCACTGAAGGTAGCACAAAGATAACAAGTTTCCCAAAAATTCTGGCATTTCGCCTAGAACGGGTCTCAACTTCTTATTTAACCGAGGAACTTTTCCTGGAAAGGGTAAGCTGTCTCAAATAAAGAGACTTCCACCTGCCAAGATTTCACAACAAACTGTCTCTGCGAATTTGAAAGTCTTGCCATCTGCTGGTGTAAACCGATGACAGACTGCAAAATATCCACTCATAGAGGAGATAGCAAAAAAGCGTTACGTCAACTTTTACAAGGAAGCACAAGTTGCTTAAATAAAAGAGACCTGTCACTTGTAGTCATGGAGGATTGTAAAAAGAAATGACTTTATGGGGAGAACAATATGGCTTCCTGGGGAATGAAATATGACTTCCTGGAGAAATTCCACGGTATTCCTACTGAGGAGATAAAGTCTTCTTGTGCAAAATAAATGCACGAACCAAAACTCGAAGCTTTAAGAGATCCAGAGTAAATAATATTGTTGTGGAACCAAAGATTCAAACCAGAAATAAACTGGAATGACACAGTTAACTAAAATACATCCTTTGAGAAATAAACTCAAGAGGGAAAACCAAATCCATCCAAACAAGGAGATGTACAAGAAGGATAAAGGAAAAAAACTTCCATGAGGAATAACTTAGCGGGGAAATTGAAAGAATATACACTTTCTACTTAAGGCCAACACTCTATTGGAGAGAGGTTATCATAACTCTGCAAAATAGGGTGATATGTCAACAAAAATATTAACAAATGTTAATGAGCAATGATTTGCCAATTTTAGCTATGTATGAGGTATGTATGAATGTATAAGTGTTATCGTGCATATCCTGACAAAACAGATGTACAGCACTGGGAGTAACTAGTCAAAACCATCTCAGGCACAAACAAAACTCGGCTAAATCACATATGAGATGATCAATCCAAGAAAAAGTAAGCGTCAGCTGAGGAAACATAACCTATTGCCTGCTTCAGCTTTACTGGGGAGAAACACAATCCGGAAATAAACAAAACAAAGTGACAGAATAGTATAGATACAGGGATAGAACATCCTTCTCCAGGCTTCACCAGGGAAACAAATGTTTTCAAAAGTAACACTTCTACTGGGGATTGCAAAACCAATTTCAAGTAAAGTAGATGGACACCAAATCATCAAAACATTCACTGGGGAATTCAGGCCCACTTCATTAGGGAGATTAACACCACATTCACAAAGGGAAAACCAAAATACGTTCTTCACTGGGGAAAACAAGGGTTCGTGTTATTCGAGAGTAATTATTGTACCGACTTCTCTGGAAAAAAGAACTTCTATTAGACCTAATGAAAACTTCACTGGAGAAATCTCAGATTAAAACCTTACATCATGAAAACTCAGACAAGGAGGAGAAATGAATCCAAACTTGAAAGAGGATGCCGGAGTTTCGAACCCAATACAGCGAATCATACTGAGTAAACTTTCCTGAGGGGAACAAAAAACTACTTAAAACAACTGGAGTTTGTCCATTCCTGGGATCACCATTTTTGTTGTTATTATTTCATCACAAATTACAAAGTAAAAGTAAAAGCAAATTGTAAATTCTTTTTGAAAAATCAATTTTGTTATTTAATCTTTTTGCTTTGAAAGTTATTATCAATAATAAATGGAGTCTTTGCAAGCTAAATAAAATAAGAAAGACAAAGAATTGGTTAACAACTCAAACTTTATTAATAAAATGGTAGTCTGCGAATGGAGAGACTCCATAGATGATTACAAAGTTTGGAAAAAGGTAATATATAATGGAAAAGATACATTGAGATACAATGACCACTATCCCCTCTAATAATTTTTGAAATTCTGAGCAGTAGCTTCCGTTGAAGTATGATGAGGATTCGAGAAGATTGTTGCTTCAATGATCAGATCTTGCATGATGCAGTTACTTGCCAAGAAATTCCTTAACTTTTTCCTAAACTGCCCTTGCAGGTTTTCAACTTAGCGGGAAATTTATTTTGTTTATGTCTCTAACTTTTGCCTAGACTGCCCTTTCGGGTTTTCTCCCTACCGAGACGCTCTTTTTTGCCTAAGCCGCCCTTTCTGGTTTTCAACTTAGCGAGTTGTTCTTTTATTTCTTTAGGCGAAGTATTTCTTTACTGCATCAGCATTCATGGGACGTGGGAACTCCTCGCCATCCATAGTTTTAAGAATTAATGCACCGCCGGAGAAGGCTTTCTTGACAACACATGGGCCTTCAGAGTTGGGAGTCCACTTTCCCCTAGAATCGGTGTAGGAAGATATTATCTTCTTGACCACGAGGTCGCCTTCTCTGAATTCACGAGGTTTGACCTTTTTATCAAAAGCTTGCTTCATTCTTTTCTAATATAAATGTCCATGACACAAAGCTGTCATCCTCTTCTCTTCGATCATATTCAATTGGTCAAACCAGTTTTGGACCCATTCAGCCTCTGTCAACTTGGTTTCCATTATCACACGCAAAGAGGGAATCTTAACCTCGACTGGGAGTACAACTTCCATTCCATACACTAGGGAGAACGGGGTTGCTCCTGTTGAAGTGCAGACATATGTTCGTTATCCATGCAAAGCAAAAGGGAGCATTTCATGCCAATCCTTATAAGTAACAACCATTTTCTGGATAATCTTCTTGATATTCTTATTAGCAGCTTCAACAGACACATTCATCTTTGGCCTATACAGAGAGGAATTATGATGGACAATCTAGAATTATTTGCATAGTTCTATCATCATTTTATTGTTCAAATTAGAGCCATTGTCGGTGATAATTCTGCTCGGCACACCATATCGACATATAAGATTATTCTTGATGAAGCGCATAACCACCTGCTTAGTAACATTAGCATATGAAGCAGCCTCCACCCACTTGGTGAAGTAATCAATTGCTACCAAGATGAAACGATGTCCATTCGAAGCTTTAGGTTCTATCATCCCTATCATGTCAATACCCCACATAGAGAAAGGCCATGTGGAAGAGATCACATTGAGAAGTTTCAGAGGCACGTGGACCTTATTTGCATAAATCTGACATTTATGACACTTCTTTGCAAATTTATAACAATCAGATTCCATTGTCAGCCAATAGTAACCTGCCCTTAGCATCTTTTTAGCCATCGAATGTCCATTGGCATGAGTGCATAATGAACCTCATGCATTAACATGCCTACTTCGTGTCTATCCATGCCTCTGAGCAAGACCATGTCATAATTTCTTTTATACAACACATTTTCACTGAGGAAGAAACTGCCAACCAATCTTCTCAATGTCTTTCTATCCTTCTTCGATGCACCGATCGGGTATTCCAGAGTTTGAAGAAAATGCTTGATGTCATGATACCAAGGTTTTTTATCCGCTACCTCCTCTGTTGTAAACACATGAGCGGGCCTATCCATTCTTCGAACCATAATTTGAGGTATATCATTCCAAGTATTTACTTGGTACATAGAAGCCAGAGTTGCCAGAGCGCCCGCCATTTGATTTTCATCTCTTGGAATATGATGGAATTCAACTTTATTAACGAAGGGTAATGACCTTCTAGCATAATCTTTGTAAGAGATCAAGCGGGGGTGACGAGTATCCCATTCTCCTTTAATATTGTTTATTACCAAAGCTGAATCACCATACATATCTAGATTTTTAATTCTGAGATCAATAGCTTCTTCGAGACCCATGATACAAGCCTCATATTCTGCAATATTATTAGTATAATCAAATGTTAACCTTGCAGTAAAAGGAATGTGCGATCCATGTGTAGTGACAATCACATCACCAATTCCTTTACCATAAGAATTCACAGCTCCATCAAATATCATACTCCAATGAGATTCAGGGTCAGGACCTTCCTCAGGCAATGGTTCATCACAATCTTTCACTTTCAGGAACATCACATCCTCATCGGGGAATTCATATTCTACAGACTGATGGTCCTCCACCGGTTGGTGAGCAAGATAATCTGCCAACACACTGCTTTTAATAGCTTTTTAAGTGCGGTATTCAATATCATATTCAGATAACAACATCTTCCAGTGGGAAATTCTCCTAGTAAGAGCAGGCTTTTCAAAAATGTACTTGATTGGATCCATTTTGGAGTTCAACCAAGTAGTGTGATTCAACATATATTGCGGCAAACGCTTTGCCGCCCAGGCCAAAGACAACATGTCTTTTCCAGCATGGAATACCGTAACTCACAATCATTTAACTTTTTACTGAGATAATAAATGGCGAACTCTTTCTTCCCTGTTTCATCCTGTTGTCCCAGAGTACAACCCATGGATTTTTTTAACATTGTCAAATACATAATCAACGGTCTTCATTCGACAAGAGGGAGAAAGATAGGAGGTTCAAGCAGATATTATTTAATACTTTCAAATTCCCTTTGGCAGTCATCTGTCCACACGCAACCTTGATCTTTCTTTAACAACTTAAAGATCTGTTCACATGTTGCAGTCATTTAGGAAATGAATCTGGAAATATAATTCAAACGCCCAAGGAAACCTTTGACTTGCTTTTCAATTCTTGGCGTTTGCATCTCTTGAATTGTTTTGACTTTATCAGGGTCAACTTCAATTCCTTTATGGCTAACAATGAAACCCAATAATTTCCCTGATCGAACACCAAAGGTGCATTTATTTGGATTCAAGAGGAGACGATACTTCCTCAAATGCTGAAACAACTTCAACAAATATTCTACATGCCCTTCTTCAGTCTGGGATTTGGAAATCATATCATCAAAATATACTTCAATTTCCTTATGCATCAGATCATGGAATAGGGTTATCATAGACCTCTGGCACATTGCACCAGCGTTCTTCAACTCGAAGGGCATCACTCTGTAACAGAATGTTCCCCAGGGTGTGATAAACGTTGTTTTTTCCATGTCCTCCGGAGCCATTCTTATTTGATTATACCCAGAAAATTCGTCCATGAACGAGAATACTTTGAATTTTATTGTGCTATCCACTAACATATCAATGTTTGGCAATGTAAAATCATCTTTTGGACTAGCTTTATTTAGATCTCTGTAATCTACGCACATGCGATATTTTACGTCTTTTTTCGGTACTGGGAAAATATTGGAAATCCATTGAGGATACACTGATCTCACAAGAAAACTAGCATTAATCTGCTTCAGAACCTCCTCTTTGATCTTCACTTCTATATCTGGGTGAGTGCTTCATAACTTTTGTTTATTTGGCGGACACTCTGGCTTCAACGGAAAATGATGCTCTACAATATCTGTATCTAGACCAGGCATATCTTGATAAGACCAAGAAAAAATATCCACATACTCTTTCAATAGCTCAATCAACCTGCTATTCACATCAGGATGCAACAATGCTCCAATCTTGACTTCCTTCGGATCTTCTTATGAACCCAAATTGATTACTTCCAATGGCTCTTTATATGGCTGAATGGTATTTTCCTCGTGCTCAAGCAACCGTGAGACCTCTTATGGAATCTCATCATAATCTTCTTCTTCAGCCCCATACACAAGACATTCAAAGTTGGGAGAGGGTGCAGGGTCATTGTATTCAACGGGTTTTTTAATTAATCTGCACATATGATTTATGATTGCTTTTAGAAACTGACACATATAACAAGTAATCATGCAGATTGAATTTCAGTTATTATTCATTTTGAAGGGTTTTTTATTACCATTTTCCAAGAAAAAACAGAAAATAAAGACACAATTTGGGAAACAAAGACAACTTTTATTATTGATTTTAAAAGTCACAGCAACCAGATAAGCCCTACAACATTAATACTTCCACATTGGGCAAAGTGAAAGCTTTTTCAAAAAGATTAACAATACAAATTACTTTGAAACATGAATGCAAGAGGGAACATCAACGATGATCCAGTTCTGAACCCTAACTCTGTGCGTCACATAATTCGGCATTTCCTGCTCTACTTCATCTTCTACAATGGCATTAATCCTGGAAACAATTGGATGAAGATAACCCCCGCTACAGAAGATGTCTTGATACTTGCTCGTAGCAGAATTCGGCTTCATGCTCTTACCTTTGTCATTTTTCAAAGAGAACCCCAAGCTGGCTCTGTTCTTGTTCACAGGTGGATCCACAATCTGTCCCCATACATCTCTATGACCCTTTCACACAACTTGTTGCGCATCATTAAGCCAAACCATGGAATTCTCATTTCCTCTTATGTTGTCAATGGATAAGGCTTGGAACTGAGTTCCGATAGCAACTTCATCCGCCTCCACAATGCTGAAAGAGGACAAATGAGATATCAATAATGCTTGTTCCCCATTTATGATCACTACTTTCCATTCATGTACAAACTTCAGTTTCTGGTGCAAAGTTGAAGTGACAGCCCTTGCCTCATGAATCCACGGTCGTCCCAACAAACAACTATAAGCGGGTACAATATCCATGACCTGGAAAGTCATCTGAAACAAATGTGGTACTATATGAATACGCAAGTCCACTTCACCAATAATAGATTTCCTTGATCCATCAAAAGCTTTCACAATGATGCCACTCGAGCGCATAGGCGTTCCTGGATATTTCAACTTCATAAGTGTACTCCTCGGTATAACATTCCTTACGGATCCATTATCAATCAACACATTGGGTAATGAATCATTCTTGAAGTTCATGGAGATGTGGAGGGTTAGGTTGTGATTCCTTCCTTCCTCTGGTAATTCATCATCGCAGAAACTCAAGTTATTAAATGATGTAATGTTCCCTATTACACTGCTGAATTGGTCTATTGGCATATCACTCTCCACAAAAGCTTGGTCTAGTACCCTCATCAAGGATTCTCTATGAGCAGAGGAGTTCATCAATAACGCTAAGATAGATATTTTTGAAGGAGTCTGCAGTAGCTGATCTACAATTCTGTAGTCGCTCATCTTGATTATCTTTAAAATATCATCCACTTCTTTCTCTAACGTAGCCCCACTAGTCTCACCCGTAGCCTTATTGGGTTCAACATTTTCAGCAATTTTCTTTCCAGCACTAACATCTCCTTGAACAATTGGTGCAAAAACACGACCGCTGTGGGTCACCCTGCTATTCTCAGCAATATTTCCGACATCAAGCATTGGATGGATGGGAACTTCCAATCCATCCTCTATGATTGTAGCGTTGTATTTGTAAGGCACATCCTTATCTGACTTGTAGGGGATAGGACCCGACAAACTAATCACCAATGGGGTAACAACTGGCTTGCAATATTACTCAACTTCAAGATGGACGGGTTCCCCAAAACAAGGTACAATGACGTTTACCCCTTCTTCAACATAATCAGTCATTATTGAGTCATCTGTGGAAAACAAATCCTCATCTGAGGAGAAATACTCATATGCGAAGGCATACTCTATTAGAACATAGTTTGATTCTACAACCCTTGGTTAGAGTTTTGATGATAACAAATACAAAGAATAAATAAATACAAAGAATGTATATACAAAGAACAAATATGGTCCTTAAAAATATGTTTTGTATATGCAGAAGTTCTGATCAGATTAGCATCAGAAGATAAGCCATAAAGTATTACACGCTGAAGCAATCAGATTATACGTTGAAGATTGGTGACCAGAACCTGCGCTCAATTACAATAAACTCTTATTCTGATCAAAGACATATCAACCAAGTCATCAATATTCTGAAGCGTCATCAGCAGTAAGGAAAGAAGACTCTGAAGCATTACTGAACATTCAAGACAAAATTATTCTAACGACTTTCTTCAGACAAGATCTTCTCCAAAAGGAAAGTGTGTTATTAACATTAAACTTGCTTTATGGATAATGTCTTTGCCTTGCCTATATAAACAAGTCTGCTTGCAAAAAGAAGCACGTACGTACACACAACAATTTGCTAAGATTATCAAATCACGCATATTCAAGCTCTAGAAAATTCATTCTTTATTCTAAGCTTAACCTGTGTAATTTATCACAGTTGTGATAAACTGTTTTTTTATTAGAAAAACAGTAACACATTTTGTTTAATCATATTGTAAAAGAGTTCCTTGAGATTAACCGGATTTTGGTTGTACTCAAGAAGACTTTAACAATTGTTAAAGTAGATTTTGTAATCTTGTTAAGATTAGTGTATTAAGACCTCGTTGGAGATAGGCGAAATCACCTTGACGGGTGGACTGGAGTAGTTTGAGATTAAACAAACCAGGATAAAAATACTGTGTCATTAAGCTGTTTTTGATCCAAGTTTTCAATTCAACCCCCCTTCTTGTGTTTTTCACATCTTCAATTGGCATCGGAGCGCCTTATTCTGAGCTTAAAAACTTAACCGTGTCAGTACAAGATCCAAGCATCAGAAAAACACTATGGTGGGACCAATCCAAAATATCAGCAATGACAACAATGAAGACAGAGACAAATTATGTGGTAAACCTCCAGTCTTTGATGGAGAAAACTTTGACTACTGGAAAGACAGAATTGAGAGTTTCTTTCTGGCCCATGATACTGATCTATGGGACATGGTGACTGATGGATACACACATCTAGTGGATGGACGTGGTCAGAAGATAGACAGGAAAATGATGTCTGATCAGCAAAAGCGTCAATTCAGAAACCACCACAAGGCCAGAACAATTCTCCTCAGTGCCATTCATATTAAGAATATGAGAAAATATCAAACAGAGAAACTGCCAAGAATATGTTTGACTCTTTGAGAATGACGCATGAAGGCAACGTTCAAGTCAAATAAACCAAGGCCCTTACGCTCATTCATAAGTATGAGGCATTCAAGATTGAAGTTAATGAATCAATAGAAACTATGTTTTCAAGAATTCAAATACTTGTTGTTGGACTAAAATTTCTTGACAAAGGGTATTCTACTGCTGATCACATTAAGAAGATCATCAGAGGCTTGCCCAAGCAATGGAGGCCAATGGTCACAACACTTAAGCTAGCCAAAGATCTCAACAAAATCTCTCTGGAGGAACTTGTTAGCTCCCTCAGAAGTCACGAGATAGAGCTAGAAGAAGATGAACCTCAAAAGTAAGGTAAGCTACTAGCTTTAAAATCTAACAGAAAATCTGACTCTAATGTTTTGTAGGCTGTGCAGGAAACCTATGATGGATCCTCATCAGAAGAAGATGAACTGTCTCTCCTCTCCAGAAGGGTGAACCAATTGTGGAAGCAGAGACAAAGGAAGTTCAGAAATCCCAGAAGATCAGAAAATCATAATGAATCCTCATCCAGATACAGAAGGTCAGAATCCTCCTCTAGACACAGAAGATCTGAAGGTTCTTTAGGATACAAAAAGCCAAACAACAAATACATCATCTTCTATGAATATAACGAGCAAGGGCACTACAAAAGTGACTGCCCAAAGCTTCAGAAGGAAAAGCCCAAAAAGAAGTTTATCAAGGAAAAGAAGAAAAGCCTCATGGCTACATGGGATGATTCTGACACATCTGAAGCTGACTCAGAATCAGATGATGAAATAGCAAACATAGCTCTCATGGCAAACATATCAGAAGACAGTGAAGCCTCTGGTTTTACCATAAACTTTACTAAGGTTGAACTTGCTGAAAGCCTAAATGAAATTCTGGAAAGGTATCAGCAGATCAGAGTCAAATTCAGAAACCTGAAAAGGAATCTTGCTTTTGACTCTGATAAGACTGAGAGTCTCAGATTGGAGAATTCTGAGTTAAGAGAAAAAGTTTCAAAATTAGAAAACCAGTTGCAAAACTCTCAGAAGGAAACAATCTCTGAAACTCCCAGCAATGCTGATGAGATCATCAAAGAGTATGATCACAACTTCCAGAAGTTTCTAGCTAAAAACATAGACAGAAGCAAGATGGCTTCAATGATCTATGGAGGTAGCAGAAATGGCAGAAAAGGGATAGGATATCAAGGTAAGGTACCTACACTAAAAAATGCCATGGACTTAGTTATAAAACGCACACCACTTAATTCACATTTCATATATGGGAACACACATGACATAAAATACACAAGTAGTGATTATTCTATCAAACCAAAATTCAATCATAATTTTGTTAAAACTAACAAATCAGGACCCAAGAAATTGTGGGTACCTAAGGATAAAATCATACATGTGGCATATATATTTAGCAGCAAAGCAAAGACACCAATCATGGTACCTGGATTCTGGATGCTCACGACACATGACGGGAAGAAGGCATATGTTCCAAATCCTGGAACTTAAGCCTGGAGGCCACGTGGGCTTTGGAGGCAATCAGAGAGGAAAGATCATTGGCTCTGGAACAGTAGGTAATGGAAATCTTCCCTCTATAAGTAATGTTTTATTATTTGATGGATTAATGCATAAACTGTTATCCATAAGTCAATTAAGTGATATAGGTTATGATATAATCTTCAATCAAAATTCATGCAAAGCTGTTAGTCAGAATGATGGGACTATCCTATTTAATGGAAAGAGGAAAAACAACATTTACAAAATAAAACTTTCTGAACTAAAGAGTCAGAATGTAAAATGTCTATTGTTTGTTAACAACGAGCAATGGATCTGGCACGGAGGATTGGGACATGTTAGTATGAGAATAATATCTCAGATTAACAAACTCAATCTGGTCATAGGACTTACTAACTTGAAGTTCAATTCAGATGCTCTGTGTGAAGCATGTCAGAAAGGCAAGTTTGCAAAACCTACTTTCAAAACAAAAAATGTTGTTTCCACCTCTAAGCCATTAGAACTTCTACACATTGACTTATTTGTACCAGTTAAAACTGCTTCAGTCAGTGGCAAGAAGTATGGGTTAGTAATCGTAGATGACTATAGCAGATGGACATGGGTAAAGTTCTTAAGACACAAGGACGAGTCACACTCTGTGTTTGTTACCTTCTGCAACCAGGTTCAGAATGAAAAGGATATTAGAATTGTCAAAGTCAGAAGTGATCATGGTGGAGAATTTGAAAATAAAGATTTTGAATTCTTCTTTAATGAAAAAGGCATTCTGCATGATTTCTCTTATCCTAGAACTCCCCAGCAAAATGGAGTTGTAGAACGAAAGAACAGAACATTGCAAGAAATGGCCAGAACCATGATCAACGAGACTAACGTTGCTAAGATCTTATGGATAGAGGCAATAAACACAGTGTGTTACATTCAGAATAGAATCTCCATAAGACCTATTCTGGAAAAGACTCCATATGAATTGTGGAAGAACAGAAAGCCCTACATTTCTTATTTTCACCAATTTGGTTGCACATGTTTTATTCTGAATACAAAAAATTATTTGAACAAGTTTGACTCTAAAGCACAAAAGTGTATTATGTTAGGATACTCTGAACTCTCAAGAGGGTATAGAGTATACAATATAGAAACACAGATTGTTGAAGAGTCAATCAGTGTTAGGTTTGATGATAAGCTTGACTCTCAAAGGTCAAAGTAGAACGAATTCCTTGCAGGTATGGAAGTTGAACTCATAGGTACTGAAGATAACTCATCAGAGGCTCTCAACAGATACACTCCCTCAACAGCAGAAAGAGTTACTACAAGAAATCCAGCACCATCTATTGATCAACTCCAGAAAAGACTATCCAGAAGCAGCATTGATCACCCAAAAGACACAAATTTGGGAAGGAAGGTAGATCCAATCAGAACAAGATCAACTTTTAGAAACTCTGAAGAGTCCCTCATGGGACTGGTTTCTATGATTGAACCAACAACAATTGATGAAGCACTTCTGGACAATGACTGGATTCTGGAAATGCAAGAGGAGTTAAGTTAATTCACCAGAAACGACGTATGGGATCTGGTTCCCAAACCAAAAGGGTTCAACGTCATTGGAACAAAATGGGTGTTCAGAAACAAACTGAACGAACAAGGTGAAGTCATCAGAAACAAAGCACGACTGGTAGCACAAGGTTATAGTAAGCAAGAGGGGATAGACTATACAGAAACCTTTCCTCCAGTTTCCAGGTTAGAATCTATCAGACTCTTAATATCATTTGTTGTTAATAAAGGCATCATTATGTATCAGATGGATGTCAAAAGTGCATTCTTAAATGGCTATATAGATGAAGAGGTATATGTGCACCAACCCACTGGTTTTGAGAGTTCTAAAAATCCAGAATATGTTTTCAAACTAAAGAAGTCACTCTATGGTCTGAAACAAGCTCCCAGAGCTTGGTATGAAAGACTAAGTAACTTCCTATTAGAAAAGGAATTCACCAGAGGGAAGGTGGACACAACCTTGTTCTGTAAGACAGTTAAGAATGACATGTTAGTTTGTCAGATTTATGTTGATGACATCATATTTGGATCCATAAAACCCTCTATGGGAAGAGAGTTTGCTAAATGTATGCAGGCAGAGTTTCAGTTGAGCCTAATGGGGGAACTTAAAATCTTTCTGGGCATCCAGATAAATCAAACTCCAGAAGGAACTTACATTCATCAAAGCAAATATGTCAGAGAACTTCTGAAGAAATTTGATCTCTCAGAATGTAAGACCTCAAGGATTCTAATGCATCCTACGTGCATTCTGGAAAAAGAAGAGGTAAGTAAAAAGGTAGAACAGAAGGTCTAAAGAGGTATGATTGGTTCTCTTCTTTATCTGACGGCTTCAAGGCCTGACATTCTATTCAGTGTTTGCATTTGTGCTAGATTCCAATCAGATCCTAGAGAATCTCACTTAACAGTAGTTAAGCAAATTTTCAAGTATTTGAAAGGTACTGCTAATATGGGTTTATTCTATAGAAAATCAAGTGATTACAGCTTAGTAGGATACTGTGATGCTGACTTTGCTGGAGACATAGTAGAACGTAAAAGCACTTATGGAAGCTGCCAGTTTCTGGGAGAAAATCTGATCTCATGGTCCAGCAAAAGACAATCCACAATAACACTATCAACAGCAGAAGCTGAATACATAACAGCAGCTGGATGTAGTACGCAAATGCTCTGGATGAAAAGTCAACTTGAGGACTTCAATATATTTGAGAGTAACATCCCTATCCTCTGTGACAATACTTCTGCTATTTGTCTTAGTAAAAATCCTATTTTGCATTCTAGGGCTAAGCATATAGAAATAAAACATCATTTTATTAGGGACTATATTCAGAAAGGGATTATTAACTTAAAATTCATTGACAGAGACCATCAATGGGCTGATGTCTTTACAAAACCTCTTTCTGAAGATAGGTTTAACTTCATTCTAAAGCATCTCAGCATGAAGCCTTGCCCAGAATAAATTGTTTTATTTACATATCTTAACCTTCAGAATTTTAGTTATTTTTCTGTGAACTACTGATCAACCTGCCTTCAGAATCTTAGAAGTACAGATTGTATCAGAATCTATCCATAAAGATCTGAGCATTTCGTTTCAAGGATAGAAGTTTGTTGTTTACGTAAGCAAACATTTGTCATCCATTCATCAGCTTCATTCTGAGGCTGAACGCGCGTTCACTTTTCTGAAAGGTCAAAAGTGCTGATTGGGTGCATTGAGACACACGTCATGGGTAACCGTTCCAATATCTTTCTGAATCCCCTAAAATCAGCTGTCATTAATGCTTATAATCATGACTAATTATTTCTCTCTCTTATAGTTTATGCTTTCAAAAATCTATTTAAACTCAAGTTTCACTCTTTACACTCTTTCACTTTTACTCTCTTAATACATTCTAATTGTTTTCAATTCGTACTTTCAAAAACCCTTTCATCTTTCTCAAATTTCTTTTGTGAACATGGCTTCTTCAAGCGTCCAAAACACCAATGCTCAGGGAACTGAATCTATGGAACAGTACGAAGAACCATACAGAAGTCTACTCACGCCCATTGACAACCTGGAAGTTCTTTCAAAACTGATTGTTGATTTTGAAAGTCTTCAAGAAAATGGTTTCAATTTCTCTGAAGAGGTCAATGATCAAGGATGGAATAGATATTTTGACCGTCTTCTAGGGCCAACGTTTCCAATTCTTGTAAAAGAATTCTGGATTCATGCTTCCTCCTTCAACCATCAAGTTACTTCGTATGTCATGGGGAAGAAGATTGTCATTACTGAAGACCTAATTTCAAGACTCATCGGTTACAATGGTGGAGGTGTAAGGTGTATAGACATGGCTGAAAGATGTTCTGATGTTGCTTCAATTGCAAGGGAAATATTCACTATGGGTCTACCCTCCAGCAAGATTAGGGATCTGAAGGATCATCACAGAATCTGGGCTAAGATAATTCTGGGATGCATCAACCACAGGAAGCCAACCAGCTCCCCTGATTACATAAACATTGATCAACAATTTATGATCTACTTTATCTCCAAGAAGACCAAGGTAAATCTCCCTCACTTGCTATTTAATCATCTGAGGACCAGTGTAAAGGAAACAAGGGAATATGAGCGTGCCAAAAGGGACTGGATACCACTAGGAAGACTCATATCAGATATTCTGACAGAGAATAGGTTGGTAGAGCATTTGACTGAAGCACATTAAATTAGATCTCTAGAGGCAACTGCTGGGAAGCCTCTGAATGCAAAGAATCTGAAAAAGATGAAAATTATTGAGAACTTCAAGAAGGAACCCAATGTTACTTCGTTTGCAACCATCACCTCCAGATGAATTCCTCTGGATTTCCATCTGTTCTCTGAGATTGACTCCAAGCCTGAGATAATTGTCAGATATATGGATGCATGTAAGGCAGGTGAAACTGCACCAGGGTTAAATATCAAGGACTTGCATCAGGCGACTCCAGAAGTTATTTTGAAGAAGACCAAGAAAAGAAAGGCAGCAGCAGAAGGATCATCCCAAAGGACTCCAAAAGCTTCTAAAAGAAAGGTAATACTTCTTCTGTTACTATTTTAGAATCAATAACTATATCAACATCTGAACTCATAACTACCCAATCAGAACTTCCAACCCCACAGACTTTTGATGACTTTGACATAGGGTTTGATACATCAGAAACTCTAAGTCTAAGAGAAACTCACTCCCTTCCTATCAATCCAAATCCTGAATCAACTAAACCAGAACTTGCCAAAGTTCTGTCAGATATTGACACTTTTGACTAAGATATTTCCGCTCTCACACCATAAAATCCAAATCCTCTAACCCCTGATAATCCAAACTCCGAAACTACAACAGATGTTCCATAACTAGATATTCCACTACCTCTCTCTCCACAAAAAGATATTCCTCATCCACCATCACCTCAACAAGAACAATCACAACCAGAAGTTCAAACTTCTGAGAACCAACCATTTGAGACCTATGAACCAGAACCTCACAATCCTTTAACCAACCAATATGAAGATCCCAATTCAGATTCAGATACAATCCCAATCCCAGGAATCACTGAACCACTAGCCATTCGCATGCCTACCACCATCTTGGACATTCCATAGATTCCTTCTTCTCTAGAATCCACACCACAAAATTCCCCAACTAGTTCAATTATCATACCCGATTCTCCTACTACCTGACCCAAGAGAAATCCAACTGACAACGCAAAACTTGTCATTGATCTAACTGCATTAGAACGATTAGCTGCTATAACTCACAAAACTGCCATTCCTAAATCAAAACTAACTGAACCCATACAAGATGTTGGTACAAGTTTATTGATGTTTGAAACAGGAATGCAGAAATGGATAACCTCCTTGAAGAAAGCTAGTCTACAGATGACTAACCATGCTGCTTCTGATTATCTATGGAATAGTTTCAAAAACTGGATAAGTTCTGAAACATTGAAGCTAAAAGAATAGAGCTATGAACAGGTTCAACGGAATTTCAGTGATATGCTACAGGTTTTTGAAGACCAAGTTCTGATCCATCTGCTCAAGAAGAAGATTCTCCCTCTGGACAATGCTCCCTGGTCAGAACATCGTCTCTCAGATGAAGTTCAACCAGAGTCAGAAGGACTCACTCTGACTGCTACTCCAAAAGAGATGATTTCAGCAGAGGAAATGGTTCAAAGTGATCAAGTTGCAGAATACTCTGAGAAGCATCCTGATACTGAAGAATCTCCATCTCCTTCCTATGAAAGGAAAACTCTGGAAGAATTGAAGAGAGCAAATGTTGTTATCCAGGAAAGGTTGGATAAGCAGGATGATACGAACAAAGAAATCAAAAGCATTCTGAGCAAACAAGAGGAAACCAACACCCAGATCAAGGGATTGCTGGAAGCTTTGTTCACAAGCCTTCCTCCTCCATCTTAGATTCTCTTCTGTTTTAAATCTGTTTATCTGTAATGTTTGTTTTACATTGCTTCTATTCTGAACTACTTATCATTGCTTCTTGTTTATTAATATAAATCATTTTTTTGCTCTGATTATATTCCTTTTTGATAACTGACAAAAAGGGGGAGAAAGTAAGATATTTTCAATAACGGGTTACTGAGACAGAAGTCTCAAACATTCTGAACTACTTAACCTCTATTTTCTGAAAAGCTTGAACAGGTACAAAACTCTGATAAAAGACGCAGTTAAACTCTGATGCTCAAAGACTCAAAGAACTTAAAGGAAGTAATCAACTCAGAGGGAGTTTTTCTTCTCTATTCTAAACTTTTTATTCTTTATTTTTTAATTGAAAAATCTGGTTTTTGTCATCATCAAAAAGGGGGAGATTGTTAGAACATAGTTTGATTCTACAACCCTTGGTTAGAGTTTTGATGATAACAAATACAAAGTATAAATAAATACAAAGAATGTATATACAAAGAACAAATATGCTCCTTAAAAATATGTTTTGTATCTACAGAAGTTCTGATCAGATCGGCATCAGAAGATAAGCCATAAAGTATTACACGCTGAAGCAATCAGATTATACGCTGAAGATTGGTGACCAGAACCTACGCTCAATTACAATAAACTCTGATTCTGATCAAAGACATATCAACCAAGTCATCAATATTCTGAAGCATCATCAGCAGTAAGGAAAGAAGACTCTGAAGCGTTACTGAACATTCAAGACATAATTAATTCTAACGGCTTTCTTCAGACAAGATCTTCTCCAAAAGGAAAGTGTGTTATTAACATTAAACTTGCTTTATGGACAATGTCTTTACCTTGCCTATATAAACAAGTTTGCTTGCAAAAAGAAGCACGTACGTACACACAACAATTTTCTAAGATTATCAAAGCAGGCATATTCAAGCTCTAGCAAATTCATTCTTTATTCTAAGCTTAACCTGTGTAATTTATCACAGTTGTGATAAACTGTTTTTTATTAGAAAAACAACAACACATTTTGTTTAATCATATTGTAAAAGAGTTCCTTGAGATTAACCAGATTGTGGTTGTACTCAAGAAGACTTTAACAGTTGTTAAAGTAGCTTTTGTAATCTTGTTAAGATTAGTGGATTAAGACCTCGTTGGATAGAGGCGAAATCACCTTGACGGGTGGACTGGAGTAGTTTGAGATCAAATGAACAAGGATAAAAATACTGTGTCATTAAGCTGTTTTTGATCCAAGTTTTCAATTCAACCCCCCCTTCTTGTGTTTTTCACATCTTCATACTCTTCATCCAACTCTTCTTTAGTCAAACAAACCTCAACCATATCAACTACATGGTAGTCGACCCTTTGACCTGTATCTAACAACAACTGAACACCCTTCTTCACGATTAAACATCCTCGGGAATCTCGACAACAAACTCGACAAGATCCATACTAGTGTTCCACCTGAACAGCCATATGGCAGAAAGTAGCATTCAATTGCACAAGGACCTCATTCATATACTCTACATCAAAAATTTTGAATTCTCCAGGACACCAGAAACCATATTCACCTCCTCTTCATACTCTTCCCTAGGCCTTATTATGTGGATGAGGCCCTCATCCATCATCTCTTGTAAATCAGCCTTTATCTTATCACAACCTTGTATATCTGTACTGCAAATAACACAAACGGCATGGTCATGCGTATAGTAGCTAAATTCATAGAGGTCTCCATGAATTTTCACCAAATCTCCTCTAACCAGATTAATATCAAAAATTCGGAAGTCGCCTGGACAACCGACCACCATATTCACAACATTTACTCCTCCATGCTTGGGTAGAGGATTGTCTTTCACATTAGGGCCCACATCCTTGAAATATAGAATACCAGACTTCACGAACTTCTACACCTCATTCTTCAAAGGATAACAATTCTCAACATTATGTGTTGGTGCTCCCTAATGAAAAGCACATGTTTGGTCTACCTTGTAATACCAAGGAAATGGTGATGGTACAGCGGGAGGTGATCGGGTCTGAACCAGCTTCTTCTGAATCAATGTCGATAGTAATTATGTATAGCTCATAGGAATAAGGTTATAACTCTCCCTTCTTTGATTATACCCTTGATTCACCTGCTGGGATGGTCTTTGATAAGCAACGGTAGTTGGAGCTGCACCCACAATTGGAGTAACTGAGGCGACTTGCTAATGACGTTGATAATTCCTTCTAGGAGTATTAACCCTCCTCTCTTGTATAACAACATTTGCATCCCCTTCCTTCTTCTTGGTAAACCCATAAGATGGTTTCTTCACACCTCCATAATTTTCACTTCTCGTTAAACGACCCTCTCTTACAGCCTCTTCTAAGCGGATACCCATTCCTACCATTTCAGTTAAGTCACTTGGTGCACTTGCTACCATCCTCTCGTAGTAGAAATCACCCTGCGTTTTCAAGAAAATCTTAGTCATCTCCTTCTCTTCGATGGGAGGAATCACTTGGGTCGCTACCTCATGCCATCTCTGTGCATTATCTTTAAATGATTCCCTGTCTTTCTGAACCATGGCCCTGAGTTGATCATGGCCAGGCGCCATGTCCACTTTGTACTTGTATTGTTTGATGAATGCTTCTCCAAAATCATTGAAAGTATGGATATTGGCACTGTCCAAACTCATACAACTTCAACACAGCACCGGTCAAACTATCCTGAAAGAAGTGAATCAGCAGACGCTGATCATCAGTATGGGTAGACATTCTCCTCACGTACATAACCAAATGAGCACGAGGGCAAGTGTTGCCCTTGTACTTCTCAAACTCTGGGACCTTAAAATTAGTCGGTATCTTAACATTCAGGACCAAGCATAACTCATTCACATTCGGCCCAAATAGCTCTTTTCCCCTGAGGGCCTTCATCTCTCTTTGCATCTTGTCAAACTGCTCTTGAAAATAATCCATTATGTCATAAAGACCCAAGTCTTCATCGGTGGAGGGAAAGGACGACACACATTATCATTAACAAACAGAACCATATTCACTGAAGGAGGCGCAGCAGGAGCAGCATGCACCACAGAAGGTGCTGGACTAACAATAGTCTGAACGATTGGAGTATCTTGAGAACCAAGATTGAAACCTTCAGGTGCAAAATTCTCTAGCATTCCCTATGGATAACCTTGAGGCATGCGGTTCTGAACAACAACTGGAGTAGCAGATACGAAATAAATTGGAGCTTCAGTAGTTGCCCTTGTAGGTTGAGGTTGGACACTTGGTGGCTGATTCTGAGAAGCACCAGAGATTCCATCAGGGCAGTAAGATTGGTCATGCCGGCCTTAAAATCAGAAACCTCCTCGTGCAGCTCGTGATTCTCTTGTTCTAAGTTGTCCATCTTCTTTATGAAATTAGCCCGAGAGTTGTAGTGGTGAGTCAGCTTGCTGAACAAAGTAAAGAAGCTTGGTAAGACACCTGGATATGCATAACAAATGAAAGAAATATGTGCAATATGATGCATGATATGTAATTCACATGATTTTATTTTATTTAATATTTCCAGGGATTTAAAATTTATGGACATATTGCAAATATCAAGGTAATAATGTATTTGAAAATACTGAAAATTCCATTATAACAACTCCAAGATGGATTACAAGTTTCAATGATCCCAAGTACAAGATTAAAATAGAATCTAAAACCCTAAGAAGTAAAACTGATGGAGATCACTCTATACGTTGGAGCTTCCCCGTGAGCCTGGCAATATGAGCTTTCAACATCTAGTTTTCGTCCGTATATCTGATGGCAACCTCCTTCCAATCATCTGAATCAGGAAGTGAGTAATCATCATCTGATTGAGGATTAGGAGAAAATAAATCCCCTTGCCTCTCTATAGTCTCTACCGCTCAAATTTCAAAGATCTCAATCAAGTTGTCTTTCTCCTTCAAGTTTGCTCTATAGGAAATCTCTAAAAGTTTGGTACTTGTTCTTCCAAGCATCCTTTTCTTGTTGCATCCTGACCAAAGCAAGCTGCAGCTCTTCACAAATAGATCTGGCATAGGTGTTTCCCGGGAATACGACATCTTCAACTGAATGGCTCTCGTTTGGGCCCACTGAAGATATGGATCCAAAGAAACATAACCCCTAGGTCCCAAATCATTCCTACTCTTCTTATGAATGTGACGTCAGGCCTTCACAATCTGCTCCCTAGCTTCATTACGGTCTTCTCCCTCCTTTAGAAAGAAACTACTCAAATAAATACTATTTGGTTTATCCCTCATTGGATAACTAAGCTGTCGTCGTGTAAGAACAGGGTTATAGTTAATTCCTTCCTTTGTACCAAGAAGAGGTACATTTGGGAAACTATGACAACTTTCAATAATCTTAATATCCTGGTAAGCTCGATGATACCAATCAATATCCGAGTGAGTAAGTACCATGATCTTAGGAGCCCAACGAGGTTCCTTCTTGACATCCCAAAAAGCATCAAACTGAGGCATATGAGAGATAAACCACCGGTACAACAGGGGCGTGCAACAGATAATCATCCCTCCATGATAAGAATTCTGAAGATGAATAGAGTAATAAGAATCACCCAACAAGGTATGAACTGGGTTTCCAATCATGAAGATCCCGATAGCATTAACGTCAACAAACTTGTCCATATTAGGAAATAAGAACAACCCGTAAGCAAGTAGAGCAAAGATGGCCTCAAAAGCGACCGTACTCTTCATCCTGGAAAACTAATGAGCTTGCTCCAATAAGAATTAAACTGGTAATCCTCTAATCCCTCCTTTAGTAGTCATATGGTCTTCCACTTCAGACTTCCCCAGATGAATCAAAGCAGTAATCTCATGTGGTTTTTGCTCACCCTCCAAACCAGTAAAAGGAACACGATCGGTAACAGGTATATTCAATAGATAAGAA
This sequence comes from Vicia faba, assembly GCA_948472305.1. Classification (NCBI taxonomy): domain Eukaryota; kingdom Viridiplantae; phylum Streptophyta; class Magnoliopsida; order Fabales; family Fabaceae; genus Vicia; species Vicia faba. Next base: position 903,616,802 of record OX451739.1, on the reverse strand, counting down.
TACTCCTCCAGTGTAGGCATCAACTGATAGTCGGGAAAAGTAAAGCAATGATACATCAGATCATAGAACTGGACCAAGGTCGAGAAAATACCCTCCTTCATCTTCACCTTCATGAGAGGAATCATGGATCCATACTTCTTCCGAAAGTCTGCAGAACACTCGATCTCGGGAATTAGACTGATCAATTCATCTATCTTGGGATCCTTGAAGCTGTACTTCCTGGTATTTCTCTTTCCAGAATCCATGGTTAAAAAGTACCTGAGATATTCACAAATGGTCAACTTTTAAATCCAGTGAAATAAGATCTCTCCAAAAGATGCTTATGAGTGCATGGATGCATGATGCAGCAATCTCACACAAGATCACACATATAGGGTTCATAGGTTCAGCGTCACGAGCATGAGGTCGAAGTTACTACCCATAAGGTGTTGGTCTAAAAGTTATCACCTGCCAGACAAGGTTCTAGAGGTTCCCAGAGTCTATATCCTTCCTTCAGATATTACCAACATCCCGATTAACTTGGTAATTAGTAATGTTCTCAAGAAAAACTCGTCCCAGCATAGTATCGCGTGACAACTATTTCCGGATTACTCCGTCATAGCTTCCGCATTACACCTAAAAGGCCAAGATGGGTTTGGTATTCTACGGTCCTTAGTTTTAGCAGGCTCCCAGGTCAAAAGCAGTATGTCTTCCCGATTACTCGGTAAACGACACTACAATCAAAGGGGCCTCCACTGAGTGGGGGATATCATGCCTCCTTTTTTGGGATCACTCCCTATAAGTTAACATGATTATGCCGCCCGTCCTATCTTAAAGTTTGCCCAAATCCGTGTATAGGACTTATGAGTAATCACCAAGCACCCTGAAAACCAGGAAAATCCAAAAAAATATATATACAACATATAACACAAAAACAATAATAGCACATATACAAATATAAACAAAGATAGGCTCAACCCACTTAGGGATGGACCAGCAAGAGGTCAATCTTTCCTTAGTGAAGTCGCCATTTTTCTGTAGCGGTAGAAATGTTTAAGACTAAGCCATTAGATTGACTAGACTTATACAGATCAAAATAAAAATCGCCACCGCGCTTTATTGATTCCAAAGGAATGGGAAAAGAGCGAATAACCCAAAAGAGGTGGGAAAGATTCAAGGTAAGGGGGTTGGTTATGCAAAGGTAAGGTATTAGCACCCTAAACATCTATGATACTCCGCAGGAACCTCTTTGAAAAATCTGTATATTTTAGCTATAAAAATGTTGTATAAAAATAGATGGTGGAGGTGAGAAAAGAAATATTTTTATAATTTTTGCACCCGCCGCGGTTGAGAACCTTTAGTGCCTACGTACCACCTTTCGTGGAATAGGGGATCAGGGTACACGTAGTTCCTCTTTTAAATATTCTAAAACACAAGTGTGTTGGTTAATTTTATGAGATAAGACATCATTGTCATTTTCCGTGTGGAAAACATACTTACTACCCACAATTATGAGAAAGGAGAATTTGCATCATCTAAAAGTTGAGGATATTGCTTGGATTTTTAAAATCAACAATGCCTTACTCATCACCCAAGTGGAAAATATCTCTCTTCACTACATATTGTAGAAGTATAGTTGTTTGCATCACTACAAGGATTTACAAGAGTCTAATCTTTTTGAGAAAAGTTTAAAGATGAAAGACAAAGTGGCAAAATGGTTTGAATAAGATTGATTGACTTTTAATCTTCTCATAAAAAGGATGTCAAAGTATTATTAAGTTTATTGGAGTTTATTTATGAAAATGTTTGAAAATGCATGGACCTAAGTCCAAGTTTATTATGAAAGTGGTTCAAGTTTAAAACAAGAAGAGTTTTCAAAAGGAGGGAGAAGATTTTTGAAATTAAAGATGGGAGGAGAAGAAGAGACTATCCTAAAGCATAAGGTAAAAGCTAGGGATAAGAACCATCTAACCAACAAGAAGCCAATACTTGACACTATGAGCCAAGATAGAATTCCCATTCTTTGGATTGAAACCAAACAAGCAAAAATACTAGACCTCTTGAGAGAACCAAACATCAAGTGTATTAAGTCTTTACAAAAATTGGGCAGAGTAACGGCTGTATACGGGTGAATTCCAGATTACAAACAAAGGGTGTAATCACAATAACCTTCACACAAAACAAACAAACAACCCAATGTCTTGAGGTAAACCTCAAGAGATCCAGACAAAATAATCAGATAAGATCACAAGGTCTCCAATCATAGGCCAAGGTTTCTAATCCAAAGTCCAAAAAGTCCAATGCTCCATAATGCCAAGGATAGTAACCAAATAGTCCAAGTGAGCAAAAAAGAAAAGCAAAGCTCAAGTGAGGAAAAAAATAAAATGACAAGAAAGTAAATACTCAAACGAGCAAAGATAAAAATTGCATGAAATGTAAATTCTAAAATTAAATAGTGCATAAAAATAAAGGGGCATATAATAAAAATAAAGGATAAAGTCAATTATTAGTGATTAGTGGTTAGTTGGATGATCATCTTGAAACTTGAATTTGGAACTCATTAGAGGATTGGTAGAACCAAAGCCTACACACAACAAGTTGCATTTTCTTTTTGTCAATTATATCATCCATTTGGAATCCTCATGAGTACCATTTAATGATCAACGATGTTTAAGTGATCCGTGTTGACCAAAGGTTTTGTAGATCCATTAGATGATTGGTAGAACCAAAGCCTCCACACAATGAATCTCAAGTTTATTGGATCAAAGAGATAAAATTAACATACTTGGGCTTGCAAACATAAGTTTGGGCCAAGAATGATCATTTATTCGAATCGAGACAAAATTTAGTGCTATGTTAAGCAACCGTAAGTGGACTTATATAGAAGTCGCACCTATTTTGAGGCCGGTCAATAGCAATCTATGCACCATTTATTTTGAGACATGATATAGAGATCATGCTCCAATAACACTTAGTGCAATAAGAAAGGAATGAGATGAAGAGGGGTGGGAGAGAATATACAAACCACTTTTGAATTAAATTTAATCAAAGTATTACTAAAATCATTCAACCATTTTTGTGGAGTTAGACTCAACACCATGGATGCAATGATGTTAATAAAGTTCATGATCAAAAATTTAACCCAAGATCAACCAGAAAATAGTCACAAAATAATATTACATTTTATATATACAAAAAAGGTTTTAAAAAAAAGTTTCAAAATAGAAATAAAAGAAAAAAAATCAACTATGTTCAAATTGTTCAAGAAATAAAAAGTAAATCCATAGAAAAATCAGAAAAGGACTCAAATGATTTTATAATTTTTTTGGTAATTTTTTTAATGTCAGAAACTATTTTTAAAATTAAAAGAAATGAGCAAAATAAACCAAAAATGATTAAAAAAAAAAACCAAAGTCAGAAATAAAAAATAAGTGAGGTCACCAATATTTGTCACAATATCATTGGATCATTCCATAATTATTTCAGATTTTAAAAATTCATAAAAGTATTTTTAAACATTTAAATTAATTCAAATAAAGTAAAAATTTTGTAAAAAATCCCAAAACACAAAATTAAATTGTGAAAAAATAAATATCAGAAAGAGAATAATCACAAATATTTTTCATAATTTCTTCAGATTTTTTGGACTTAAAATGAATTTTATATGATTTTTTGAAGTTTAAAATAATTAAATAAAAAAATCAGGAAAGAAAATAAAAGTCAAAAATATGTGAACCATTGGATGAGAGTCAAAACGCATTAGTAATCAGATCCAATGGATCTGGCACGCTGTGCATATCATGGTCATTTATGAATAAAGTAGAGAATTAAAAATAAAATCAAAATTCATAAAAAACAAGTGGCACGCCATCATTGGTTGGAAGATGACACGTTGGTCATCTTCAACCTCCAGCCAACGTGAATTGCAGGTCTATCAAACTGTAAAATCAGAAGCTCAGACCTATTCCATTCGCTTCGTCTCTTCAAGACAAAGACAACCACACCCTCGAACCCAATTTATATAAATTGTAGCTCAAGCAATTTTGAAGGCAAGTTTTGAAAAGGGATTTGAAATTTCATGGTCAAAATGTGTTTCCATAAAAAAGAAAGTGTTGCAACTAGAACCAGAGCAATGAGAGCATCACAATGATATCAAAAGTTGTAAGAATTGATGAAGGAATCTACCTATTAAAGTTGAGTTGCAGAGCTCTGAAACTGGATTTCTATGGAGCAATATATGGCACAATTCTTAAATGTAATTATATGGTTAGCTTCAGGGAAGATCAAGGAAGGTGAATTGATGGAAAAATTGGATTGAAAAAGGCTTGTATATGAATTTCGAAGTTGCTGGATTTTGAGTTATGGAATAAGTTTGGCAGCGTGATTCTGGCTATCCAAGCTTGAGGAAATGAATGGGGAATGACCCTCTATTTATAGTGAATCAAATGGAATGTCCAAGCGTGTGAATTGATGAAGTTTGGAGGGAAATCGTGTGAAGTTGCAAACAAGAAAAGTGTGACTTCCAATTTGATCAAAACTCATCCAAAACGCGTGTTTTGTTGTGCTAATCACTTCTGGAAGTTCACTAAACACGTTCAGAAGAAAAAATGCACATAATGAAAGTGTTTAGAAGCCAAATCCAGGATTTCAAACTTGATTTGGTGAAAAATTCAGTTTCAAAGTGCCAACTTCTGACCAATGGCATTCTCAGCTTAAGGGGTCTTAGGTCATGACTCTTGATGCTTTAGAAATATGAGGCTACAAGATTTGCAATGTGAAAAGAATGGAGACAAATGGATTCTTGAGCTGAAAGTTATAACGAGTCAAAGTTGGGGAAAAAGTCGACTTTCCGTACTTAGAAATATTTCAAATTTTTTTTCAAAAGTGACTTATAATGTCTTGCATCCAAACATAGCCTTCCACTTGGAATTTGCTCTTGACCAAAAAAGATGGCATGAAGTAGATCTCTTGAATGACATTTTGAAACTTGAACCATTCAAAATCTCCAAAAATAACCTATAAACTTTTTTACTTGGAATTTTTGACTTGTTGAAGTTGGAAAAATTTCATAAAATGACCTATAATCTTTTGTAACCTTGAGGCAACTTCCATCCATTTTCTCACTTTGAAAATAAGAAGGCATAAAGCTCACATCGTCAAGATCATTATGGAAAAATAATGGGCTCCAGGTGATAAAAATTGACCAAGTTATGATCATTTGAAGTCACACATGTAAAATTGGGGATTCATCTCGAGGACTTGTAATATTTCTTCTTCATCAAGTTTCTTCCACATGAAAACTCCTTGGAACTTTTGAATTGATTTTTAAATAACCCTTTTAAGAGAATGATGTCTTTTGAATCACTCAAAGTACCAAAAGATGAGCAAGATATACTCCTTTGAAGTTCAAAACCCTAGCTCCTAGATTAAGAAACATGCCTTGAGGAACTTTGACAATTTTGAACAAACTTCTTGTACCAAAACAAGTTCTTTATAAAAAAAGGTTGTTGAGGATGATAATGAGAACTAATAGCAACCACAACCACTTACATATCTTGAGAATTGAGAGAAATATTCACTTGTACTTCTTGTCAAAACATGACTATTTTTTCAATCAACCCCTTGTACTTTTTTGATCAAATTTGATAATCTTGAAATATGGTGAACCAAAATAAGATTGCCATGCAATTTCCTCCAAAATAACTTCAATGTTGAGGCTTGAACTTCTCAAGCTATATTGACTAGGGCATGGAAATAAACTCATGAACCCATGGGGAAACTTGTTAAATCTCGTTGCCTTTACCTACATGGATAACAAGCAAGAAAAACCAACATTGCATTTTATTAATTTAAAGAAGAAATCAAGACAAAAATATTCATGATCACAAAAGAACACAAGTCAAGGTGCTTGGTGATTCCTGAAAGAGAAAAGCTAAATATAGGAAGGGGTACCAAGAATCCTAATGTGATCTTATTGTGAATGACTCAACATGGTATGATGAAGGGATCTTAGGGGAAAAAATTGGGTTACAACATTGAGTACCTATAAAATTGAGATAAAGTCGGTTAAACTCAATGATATTTACACGATAATGCAATATAAACCCTATAACATAAACTATATTGAATATATACTAAAGTTGAGGTTTATTGACAAAAAGCAAATAAATTAAGACGATGAGTGCTAATTATTCACACTCAAAAACATATTAATTTAGCACTCATCAAAGGGGATGTTTATGGTGGACATTCATACTTTGGCCCATGGTCAGGAACTATTGAATGAGGACAACCGTCAGTTGAAGACTCAAGTAAGTTTGGTAATGGAAGTTCCAAAGATAGTGTTGAGAAAGGAAGATGATCTTGTACTTGCTGCGACAACATGAGTTTTTGTTCCACCCCATACTTCGGGGGAACCTTTAAGTCATGGAATAATTCATGTATCCCCTCTATAACCTTGTGTTCTGGGGTCTTCTCGTCCACAACCATTTTTGTTCCCCAAGAAAATCCAAAGGGGAAGGCTCGTCAGTAGAGGAAAAAGTAGTCCGAGAGGTAATTTGATCCCATTCCAATGTTGTATGCGGAAATACTTCCTTGTTTGTTGGGATTTTGGTTGGTGGAGCTCTGAATTTTAACTAATATCGAAAAGCTTCCACCCGACTATGATTGAAATGCTAGATGTGAGTTCCATTCTAGGGCACCCGATCATAATATTGAGAACTGCAAGTCATTGAAGCACCAAGTTCATGATTTGCTTGATTCTGGGGCATTGGTGTTTACTCCAGATGGTCGAGATGTGCGAGTTAATGTTACTCCAATTACTGAAGGGGAGAAGAGTAGTCATGTTTTCCATCCAGGATCTATTTCAAATCAGGGGAACCCTCTACAAGCTTGGGTTCTAGAGCATCCATGCCATCAATATTCGTTTATTTCTCAACTAAATAAGAAAGGAAAGGCACCGGAACAGGCTCAATGTCCAAATCAGTCAAATAGGCAGAGGTACATGAAGCCAAAAAGAGTGATTGACACTATTCTTATACCTTATAATCGGTTCTTCTCTTAGTTTATTAGGTTTTCTTTGGTGGAACCTATAATACGGTGGGAGAACTGACTTTTTTGGTTTTATCCAAATGTTCAGATAGCAAGAGTTGCCACCGACTTTTCTTTTATCCAATATTTAGAAAAGGTGAAAAGAACAGGAAAGACCTTTGATAGATTTTGAGTTTGGGGGTAAGTTATGAAAAGGGAATGTGTTAGCACCCTTTTCATCTGCAGTTTTCTATAGGCTCTTAATTGCTTAGCTCACTTTAAAAAACTTTCTTTGTGTGTGTGATTTGTTTGAAAATATTTTCAAAAGCTAGTGTAAGGCTAACTTTGTAATAATTCTTGTATCAGTCCTCAAGAATATATACAAAGTGATTTTAAAAATCTTTTTTTTGATAGTGTCGTGTGGAAAATGTTTTTTTTGTGAAAAATTTGTGAGCAAGGATTTAAGAGTTCTTACCCACTAAAGTCTTTTTATTATTTTCCTTCTCCTTTAGAGATATTACTATCCATACCATTAGTTGGTAGGTAGCCCTATCTATTGGATGTGAAGACACAGGCGTATGGTCATTGTATGGTCATCAAAGGCAACATGTAAGGATACTTTAGCAATTGTATCAAAGGAACCATCATCATTTTGCTTGTAGGGTCATCGAAGGGACTAGATTAATTTTAGGAAACTCGAAGGATCATCGAGGGATTATGATCTTTATTCGAAAGGGACTATGATGATTTGATCGAGGGTATTTTGCTAAAGTATCCCTACTTTCGAGGGACATGACCAATATTCGTAACGCAATAAGAGAGGTTACCCTAAAGGTGCAAGTGTGCAAAGTGTGTTAATTTCAGTTATTTAATCTTGAGGGTTAGGGTTTTCTAGGTTTAGTTATATGTCTTTCCATACAAGCCCTAGTTACTAGCAGTTCATTATGTGCCGAAAATAAAGTGTCGAACGTAAAGTGCGGAAATTAAACCTAAGATATTACGTGCTGTGAGCAGTTACATAATATGAGAAAAAATGCGAGAAAAGATAAATCTACGCTATTAAAATTAAGAACGCGACCTATAGAAAACAAAAATAAGAAAATGTTTTATAAAAAAGTTCAAAAGATCTAAAGTTCTAATTATTAATATTAATGGTATTTTATAGAAAATAATTTAAGTGACAATAATTAATAAAATCTAAATTCTAATTGATTTTAATATTTAAGAAAAAGGTTGACTAATTAATTATTTTAGTAAAAAAAATGTATAAGAAAAATTTAATTACTAACTAAAACCCTAATCCTAATTTATTAGTATTAATAAATAAAGATTAGGTTATTTAATGATTGATTAATTAAAAATAATTAAGGCTAGAAAAGAAAAAGAAAGGAAATTAGGTTAGAAAAAATAGGGTAAAGGAATTTGCATGAGGTGGGTGTTGAACCCATGCCCCTAAAATCATAGGCGCTTCTCCTTGTCACTGAGCCAACGTGTTAATTATGATAGAAAATAGGAATTAATCGACATAGAATAAGCTTGTGTGTTAGTTTTGAAAAATAGCAAAAAAATATTGCAAGATGCAGGGATCGAACCCACACCCTTCACGTTACATGCCTTAGTCTCAACCATCTGCAATGCGCTTCAATTCTGTTATAAAACACAACAATAAATATATAATGAATAAGTGAACCGGGGAAGCGCCGGAGCCCTAGCTTTGGTCGTCTTCTCTAGTGAGGTTAAATACCAACCTAATAAAAATAACAGGAGTTAGAGATTAAGAGGGACCCTATCCCTCTAATTTGATCTTTGCGAATCCAATGGTGGCATTCTTCTAGGCTAATTCGACCTATACAGTGAGATACAATCAAAATAAATCAATAAGGTGCAATAATGGTTATTGAGTATTCTGGCATCATAGGCCTCACACAGGGGATAAAACCTGTTCTATTTTGTCTCAGGAATACATTGAAGTTGTTAGTTTAAATCAAAGCATCATAAATATTGAAATATGAATTTCATAATATATGTAAAATCGATGATGTTTTGAATGCATGTTTTAGGCACATTTGATCATCAAGGATGACTAGAACTTACTCTATCATACCTCAGGGATCTATTTGAATGGTTACCTAGCCTTGAGGATGACTGAAAATTGGAATTCGAGTTCAACTCTTTCCTTGCAAATTTTCAATCTCAAAACCCTTGTTTCTTCATATGAAATCATATCTTTGATTTTGTTTGAAATCATATAGGAGAAAAGATTAGGTTAAGTGGTGGGCTTGGACATCATATGAAATCATATCTTTGATTTTGTTTGAAAATAAGTTGAAATATTACAAAACCAATGAAGATTTGATTCACAAATAAGTCTACCCAATTTGTAGCATGACCTTGGGCCTCCAAAACATTCAGATTACAAAGCTTTTATGCCTTATACATTTATTTAACATTTATTTGATTTAATTTTGAATTTAAATGAATAAAAATCAAACTAAATTAAATAAAAATTAAAATGATGCATGAATGGATTTATAGGTCCATTATGAGGTCAAGAACACATTTGGACTTTAAAAGATAGGCCCATTAGCCCAAAAATTCAAATTTGCTCAATTTGGATTTCATGCATTTTTTTCAAAATTTTCCAACTTGCACCAATCATAACTCACTTAATTTTTGTCATATGAAGGTGATCTTTGACTTTTTTCAAAGCTCAAGATGTTCCAACAACTTTCATGTCGGTAATTTTTCATTTGAAGCCTTTATCTTGATGTAAAGGGCTTTTACAAAAAGTTTCTTTTTGTTGACTTTTAAAATGGCCTGTAATGTTTTGGCCCATATCTCTTAAATGAAGCATTTTTTTTGGCCTTGAGCTTAGAGAGACAAAGTTGTAGAGAATTGAATTTCCTTCAAGTTAGGCTTTGGTTGAGAGATTTTTGATGAAGTATGTGAAAGTTATGCTTGGTCAATTTTCAGTTGACTTCTCCTAAAGAAAACCCTAATTTAGTAACTTTTAACTTTTGATGAATCTTGAGTTTTCTTGATGAATCATAATCAACCCTTGATCAAATTATGAATGTGACTTGAAAATCTTGACGTTGACCAAAACTATTGAAGTTTGACTGTAAATTGGTCAATGTTGACTTTTTGTCCACTATAGTTGATTTTCAATCATTTGTCTAGTTGTTTTAGCAAACTTGTGTTGCAAGGGTTGAAATTTGGTATTAGTATTATTTGAAGCATTCCATGAAATCCACTTGAGGCATTAGAACTCCAATTTCCTTTGAGAAAAGTAAAACCCTAGTTGTAGGTCACTGCTTAGGAGGAGGGTTTATCTTGTCAACCCTTGAGTTGTCTTGAGTGTTTGAGACCTTCATGAGCATGAGGAGACCTATTGAAATAATTTATCTTGAAAATGGGAGGGAAAATTTTGGGGTACAAAAGCTTCCCCAATTCAATCTTATTAATCCTGAAGAATTAGATTGGCATGCTTGCCATTCGTGATCTGAAGGTGGAAGAGGATTGAACACTTAACTGCCCAGATATTTGCACTCACATGTGCATGAAGCAACACCGTTGGTTGATTATATTGGGAATGGGCTTAAAGATGCCATTTGGATAGGTTATGAGATACTGTTGGAGATGGGCTTAAAGTTTCCATCTGAAGTAACTGTTGATAGGAGTACCAGAATAAGTCTACGCTCGACTAGATCTGATGGAAATGCTTTTCAAAATGAATCTTTGGAGGAAATGCTTTTTTAGAATGAATATCTGAAGGGAATGCGTTTTAGAATGAATCTATGAAGGGAATTCTCGTCATATTTCATTCTTTGAGGGGAGTTCTTTTCAGAATGAATTTATGAAGGAAATTCTTTTCAAAATGAAGCTCTGAAGGAAATACTCGTCAAATTTCAGTCTCTGAGGGGAGTTATTTTCAGAATGAATCTCTGAAGGAAATTAATTTTAGAATGAAGCTTTAAAGGAAATCATCTGGTCATGTAGATAGTCTCCCCGTCTTGTTTCGGGAATTGATCTATAACATGTCTATAAATTGATGGTAATATTCGTCTGTTTGCGAAATTAACTTGAAAAGACAAAGTTAGTTTTATAAAATGTCATGATGTATGTAATGCATTATGTAATGATGCTCTCAAAATAAATGAGAATAGTATATGTGTTTCATATCCATATGTTATGATATTTTGTAAATGATGTATAGATGCCATATGTCTTTAGAGCGTATCAATAGCTTCTAGTAACAACTCTGGTTGGGGAAAATAAATCCCTGACTGATGTTAGGGATGAAGAACGTAATTATTCAATTTTGTGTAGAACGACTTTACTGGGTATTTCCTCCTTCTGTTTGAGAATACTTCGTTGGAGATGTTCAACTTCTGCTTGGGGATAGAATCGTTCGAGAGGAGTCATCGATTAGTCGCTTTTTATTGAAGGATTTGATTATTGTGTACCCTGACTGGGGATAAAAGAGATGAAATTCTTCTGATGTGATGTCTGACTGTGTTTTAGATATGGGTATCAAATCTTTTGGGGAGAGCAACGTTGGGTGACATTTTGACTGGAGAAGACAATTGTATCAAGGAATTTTCAATATTGGAGACATAAACTCCGTTGGGGAATTAGATTCGGTAGACTGTGATAAGGACACAATCTCTGATATGGATTTGAAATCTCATAGGCTGCGCTGAGGAAATTTCCACTTTATGCTGGAAAAATAATCCAACTTCCTTATCTGCTTGGGGACCTATTGGGGAAGATTATCATAAAATGTAGGTGAACTGATGGGAGATGCCCCGATTTCTGTATGAGGGCATATTAGATTTGCTGGGGGAATATTTCTCTATTGGGGATAAGCCTACGAAGATAGCTCTATCGAGATAATTCCACGGAAATTGCTCAGTGGGGATTTATGGACGACTTGAACATTATCCCAACTCCTAGAGTATTTAGTAAATGCTAATCCAGTTTTTTTATGCATATTTTTTAAAAGTAATCATATTCAAATGCATATATTCCTTTAACATAATCATGGACGTTTTTGCAAACAAAACAAAGAAAATAAAAACAATTTTGAATTTAGAAGTATATTTGCATTGACTCTGAGAGTTTGCCTATAAGTAGGAAGTTTTTATACAAGGACACATAAATCCTAGTAAGAGGAAATATTCATAAAATAGAGGTACAAAGTGATAAACAAAGAAAAACACCTTTATGGAAACGATCCCATCGAGTTTCAACTCTGCTATTGCCCCTATGTCTTCAAGTATCTCATCACTTACTATTTGGAAGAAGATGACTGTATTAATATGCATTGTTTGAACTTGACGCTAGTAATAAAGTTGGCTATAAGTAGATGGGTTATCCAACGGGACATAGTCGTACGCTTTGATCCCTAACTTTTTCCTAGACCGCCCTTTCGGGTTTTCAGTCCACCACGATATCCTTTTTTGCCCAAGCCGCTTTTTTAGGTTTTTGACTTGCCGGATATATATATATATATATATATATATATATATATATATATATATATATATATATATATATATATATATATATATATATATATATATATATATATATATATATATCCCTAGTTTTTTCCCGAACCCTTTTGGTTCGCCGGGATTCCATTATTGTTTCCTAGGCCTGTCAACCTAGCGAGTCTCTTTTATGCGTAGTATTTTTTTACTATGTCCGTGTTTACAGGGTGTGGAAAATCTTCGCCATCCATGGTGGTAAGCATCATAGCAACGCAAAAAAATATCTTCTTGATCACAAATGACCCTTCTTATGTGGGAGTCCATTCTCTCCTGGGATCAGATTATGGTAGGATGTGATGCACTTTATTACCAAATCACCAACTTGGTACGCCCGGTGTTTGACCTTCTTATTAAAAGCTTTGATTGTGAGTTTCTGATACATTTGACCATGACAAAAAGCCGAGAGACTTTTTTCATCAATCAAATTTATTTATTCCAGTCGAGTCTGAATCCATTCGTCTTCATCTAAACCTGCGTCTTTCATAATCCTAAGGTAAGGAATATGGACTTCAACAGGTAACACGACCTCCATATTATAGACAAGAGAGAACGGGGTTGCCTAGTTGAGTTACATACTGAAGTGTGATAACCATGAAGAGCATATGGTAACATCTCATGCCAATCTTTGTATGTCACCGTCATCTTTTGTAATATTTTCTTGATGTTCTTGTTGGCGGCTTCCAGTGTGCCATTCATCTTTGGTCGGTACGGAGAAGAATTGTGGTGCTTAATCTTGAATTACGTGCAAAGTTCCATAATCATAATATTTTTAAGATTGGTACCATTATTCGTGATGATCCTCTCAGGGATTCCATATCGACAAATAAGGTTATACTTAATTAATCGAGCCATAACATTCTTGGTAATAAAGGAAAATGAGGCCGCTTCTACCCACTTTGTGAATTAATCAATAGCGACAAAGATGAAACAATGGCCATTATAAGAAGTATGCTTAATCTATCTAATCATGTCAATGCCACACATTGCAAACGGCCAAGGAGCAGTAAATACATTCATAGGAACCGAAGGCACATGCACTTTGTCAGCATAAATCTGTAATTTGTGACAAGTTCTAGAATGATGGTGGTAGTCAGCTTCCATGGTAGACCAATAATAAACTGCTCTCAGAATTTCCTTAGCCATTATATGTCCACTAGAGTAAGTACCGAAGACACCTTCGTGCATATCTTCCATAATTTTCTCAGCTTCCTTCTTGTCTATAGAACGTAGCAAAGTCGAATCGTTGTTGCGCTTGTACAAAATTTTGTTACTCAGAAAGTACTTGGTAGAGAGCCTCCTTAGAAATTTATGATCATTAATAGATGCCCCTTTAGGATACTCTTGAGTCTCGGGGTATCTTTTTACTTCGTAGTTGGAAGGAGTTGTACCCCAAAAATTGTGCTTCCATTTTCTTCAAGACACCTCCTCATGCTCCTAGGGTTTTCAATTTCTCAAGGCTACTCAATGTTTGATCAGACAAATTCTCATCCTAAGTAGTTGACCTAAAACTTGGGTTTTACTTTTCTCAAGTAAATTTGAGCTTATAATGCCTCAAGTGGATTTCATGGTTCCTGGTATGTCTCAAGCAATGCTCATGCCAAATTTTAAGCCTTGCATCACAATTTTGCTCAGATGACTAAAAATCAATTGTATTCGGTAAAAAGTCAATTATGGTCAACATACAATCAAACTTCAATATTTTGGTCAACATCAAGATTTTTAAGTCACATTCATCATTTGATCAAGTTTTGATCAGGATTCATCAAGAAAACTCGCAATTCATCAAAAGTCAAAGTTGACAAATTAGGGTTTTCTTAAGGAGAAGTCAACTGAACTTTGACCAAGCATAAATTTCACATGCTTCATCATATTTTTCTCAACCAAAGCTCATTTTTAAGGAAATTCAATTCTCTACAACTTTTTCTCTCTAAGCTCAAATCCAAAAAATGCTTCACTTAAGAGATATGGGCCAAAATATTATAGGTCATTTCAAAAGTCAACAAAAACACACTTTTTGTCAAGCCAACTTACATCAAGATAAATTCTTAAAATGAAAAAAATGATCAACATAGAGATTATAGGGGACATCTTGAGCATTCCAAAGAGTCCAAGATCGCCTTCATATGATAAAACTTGAGAGAGTTATGATTGGCACAAGTTGGGGAATTTCGAGAAACTGCATGAAACCCAAATTGATCAAACTTGAATTTTTGGGCTAATGGAATTGTGTTCAAAGGTCCAAACGTGTATTAGGCCTCATAGTGAACCTCTGAACCTATTCATACACGACTTTGATTTTTATTCCATTTATTTTTTTATTTTTTTATTTAAATTCAAACTAAATTAAATAAAATCACGGCTTTCATACAAAGGTTCAAGCCCACTTCTTTTGACCTAATTTTCCTCTATATATATCCCACATTCACACAACAACAAGGACACAAAAACCTTTTAAGAAGATCCTATACCAAAACTTCAAATTTTATCAAAATAGGGTAAACAGCAAACCCTATTTTCAGCCTCTCTCCAAGCAGCCAATTATCAAAATAAATCCTTGAGGAATTGTAGGGTATGAATGGATCAACCTTGATGATCTAAATGACCTAAAAATCGCATACGTTCATCTCCGGTTTCCTTGTTTTTTATGTAATTCGTATTTTTGTTTTCATTTTGTTTTGATGCATACAACATTACTAACATGTTTCTGAGATATAACTATGCAGGATAGACCCATCGCATGGCCCCGATAACGACTGAATCACGAGACACCATGTTTGAACTGTCTCATGTTATTTGTGTCATATCTCTTTATATAGGGAGAATTAGCTAAAGCCAAGGGCACCATTGAATTCGCAAGGCCTAAATTAGGAAGGTAGGGTATCACCCACCCCTAGCATTTGCACTATTTTTGTTTTCAAACCCTATTTTCCATTGATTCTTCTTCCCCTATCTATTTTTTAACAAGCCACATCGTTGTGAAGGCAAAGGGTAGGGTACCATCCACCCTTGGCATTTGCACTATTTTTGTTTTGTAACCCTATTTTACATTGATTCTTCTTCCCCTATTTATTTTTTGGCAAGCCATGTTGTTGTGAAGGCAAAGGGCGTGGGTTCAACACCCACCCCTGGCATTTGCATTATTTTTGTTTTCTAACCCTATTTTCCATTTATTCTTCTTCCCCTATCTATTTTTTGGCAAACTTAATTCTTTTTTATTAATCATTAAACATAAACCTTTTTTAAAAACGTAATTAATTAGGTTTTAGGTTTTTAATTAATTTTTTTTCAGAATTAACATTTTTTATTAATTAAAATTAATTAGGTTTTAGGTTTTTTAATTAACTTTTTTTTTTCAAAATTAACCTTTTTTTTTAAAATTAAAATTAATTAGGTTATAGGTTTTTTAATTAACTATTTTTCAAAATTAAACTTTTTTTTATTAATTAAAATAATTAGGTTTTTAAGGTATATTTAATTAATTATCATAAATCATGTTTTTCATAAAAAAACACGAAAACATTTTTTTGCTATTTTCATCTTATTTTTGTTTTTCAAGATAAAGTTTATAGGGCGCGTTCAACTGTAATAGCATATCTTTATTTTTTTCCGCATTTTTCTATTATGTAACTGGTCCTAGTATGTAATAGTTGTAGGTTTTTACTTTTCGCACTTCACTATTATGTAATTACCCTAAAGCTATGTAATAGCCTAGGCTTACATTTCCATCTTTACCTTCTGCTACTATATTTTATGCAATTGTTAGTAATTATGGTTTGTATGGAAAGATAAAAATGAACGATAGAAAGCCCTAATTATAAGACTAAATAACTGAAATGAACACACTTGTACACTCACACCTCTAGGGTAACCTCCCTTCGTTGCCTTCGGAATAACGGTCGTGTCCCTCGAAAATAGGGATGCTAGTAAAGTCCCTCCAAATAAAAGATCATAGTCCCTCGATGACCCTTCGACATTGCCTTTCGAAAAATGATCTAGTCCCTCCGATAATTGCTAAAGTATCCTTACAAGTTGCCTTCGATGATAATATAATGACCCTATACCTGTCCCTTCACCTCTAATAGATAGGACTACCTGCCAACTAATGGCATTGATAGCATTATCTCTAAAGGAGGAAAACAACAAGAACGACCTTGAGTGGGTAGGATACTTTTAATTGCTTGCTCAATAATTTTTCTCACGAATACTTTTCACACATCACTTTCAAAACAACGAATATTTTCAAAATACTTTATATGCATTTTTGAGGATCGATACAAGAATCATTACAAAGTTCGCCTTACATTGGCTGTTCAAAAATATTTTCAAAACACTTACACAAAAAAGCAAATTTTCAAAGTGAGCTAAAAGATTAAGAGTCCGTAGATAACTACAGATGAAAAGGGTGCTAACACTTTCCCTTTTCATAACCTACCCCCCGAACTCAAAACCTTTGATGTCTTTCTTGTTCATTTCACCCTTTCCTTATTGGATAAAAGAAAAGTCGGTTGCAACTCTTGCTATCCGCAAAATTTGCGATAAAACGCAAAACCAAGTCAGTTCTCCCACTGTATTACAGAACTGGCGACTCTGCTGGGGACTACTTAAAAAATAGGGGTTACCTTAGATTCTTAGATCACTTTTACTTGATTTTACTTGTCTTCTTTGTTGTTTTAAAATTGGGGGTTGCTTGGGTTTAATTTCTTGAAAAGGTCCTACACCCGGATCTAGGGATACCTTAGGTAAGTAGCAATAGATCATTGAAATTGTATGGCATAGACCGATATGGTTGAAGTGATGGCTATGTTAGTGTGACACTTTGGTTTGTACCGATGTTCCTTGAGTCATTCGAGGATAACATTGGGCTGCCACGTGGTGTCATAAGCACTATATGACTTTTAGAACCTTAATTGACCCATCTTGGCCATTAGAAGGTAGTGATATAGTCGGCTTTGGTGCAGTCCAAGGTTAATTGATACTCGATGCTACACTCATTGAGATTCAACTCGCAGGATGTTTTGGTGGAAAATAAGTTGGTGTACTAAAATAAAACCTTCGAGAAAGATCCGTGATATGAGATTCCTAGAACCCGATTACTATTTTAGGACCGGTTGAGCCAACTCGAATTCAATAGAGGAGGGTACTTACCAATGGACCCCATGCAAGCCTTTAAAAAGATCTTGTGTGGTTTGTTTCTGTTTGCTATCCATTTAAACATAAAACATAACATCATGTTATCATAATAACCGACATGAGATTTACTAACCGTTTCAAGGATCTTAGGGATCTTTTTTGTAAGATTGTATTAAAGTCGGACTATTAGCAAGGGGAAAAGGACTTATTTTCCTCTAGATAGACACCGTCAAAGACCAAAGTACGTTCTTTTGAGTCAAAAGCTAAGAGACACTCGATATGGTGAGCTTGATTCTAATAGAAGGACGTCCAAAAATGAAGACTTGAAGTTCCACAAGTCAAAGAGGCAACCAGGATTCATTCTCTCTTTTATCCCACGAGATCCTTGAAAACATTGCATTTGCATCTACATATCATGCATCTCATTTCATAACAGGTACTTTCTAGACAAGTTTTCTCATCTTCTTGCTTTTTATTTCTGTTAAAGGTGGCTCTCGAATAATCAATCAAAGATCATCAAGCTCGGAATGCCTAGTTCCAATAAATGTTCCTGAACTTAGCCATGTGGGAGGAAGAGCTGAAGACCCTCATCACCAAAGAGAGGAAGAAAAAGACAAGGAAAACAATCGACATTCTCAACATGGGAAGAAGGTTCAGAGGTCCTCCCAAGCGAGCTCAAGACGGTGATATTCCATCAATCGAAGATGACGATCAGGGTGAAGATAGTAAGAGTGTGAAGGCTGAGAAAGGAAGCCATGTTGGTTCTGGGCAATATTCTGATGAATATGAAGAAGACTATTCGGATGAACAATATTCTCCACCCGATGAAAAATACAAACAACTGGAAGATGGTTTAAATGCTATGGAGATCCAGAGAGTGCTTGGGTTGGATTTTGAAGAGCTGGGTTTAGTCTCAGGAGTTGTCATTCCTCACAAATTTAAGGTCCCTACTTATGCAAAGTATGACGGTGTTTCTTGCCCTAAACTGCATTTGAGGTCTTATGTCCGGAAGATCCAACCACACACTTTCGATTGAAAATTATGGGTGCATTTCTTTCAAGAAAGCCTATCTAGGACCTAATTGGAATGGTTCTATCAACTGGAAGGAACCAATATCCATACTTGGGAAGATTTGGCTGCTACTTTTTACAAACAATACCAATACAATGATGATCTTGCACTAACCCGTGTGCAATTACATAGTATGACCATGGGCTCTAACGAAGGCCTCAAAGAGTATTCCTAGAAATGGAGAGACCTAGCGGGAAGAGTTCAACCTTCTTTATCTGATAGGGAGCTAGTTGACATGTTTACGGGAACTTTGATAGGTATTTTCTTCAACAATTTGTTTAGAAGCTCTTCAGTCGGGTTCACCAAGCTGATATTAATAGGGAAACATGTTAAAGGTTGAATCAGAAGTGGAAAAATTCAGGTGGTTGCGTCTTCAAGTACTATGAAGAAGACATTCAGTGGGGAAAAAAGAAGATAATGATATGTATGGAAAGAAGGGTCGTGATAAAGGTGACGAAAATCGATCTGTGGGGGAAATGCTAATTTCTAATCATGCGCTAGTGCAACAACATCAACAAAGAAATCAGCGTAGGTCAGATGCACCCAGGAGACAATTAACAAAGATCCAAATGCATTGTCTCAGGCATTGCAACATTTATTGAAAGCAGATCTGATCACGTTGATAGATCCTCCTCAGAATCCTAACACCTCTTCTCCTCGGTACAATCCTAATGTAAAATGTGCCTATCATTCCAATAGTCCCGGACACGACACAAATAACTGTTGGGCTTTGAAAAATAAGATTTAAGATATGATTGTCTCCAAATAGATTGAATTTGATCCTCCCCCAATGTGATCTCCGCGCCTATGCCTAAGCACGACAAGGGAATTAATGTTATCAAATATGTTTATTATATTTCCTCTGTAAGTGAATTGATTACTCCCTTGATAAATATTAAGAAGAATCTAAAGCAAGCCGCTTTATATCCGAGTTGCACTGAAAGGTGCTACTGCTGCACAGCCCAATCCAATGGCTATAAACTGTTGAGAGAAGGTATTCAATGTCTAATGGATAAATATATAATTCTAGTTGAGAAGGTTCCTTCTGTGGGGAATTTGTTTCAAGACTTGGAGCTTGAAGACGTGTCTATAATTTACGGAACACTTGTAAGGATCACTTCCAAGGGGTCTGTGAAGATTAGGGCTAAACCCAGAGTTGCTCATATGATTATTACTGCGCCTGGGCCTATTCCATATTCCTCTGACAAAGTTATCTCCTTGAATTATGGAGCTGATGTTTACTACCATGGTGTCAAGCAATAACCATTGGTTGTCAAAAGTAAAGATGCTGAAGTTACTGATCCCAATGTTGAAAATATTGTTGGGACCAGTAAAGTTACTAGAAGTGGAAGGATTTTCTCTCCAGAGATCTCTCCAAAGACTGTTGTTACACCAGTTCGTGTTACTTCTAATGAGTAAACTAAATAGACTCGGGGGGAAAAATAGATCATTGAGTCTGCCCAGGCTGGGGCACCTGAAGAAGTTACCGCTGAAGATACCTCCAAACAAGAGATGGAGGAAATACTAAAAATCATCTGGAAAAGTGACTACAAGATTGTTGAACAGTTGGGGCAGACCCTCTCCAAGATATCCATGTTATCGATGTTGTTATACTCTAAAGCCCATACTCAGGCTTTGGTGAAGTTCTTGAAATCCCCTCATGTACCACAAGAAGTCTCTACTGGTCAATTTAAAAGTTATGTTGCTAGCTTAACAACTGATAACAGGTTTGGCTTTTCTAATACCGACTTGACTCCTGAAGGAAGAAACCATAACAAGGCCCTGTATGTCTCTATTAAATGCAGGGGCACAACCTTAGCTCATGTGTTGGTTGATACAGTTTCTTCACTGGATGTTTTGCCGAAGGGGGCTCTAGATAGGCTCGATTGTGAAAGGGTGGTGTTGAAACCCAATGAGATTGTGGTAAGAGCCTTTGATGGTTCAAAAAGGATGGTGCATAGAGAGGTGGATCTTATGATTAAAGTAGGTTCGCAGGTCTTTGACTCTATATTCTATATGATGGACATTCACCCGACTTATTCCTGTTTACTTGGACGCCCTTGAATTCATGGGGCAGGCGCCTTTACTTCTACGTTGCACCAAAAGTTGAAATATCCAGAGGGAGAACTTCTCCCTTTGAATACTTAGTAACGCTTCAGAGTCTTCTTTGCTTATGATAATGCTTCAAAGTGTTATGTGCTTTAACTTATGATGACGCTTCTGAGTGTTGATGACTTGGTAAAGATCTTTGATCAGAGTCAGAGTGTATTTGTTTATGCGCAGATTCTGGTCATCAAGCTTCAGCGTATAATCTGGTAGCTTCAGCATGTAGCACATGTTACTGATCTTCTGATGCTGACATGTTACTGATCTTCTGATGCTGATTCCATCAGAACTTCTGTATATACAAAACATAATTTAAGAAGCATATTTGTCTTATATATAAATCTTACAATTTATTTATTCTTTGTATTTTGTTATCATCAAAACTCTAATTAAGGGTTGTAGAATCAAACTATGTTCTAACAATCTCCCCCTTTTTGATGATGACAAAAACCAGATTTTTCAATTAAAAGTAAAGAATAAAAAGTATAGAATTAAGAAGAGAAAACTCCCCCTGAGTTGATTACTTCCCTTTAATTCCATGAGTCTTTGAGCATCAAAACCTTATTGTATCTTTCCTTAGAGTTTTGTACCTGTTCAAGCTTTTCAGAAGAGAAATTTTTTTTAAATAGATCAGAATGTTTGAGACTTATGTCTCAGTAATCAGTTATTGAAAAATATCATTCTTTCTCCCCCTTTTTGTCAGTTATAAAAAAGAACATAAGATCAGAGCTAAAATGAGTTTATATTAAAACCAGAAGCAATGATAAGTTCAGAACAATGTAAGAAAATTACAGATAAACAAGTTATAAAAACGAGGAAATTTTAAGAGGGAGGAGGAAGACGTGTGAACAAAGCTTCCAACATGCTCTTGATCTGGGTGTTGGTTTCCTGTTGCTGGGTTAACATGCTCGTGATTGCATCAATTTTGTCGTCCTGTTTATCCATTCTTTCCTTCATTAAAATATCAGATCTTTTCAGGTCTTCTAGAGTCTGCCTATCAAAGGAGGAAGCTTGAGAATCTTCAGTAACAGGATGCTTCTCAGAGCTTTCTGCAATATCCTTTTCTTGACCCAGTGCTTCAGCAGGAATCATCTGCTCTGGAGTAACAGTCAGATTGAGATCTTCTGACTCTGGTTGAACTTTGTTTGCTGGACGATGTTCAAACCAGGGAGCAATGTCCAGAGGGAGAACTTCTTCCTTAAGCAGCTTGCTCAGAACTGGATATTCAATTTCTTTCAGCAGATTGCTGAAGTTCTATTGAGCTTGTTTGTAGCTTTGTTCTTGCAACTTATGAGTTTCAGAACATACCCATTTTCTGAACTTTGACCAAAGGTAGTCTGATGCAGCAGGATCAATCAGCTCAAGACTAGCTTGCTTCAGAGAAGTGATCCACTTTTGTACTTCTGTTTCAAATGTCAATAAGTTGGTACCAACATCTGGAGAGGGTTCAGATGGTTTTGGTTTTGGAATAGCTGTTTTGTGGGTTATGGCAGCAAGACGTTCAAAAACCGTTAAATCAATGACAGTCTTGTTGTGGTCATCTGGATTGTTCTTTGGTGAGGGAGTGGGAGAGTCAGGAATTATGATTAGACTTGATGGGGAGTTTGGTGGAGTTAATTCTAGTGAGGAGGGAATTTGGAGAATATTCAGAATGGTTAGGGGCATACTAATGGCCAGAGGTTCTGTGATTCCAGGAATGGGAATGGTATAAGAATCAACAGTTTGGTTTGATTGATCGTTATGAGGTTCTGGTTCACAGGATTCAGAAGGTTGAGTCTCAGAAGTTTGAACTTCTGGTTGAAATAATTTAGGTTGTGGAGAAGGTGGATGAATGTCTGGTTGAGGAGATGGAGGTAGTGGGATTTCTGGTTGTGGAGAGAGGGGAATTTCTGGTTATGCTTCTGTGGTGGTTTCAGGGTTTGGATTTTCTGGCATGGGAGCAGAAGTATGTTGGTCAAAGGTATCTATATCAGATAGAACTTTTGCAAGTTCTTGTTGGGTTGCATCAATATTTGGATTTGGAGGTTGGGAGCGAGATATTCTAAGAGTTAAGGATTCAGAGGGGTCAAATTCAATGTCAAAGTCATCAAATGTTTGTGGTGTGGGGTTTTCTGATTGAGTGGGAATTGGGATAGATGTTGATACAGAAATTGAATCTAAAACAGTTACAGAAGAAGGATTACCTTTCTTTTTAGGAGTCCGCTGGGATGATCCTTCTGCTACAGCTTTCCTTTTCTTGGTTTTCTTCAGCACAACTTCTGGAGCCTTCTGCTGCAGATCCTGGAAGTTCAAATTTGGTGTTGTACCATCCTCCTTGCAAGCATCCAGATATCTGACTATTATATTAAGTTTAGAATCAATCTCTGAGAACAGAGGAAAGTTATCCAGAGGGACTCTTCTGCTGGAGATTGCTGCAAAAGGAATGACACTGGGTTCCTTCTTGATGTTCTCAATCAACTTCATTTTCTTCAGATTCTTTGCATTCAATTGTTTGCCAACAGTAGCTTCCAAAGAGTTGATTTCTTAAGCCTATGTAAGATGATCAATCAGCTTATTCTCTATTAGAATATCTGATATAAGTCTTCCTAGGGATATCCAGTCCCTTTTTATGCGCTCCTCTTCTCTGGTTTCCTTAACACTGGTCTTTAGATGGTTAAACAGCAGATGGGCCAGATTTACCTTAATCTTCTGAGAGATAAAGTAGATCAGAAATTGCTGATCAATATTAATGTAGTCAGGAGAGTTGGTAGGCTTCCTGTGGTTTATGCATCCCAGAATGATCTTGGCCCATATTTTGTGATGGTCTTTTAAATCCCTTATCTTGCTGGAGGGAAGACCCAAAGTGAAGATTTCTCTTGCAATTAGGGCAACATCAGTGCATCTTTCAGCCATGTTAATGCAACGTACACCATCACCATTGTAGCCTATTAATCTTGCAATGAGGTCCTCAGTAATAACTATCTTCTTCCCCATAATGTATGAAGTAACTTGATGGTTGGAAGATGAAGCATGAATCCAAAATTCCTTTACCAGAATTGGGAATGTTGGACCCACCAGTCGGTCAAAATATCTGTCCCAGCCTTGAGCCTTAACTTCTTCAGAGAGATTAAACCCATTCTCTTGAAGACTGTTGAAATCCACGATCAATTCTGAAAGAACTTCTAGATTTTTGATGGGTGTAAGAAGAGTTCTGTAGGGTTCTTCAAATTGTTCGGAGGAATCTGTTTTCTGAGAACTGGAAGTAGGAATGCTGGAGGAAGCCATGTTCACACAGAAGGTTTTGTGAAGAAATTGAAAGGGTTTTGAGAAAGGATGCAGACTGAAAACAATAAGTTTGTAGAGAAAATGAAGGTGAAGGTAAAAGAGTGTAAATGGTGAGAAATGTGTTTAAATAGATTTCTAAAAAAATTTGAAAACATAAACGGCAAGAGAGAGAAATTAAATATAATGATTATGAGCATTTAATGATAGCTGATTTTGGGGGATTCAGAAAGATATTGGAACGGTTACCCATGACATGTGTCCCAATGCATCCAATCAGCGCTTTTGACCTTTCAGACACGTGAACGCGTGTTCAGCCTCAGAAAGTAGCTGATGACTGGATGACACTTGTTTGCTTGAGTGAACTGCACATTTCTATCCTTGATTCTGTTACAATCTGTATTTCTAAAGATCTGAAGAAAGATTGATCAGTAGTTCACAAAAAAGTAGACAAAGTTCTGAAGGTTAAGATATGGAATCAAAACAGTTTTATTCTGGGCAGAGCTTCATGCTGAGATGTTTCAGAATGAAGTTGAACCTATCTTCAGAAAGAGGTTTTTTAAAGATATGAGCCCATTGATGGTCTGTGTTAATAAATTTTAAATTTAGAATCCCTTTCTGAATATAGTCCCTAATAAAATGATGTTTTATTTCTATATGCTTAGCCCTAGAATGCAAAATAGGATTTTTACTGAGACAAATAGCAGAAGTATTGTCACAGAGGATAGGGATGTTACTCTCAAATATCTGGAAGTCCTCAAGTTGACTTTTCATCCAGAGCATTTGTGTGCTGTATCCAACTGCTGCTATGTATTTAGCTTCTACTGTTGATAGAGCTATTGTGGTTTGTCTTTTGCTGGACCATGAGATCAGATTTTCTCCTAGAAACTGGCAGCTTCCAGAAGTGCTTTTACATTCTAATCTGTCTCCAGCGAAATCAACATCACAGTATCCTATCAGGCTGTAATCACTTGATTTTCTATAAAACAAACCCAGATTAGTAGTACCTTTCAGATACTTGAAAATTCGCTTAACTGCTGTTAAGTGAGATTCTCTAGGATCTGATTGGAATCTAGAACAAATGCAAACACTGAATAGAATGTCAGGCCTTGAGGCTATCAGATAGAGAAGAGAACCAATCATACCTCTGTAGACCTTCTGTTCTACCTTTTTACTTACCTCTTCTCTTTCCAGAATGCACGTGGGATGCATTGGAATCTTTGATGGCTTACATTCTGAGAGATCAAATTTCTTCAGAAGTTCTCTGACATATTTGCTCTGATGAATGTAAGTTCCTTCTGGGGTTTGATTAATCTGAATGCCCAGGAAGAATTTTAGTTCACCCATTAGGCTCATCTCAAATTCTGCCTGCATACATTTAGTAAACTTTCTTCCCAGAGAGGGTTTAGTGGATCCAAATATGATGTCATCAACATAAATCTGACATACTAAAATGTCATTCTTAACTGTCTTACATAACAAGGTAGTGTCCACTTTCCCTCTGGTGAATTCCTTTTCTAACAAGAAGTTACTTAGTCTTTCATACCAAGCTCTGGGAGCTTGTTTCAGACCATAGAGTGACTTCTTTAGTTTGAAAACATATTATGGATTTTTGGAACTTTTAAAACCAGGGGGTTGGTGCACATATACCTCTTCTTCTATATAGCCATTTAAGAATGCACTCTTAACATCCATATGATACAGATTGATGCCTTTATTAACAGCAAATGAGATTAAGAGTCTGATAGATTCTAAGCTGGCGACTGGAGCAAAGGTTTCTGTATAGTCTATCCCCTCTTGCTGACTATAACCTTGTGCTACCAGTCGTGCTTTGTTTCTGATGACTTCACCTTGTTCGTTCAGTTTGTTTCTGAACACCCATTTTATACCAATGACGTTGAATCCTTTTGGTTTGGGAACTAGATCCCATACGTCATTTCTTGTGAATTGATTTATCTCCTCTTGCATTGCTAGAATCCAGTCATTATCTAGAAGTGCTTCATCAATTGTTGTTGGTTCAAGTAGAGAAACCAGTCCCATGAGGGATTCTTCAGAGTTTCTGAAGCTAGATCTTGTTCTGATTGGATCTTCCGTTCTTCCTAAGATTATTTCTTCTGGGTGATCCATGCTGCTTCTGGATGGTCTTTTCTGGAGTTGAGCAACAGAAGGTGCTGGATTGCTTGCAGTTACTCTTTCTGATGTTGAGGGAGTGTCTCTGTTGAGAGCTTCTGATGATTTGTCTTCAGTACCTGTGAGTTCAACTTCCATACCTGCGAGGAATTCATTCTGCTTTGACTTTTGAGAGTCAAGCTTATCATCAAAATGAACACTGATTGACTCTTCCACAATCTGTGTTTCTGTATTGTATACTCTGTACCCTCTTGAGCGTTCAGAATATCCTAACATAATACACTTTTGTGCTTTAGAGTCAAACTTGTTCAAATAATTTTTTGTATTCAGAATAAAACATGTACATCCAAATGGGTGAAAGTAGGAAATGTTGGGCTTTCTGTTCTTCCATAATTCATATGGAGTCTTTTCCAGAATAGGAATTATCGAGATTCTATTCTGAATGTAACATGCTGTGTTTATTGCCTCTGCCGAGAAGATCTTAGCAACGTTAGTCTCGTTGATCATGGTTCTGGCCATTTCTTGCAATGTTCTGTTCTTTCGTTCTACAACTCCATTTTGCTGGGGAGTTTTAGGACAAGAGAAATCATGCAGAATGCCTTTGTCATTAAAGAATAACTCAAAATATTTGTTTTCAAATTCTCCACCATGATCACTTCTGAGTTTGACGATTCTAAGATCCTTTTCATTCTTAACTTGGTTGCAGAAGGTAACAAACACAGAGTGTGACTCGTCCTTGTGCCTTAAGAACTTTACCCATGTCCATCTTCTATAGTCATCTACGATTACTAACCCATACTTCTTGCCACTGACTGAAGCAGTTTTAACTGGTCCAAATAAGTCAATGTGCAGAAGTTCTAATGGCTTGGAGGTGGAAACAACATTTTTGGATTTGAAAGCTGGTTTTGCAAACTTGCCTTTCTGACATGCTTCACACAGAGCATCTGAATTGAACTTCGGGTTAGGAAGTCCTCTGACCAGATTGAGTTTGTTAATCTGAGATATTCTTCTCATACTAACATGTCCCAATCTTCTGTGCCAGATCCATTGCTCGTTGTTAACAGACAGAAGACACTTTACATTCTGACTTTTTAGTTCAGAAAGTTTTATTTTATAAATGTTGTTTTTCCTCTTTCCATTAAATAGGATAGTCCCATCTTTCTGACTAACAGCTTTGCATGAATTTTGATTGAAGATTATATCATAATCGTTATCACTTAATTGACTTATGGATAAAAAATTATGCATTAATCCATCAACTAGTAAAACATTACTTATAGAGGGAAGATTTCCATTACCTACTGTTCTAGAGCCAATGATCTTTCCTCTCTAACTGCCTCCAAAACCTACGTGGCCTCCAGGCTTAAGTTCCAGGCTTTGGAACATATGCCTTCTTCCCGTCATGTGTCGTGAGCAGCCAGAGTCCAGGTACCATGATTGGTGTTTTTGCTTTGCTGCTAAAGATATCTGCCACATGTATTATTTTATCCTTAGGTACCCACATTTTCTTGGGTCCTGATTTGTTAGTTTTACCAAAACTCTGGTTGAATTTTGGTTTGACAGAGTAATCACTACTTGTATATTTTATGTCATGTGTGTGCCCATATATAAAGTGTGAATCAAGTGGAGTGAGTTTTATAACTAAATCCATGGCATTTTTTGGTGTAGGTACCTTACCTTGATATCCTATCCCTTTTCTGCCATTTTTCTAACTCCATAGATCATTGAAGCCATTTTGCTTCTGTCTATGTTTTTAGCTAGAAACTTCTGAAAGTTGTGATCATACTCCTTGATGATCTCATCAGCATTGCTGGGAGTTTCAGGGATTGTTTCCTTATGAGAATTTTGCAATTGGTTTTCTAATTTTGAAATTTTATCTTTTAACTCAGAATTCTCCAATTTGAGACTCTCAGTCTTATCAGAGTCAGAAGCAAGATTCCTTTTCAGGTTTCTGAATTTGACTCTGATCTGCTGATATCTTTCCAGAATTTCATTAAGGCTTTCAGCTAGTTCAGCCTTAGTAAAGTTTATAGTAAAGTCAAGGAATACCTCTTCTGTATCTGATTCAGATTCTGACTCAGAAGCTTCACTGTCTTCTGTTATGTTTACCATGAGAGCTATGTTTGCTCTTTCATCATCTAATTCTGAGTCAGCTTCAGATGTGTCAGAATCATCCCATGTAGCCATGAGACTTTTCTTCTTTTCCTTTCCAAACTACTTTTTGGGCTTTTCCTTCTGAAGCTTTGGCCAATCACTTTTGTAGTGCCCTTGCTCGTTACATTCATAGCAGATGATGTCTTTGTTGTTTGGCTTTCTGTTTCTTGAAGAACCTTCAGATCTTCTGTGTCCAGAGGAGGATTCTGACCTTCTGTATCTGGAGAAATATTCATTATGATTTTATGATCTTCTGGGATTCCTGAACTTCCTTTGCCTCTGCTTCCACAATTGGTTCACCCTTCTGGAGAGGAGAGATAGTTCATCTTCTTCTGATGAGGACCCATCAGAGGTTTCTTCCACAGCCTACAAAACTTTGGAGTCAGATTTTCTGTTAGATTTTAAAGCTAATGGCTTACCTTGCTTTTGAGGTTCATCTGCTTCTAGCTCTATCTCGTGACTTATGAGGGAGCTGACAAGTTCCTCCAGAGAGATTTTGTTGAGATCCTTGGCTAGCTTAAGCGCTGTGACCATTGGCCTCCATTGTTTTGGCAAGCTTCTGATGACATTCTTAACGTGATCAGCAGTAGAATACCCTTTGTCAAGAACTTTTAGACCAGCAACAAGAATTTGAAATCTTGAAAACATAGTTTCTATTGATTCACTCTCTTCCATCTTGAATGCCTCATACTTATGAATGAGTGCAAGGGCTTTGGTTTCTTTGACTTGAATGTTGCCTTCATGCGTCATTCTCAGAGAGTCAAACATATTCTTTGCAGTGTCTCTGTTTGATATCTTCTCATATTCTGAATAAGAGATGGCGCTGAGAAGAATTGTTCTGGCCTTGTGATGATTTCTGAACTCACGCTTTTGCTGATCAGACATCGTTTTCCTATAAATCTTCTGACCACTTCCATCCACTGGGTGCGTGTATCCATCAGTCACCATGTCCCACAGATCAGCATCATGGGCCAGAAAGAAACTCTCAATTATGTCTTTCCAGTAGTCAAAGTTCTCTCCATTAAAGACTGGAGGTTTGCCACTGAATCTTTCTCTTTCTTCATTGTTGTCGTTGCTGATGTTTTGATTTGATCCTTCCATTGTGTTTTTCTGACGCTGGATCTTGTACTGACACGATTAAGTGTTATAAGCTCAGAACCAGGCGCTCTGATACCAATTGAAGATGTGAAAAACACAAGAAGGGGGGTTGAATTGTAAAACTTAAAATAAATGCTTAGACAACACAGTATTTTTATTCTGGTTCGTTTGATCTCAAACTACTCCAGTCCACCCGTCAGGGTGATTTCGCATCTCTCCAACGAGGTCTTAATCCACTATATTCAAAGGATTACAACAGCTACTTTAACAATTTTTAAAGCCTTCTTGAGTATAACCATAAACCGGTTTATCTCAAGGAAATCTTTTACAAATAATTTGAACAATGATGTGTTAACGTTTTCTAATAAAACAATATATCACAACTGTGATAATTACACAATTTAAGCTTGGAATAAACTGAATTTGCTAAAGCGTTTGATTAAGCGTGGTTTTGAAGGCTTGGAAAATTATGTGAGTGCATGCGTGCGTCTTTTCTCAATAAGATTTGTTTATATAGACAAGGCAGAGATACGTTGTCCATAAAGCCATTTTAATGATAATAACACACTTTCCTTTTGAAGAAGATCTTGTCTTGAAGAGAGCCGTTAGCATTTAATTATGTCTTGAATACTTAGTAACGCTTCAGAGTCTTCTTTGCTTATGATAACGCTTCATAGTGTTCTGTGCTTTAACTTATGATGACGCTTTTGAGTGCTGTTGACTTGGTAAAGATCTTTGATCAGAGTCAGAGTGTATTTGTTTATGCGCAGATTCTGGTCATCAAGCTTCAGCGTATAATCTGGTAGCTTCAGCGTGTAGCACATGTTACTGATCTTCTGATGCTGACATGTTACTGATCTTCTAATGCTGATTCCATCAGAACTTTTGTATATACAAAACATGATTTAAGAAGCATATTTGTCTCATATATAAATCTTACAATTTATTTATTCTTTGTATTTTATTATCATCAAAACTCTAATTAAGGGTTGTATAATCAAACTATGTTCTAACATCCTTTAGTCAGGAGTAAATACTATTTTCTGTTTTCTTTCTTTCATGTTTTGGTTATGTAATTTTAAGCAATAACTTTAAGCCTTGTGTCTTACCTGGGGAACAACGGTCCATTTGTTAGGGGTTGTCATTTTTCATTCACATATTTTCATTCAATAAATCATTGGACGTTTGCATTCAAATTTTGTACTCTCTATCTTTCTTTTACTTTATTGCTTTCAAAATAGCTATGTGTTATATTACACACACCCACACAACAAACTGCAGATACAAATCCACCCTGGATCCCTTTGATAAAAATTATGATATTGCCAATTATGACTTCAAAAATCTGATCTACCAAGTCGAGGACGAAGGTGAGGAACATTGTGAAGTACTTGGAGAGCTTGCTAGGCTGTTAATACAGGAAGAAAGGGCCATACAGTCGCATGAATAGCCAGTCAAGGTTGTTAACTTGGGTACTGAAGAAGACAAGAAAGAAGTCAAGTTAGGTGCCAACCAAGAAGATAGTGTCAAAAAGAGTCTAATTCATATGTTTCATGATTATGTTGAGATCTTTGCTTGGTCGTACAAAGATATGACAGGGCTTGACACTGATATTGTGGTTCATCTTCTACTGATGAAGGAAGGTTTCCTCCCTATAAAGTAGAAGGTTCGTCGTATACGTCCTGAGATGTCTGAAAAGATCAAGGTTTAGGTTATGAAGCAATTCAATGCAGAGTTCTTAGTTGTTACATTCTATCCTCAGTGGGTTGTGTTGCACCCCAAAATTTACCCTCTTTATTTCAAAATTTTATCGCTTATGTTTCATCATATATATTCATGCATTGTGACGGGAGTAAGGTATTCTTATCTTCCTGATTTTCTTCAAGCTTTGGATTTTGGTTGTATTGCCAATCAGTTCAAGATGGATCTCATCTCTTCATTAATCTAATCATTCAAGTTACAAAAGCTTCTCAGGCCTCGCGACATCTCAAGATAATTCTTTGTTTCATCAAAGAATTAAAAATGGCAATGGTTTCAAAGTAAATCTCATTCTTCGCTTATCCACTGGCCCTTGTGCATGGTTTCTTGTAATTGAAATATGTGACACATTTTTTGTTAAAATTCTTAGTCTCGTCTTCATGAGATTTTTCTCATTACATAAATCACCCAGGGTGCGTGATTCAGTGTAATATTAGGGTTTACAATTGAGGTTATCTTAAGTCAGAGTTTGATTTATGATAAAAGTTGTTAAGCTTGAGAACTTTCTAAGGATACATTGATTGTTTAGGAAGCAATTTAACCAGAGCTGAACTTGATATTGGAGTTTTCTCGTCTCTTGGGCATGTATTTGTTGATAATTATCAATGGTGTTTTGGTATGTGGATGTTATTGCAGAGATGTTCATTCAAATGATTATTGAATGCCATAGGATTAAGTGGTTTCAATTTGGCAAAGTTGAATCAATCTTTTATGGTACAATTGTGTGGACACTCTTGATATTCATAAATTTATCTAGGTTCATGAAGATATTTCATTCAAAATTCAACTTGGTTTTACAAGCACAATGGCAAAGAATATTGAATTGCAAGTTTCAAATTTGAATCTTTACAAGTTTACGTGTTTGTTTACAAGTCTATTTACAATTACAATTTGAACCCCCTTTCTGTTTAAAATTCACTACTAATTACAACCAAAGTCTCATACAAAATTAGATTTAATCACGAGCCCAATTCTCCTACTGCAAATGTCAAAAGAAAAACACTAAAAAGAGTTTCACTTGGTTTAAAGTAAAAGAATTACAAACTGCAGTAAGTAAACATAAATTTCACATCTCAACAAAACAAGTTATGGAAGTAACGAATTTCCACAGATACCAGAAGAATCAAAAACAAAAAATCTGAACAGACAATATGAAAGAAGGTAGTAAAAGTTCACATCTGAGAAACATCTTCCTTGCAGTAAGCATGCCATCAAACAAAATATCAGAATATAAAATTAAAATATCAGAATTATAGCTCAGCAAAGTAACAAACTTCTCAAGCAAGTTTAATTTCAGAATCAATCCTCACCCTCCAATCCTTGTAAAAAACCTTTGAAATCAAAGGTCAAGATTGTATCAGGTTCTAACCAACTTCTCATCTCATAACAGAATTATAAAACAGCAATTGCACACTGATTCGACTCATTCACAAATTTCTTGATGGATCACAGAAAAATTATCCACAAAAATTCATTTTCATCATTCAGAAAAACTCAAATCTCAATCGCAGTTATCAGAGAGAAAATCTATTAAGCTAAAAAACGCATAAACCCGTACAAAAAAGTTCATCATTTTCCAAAACACTAACCCTTCATAAATTTGAGAAAAGAAGAAGAGGAAGAGGTTTTTCGCTAGCAGTAAGATCACAAAAAGCAAAGAAGAAGAAGAAGAGATCAGAAGAATATCACCGGAAAAGACGCATATCACAAATCTCTGGACACCACGGTTTCCCTTCTTCCTCCTTTTCTTTCATATCTCGCATCATCACCTTCAGATCATCGTGTATGAAGAACTTCGGGTTTCGCTTCCCCCTTTCAAGATCTACGCTAAATCGTCCATCTCCTGCAAAATATAACCACAAATTAGAGAAGAGGAGAGGAAGACGAAGCGAGCGGTGAAAGAAGATCAAAGATCAGAGCAAAATTTCCGTCCCCCACCGTTAGTGTCGCCGTGAGGTGATTTCCCACAAAAGGAAAATGAAGAAGGAACGAGAACGAGAGAGTCAAAGCAAAGAAGAAAATAAATTAATGATTAATCTCTTTTCCTTGTTAAACAAATCTATGATTTGTTTGTTATTTTGTTTAATTAAATGTTGATTAAAACACTAATCAGGAAGTGATAGTTATCACCGCTGCTGTGGCTTTTCTCTAATCACATAGAGGTACCTCGCGGTCCATACCATGCTCCCTCGCATCTCTGGCCATCTGATCTACACAGATCAACATCAAGCGCTTCATCAGCGTGTTCCTACAGTACACCTCCATGAAGAGGTCACACCAGATCCACCATATTCCACGCGTGCCTCCTCGTGAAACTTATGATACACCTTTACCTAATCACCATCAGATTCTTCCACAACAATATCTGAAGCTCCAGAATATACAGACCATGATACACCTCAAGGGCCTCCCATACTGGATTCAGCGGATCCTCCCTCATGTTGGGCCTGGATTCAAACTTCTTTGAGCATCCCCTGCTTACTTTTTTTTCCTGGCCCATTTAAATTTTTACTATTTATTTTATATGTTCTTTTTATTCCATTTTCAATTGAAAATAGTAATATAGAAAAATAATAAAAATACAAAAAATATTTGTTTTAAATAATTAATTAGATTGGAAAATAATATTTGATAGAATTAATTATTTTTCTAGTTAATTCTATTAAATAAGATGATTCAGTTTAATTACTTATTTAATATTTCGATTGGGTTGTGTTGCTTGTTTATTTAGACTTTTAATTGTATTTTCGATTTGACACACCTTTCATGAACTTGTACCCCCATTCCCATATAATTTTTAATAGCTTAGAATTTTATTTCTTCGTAGTTTTAGAATTTTATTTCTTTTACAGGTTTTAATCATCGTTTGACTATGCATAATCATAAAATTAGAGCATATGGCTCCCTCTGGTCCACAAACCAAGTTTTTATTAAAGGGTCTCATAGTTGAGTTTGGGCATGGCCATTCTAACGAGATTAATCAATTTTTACCCTTCATTAATCATAACTCGAATCAACCACTTTGGTCTTTATACCAAGTGTTTCCATGCACAAAGAGGGTCTCATGGTTGACGGTAGGAGCACCTACTCTCATGAGATTAATCAAGTACACCCCTTGGTTAATCATAACCCAATTAAACTCCCCTACACCCAACACCCCATTTATCTTGTGGACGCTCATGCTATGATTTTGTGTCCGATTGTTGACGCGACCCGGATATACCTAATTGATGGTTCATTGAGGAGGTCCAAACAGGCATTATGTAGAGTTTTCTTATCTCATGTGCTTTGAAGAGGCAACAGACCTACTCGATTAGGTATCATCATGACTTCATTCTTCATTTCCGTATTTTAATACTTTTCTAGATATCATGAGAAGTATGAACTTTACTACCTTCTGATGCCATGAGAAGTGGGAATAAAAATGTATGATGGGGATCTCCGTTGCTAATATCTATCAGGAATCCCTCTGGTTTATCTAAAGACCTAATTTAGGAAATTCCACATATATGCCATGTTTGCTATTTGTGTTTGTTTAAAATTCTACCTTTGAAACAGGTATTCTACAAGTGTGTTTACATTTGTGCTTGCATGTCCCCCACCCTAATAAGTCCTCAAAAGGAGGAGTGCAGAGAGGGTTAGTAGCCAACCTCCGCACATTCTAGTCCGTGTTATCCTTAGCTCATGTTGTTCGTTGCCGCTTTGGATTTGTGAAGATCTTGTGTATCAAGTCGGTCATGTGGAGAAAGGTTCACAACTAACCCCCACACTTTGTTAGGAGTTTGCAATGGCCATTGCTGATACCTCGCTACCCTCTTGTTTGCTTCGGATGATCCTCTCCCCTTATCTAAATTAATGTTTTTCTTTTTTATTTCATCTAAGTCTCCCGCTTGTTTGCTTCGTGTGATCCGCTCCCCTTAGCTAAATCATTTTCTCTTCATACCCTCATCCCTTGAATTCCCTATACCCTGTATGTGTGATTTTTCCAAAGCACTTGTTTGATATGCCATGTCCCCTTAGGGTTTCTCGTGTAGGAATAGTCCTCGAGCTAGACAGTGGAATATCTATCCATGCATGCTAACATAGGGTATAGATTTGCTTTTCAAAACTCAACCGTAGGGCCACCATTGTATGATTACACTAGGGCTAAAGATTAGGATAGTCTCCCTTATTTGTTTTTCTTTTTCTTGGCAAATCACAAAACATCTCTAATGAACATAAATCCTTCTTCAAGGTAAAAAATAAAACCCAATCTTAATTATTTATGCGCCTTTTGGCTCTATTTTAAACCTTGTTAAGTTGACCTCTCACCGCCTTTACCATGATATTTTTTTATCTTTCTGTCGATGTTTTTCCATCGCTTATGTTTGTTATCCTAATTTGATTTTTAATATCATTCTTAGGTGTGATGTTTTATCATCTAAATTGTAATGTTTTTCCATCCTTGCCATTATATTTTGCTATTTTGTGTTGATGTTTTTCCATCAGTTATGTTTGTTATTCTACTTTGATTTTCAATACCATTGTTAGGTGTGATGTTTTATCATCTAAATTGTAATGTTTTGCCTTCTTGGCAATGATATTTTATTATATTCTTTGTCGATGTTTCACTATCACTTATGTTTGTTATCTTACTTTGATTTTCAATATAATTGTTAGGTGTGATGTTTTATCATTTTATCTGATATTTTTCTATCATGCTAATGTTTATCATCTTATCTGAGTTTGTGTTGCCATGTGATGTCTTGTTATCCTTTTTTGGATGTTTTATCATCGTTGCTGATGTTTTTTCCATCTTATTTGATGTTTCACCATTGTTATCTGGTGTGAGCAAAACTACGACGCTCTGATTCCTTAAAAGGGATACGTAGGCATCTGATCACGTGGCTTAGCCGAGAGAACTTTGTAATCTTTCCTTCTTTTCCCCATGTTTTCTCTTTTGCATGCATTCCCTCCTTACATTTTTATTTTTAGCTTTTAAGCTTTAGACAAAGATTTTACACACCCTTAGATTAGACCAATAAGAGTGGATATCATAGAGTACTACGGGCGTGTGGGGTGCTAATACCTTCCCCTCGGATAACCGACTCCCTTACCCGAGCTCTACGGTCGCAAGACCGTGATTTCTCCCTCTTCAGGTTTTCTTGATGTTTACCTTTGCCTTTCGGCGGAATAAAAAACGTTTCATGGCGACTTCATTGATTTAATTATCAGATGAAAGTTCGTCCGGTTGTTTTAGCTGGCGACTTCACTGGGGAAAGGTTGATCAAATGCTGGTCCATCTCGGAGTCGATCCTAGCTCTTGTTTTCTTTTCTTTGGGTGTTTATTTATATGCTATATGGCTTGTTACTTTTAAACATGATTACCTGAGCATATGTTTTCATTGCATTTTATTGCTTTCCATATCGGTTATCTGCTGTGCTGGACTCTGGTTCTCTATGTTGGGTGGGTGTTACTATGAGGGAAAATTCCCAAGACCCATGCTAAAGTGCACTATCTAGGAAGGTCCTACCAGTGCGATTATGTCATCCACACTCAAATGAGGTTCAAATGCGGTGTTATCGTCATCCATGTATGTGGCTTGATGATAGTGCTTCTAGACAGACCCATGATTTTGAGTTACCATTTCCATTACCGTGACCTAGTTTTCACCCGTGAGTGGGGAAGGAATATTGATTATTACAGGTACCGTTGGGGACTTTGTTTCTGATGGCGATTATGGTTCTGATGGTAATTATGGTTCTTTTTGTGTATGTTTCATACCATTGGTTCTGTTTCGTCCAGTTATCCAAAAGCAAGTTCAGCAGTTATCTATTATGATGGGGAGATTTTGATCCCATATTATTGTCGATCTTCATGGTACTTGGTTCTCTTGTGTTCTGAGTTTGGTTCTAAACCTTTAATCTGGTGATATTTACCTGGTTCTGAGACAATGCAGTGCTAATCCATCATGATGGAAACCATGATCTTGTATCTTTATGTTCATTAGAACTGTTAACTTCATTTTAACATATGTGTTCATTCCTTTTCTAAGGAATCATACCTTTCCATAGCCTCGTGCCAAGCTTTTCCATTCGTTACTTGTTTAAAAAATCAAGGCATGAGGGTTCCTTATAAATGAATGAACATGTCTTTGCATGCATACCATGCACTCCATACATCTCATGCATAATAGATGTTGAGTTAGGATTTCTTATTCAACTTCAGCATTCTCTTCAGAATTGCAAATGCGACTTCCCCTTGTTACGTGACCAGAGTTGGAGTTTACGTATTCAGACTTGGTATTCTCTTCAGAATCAGACTTGACTCACCATTATTGTGTGCTCAGAGATTAGCTGTAGAAAAACTTTGTGGGGGTTTGGTTGAGAAGATAGTTTAGTTGAATTTGTTTATGACAGACTAGCAAGTTGGGACCCTTTCTCATGGATTCTTAGGAGAGGAAAGTAGTCAGTTGGACAAGCCTAATCGTGGAATTTTCTAGGACGGTGTTGGGAAATTAAGACGATTGTTCATTTGCTGTTGCAATGGGAGTTTTTTCTCCTCACCCTTCAGTACTTCCTCTAAACCATAGTGCATTTCATGGATCTCTTCCACAACCTGGCGGTTTATGAAGTTCCTCATCAACAACTAATCTTTATCCCTGAAGTGAATTCAAGGGGTATGGTTCTATTCGCAACGACAGAAGAGGCCTGAAGGACAACTATATCTGATTCCTTTGTCTTATGCCCAAATGCTTCCATGTTTGCTTGAGTTTTAATTAGTCAAGCCATATACTTTGTGAGAGTGATAGGTGTGTTTTCCATTCTGGGGAACTTAGTCATGACGTCGAGAATTACATGGTGTTTAAGTATATGAGTAGGGATTTGTTTGATGCAGGGGCATCTATGTTTACTCTAGATGGTTAGGACATCAAGTTAATCCTTTTCTGAATTGTAGCAAGGAAGGTGGTAATTTCCTCTCATTCTCAAGTTTCTACTTCCCCTTATTACGTGACCAGAGTTGGAGTTTACGTATTCAGACTTGGTATTCTCTTCAGAATCAGACTTGACTCACCATTGTTGTGTGCTCGGAGATCAGCTGTAGAAAAAAATTGTTGGGGTTTGGTTGAGAAGATAGTTTGGTTGAATTTGTTTATGACAAACTTGCAAGTTGGGACCCTTGCTAAGGGATTCTTAGGAGATGAAAGTAGCTAGTTGGATAAGCCTGATCATGGAATTTTCGAGGACAATGTTGGGAAATTAAGATGATTGTTCATCTGCTGTTGCAATGGGAGTTTTTTCTCCTCACCCTTCAGTACTTCCTCTAAACCATAGTGCATTTCGTGGATCTCTTCCACAACCTGGCAGTTTCTGAAGTTCCTCATCAACAATTAATCTTTATCCCTTAAGTGAATTCAAGGGGTATGGTTTTATCCGCAAAGACAGAAGAGGTCTGAAGGACAACTCTATTTGATTCCTTTGTATTATGCCCAAATGCTTCCATGTTTGCTTGAGTTTCAATTAGTCAAGCCCTATACTTTGTGAGAGGGATAGGTGTGTTTTCCATTTTGGGGAACTTAGTTCCGATGTCGAGAATTACATGGTGTTTAAGTATATGAGTAGGAATTTGCTTGATGTAGGGGCATTTATGTTTGCTCCAGATGGTTAGGACATCAAGTTAATCCTTTTCTTAATTGTAGAAAGGAAGGTGGAAATTTACTCTCATTCTCAAGGTTCTATTTCCCGCCTTGGGTCACCTCCTCTACAACCTCCATTTCTGGAATTTCATTTCCATTAGTTGTTTCTCATCCCAAGTCCTAATAATCAAGGGTGTCGTACCCCAAATTTTCCCTACCTTTATGAGTATATCACCATGTGATTTTTGAAGTTAAAAGTGAAATAAAAGTTTTAACTTAAAATGGCCCATCAATATCGGATGGTCCATATATAGGAATTCAAATAAACAGAGGAGTGTATCCTAATTCAATGGAGTAGGGCTTACTAAATCAGAAAGACCCATTTTGTTCGTTGGCCCATTTGAGAGGCATGTTGGCCAATGGCCCATGAGATTATGATATTATAAGCTATTTCAAAAGAAAGGCAAGATTTTAATTATATAAGAAGACCCATTAAAGGTTTGTTGTGGTTAAGTAATAAAAGGGGGTACTATTTCAAACTACAATCCCATTAGGTATTTTAGTTGGTCCATTTTGTTTGGTTGTTGAATAGTAGAAAGGGGGTGCGCGTAATAATTCATTTTGAGGCCCAGACAATGGATGCAATCTGGGCCAATTTGTCATTTTTAGAAATTATTTTGTTGTTACTGTTTTATTTTAAGTATTATTATTAAAACTCTTTTTATTAAAACTATTTCATTATTTATTTTTATAAGTTACTTAATAAGAGATTTTTTGTAAGTATGAATTTTATGTTTGAAAAAATAGTTGTTGGGCCAGAGGAGAGGATCTGTTTAGGCCCATACCGTATCAAAGTTTGAAAAAGGATGTTGTTGCAAATAATAACGTGTTGGGCAGTGATTTAAAGCCCAAAAAGTAATTAGGCACGTGTTGGGCAGAAAATAAATAATGTATTATGCAGGCCCAAATTCAATAACTGTTATTGTATTAATCAGAGCAAAGAAAACACACGTTTCATGAAATTTACACATATTGTTTGAATCTAAAAAATAACCAAATCAAATCTTGTGTTTTTCACGAACAGAATTAGTAAATCTCATTAATATATAAAATCAAATTGTTATTACAATTAAATCTCAGAATCTCTATTTTAAAGAGAAGGCATAATACAAGGAATCAAAAGAACATACCTAGAAGCCAAGGCACTCGAATTTGCTAATTATAAAGAATGACAGCCTTGTGTCGATTATTTAGGATTGCTTGTGTTTGGTGTAATTTTATTTCCATGGACTGTGGACTATATTGACCCTGTGGCCATTAGCATATTTTAGGGTGCGAAAGTTTTCAATACAGATCCAACTTTTTCCCTGCTTGCTGACATTTATTACACACTGTATACAATGTACGAAAAGAGAAAAGGCACTTTAAATTGTTGCATTCCACTTTTGTATACCTGGTTCATGACCCATCTTTACAAAGAAGATTATATGATTCCAAATTTGACCAAACGCAAGTGGCCTCAAAAGTTAATGTCTCTCACTACTAATTTGGTATTATGGTATGCAAGGAAGCTGGATATCGGTGATATTACTTATAGCTGCGGAGACTTTCTTAATGTTCCGTTGATCGAATCTTGAGGTTGTATTAATTACAACCCGACTTTGGCCCTACGACAATTAGGGTATCCTTTGGAAGATAAACCTTAATACGAACAACTCCAACCGTTGATCATTCATGACATGGGTATAAATGACCAAGGGTTTCTCAACAAGGTTATCTGGGCTTAGAATAAGGTTAATAAAAGAAAAGATGAAAGAAAGAATGTTTTAGCAAGGGAACCATATACTAGATGGGTCCAGGATAGGGTACAAATTATCAAGCTACCATTTGATATAGATCTGGAGTAGAAGTGAGAGGTCCCATAGGTCACGCCTATATCCTTGGAAGAAGTTGACAATCTGAAAAGCACCCTAAAAGTAGCTCGGAGTGAAAAGCCAGAACTAGCACTCAACCTACTCAATTTAACCAAAGAAAAGAAGCAAATGTAGCTTATACTTGAGTCAAAGGACCAACAGATTGAGAGAGATCAAAGGGCATTGAAAAAAGAGAGCCTCAAGCAGAAGTGTACAATTGAAGGACTATTGAGTGCGACCTCCAATCTAGATTCCCACAACCAAAGGTTAGAAGATGTTTCTATTAAAATTGGGAGGTTAACCAGATGGTATGAAAAGGCAACACATGTCAAGAAGGTGCTAGAGGAAGACCTAAGAGCCCAGATCCAAAGTTTGGCACAAGCTTCTTTAGATCAAGAAGAGCACATGAAGGACCTCACCACCAGACTTCAAGACAACCAAGAATCAGATATTAAGGAATGCCTTGAAAGGATGAAGGCAGAAAGACTCCTGACTCAGATAACTAAAGAATATGAGCAAGTGTGCCTAGAGCTAGAAGGCCTCCAAAAAGATTTCCTGATTCAACGGAAACTTTATACGAAAATGAGGGATGAACATATGTATTAGGGAGAGCGATATACAAATATCTCCCAA
The DNA here is from genome assembly GCA_948472305.1 of Vicia faba. NCBI lineage: Eukaryota > Viridiplantae > Streptophyta > Magnoliopsida > Fabales > Fabaceae > Vicia > Vicia faba. The sequence goes on along the minus strand of OX451739.1, from coordinate 903,575,369 downwards.
GAAGGCAGAGATAACCATAAGATATTCCCACATCTTTATCAAGAATATTGACATTACAAAGAAAAACAAGAAAGGCTTGCTTTCCTAGCCAACAATCTCATTAAGGATATCCCTAGAAATTTGAGAGACGCGGAAAGTGTAATGGTTATATTCCTAAAGATGTTGAAGAATTTCTCAAGCTTTGTCGAGCAATGGTCGATAGTTTTAGAGCAGATATCCAAAAACGCACCTAAAATATTGGTTTCCCTTTGTTTACTTTCATGCAAACAAGTTTTGGTTTAAAGTTGTAATATTTTTCGATATCATAATTATGTTACTTTTAATAAAGACATTTTGTTTACGTATCTCGTTTGCGTATCTATTTTTAGGATCTTCACCAAATAAAAAAAAAGGCATAATAAATATATACCCAAGTGAATAAGACATGTAAAAGAAGAAACCCATGCATGTTCATACATACTCATACGCATGCATGCATTCTTAAACACTTGCATTTCATACCAAAGCTCATTGTTTTTCAAAATCTCTCTAGTTAAATCATTGGTAGAAGAAGATCACCACATCCTTGGCCTCCACATCAGACAAAGGCCTACCAATAAAGAACAATGGAACAAATTGAAGAGAATCAGGTTGCATTAAAGGAGGATCTTGACCAGGTTAAAGGCGATGTAAGTTTAATGAAAGGAGACCTGAGTCAAGTTCTCCTAGCTTTGAAGAACATCATTGGCAGACAAGACTAGATTCCCAATGTAGCTTTTGAGGAAGTATCCCAAACGATTGGTGCATCGAGCGGTCACCAACTGGTGAAGGAGCCATAAGCAGGACCCCAAAAGTCCGTCATGGCCCAACAAGAGACAAGAGAAGCTGAGACTGAAGGGTTTGTCCCATCGCCAATAAAAGTAGGGGCATTACATACCCTACAAATTCTGATCAACAATGCAGATAACTACTTTGACCTACAGTACGGAGACCACCACGTAGATTATGTTAATCAGGATCCTTTAAGAGGGACTGGTACTCATGCTGTTGATAATCCACAAGTGATGAATCAATATAAGGCTCTTGAAGAAAGGTTGAAATTTTTGGAGGGTTATGACGCCTTCGAGGTAGATGCTCTTGAAATGGGCCTAGTTCCCGATGTGGTGATTCGGCCGAAGTTTAAAGTACCTGACTTTGGTAAGTACAAAGGGCTCACTTGTCTAAGAAACCACCCGCACATGTATTTCAGGAATATGCATGCCCATGCCCACGATCAGAAGCTGATGATTCACTATTTTCAAGATAGCTTAAGCGGGGCATCTCTAGACTGGTATATGTAGTTGGAACGAGTTCATGTTCGAACATGGGAAGATCTTGCTAATGCTTTCCTAAAGCCTTATAAATATAACCTGGACATAGATCCTACTCGCATGCAACTCCCGAACATGTCTTAAAAGAAAGAAGAGTCTTTCAAAGAATATGCTCAAAGGTAGAGGGAGATGGAATCTCGGGTGCAACCACCACTGTTGGAGAAAGAGCTACTGGATATGTTCATGGGAACCTTCCCAGGGTTATACTATGAAAAGATGGTAAGAAGTATCTCTTAAGAATTCTCAAACTTAGTAATTATCGAGGATAAAATTGAGACTAGAATTAAGAGTGGAAAAATACCAGGTGGACCATAAATACCCCCTATAATACAAAAAGACATGCTCCTAACTTCCCGAAAAGAAAGGAGGGAGAAATTAATGATGTAGCCTCACAACCAAGGGCACAACAACCATTAATGATGCCATAAGGACAACATCAAGGTAGATTTGGAATACCACAGAGAAATTTTGATCCACTCCATATGCCGCCCAACCAGCTATTACAACACTTAGTCAAGGAATCCTTGGTGGAACTAAAACCTCTGGCTCCTCCAGGCGGGCCACTCCCATGAAAGTACAATGTCAATTCCAGATGCGAGTATCATGCTAATTATCCTGAACACACCATAGAACAATGTTGTGCATTCAAGCATAAAGTTCAAGATTTGCTAGAATCTTAAGACACCACTTTTGAGAAACCTAACATAAAATTAAACCCCATGCCTCTGCATGGTGGACCAGCATTAAATTCGATAAAGATAGTCACCGACTGCGGGGTAACCAGGCAAGCAAAGAACCTGATAAATTCATTAAAAGAATATATGTTGGAATGTGGTTTCCTGTTGGAACATAATGAAGCCTTTGAAAGAATGTTACAAAAGCTAGTAGACCAGGGGATAGTCCAATTTGGACCATACCTTGAAGAAAAATACGTAGCTGCAACTGAAGGAAAGAAGCCATTGGTAATCCCTTGCCAAGGCCTAAATCTTAATAAAAAGACTCTGGTGATCCCGTGGGAAGAATCAACAAAAAACCCCACGGGTAGCACCAAAGAAGACTTTGCAAAAATCAGCAGTTCCAAGGGCCATGATGGTAATTACGAGGTCGTCACCTATCCCTTATGAAAGTAACAAAGCAATATCATGGAGTTATGATTCAGTCGTATATATTAATGGATTGAAATATGAAAGTGAGCCATCATTAACTCAAGGACCCACAATTTCAAACATAGCAGGGACAGGGGGTATGACCTGTAGTGGTTGAGTCTTTGGATCTGAACCACCAAAGAAGAATGTTGAGATAGCAATAAAGGATAAAGGAAAAGAAGTGGTAGAAACAAGTCAAGAGAAAGAACCTCCGAGCAAAAACTTTACTGACCAAGAGGCAGAGGAATTTTTGAATATCATCAAAAGAAGTGACTATATGGTGGTGGATCAGCTTCACCAAACCCCGTCTAAAATTTCCATACTCTCGTTGCTCATCAATTCTGAGGCGCGCCGAGACTCTTTAATGAAGGTACTAAGTTCATCCCACGTTGCAGAGGAGATTAGTGTAAATCAATTTGACAATGTGGTAGTAAACCTAATATCCGGATCATATCTAGCTTTTAATAATGATGATTTTCCGCCACAAGGCCGAGCTCACAACAAAGTACTGCATATCTCTATCCAGATAGGTACTACCAACCTATCTAGGGTACTCACCGATACCGGATCTACACTCAATGTGTTACCAAAATCATGTCTGATGAAGTTAACATTAGATGGTGTCCTGATAAGGCCAAGCTCTACAATAGTTAAATCATTTGATGCTTCTCAAAGCTCGGTATTCGGAGATTTGGACCTTCCAGTTAAAATAGGATCATATATCTTCTATATCACTTTCCAAGTCGTGGATATAGAATCGGTGTACACATGCTTACTGGGGCGACCCTGGATTCATGCAGTAGGGGCAGTCACTTCGACCTTACACAAAAGTTAAATTTATTAGTGGAATGGAGGTTAATTATAATCGACGGTGAGAAGGACATCTTCGTAATTCTCGCCGAATCGTACAGGTATATTAGTGCCGACGAAGACTGTGTAGCCACCCCATTCCAAGTCCTGGAAGTTACTTCAATGGTGACTTTACCAGTGAAGAAGAGTAATAAACCTAAGGTAACCTCATGGAGATATTTGCAAACAACAATGGAAAGTGGTGCCTAAAAAGACTCATTTTGTTCGTAGGTCTATTTGTGAGGCATGTTAGCGAATGGCCCATAAGATTCTGATATTAGAAGTTATTTCAAAAGAAAGGAAAGATTTTAATTATATAAGAAGGCCCATTAAAGGTTTGTTGTTGTTAAGTAATAAAAGGGGGGTACGATTTAAAATTACAATCCCATTAGGTGTTTCAATTGGCCCATTTTGTTTGGTTGTTGAATAGTGGAAATGGGGGTGCGCGTAATAATTCATTTTAAGGCCGAAACAATGGATGCAATCTGGGCACATTTGTCATTTTTAGAAATTATTTTTGTTGTTATTGTTTTATTTTAAGTATTATTATTAAAACACTTTTTATTAAAACTATTTCATTAATTATTTTTATAAGTTACTTAGTAAGAGATTTTTTGAAAGTATATATTTTATGTTTGAAAAAGTAGTTGTTGGGCCAGAGGAGAGGGTCCGTTTAGGCCCATACCGTATCAAAGTTTGAAAAAGGATGTTGTTGCTAATAATAACATGTTGGGCAGTGATTTAAAGCCCAAAAAGTAATTAGGCACGTGATGGGAAGAAAAGAAATAATTTATTATGCAGGCCTAAATTCAAGAAATGTTACTGTATCAATCAGAGCAAAGAAAACACAAATTTCATGGAATTAACACATACTGTTTGAATCTAAAAAATAACCAAATGAAATCTTGTGTTTTTCACGAACAAAATCAGTAAATCTCAGAAATATATAAAATCAAATTGTATTACAATTAAATCTCAGAATCTCTATTTACATTCAATCAAGATTATAAATCAACAACACAAATCAAATCATTTACATATATTACAGAACACATCAAAAACGAATCGATTACAAGTTCTTCAAATCCCTAATTTCTCTAAACATCCCAAATCTAAACCCTAAACTAAAATTGTAACAACACTCCTAAATCTATAAACCCTAGGCCTATAAATAGTAAACCAAAATAAGAAGAGAAGGGAGGAAAATTTCTAGACACAAAGAAGAATTAACGAACCCAAATTTTTTGAAGAGAAGAGGAAAACAATTAGGGTTTAAATATCTGAAACCCTAATCCTACCATCTCTAACAGTTTCAACGCTCCGTCGCTGTTACTCCACCCTAGAAAGTCACTGAGACATGCGAATAAAAGAAAGAGAGGAAGAATTAAAAGTCGAATCTCCAAATTGGTCAAGAACTCGAACACAACACACAAAATCCCAAAGATGTAACAAGCTTGAATCCTTACCGTTGACTGTGTACGGGATTGCAATGTGTTTTTTGTATTGTGGGTAGGGTAATCGCGCTGACATAGGGAGGCTCAGTTTTAGGGTTAGTTTTACAAAGAAGAAGATGAAGGATTAGGGAAAGAGAGAGAGAGAACGAGGAGGGTTCTTATTGAAAATGAAGTAAAAATGTATTAAAAACAATGATATATTTTGTAATTATTTAATACACGCACGCTCACGGTAATAAGTTTGTTCCCTCAGTTACATCCATCTAATTATTAAAAACAATGATATATTTTTACACCACCCTTTTTCTGCTTTTACTGAGCAAGCCCGCGTAGCACCCCCTACCACTAGGCCCAGTTCAATATATGAACTTGGGTCCAATTTCTGAACAAGCCCCATGTTTTACTCTCTAGTTAAAAAGCGCACCGCCAGGCTAACTGAGCCTGAATTCAATATCTGAATTCAGGCACTCACTATCTACACCCCCACCTTTTTACTTCCTAGTTCAAATTGCACCCCCCTAGAAAATTATTTAATTTTTCTAAATTTTGTTATTATTATTATATCTTCTTACTTTTTTTATTTATTTCTTTTTATTTTAAATTATAATGATTGATATTTTTAGTACTTGATTTTTAAATATTATTTATACTAATATTATCAATATATATTATTTTCTTTAAAAATTCATGTATATATTTCTATAATTATTACATTAAATATTTAATCATGTATCGATTAGAATTTTCATAATTAATATAATTAAAAAATACTCAACCAATATTAAATCTTCTTTTCGCAATAAATTAATCAAACAAACAATTTTTGCAAAAGGGTTCCAAATCTATTTTGACTAATCGTGCCTTTAGTCCAAAATTCTGCTATCTCTACACCCTGTCTAAATGTGAGAAAATTCAAAATACATTTGAAGCCCATTAAAAACAAAAACTCATACGAACTACAAATTGGGACTTTGATTCCTCATAATAGGATACGTAGACATATGACTAAAATCGTGGCGAGCTCCCCTATTAAAAAATAAAAACCCCTTCGTACATAATTGTTAAACCTAAACCCCTTAAACCTAGTATCCTTATGAATAAGGTAGATGAAAGGTGCCTAACACTTGCTTTTCTTCTTAAGATGTCTGAAACCTATAATTGCTGTTTACAGATTAGGGTTTTCTATTATATTCCCTTCCTTAGGATAAAAAATAGTAGTGGTGACTCTGATTTTAAATCCATTTGCAACAAAGGGGTCCATCTGGAACGATGTTACCCTCATTTCAGTTTGAGGGATGCTGAAGCAGTTTTTCCTTGTGCATATAATCAACCCTTGAGGTATTGTCAATTTGGGTTCTTTTCTGACTCTCACGTCCTAAGTTTTTAAATGTTAGTTTATAATCCTCGAGACGTGTTCTCGATTCCTTTTTGACTCTCATGTCGTGTTTCAACTCTCGTGTCGCACTTTGGTCCCTTTCTGACTCTCGTTTCGTGTTTAGACTTTCGTGTCGCACTTCATTTCCTTTCTGATTTTTGTATCGTGTTTTGATTCTCGTATCTCACTCAATTTCCTTTCCATATTTCGTGTCATGTTTCGACTCCCGTATCGTGTTTTGTTCCCATGACGAGAATTTTCAAGCCTTGAGTTACTGATATCTATCATATACTTCACACTGTTGTTCTTCAACATCTGGTTCCCTTTTTTGAAGTCTTTCATAATATTCGTGATTTTTATTCTCTGTCGTTGCCCGAGGAGATTTATAACCTCAATAGACGTGACTATCATTCCGGGGCACCTGGCCATTTAATTAAATATTGTATGTCATCCAGAGACAAGGTCGAGGCTTGGATAGATTCAAAGGGTATTTTGTTCACACCAGATAATGGAAAGCATATGCCACAATAAGTATCAAGATTACAGTGCATCGTCAAGATCAACAAGTCCAGACAGAGTCAAGTCTCTTCTACAATGGCATTTTTATGTTTCTTTACTGCATTTTCATATGTATCTTGCTTATTTGTTTAAACATTGTCTGCATGTAGAAACTTATTTGTTTTTGAATATTAATCTTAATGCAATGAGTATGTTTTCCTTGAAGTAGTCCTTTGGTTTTAATTAATCCACTTGTATTCACTCATTAATGTTTTTCTTTGCTTTTTGATACTTAACTCTTGTTAAATAAAGCAAATAACTCTGGAGGGAGGATGATGAGTAATATACCAAAATTTCAAACAGTGTGCTTTTGAATAAAAACCCTGCTGATGATGTACATGCATTGTTTCAAATTCCCAAACACCAGAGATATAAGGGAGATAGACCCTCGTCCATCCCTTTCAGCCTTGAAGTAGGAGTTTCTTTTCTAGTTAGAAAAACCCCTCAAATTTAACCCGGGAAAGGGTAGATTTCAGTTAATCTGAGCGAGCATTCAAAACTCACCAGGAGTGCGCATCTAAAGATACAACAATGGTTATCCATTAAAAGGATGAGGAAAGCCAAAACCACAATGGTTAACTCTCATATATCAACAACGTGCATCAAAGAGAACGATATCACAATGGGCATCTCTCGCATGTCAGGAGGTCAACAGATGATGATACAACAATGGTGATCCCTCATCTACCAAGGACTCTGGCAGTCATAATTTTTCCAACAAAGTCGAAAATGACTCGAAGTTACACGATGTTTTCAAAAAAGGAAGAATGATTAAAATAAAAATGAAAGAGACAAAAAGCCCCTCTAAGTCGAAACTTGAAAAACAGGTCACTTAGGAAAAAATTCAGGGCATCCCACAGGACTTTAGATTCAAATTCGAAAGGAATTTGTCGAGGAAAAATTTAGGGAAAGCAAAAAGCGCGAATAGCGAAAAAGGGTTACTAAATAAAAATTATCAACAAGGAACCAAGTCATTTTATCAAACACCAAGAAAGAAAGAGGTGAGTGATTTCCATGTCCAAAAAAAGCTCGTTTGATTCCTTAGCCATCATTGTAAACTCTTCTCGAGAGATGAGTGCTCACATTGGTTTAATTGAATGTAGGACTGGAGAAAATCATGCAGAATGGGTGGGCACCAAATATTTTGAGCCTTAAATACTTTTTTTAAAACCGTGAACCAGGCCAAGTTACAACCCTTAAAAGTCCTAAATAAAGTATGGGTTAATTCTAAATAAAAATTGTAAAAAGAGTAATATAATCGGACTCCTAGGAGGCTAGCTAAAACTTTTGAGTTGGTATCACTCCATCTTTTTAATTTCTTTCGCACAAATTTTTTTGTTGATGTTTAATCTTTTCAATAAAAGTTTTTAAACTTCAAGACAAACATGAGCTCTCAATTAGAATTGTCATTCTTAAAATAAACTTTCATTGCATATGAATAAGTGTTTAAAACATCAAGAGAGATCGCATAATGAGCATCAAATGGAAGTTTGATTGTCTCAAGGAACAAATTGCTTCAGAATACCGTTGAAAGGCCAATCATTTTGAAAAATGAATTTAATTTGGGGAAGACCTTCTATTGACTTTGTTGAGCAACATAATATCAGCTTGAGAAATGATCTGAAGTAGATTGCAAAAGTTGATTTCCCGGAGTCATTGTCGAGCAATGGTGCATTACTTTCAGTTGGTCCTGAGGGACGTATTTCTTCAAGTACCCATTAGAGAGTGAAGGAATTCAAGTTGAGAGGTATGGTTGTGAAGTAGCCTATTTTCAAGATGTAAGCCAACCACCCTAATGTTGTGTTGTCTTCATTACTCTGTAAGCTTATCACTTCTCCGTGATCATGAGATGAAGAAGAGGTTTGTCAAGATTTTGTTGAGCAGGGGAAAGCATGTTGAATACTCCATTGAGTAAGTGTTCAACCAATCTGAGAAACTCAAGTCGGGATTTGATCCCTCAAAGTACAGTCAAACTAGGGCAGTTATGTCGAGATTTGATAAATCTATCTGAGAATCCTATTGATTAGAGGATAATCTTTTCTGAATATGAAGATGCACGAGCATTCACTCCAGCATAGTTGAAACCATATCCAACTTTGGTTAGCCATGAGTCGTGTTCTAAAGTTCATAACACTGGGGCATATTATATTTATGGTACACACCTCACGAATTGCTCTCGAGGCAATTTTCTTTAAAGGCCCTACAGAATGGGGCAAGAAATTTTGCAGGAGCATTTTCTCCTCTTCGAGGGTTGATCAGATAAAGTCCATGCGTGGGCTAAACAATTTGTGAATTTAAATAGCATATCAGAAGTCAGGGCCGTCATCCCTAACTCTTCAGGGATGTAAATCCATGTATTGGTGTTCCTTCATCAAAATCTAGAGACGTAAGTTTGGGTTGTTAGAAATTTTTGACAGGAGTCAAGACCATTAACTCTAATCGAAGTATTGGATTGCCATCTTCAACACGGTACGAGAAAGAGAGCGGGAAGTGTATGAGGTTGTTACCCATATAAGGTTCAGGATGGAAATGCTATTTCTTAGGAGTTCCTTTCCCAGTAAAATAATTGTTTCTACTTGACAAATGTCTGTCTACTAAGGGGTTTATCTTCAGAGATCTTTATTGCCCAGCGAAGCATTCATCATTTCTTTGCAGGAGGAGAATGCATTTTCTCCCTTGAAATTTAGAAGTTGTTTGAAGTCAAGATGATTTATTTTCAGTGGGCTGCAATTTATTTTTGCAGTATCCTCTCTAAAGTGCACTTGTAAGTGGAATTCCTCCACGAAGTTGACATGATTAAGTTGTAATCTTGCATTGCAGTTCTTATGCAGTGGTTGATAGTTCAAATTGTTTATTCCTCAACAGGGGTGTCCATTCCACACATGGGGCATGTTGCCACAGCTTCTCCTTTTGCAAGTATTGTTGGTCTTTTATGACAAGAAGCATACCAACAAATGAATCAAGAAGGGTCTGTAAGTGACCAGCATGAGGATTTCTATAGAATGGCATCCAATTTCTCCAGTGAATGCACAATTTTGCTTAAAATAGAATCATTTTTCTCCAGTGAAGGCGTATTCTCTCCCAGACATAATTTCTTATCTCTCGTGAAAGTATAGCCATGCATCATCCCCACTGAAGTCAACACTCTTGATAAGAGTCTGTCTAAAAGTTAGTCCCCTCTATAGGACATATCTCCTAAAGAAGTGCATTTCGATACAATTATGTATGATCTTCTTCCTCAATCCAGTCAACTCTTTTCGAAGAATCTAAAAAGGATCATTTCATTAGACTAGATACCTTTATTATATCCCTTTGAAGTCGACACATTGCGTCTCCGTGGTAGGCACTTATCCCTCAAGTGAGGTTGTCGTTCATCGTCACCATGAAGTTCATATCTTTTCTACCCAGGAAAGTTTGCCCCAGTCGAGTTTTCTTGAAGATGTGTTTAATCATACTGCTTATTATGCCCCAGTGGAGCAAGTCTCCTGTTTTTCTGGAGCAGTGTGCATAAACGAATGTCGTTTAGAGCTCTTTTATCCCCCAATGATAAAGTATTGATGAAATATTTCCACAGTGGAGTCCTTAACCTCAAGCTTATGGTTCAAAGATGCCCTCCTCTTTCCAAGTGAAGATTTTTACTCCCCAATGGTAGTATCCCTAATGTGGCCTGGGTAGAATTCCTTTATTTAAGAATTTCTATGATTCCCAAGTTGAAGTAACTTTTATCGAGGGTTTACATCATTAGGTCCTAGCTACCAGCAAGATTTTCATTATTCCTGTAAAGAAGTGTTGGATTTTCCCCCAAGGAAGTTGGGAGTTGGATCAGAGTGCAAAATTTTCTTGGAACAGCCATTTATTTTTGCAGAATTTTCCCCAGTGAAGGTGTACTCTCACTCGAGTATTCCTCCTTCTCAGCACAATCCATTTCTTTCCAGGTTTTCTCGTAAGAATCGTTTTTTCACAAACAGGTGATTCTTGATATACTTTCCTTGAAGTCAACATTCTAAGGTTTCCTCAATGAGGTTCACACTCGTTCTCCCAATGAATGATATGTTCTCCTCCTCAGTGAAGAGTGCACCCTTTCTCTCCAATGCGGTCTTCCTATATCAGAGTTTCTTGAAGAGATTTATGTCTACATATGTGAGATTCTGGTTTGGTATCCTCATGAGGACGACCATCATCCTCAATGAAGTGATTTCTAATCCCGAATACAAAAATCCTTGTCGGCTTGAATCTTGCAGAGATGGCTATACTCAGGGCAATGGATATTGTTGATGTTATCATCTATATTTTTTGGTTCCCTAGTGTAAGAGGTAGTCTTTATCCCCAATCGAAGTTAATTTTTTAGGACCTGCCTGAGTAATTTATCTATTATTCCCCAGTGGAGTATGTTTTCTTTCCCTAGTAGAGCAAGTGTCTTGTCTCCCCAGTGTAGTGTACATGGGAGTGTCAGTCATAACTCTTTCATCCCTGGTGATAGAAGATTTTTTTGAGATATACTCAGTGGATTTTCCATCCAATGATGTTTATTTCTTCCCCAAGTGAAGATGTTTTACCCCCTGGCGATGTTATCCCCCGTGTGGTTTGAGTAGAATTATTTTTATCTAAGAATTTCAATACTCCCTAGTATAACTTATCTTCGTCAAGAAATTCTATGCGAGAAAGTTCCCATCCCCGTCGAAGCTCTTCTCTTTGTAACAAAAGATAAATAATATTGTTCTCCAGGAAGTTAAGAGTTAGATCAGAGTTCAATGTTTTCTCTGAACTACAATTTATTTTTGCAGTAGTGCTCTCTAGGAAGTTAATTCCTCATTGATATTAATCTTTAGAAGTTAATGGTTCTGAATCTCATTTCCCCATTAAAGTTCTGAGGAATTTTTTATCTACAGAAGTTCAGATGTATAAATATAATCGTTCAGAAGTTCATTGTCTTCTCAGTAGCTAATTATTGACGTGCTTTCCCCAGTGTATTTCTAAACATGCATCATTACATTGCATCTACCAAAACGTGTAGCATTTCCATTATTTGGAGCATTACGCTATAAATAAAATCCATACATGCATCGGAACATAAGCCATTATTGTTTCTGTTTTCCCCATTGAATTTGATAAAACATTAGATTATATCGCCATCAAGGTCTTCATCCTCAGTATCTCAGTTTCACCCCATACAAATAGTTGTTGATGATTTGAATGGTTGAGTGTCAACTCTTAATTGTAGTTTAGTTTTACCCTGGCACAATTTTATCGGGTTTAGTCTTTACTACTCTAGTTGGTTCATTCCAATGTCTATTAATGTACCTTTTGAATACCAATTTTGTCGAAATTAATTTTCAGAAGATTTTTAGTATTACTCCCTAATCACTTTGCTTTGGGTCGAGTTTTGAGTTTTTCTCCTCACCCGCGTATGAAATCTAGGTTTTGTTCTGGTACTCATCTAGTTTAGTTTTGTCTAACTAGTTTTAATGAGTCGAGTGTCATCTCATATTATTTTCGTACCTTGGACTTCCATCAGTGTTTGATTACTGAATCCTTTATCAGTTTTCATTTACCAAGTCTTTTTGCAGTGTTCGTTTAACTGTGTTCTTGGTTGAAATCAGTCTCCTTTGTTCCTTGGATTCTTCTATCAGTTTTTGTTTACTATTTACCCATGGTACAAGACTAGTAAGTGCTCTAAAAAAAATACGCTCTCATCACTTTGCTTTGGGTCGAGTCTTGATCTTGTCGCATGTGCATGAAATCCAGGTTATTTGGACCTGGTACTCATCTAGTTTGTCTTGCCTAACTAGTTATTATGAGTCGAGTGCCGTCTCTTTTTGTTTCTTTCCATAGACTCTTCTATCGGTGTTCGTTTACCGTGTCCTTGGTCGAAACCCCTATCTAACTCTTTGGACGTCTATCCTTTTTTGATTACTAAACCTTTGATAGTGTTTGTTTACTGTATTATGGATTTCGTTCGCTGTATCCATAGACTTGAGATGTCTCTTTTATATCTATTCGGGTTATATTCAGTTTTTGTTTATAGTTTACCCGAAGATAGAGACCAGCAGGTGCTCTGAGAAATATGTACTCTCATCACTTTATTATGGGTCGAGTTTTGGCTCATTACCCGTGCGTGAAATCCAGTTTATTTTGTCTTGGTACTCGTTCCTAGAAAGTTTTGATCTTCTAGTTTCGTCTCGTTTGATGTCATTCCTTGGATATTTCTCAGTTTTTGTTTACTGAGCCTTTAATAGTGTTTGGTTATTGTACTTCATCTTTAGTTTGTTGTATCCTTGGTTGACCGGTCTCTTTTGAGACTAATAGTTGCTCCTAGAATCACACGCTCTAGCCATTTTTCACCGCGTACTTTTCCATAGTTCAGCTTTGCCTATTTTATGTGGTTTGAGTCTTATCTCACCCCTTTTGTCGTCCGGTTTTATCCTGAAACATTATTCTAAAGTTTAGTTCCAATTTCATTAGACCCTCTGCTTGCTAAATCCAATTTCGTTTGGTATCTTCTAAGTCTTGTGTTTTCTGGCTTTCTATGTCTTTAGGGGGGGTGGGGTTCTTATTTTTCTTTCAAGAGTGTGAATTTTTGGGTTCTTTTGTATTCAATCATCTTCAACTCTTAACGCTCGAAAGCTATCGCTTTTCTCACTTATCAAGCTTAAGGTTATTGAATAGGGGCGGCTGTTACACCCCAAAATTTACCCTCTTGATTTCAAAAATTTTATGGCTTATGTTTATTTATACATATTCGTGCATTGTGATGGGAGCAAGGTATTCTTATCTTCCTGTTTTTCTTCAAGCTTTGGATTTTGGTTGTATTTCCAATGAGTTAAAGATGGATCTCATCTCCTCATTATTTTGATCATTCAAGTTACTAAAGCTTCTCAGGCCTCGTGACATCTCAAGTTGATTCTTTGTTTCATTGGAGAATAAAAAATGGCAAGGGTTTCAAAGTAAATCTCATTTTCTCTTATCCACTAGCCATTGTGCATGGTTTCTGGTCACTGAAATATTTGATGCATTTCTTGTTAAAATTCTTAATCTCGTCTTCATGATCTTTTTCTCATTACATAAAGCACCCAGGGTCCATTTTTCGGTCCAATATTAGGGTTTACAGTTGAGGTTATCTTGAGTTAGAGTTTGATTTATGATAAAATATGTTAAGCTTGAGAACTTTCTAAGGATAGATTGATTGTTTAGGAAGCAATTTAACCTAAGCTGAACTTGAGATTGGAGTTTTCTCGTATTTTGGGCATGTATTTGTTGATAATTATCAATGGTGTTTTGGTATGTGGATGTTATTGCAGAGATGTTCATTAGAATGATTGTTGAATGCCATATGATTAAGTGGTTTCAATTTGGAAAAGTTGAATCAATCTTTTACGGCACAATTGTATGGATACTCTTGGTATTCATAAATTTATCTAGGTTCATGAAGATATTTCATTCTTTATTAAACTTGTTTTTACAAGCACCATGGCAAAAAAGATTGAATTGCATGTTTCAAATTTGAATCTATACAAGTTTACAAGTCTATTTACAAGTACAAGTTTAAACCCCCTTTAGTTTAAAATTCACTGCTAATTACAAATTCTCAATTCTCAAAGTTCAAATTACAACATGAAATTACAATGTTACATTTTTTAAATAAACACATGTTTATTCTAAAGGTACAAAAAAGAGAGTTTTTCTTCAAAGCTCTCCAAGGCCATTGCCCCGGCTTCATCTTCAAGACCTTTCTCTTCATCTTCCTCTCATCCATCACATGAAACATAAGAGAAAGTGAAGAGATTTCAAGCAAGTTTCTCAAAGCTTCATCATTAGGGTTCATAAAATGAATCAGTTTATTTAGGGAATTTTATCATGTGCCCAAAAGCCTCAGACATTGATTTCACATAGCAAATCAGAATTCAAAGTTCAATCATAGGCCTTATCTCCTATTGCAAATCATCAAAAGAATTTTGGTTCATAATAGAGGTATAAATTGTAAACTTAACAAAGGCCAAAATCATCACAACTCCAACATACAAGAGAAAAAATAAGTCAAAAGTGCGACAATCCAGCCCAAACAAATCATCACAGTCTGGCAAAATCAGAATTCACTCATGTTTGCAAAAACAACCAAAGCCTCATACAAAATTAGATTTAATCACAAGCCTAATTCTCCTACTGTAAATCTAAAACGAAAAACACTATAAAGAGTTCCACTTGGTTCAAAGTAAAAGAATTACAAACTGTAGTAAGTAAACACAAAGCTCACATCTCAGCAAAATAAGTTACGGTAGTAACAAATTTCCACAGATACCAGAAGAATCAAAAACAAAAAATCAGAACAGACAAAAGAAAAGAGGGTAGTAAAAATTGACATCTAAGAAACATCTTCGTTGTAGTAAGCGTGCCATCAAACAAAATATCAAAACAAAAAACAAAATATCAGAATTATAGCTCAGCAAAGTAAAAAACTTCTCAAGCAAGCTTCATTTCAGAATCAATCCTCACCATAAATCCTTGTAACAAACCTTTAAAATCAAAGGCCAAGATTATATCAAGATCTAACCAAATTCTAAACACATAACAGAACTATAAAATAACAATTGCGCAATGATTCGACTCATTCTCCAATTTCAGGAAGGATCAGATAAAAAGTCTCAACAAAAACTCATTTTCATCATTAAAAATAATTCAAATTTCAATCAAAGTTATTAGAGAGAAAAGATATTAAGCTAACAAATGCATAAACCCTAACAAAAATGTTCATCATTTTCCAAAACACTAACCCTTCAGAAATTTGAGAAAAGAAGAAGAGGAAGAGGTTTTTCGCTAGCAGTAAGATTGCAAAACGTAAAAAGAAGAAGAGATCAGAAGAATATCACTACAAAAGATGCATATCACAGATCTCCAGACACTGTGGTATCCCTTCTTCCTCCTTTTCTTCTGTATCTCGCATCATCACCTTCATATCGTCATGTATGAAGCACTTAGGGTTTCGCTTCCCCCTTTCAAGATCTACTCTAAATCGCCCATCTCCTTTGAAATATAACTACAGATTAGAGAAGAGGAGAGCAAGATGAAGTGAGCGGTGTAAAAGGATCAAAGATCAGAGCAAAATTGTCGTCTGCCGCTGTCAGTGCCATCGTGAGGCGATTTCTGATGAAAGGAAAATGAAGAAGGAATGAGAACGAGAGAGAAGAGCAAAGGAGAAAATAAATTAATGATTAATCTATTTTCCTTGTTAAACAAATCTAATATTTGTTTGTTATTTTGTTTAATTAAATTTTGATTAAAACACTAATCAGGCGGTGACACTTGTCACCACCGCTGTGGCTCTTCTCCGATCACATGCAGGTTTTACTTCAATTACTTAAAATGCGTTTGGATAACATACTTTTTCGATTGGGTATGGCTGTGACTATTCCTCAAGCCCGTCAATTAGTTAACCACAAACATGTTTTAGTTAATGGTCGTATAGTAAATATACCAAGTTATCATTGTAAACCTGAAGATATTATTACAGCCAAGGATGAACAAAAATCTAGAACTCTGATTCAAAATTCTCTTCAATCAGCCCCCCGCGAAAAATTGCTCTATGTGTATATCTTAGTGGAATATACAATCATTTTTTATACTTTTCTAGCTACTTTTGGACGGTCTCTGACCTACCGAAACATGTTTCTCTATCTCGGAATTACTTATTTCCTATTTGATACCTATGTATCGGGGATCTATAGAGTCTATCAAGAGTTATCAAAATATGTGACGTTTTCTTATATAATTATCACTATTGAATATTATGTAATGATAACCATCACTAGCAATAGATTTCTACCTCTACTTATGGTGACATTTTATCTCTTGTATTTTTTATTGAGAAAGTAAAGTACTAGATATATAAGAGATAGAGAAATCGGCTAGATAGATAAGAGATAGATAAATCGGGATGTGATTTTTAAATTTGGTTCGATCTAATCTTTCCTATTTTTTCGAATAGGAAAGATTCTATACTAAACTAAAAAAAATAGAATCTATGATATATGAATTCAAATTCTTGTTTATCAAATAAGTTTTTTATGGATCAAAAAATATTTGAGAAATTATGAATTATTAGAGAAATGAAAAAAATAGTATTCTAGGTAACTGGTAATTCAAATAATTGAGATTCGTATCTTAAAATTATTCCGATTGTGATTATATGTTATATACTAGAATATCAAAGAAATATAGAATATTCTATATTTCTTTGATATTCTAGTATTTATTTGATTAGATTATGATATAGTAATTGTGTTATGAAGAGCTAATAGTAAATAGTAAATAGTTAATAACTAGGATCCCGGTAGTTTAGGAAATAATTCTGAGAAATGCACAATTTGTGTTCTGAGAGCCCGCTTAGCTCAGAGGTTAGAGCATCGCATTTGTAATGCGATGGTCATCGGTTCGATTTCGATAGCCGGCTTTTTTCTCTCTATTTTTTTTTCCATTTTTGACAGAAGGGATAATCTCTTTTTTTTTTTAGGAAAAAAAAAGAATAGGGTGTTCCTTTTCTGTAGAACAAATCAAGAAAATAACCGCCTTTTTTTTATTTATATAGATATACAATAGAATTAAATTCAGATCCTGATAGAATCTTTCCAATTCTTCTTTGTACTACACTATATTTAGAATATTTTTTGTCATTTAGTTTAGTTTTAATTTTTCTTTATGAAATTTTCCATTTAACAAAAAAGGAGTGTTTATGTCACGTTACAGAGGGCCTCGTTTGAAAAAAATACACCGTCTGGGGGCTTTACCAGGACTAACCAGTAAACAGCTTCCAGTTGGAAGCGAACAATCGCGCTCCAGTGAAAAAAAGGAAAAAAGGGAAAAATCTTACTATTCTATTCGTTTAGAAGAAAAACAAAAATTGCGTTTTCATTATGGTCTTCCAGAACGCCAATTGCTGAAATATGTTCGTATCGCTGGAAAAGCGAAAGGGTCAACCGGTCAAGTTTTACTTCAATTACTTGAAATGCGTTTGGATAACATACTTTTTCGATTGGGTATGGCTGTGACTATTCCTCAAGCCCGTCAATTAGTTAACCACATACATGTTTTAGTTAATGGTCGTATAGTAAATATACCAAGTTATCGTTGTAAACCTGAAGATATTATTACAGCCAAGGATGAACAAAAATCTAGAACTCTGATTCAAAATTCTCTTCAATCAGCCCCCCACGAAAAATTGCCAACCCATTTGACTCTTGATCCATCCCAATATAAAGGATTAGTCAATCAAATAATAGATAGTCAATGGGTTGGTTTGAAAATTAAGGAATTGCTGGTTGTAGAATATTATTCTCGTCAGACTAAAACCTAGTTCAAATAACAAGAATTTTGATCCGAGTATTTTCCCCCATTCGTGTATAGAAGTGGGTATAGGAAAATTGTTATTCCTTGCCCACTTTATCCACAATTTTCTATATTACATAAACAAAAATATTATCTATTATTATTTCAAACATTGAGGTCAGTAACATTGATGAACTTGGTAAGGGTGCGGAAAGAGAGGGATTCGAACCCTCGGTAAACAAAAAGCCTACATAGCAGTTCCAATGCTACGCCTTGAACCACTCGGCCATCTCTCCTACATAATGATTATGCCCCTAAACCGAGTGAATAGTGAGGTATTTATATCCCATTTGCGTACGCGCACACAATCAATTGAAACTAAAAAAATAGAAATAGAAAGAATTTTTTTTTTTTTGAAAAAAAAACCTACTTCAAGGCCTACCGTAGAATAAAGTAATTTGATTAAGAAGTCCATTTTTACGTTATTTCGTACTGTATTGTACAATTCCTCTGTTTGGGGAATTATTTTATCATGCTAAAATTTTAGAATGGATTGCTACCTATGACTAGATCTCGGATAAATGGAAAATTTATTGATAAGACCTTTACCATTGTAGCCAATATCTTATTACGAATAATTCCGACAACTTCTGGAGAAAAAGAGGCATTCACTTATTACAGAGATGGTGCGATTTGATTATTATTATTCTTTTTTTTTACTGATCTCAGTCTTAGGAGAAAGATACATTCTTCAGAGAGAAATAAAAAAATTTTGAAAAAAAACCTACGCTTGCTGAAGGTGAAGTTTGGAAATAAAACGATTAATCCCTTCTGTCGTGTATTCCCGATTAATGCATCCTCAATATGCTTCAATTTTAGTATAGTATTAAGCGAAAGGTTATACCTATTTATACCTATGTATGGGGTTAGGTTAATCCTACTCCACTAGTACCAATAGGCGGCATGGGGGAAGAAGCACTACGCTAGGGAATCAACAACAGGAGAAAACTTTGTAAAAAAAATCCTTCCTTTCTTATCGAGATCGGGACTAACTAGAATGGTTGGGACAATAAACATCCATCTCGTTCGTATTTTGGATACCCATATAACCATCGAAGACTGTTGAAGTGACTAATTCCGGGAAATGAAGCGGCGTTGAGGACAAATAAATTGTTGAAGTTACTATATTATCCAGTAATAACTTACTAAATGTTAATAAAAGATCCTTTACAGAAAGGTTGGCTAGAGATTTCGTGTAAAAACACTAGTCCCGCTCAGTTGATAATGAGAATATTGCAATCTTTTTTGATTGGATTCCATGGATGTTTATCATTATCCACATAAAGGAGGAGCCGTATGAGATGAAAATCTCACGTACGGTTCTGGAACGGAGATTCTTTGAACCGAATGACGACCGTAACGGATGTCGGCTAAATCTGAAGGAAATTATGCGGAAGCTTTACAGAATTATTATGAGGCTATGCGACTGGAAATTGATCCCTATGATCGAAGTTATATACTTTATAACATAGGTCTTATCCACACAAGTAACGGAGAACATACAAAAGCTTTGGAATACTATTTTCGGGCACTCGAACGAAACCCTTTCTTACCTCAAGCTTGCAAAAACTTATGTTTCATAATTTTAGAATCAATTCTAAATTGTATACAAATTATGATAATGTATATTATTCCTCGAATTGCTCCTTGAGAGGTATAAAGGATTAAATACCTTTAAGTAAGAAATAAAGTTTTTGATTGTGATATGAATCACGGAAGGGACCCCTTAACTATTACTATTAAGGGGTCGATAGAACGAATCGCACTTTTACCACTAAACTATACCCGCTACAATACTATTATTGTATATAAAAAGATCTTTTGTCAATATCAATACAGGAAGGGGAATCAGTCCTAATTATGAAATAGGTGCAGAATTTTATGATAAATACAGTGTTCACATGTTTCGTAAAGGGCCCCCTAATGAAATTTAGAAAAGGGGGCGAATCTCATTTTTGGATTTTGTTGAAGGTATTTTGACAGATAGATCTCGACAAAATTACTAAACGAAATTCATAAGACAAAAATGCATTGTGCAAGAATCCATAGTTCTATTTCTTTTTTTAGATACGTTAACTGATTAATTCGTATGATATACGATCAAAAAGTTATTTTTATTTTGGTTTGATCGTATTAAAATGTTTTCCTTAATTACAAGTTTCTTTCAAATCTGATACAGAAAAATAAATCATTGTGATTCATGGGAAAAAAGAGCCGTGCCAGTACCTAGCTGGACTCTGGTTGGATAAAAAAACAAACTAAAAAAAAAAGAAAAGAAAAAATTTTATATTGCGTATATATAGAATATAACTTTAGTATAGGTATAAGAAAATATAACTAATATTTATGAGTTAATATAGAATTATGAATAGTAATTAAATAAAATGATAATTAAATAGAAAAAAGATAGATAGATAAGATATATCAAATGACGATCAATATCAAATAAGATATATAGAAGGCTTTTTTGAGCCCTACTTTTTGTTCTTTTTGTTTATCCGAGGTATCATAAGCATAATAATTCAATTTTTTGAATTGGGGAGAGATGGCTGAGTGGACTAAAGCGTCGGATTGCTAATCCGTTGTACGAATTTTTGTACCGAGGGTTCGAATCCCTCTCTTTCCGTTTATTGATGATTTGGCATTTTTTTCTTTTGAACTTCTGGAATTTCTTTTTTTTTTATTCCCTGTTTGTTTCATTTTTTACTAGTTAAAGATGTAAAATAGATAGAAAAACGAAAAATATTTAAAAATCCAGCATAAGTACGGAAAAGAACAAAGATTTTCTTATTCTTCACGTTCAGGATTACGTCCTGGATCATTAGATAGGAATCCGAAGATGAAAAGAGAAACAAAGAATATCACTATTGTGTAAACAAATAGTTTTAGAGTAAGCATTAAAAAATCTCCAAGATAATAAAAAAAAAAAACAACAGAGAAAGAGAATAGATTCTCTTGTATTTCATATTATGTTTCCTTTGATACTCAGTTTATAAGAAATGAAGTTATTTCAAAAAAACTAAAAAAATTGATTTGTAGTAAGAGTTGAGCCTTTGTTTTACCATTACCAACAATTCAATTTTCTTTCATATCCACAAGATCCACGTATTGGTGGTAGACTCAAATCGAATAATAGAATAATATAATTTTTATTTTTGAATGGAAAAAAAGGAAATGATGAGATGATCCATATTTTTATTGTCTATCCAACAATTTCAAGATTTATAATCACGGATTCACACTGTAAGACTTATCTTATTTTTAAAATGTTAAAATTTGAGTTTTCTAATAAATTCTGACTTTTTTTTTTGACATTATTCAAATTAAAGATCTTATCGAAAACTTACAGCAGCTTGCCAAACAAAAGCTAAGAGAAAAAAGAGTAAGGGTATTACTGGCATAAAATCTACAATTGGATTCAAAAAAGCGTAAGCTTCTGGTAATTTCCCCAAGAAAAAACTACTTGAATAAAGGGCAGAGTGAATACAAATACAGACCGAGCTAAAGATATTAAGCATAACAAAAATGTTTTTCTTTAAGAAAATGAATTGTCTTTTTTCTTTTGTTTTTAATTCTAATTTTGATTGTATTTTTTTTATTATTATATAGATGATTTATTCTATATATGATATGATTTATTATATATATGTTATGATTTATTATATAATTTATTATTATTATTATCCATTTTTGTATTATACTTTTATATTAACAATGAAATATAAAATCAAAATTTTTTGATTTTATTTAGATAGAATAGAGAATATATAGAATAGAAAATGAATAATTTGAAAATAAAAAAGGATAGAATATAAAATATTGAATTCCTATTTATAGATATGAAGATTACTAAATCAGTAATAAAACGAAAAAAAAAGATGAATCAACTAAGATCAGACCCCCACTTTTTTTGATTTGAACTGAATAAGTTCAAACAATATCTTAATTGAATTCTATGGAATGATCAATAAATTTCGTTTAATTCGATATCGATACATATCAAAATTCTAGCAACAATTTATTCTATAGAATAAATTTCGAAGTGTAATTGACGAACAACTCATAATACTATTTATTAATGTCGAATCAAAATGGGGCGTGGCCAAGCGGTAAGGCAGCGGGTTTTGGTCCCGTTATTCGGAGGTTCGAATCCTTCCGTCCCAGATCATATCTATTCAAGATATATACCTATTTCAATACAAATTGTATATCCGAATAAAGATTCCTTTTTTTTTTTTAGAAATTGATTTTTTTATATTTAATTTACAAACCATGAAAATAGAATATTGACTTAATTTCGACTTCTTGACTTTAGAAATAAAATTGTATAGTCAGAAAACCTAAAACCTAGAAGTGAAAAGTATATATTATTATCTATTGATTGAGTCAATGACTATGCACGATTTCAAAATGGAATCAATTACATACCAGATTGAAACTAAAAAATAATGTTATGGTAAAACCTCGTTTGAAACGATGTAGTAAAAAGCAGCGTGGGACTTGAAAAACGTGACTATATTAGCTGCGGAGTCTTACATGCCCTATTTTCTTTATACTATCTAGTTTCTTGTATCTAGAAATAGGGATCCTCGATTTTTCGATTTGAGTGATCTATTTATTCCAAAATTCGGTGCTCAACCTACCTCATATTAGGAAAAAGTCTAGAAATAAACTAATTTGGTGCATAAATACCGTAGACCAAATGAGCCTTTTTACTTCTTTGTTTTTATTCTATTCATTCATTTTTATATTAGAAATAGTTATTGATTTGATATTCAAATATAAATGATACATTTGTTCAATACTTCTTCGCTCATTATTATTATAAGTTATTAATCCTCGCAAATCTATTTCTATACTTAAGTCGATAAAAAATGATCATCGAATGACTATTCATCTATTGTATTTTCATGAAATACAGGAAAACATATTTATGGAAAGAAAGTGGTTCAATTCAATGCTGTTTAATAGGGATTTAGAATATAGGTGTGGTTTAAGTAAATCAATAGATAGTTTTGATCCTATTGAAGATAGTTTTGATCCTATTGAAAATAACGGTGTAAATGAAGACCCATCTATTTTAACTGATGACCCATCTATTTTAACTGATGACCCATCTATTTTAACTGATATGGATAATGACATTCATAGTTGGATTGAGAGTTATCTTCGTTATAAAATCTATATTTCTAGTTACATTTTAGATGATAGTGACAACTACAATGCCAATATCAGTGACTTGAATAGTTACATTTTAGATGATAGTGACAACTACAATGCCAATATCAGTGACTTGAATAGTTACATTTTAGATGATACAAATGATAGTGATTTGTATGAAATAGAAAATTCTAATGATACAAATGATAGTGATTTTACTCCAATAGAATATTCTAATGATACAAATAATAGTAAATTTACTCCAATACAATATCCTGATGATCCAAAAGATACTTCTTATACTGAAAAATTTAAGCATTTATGGGTTGAATGTGAAAGTTGCTTTGGATTAAATTATAAGAAATTTTTTAAATCCAAAATGAATATTTGCGAACACTGTGGAGATCATTTGAAAATGAGCAGTTCAGATAGAATCGAACTTTCGATTGATCCAGGTACTTGGAATCCTATGGATGAAGACATGTTTTCTCTGGATCCCATTGAATGGGACAAACCTTATACGAAAGACGAACCTTCTACGGAAGACGAATACGACTCTTCTACGGAAGACGAATACGAATCTTCTACGGAAGACAAACCTTCTAACGAACCTTCTACGGAAGACAAACCTTCTAACGAACCTTCTACGAAAGATAAACCTTCTAACGAACCTTCGACGGAAGACAAACCTTATACGGAAGACGAATCTTCTCCGGAAGACGAATATTCTCCGGATGACGAATCTTCTCCGGAAGACGAACCTTCTCCGGAAGACGAACCTTCTACGGAAGACGAATATGACTCTTCTACGGAAGACGAACCTTATATAGATCGTCTTGATTTTTATCAAGAAAGTACAAGACTACTGGAGGCGGTTCAAACAGGCACAGGTCAACTAAATGGTATTCCTGTAGCAATAGGTATTATGGATTTTCAGTTTCTAGGGGGTAGTA